>CM053586.1:171020034-171099664 GCA_028646515.1 Pseudochirops corinnae
TCATGTTTATTGGAGGCCTCTTGTGGAGGCACTCTGGCTGCTCTCTCCTCCTCCCTCTCTCTCCCATGATCTTTCTTTTCCCCAAAAAAGGAATCTAGGGTTTGGGAGCTGTTCTTACTTTGCTTCTTATGCTTATTCTTACTCATGGTTGTTCAGACCATGAATTTTTTTTAAAAAATCTCTGTGGGGCTCTGCTTCCAGAAGGGAAAGCTCTGTCCCAAATCGCTGGGGTCCTCCCGGCTGCTGTAGACTTCCAGCTAACTGGATAATGAAGACTCCAAGACTGAGGCCTAAGATGATGATTTGGATCCAGGCCGCTCAACGCGAGAGCCCTGGCCTGAAAACAATCGCTCAGTCCTCCTGCTGTCTGCAGGCCGCGGGCGGGAAGCTACAAAGTGGAGGCGGGTGTAAAACCTCTGCCTTTTGCTTTTCGGCTCTGGAGACCTTTTGGCCGGACTGCTTAGCTCCCCCTTTCACAATCCCCACTCGCAGCTGGTGCTAATCTCACCTGAGAAGATTCTCCTGCCCAGCTGCCCCCGGGGCACAGCTGCGGCTTCAGGCCAGGCTGGTTTCGGTTTGCAGTGCTGATAAGGTTCCTCGTAGCCGAGCTGACTTTAGTGGGAAGTATCCTTGTGTGCGTTTTGGGGTTCTAGGATTGGTTTAGAGTCCTATTTTATGGGTATTTTGGGGTGGCTATGTGAGAGCTGCAATATGTTGCTGCTGCCACACCGCCATCTTGGCCTTTCTCTACCATTCTTATGTCTTTCTTTTCCTCCTCTAGGAATCTTGGTGCATTTGAGTCCAATTAGCATTTTTCTTTAAGGTTTTTTTTGGTGGCAGTTGTCACATTGTTATCTTCTTCTGAGTTTATATCTTAGTCTTCCCTGCATACTTCAGAAATTTTTGTGGTGCTATTTTCACAACTAGTTCTAGAGGTCTCAAAATTTTGGTGCTTTCAAGACAATGTGAAACTGGAACTGGTATGGTCAATGTTCTCCTGTTTTGCACTCTGGTCTTTAACCAGGAATGGCCTTTACTACCCTGCAGCCACAAGTGCTAGAGTTCTTCTTTGCTTTGTTACTATGACCATGGCCATGCTTTCTTGTGAGTGACCGACAGTTCTCTCTTTCCTGGAATTTTGACCCTGAACTGTGTATGGGCAATAGAATTGCCAATCAGTGCCAGTTGTCACCATTGCCAGCCAATGGTCCCCTGTAATCTCTTTATTAGCAGTTGTCTAACCTCCTTATCATCTCTGCACTGGGAGATCCTGAAACTTCTGCTGCTGCATGTTGTTACCAAGTTGCATGTGTTGGCTCTGTATAGACCTCTACACTAATGCAACAGATTTCTCCTGCTGACCTCCTTAGTCGTCTTAGGCTGGAAAATGTCTCACCTTGACCTTTTGTCAGCTCAGTTGTTCCAAAATTTGATTTGAGGTGTTATTTTAAAGTTGTTTAGGGGGAAATGTTGGGAGTGTTTAAGTGGGTGGTTGCCATCTAGGTTCCACCACCTCTCCTAAGCAGAATGTCTTAATATTATTATGAAAATAGTTTTAACCTCAAAGATATCTTGAGAGTTCCTTGAGTATTTCCATGAATCTCTGGAATATATTTTGAGAACCATTGAGATAGCACGCATAAAGTGCTTTGCAAATGTTAAAGCATCACATAAATGATAGCAATTATTACTATTAAGTAGTTATATCCTCTCATCTTTGCAATGTATTCTAATAAGGTTGTATTTCATCCATATGATATTTGCTTTATATATCTTCATACACGTAAATGATTTTGAGCATGATAAAACTCCATGAATCACTCCTAAGCACTCCTGATCACATTAGTAAACAAATCATCACTCCTTGAGTCTGGCCATTCAACTAGTTATGGTTCTGTTGACCTTTTGAACAAATTGAAGAAAAATCAACAGTATATCATAAGATATTTTATGAAATAACTTGCTGAAATTAAGATACACTATGTCTATACCATTAACATTCAGTCTTTCCATAACAACATTTTAATCCATATTTTAAAAGAAAATGACTTATTTCTAATGAGTCTATGTTGGCTTCAAATGCTCACCACTTCTCTTTCTAAGTGATCACAAAATATCACTTTAAAACATTCTCAAAACGTTGCAAGGACTCAACCCTAAGTACTATGTGTTTAAAAATCTACTCTTTGAGTTTTGTCCATCTCCAGATTTCCAGCATATTTTCTATTTTCTAGGATACTTAGAATATTATAGATCATGTTTCAGTAATTGCAACAGCAAGTTCTCTCTGGTATAATTTGTGTGGGCCTGGAGACCAGAATACATTTAGCTGGGCTAGGTTCTTGCTCTTTATCTTAACAACGTTTGTTCTATCTTTTCCAGTCTGAAGATTACTCTCCTTGGTAGAGAAAATGTAATGAAAATCAGAATTGAGTAGCTCTGCTTTTCTCTTTTATCTGTTAACATTACACTATCTACCTCCAGACATCAGGTCTTTCCCTATTTTATTCTTCTTTACTTTGAAAAGTCCTTTAAAAATATTGTTCTTAAACTGAGGATCTTATGGATGTGAATGTTGAAGGTTTTCTTTATATGTAGTTGGAAGAAAATAAAATACTATTAAAAATAAAAAAGATTGTCCTTAGTGTGTTTTGAGCCCCACAAAGCTCCAGTTTTTCTAGACTTTTTCACTCCTACATTCCAGAATTTAGAAAGTAAGATTTCTTTCTTTTTTAAAAATTCGATTTTATTTTATTTCCTACTCCAAATCCTCTTCTATGCAACCAATAAACATTTATTAAGCTCCTTCTATGTTCCAAGAAAGAAAAACAAAACACATTACAAACATGCATAGTCAAGCAAAATAAATCCCCACATTATCCATGTCTAGAAGAAAAAATGCCTCTTCTGAATCAATAATTTCTCTATTAGAAGGTGGGTATGATGAATCATCTAGAATTATGGATGATCATTGTATTGTTCAGAATTGCTAAGTGTTTCAAAGTTTTTTAGCTTTACCATATTATTCTTATTGTATAAACTATTCTCTTCATTCTACTCACTTCATTTTGCATCAATTCATAGAAGTCATCCCTAGGTTCTCTAAAATCTTCCCCTTCATCATTTCTTAAGGTACAATAGTACTCCTTCACATCAGAGGTAGGTTTTCTTTGCTACAATGCTCCTAACACCAAAGCCCCTCCCCCCCAAATGTGTATACATCAAATTAATACACATATACACACAGAGGCACACCCAGACATATGTACACACACATACACCATATCCCCAAACTGTCAGGTACTTTTACACACATGTATGCACACTCAGACACATGTAATTAGTACAGGTCTATGCACTTAAGTTTGGCTTCTGTTTCTTTGACCTCCCTTATGTGAAAGTCCTCTTATATTCCCCTTTACCCATTTTATTCTACATTTTCATTCATTTTCCCTAATGAAACTCTCTTGCAGAACAAATCCAAACATCAGCTTAATTAATCAATGTTTGGCAGCCTATAATTCCATGCTCCCATCCAAATTACTTGTGACAACTTTCTAAATACAAAAGCAAAACATACAAAGGGAGTTGTGATTCCTTCAGCTCACTGGATGGTGCAGCTCTTCAATTAACTCAATATATTCAATAAAGTAGAAATACATCTTTAACTATTCAAGAAGGCCAACAGAACATTTTGTGGCCAAGAATTGTCTTTATAATATTATTAGCTTAATAAAGAAAAGCATAAACAACCATTGTAGCAAATAGGCCACTTTCATGGACTGTGGCTGAGAAAGAAGATTTCTGAGCTCTGAGAAAACCTTTGAGTCACAGAACAAGGGTCTGTTTTGTCTAATGAAGAAATTAGAAGGTTTCTTCTTCGTTTCTTCAAGATATTATGATCTTAAATGGTGAAAAAAAGGCAGGAACTCACCTGAGCTCTCTCAAATTCCCTGACAAACAAGTTTAAAATAACGTTTCAAAATGAATTCTGGAGTAGTAGAACCAGCAAAAGCATGGGAGGAAACAATTTTCCAGTCTAAGATAACTTAAAAGTTGGGCAGGAATGGCCTGTCTTACTAGGCTAAGAGTGGAACACTGTCAGCATAGTCCTTGTCCCAGCAAGCCAGGGGTAGGTGTTAGAAGTGATTCAATTGTCAGTAGAGATCTCAACCCAAAAATGCTAAAGGGGTTAGATAACTGCTCAGAAAGATATCTTGGGTTCAGGACTCTTTTGCATTGCCCATACTAGGTTCCAGGTCACCATCCCAGGGTGAGGAGGAGCACTAGCACACCACAGTCTGTGACTAAAGGGAAGTAGACACCTTGGTCACAATTTGTGGGTAAAAAAAGAATGTAAAAAAAGAGCACAGGCTGGTAGAGCAGTGACTGCACCTCTTAGATTATACCACCTTAGGAGAATTGAAAATTTAAAGACCCCTCCCCCCCAAGTACTAGTTATGAAAAGAGAAGTACAAAAATCCTGAATCTTTGAACAATATACTCTACAATCCAGGAGCATAATCTAACTTTAACATAAAGCTAAAAGTTAAGAAATAGGCTGAAAAAGAGAAAATAAGAACAAGAACAACAACAAAGAAACTGACCATAGAAAGTTGCTATGCTGACAGTAAAGATCAAAACACAAATGCAGAAGAAAAAAAGTCAAAATAGCTACATAATAAAGCCTCAAAGAAAAATGTAAATTTGTCTCAAGACCAAATAGAATTTCTGGAAGGCCTCAAAAAGAATTTTAAAAATCAAATAAGATGGGTACAAGAAAACTGGGAAAACAAATAAGAGTTATACAAGAAAATAATTTTAAAAGAATCAACAGCTTGTTAAAGGAGGCACAAAAAAATTGAAGAAAGTAACACCATAAAAATCTGAAAAGATCAAATGATAAAAGAGGTACAAAAATGTAATGAGAGGAAGAATGTCTTAAAAAGTAGAACTGGCCAAATGGAAAAGGAGGTACAAAAACTCACTGAAGAAAATAATCCTCAAAAATTAAAATTGGTCAAGTGGAAGCTAATGACTCCATGAGGCATCAAGAAATGATAAAACAAAATCAAAAGAATAAAAAATAAAAGAGTATGTAAAATATCTTATTGGAAAAACAACTGACCTGGAAAACAGATTGAGGAGAGATAATTTAAAAATTATTGGATTACTTGAAAACCATGATAAAATAAAGTCTAGACATTATCTTTCAAGAGATTGTCAAGGAAATCTTCCTAGGATTTCAAACAAGAACCACCTACTTAGTGAAAGCAAATGCAATCCTTCAGGGGGAAAAGGATATTTAATGAAATGGAGGACATTCAAGCATTCCTGAAGAAAAGATTACAGCTGAACAGAAAATATGATTCTCAAAAACAACACTCAAGAGAAGCATAAAGAGGTAAATAGGAAAGAGAAATCATAAGGCATACAATACAGTTAAACTGTTTATATTCCTTTGCAGGAAGATGATACTTGTAGCTGTTAAGACCTTTATCAATGTTAGGACATTTGAGAAGGAATATACATAGACAGAGGGTGTAGGTGTGGGTGTGGATTGACTATCATGGGATAATATATAGAAAATAATGAAAGGATGAGAAAGAAGGATGAATAGGAAAAATAAAATAAAATTAAGGGGTAAGGAAGATATGTACTGGGAGAAGAAGGAAAGGAAAGGTAGAATGGGGTAAATTATCTCACATAAAAATGGTACAAAAAAACTTTTACGGTGGAGGTGGACATGAGGGGCTCCTGAATAATGATTGACCTTTACTTTCATCAGAATTAATTCAAAGAAGGAATAGCATATACACTCCAATAGCATAGGAATAGCATATACACTCTAATAGTATAGAAATATATTTTACCCTATAAGGAAGCAGGATGGGGAGAGAATGAGAGAAGAGGGAGCTGATAGAAGGAAGGACAGATTTGGAGAGGTGGTAATCAGAAACCAAATACTTTTGAGGAGGGACAGGGTGAAGGGAGAGGGAGAGAAGGATAAATAGGAGAAAAATAGGATGGAGAGAAATCCACAGTAATTATAACTGTGAATAAAATTTAGCAGCAAGTGTCTCTGATAAAGGCCTCATTTCTCAAATATATAGAGAACTGAGTCAAATTTCTAAGAATATAGCTCATTCCCCAATTGATAAATGGCCAAAGGGTATGAACAGGCCATTTTCAGGTAAATAAATCAAAACTATTCATAGTCACTATTGATTTAGAAAAATGTAAATTAAAATAATTCTGAGGTACTGCCTCATACCTAGCAGATTGGCTAATATGACAGGAAAAATAATAAATATCAGAGGGAATGTGGGAAAATTGGGACACTAAAACACTGTTGGTGAAGTTATGAACTGATCCAACCATTCTGGAGAGCTATTATGACAAAAGAACTATTAAATTATGCATACCTTTTGACTTGGCAATAACACTACTAGGTCTGTATCCTGAAGAGATATAAAAAAGAAAAAGAATTTAGATGTACAAACATATTTATAGCAACTCTTCTTGTGGTGTCAAAAATTGGTAATTGAGGGGATGCCCATAAATTGGAAAATAATTGAACACACTGTATTATATGGTCACGACGTAATATTATTATGCTATAAGAAATAATGAGTAAGATGCTTTTGGAAAAACCTGGAAAGACTCACATGCAAAGTGATCGTAACCAGGAGTACAGGGTACACAGTAACAGCATATTGTATAACGGCCAACTGTGAATGACCCAGCTATTCTCAGCAATACAATGGTTCCAGAAAATGTGGAAAGACTTAGTGATGAAAAAATGCTATCTACCCCAGAGAAAGAACTGACAGAGTCTGAATGTAGACAGAAGCAAACGTTCATTTTATTTTTAGGTTTTTGTTGTTGTGGTTTTTTTGTTTGTTTTCTTTCACAATATGACTAATATGGAAATGTTTTGCATGACTCCACATGTCTAACCTGTATCAAATTGCTTGTCTTCTTATTGAGGGTGGAGAGGACAGAGGAGAGAATTGGGAACTCAATTTTTTTTTTAAAGAATGTCAAAATTTGGTTTTATTTGTAATTGGGGAAAAACAAAATATATTTCAAAAGATGCTAGATAGACCATGCATGAGAAAAAAAAAAAGATACTCTGATCTTTTTACTGAGACATTGCCTGAGAATATTAATGGTGACAACAGTAAACCTATGCTATGGATTGAGGATGGGAGATGATAATGTTCTAAGTCCTAGTTCAGCCAGATCTGCTTTGCGATTGACAGGGAGAGAAACAGAAAGCAGAGGCACAACAGGCATAAACACCACGTCTATGATAAGATCTTCTGTTGAGATTCAATCTAGAGTGTGTGAAGTGAAACACATGGGACAATGCAAGGAATACTGGCATTAGAGCCAGAAGACCTGAATTTGAATCCTGGCTTTGCTACTTAATAAATGTGTGACTTTGGGTCAATTAGTCTCCATCTCTGGGTCTCCTTTCTATAATGAGGCAGTTAGGTGCCTTCTAGATGTAAATCCTGTGAAACCTGTATTCAAATCATGGATATGATACTTACTTGCAGAAACAACTTAGATCAGTCACTTAATTTAATGCCTAAGCTTCCCTATCTGTATGTGACACTGGTTTCCATATGAGGTACTTTGGTTTTGAGGCTCCAATGCTACTTTCCTTAAGTTGATAGAAAGATAACGTGTTGTTATGTATTAATTATCCAGCAAGGGAGTCCAGTTAACTGAATGCAATATCTGAATTGCCCGTGAGTGCTATTCTATTTGAGCCTATAGCTCATGGGTCTTGTGCATTATTTTCTGACACATTTTGGCAGAGATGGCTTTTTCCTGAGAGGCTATAGTAGCCTCCTAGGCCACAGGAGGGCATTCATTCTGCAAAGATTTTAATTGTTTCCCTTATAGCTAACTCCACCCTGCAATAGTCCTAATGCAATGTTAATTAGTACCTACCTTACTGGCTGCTTCTCCATTTAGATTAGTGGATAAAATTGAACACTACTTATAATATTAGATCTGAAATTTGCTTCCACTACATATTTAAGACACCCTACCCTGTAGTAGACCTTTAAGTGCTTTCTGATGCTTTTGTATATTCAGACACTTGAACCATGTTGTGATCACATGGGTTTTAATAATACAACAAAAATTCAATAATACAAAAGAAATATGAATTTGCTTCATTGTGTCTTTCCCCTCTTGCTTCCTCCAATCCTTGAGACTATGGTAATTGGAAACACTTCCCATCTATTCACACCTACAGTCTATGGAAAAGAGTGGGCAAAAGGCAGTAAAGTTTACTCTTGGTCTTGAACTAATGGACTGAAAAAGGGTAGACAATAAGGGCATTCCATTCCTTGTTTTAAAACAGTGGACTAAAAATGAGAAGCAACTTCTTCAAGTTCACCAAATAAAATTCCTTGTAGATGGAAGACTTCGCTATACTGGATCTTTTCCATTCATGGCTCCCAGTGCCCAGGATCAGAACCTATCCTAGTTGTGCTGGTCCCCCCAGTCTTTGTCTCACTGCTCTTAATGCCTACAGACATATGGGAGTCATGGTAGTTACTGGGCCTTGGTTGTTATTGTTTGGCACTGGTCATGGCATTACATTTCTCCATGCTGTCTCTTGTCATATTGACTTCTCCCCTCTCCTTGAAGTCTATATCCCAGGGGTAGAGAAAAGAAGACAATCAACCAAGCAACAAGTATTTATTGTTGCCATTATGTGCTAATTGCTGTACTAGGAATTGGGGATACAAAGAGAGAAATGAAACTGTCCTGCCCTCAAGGAGATTATATCCCATTGGGGAAGATAATGTGTGTGTACGTATGTATGCACGTATACATACATACATATATATATTTATGAAGTGTATACAATATTTCTACAAAACAAATGCAAAAATTTGGGAGTGGGAAGGAGGGAAGGCATCAGAGACTGGAGAAATCAGAAAAGGCTTCATGTAGAAGCTAAATTTTGAAGGAAAGTAGTTATTCTAGAACTCAGAGAAAATGAAGGAATTCATTCCAGGCATAGAATTTAGTTTCAGGGTTTATGGGAGATGATCCTTGTGAAGGCATGGAAATAAAAGATAGGAAATGAGAGATGGTATGTTCCATCTAGTCGTCTAGGTGAGCAGTGATGAGGGCCTGAACTAGAGTGGTGGTTGTGTAAACAGAGAAAAGAGGCTAGATGTGAAAAATGTTACAGAGGTAGAATGGACAAGACTTGGAGGCTAAGAAGATGCTTTAGGGGAAAGCAGATTAGGGATGGTAGGTCAAGTGAAATTTTTTGTTTTTGTTTTTTCAAGATATGGGAGAACTGGGCATGTTTGTTAGCAACCTGGAAGGAACCAATAGAAAGATTAGAGGAAGTAGGTTTGTAATGTCAATCTTCTGGAGGATATGGTTTAAGAAAGACAGGAAGCAAAATCTAATGACATAATTGTGACATAAGATGACATAACAAACAACACAAAACATAAGTAAACATAATCTATAACAAAACATAATATAATAAAATAATTGCTGTTCAGTCATTTTTCATTTACATACGACATTTTGTAACCCCATTTGAGGTCATAATATTTGAGTATCAAACCCAAGTACATTTGGGATTGGACAACTTCCACTGTCCTCTCATTGTCCTATGGGGGTCAGGCCAGTCTCATTTCTTGAGATATAGCTCGTAAATTCTGTTTTCTGTCTGCTTCCATAGAAGATTTCCTAGATATTCACAGAGATTTTTTAAAAAAGTGATTGTAGTCACCAGGTTACAAGTACAATGTTGATATTGATAAAGCACTTTTTGTTTCTTAAATTGCTGTGAAAATATCAATTAGTATTATAAATATGGGTTCATTGAAAGGCAGAATTGCCCAGTGAATGGAGAACTGTGCTTGGAGTAACAAGACCTGGGTTCAAGTCTCACTTTTGTTACAGATTGTTGCCTTGGCTGAGCACTTCTCTGCTGTCCTTCAGTTCTTGAGGCAGCTCCCTAAGACTGTCTCAGAAGAGTTCCCTATCTGCTTTGGTCAAGAGAATTTCCTCTTTAGAAAATAGTATGGTGCAGTGGAAATAATCTTGGATCTAGAGTCAGAGGATCTTGGTTCTAATTTTGGGTTTGTCAATGATTACCTATGTGACTTTGGGCAAGTCACTCTCCTCATTTCATATTATATGTATATATATATATATATATATATATATATATATATATATATATATATATATGTATATATATATATATACACACACACACACACACACACACATAAAAATTAAGATATAATACATAATATATGAATATATAATATATACTACATATATATAATATAATTAATGTGTTTTATCTATCTATCTATCTAAATATAAAATATGAAATGAGGAAGTTGTATTAGATAATCTTAGATCTAACCTCCCCTTCTAAATCTAAGGTCCTATGGAATTTCTGGCACCAATGAAATGATAGGGTGGGACATTTTACCTCCTTCCCCCCCACAGTCCCACCCTATCCCTAAATAGATGCAATGTGCCAAGAGAATCAGATAAGGATCTTTTTGTCAGTGGAATCTGTGGTCTCATTGTAGTGGAGACTTTTATTTTGATAGCTCAAATTCTTGCCCAGGCAAGGTTGCTCAGTCTCAGCTGGCAGAGTCAGTCATTGGCAACAGTCACATCATCCCTTTAGCTCAGAACACTGAGGTCTCTCTTTCCCCCCTGGGGCTTCCTAGAGGTACAACTGCTCCTGAAATAGTCACTATGAGACAAATAATAATATGTTGGCTGAATTCTTCTTTCCTGGGATCAGACTGACTGAGCAGGCTATGGAGAAACTATTTTATACTTCTTGTAGAAGCTAACCTCAACTATGGGCAACCTACTGGGCCATAATCAAGGCACCACTGTCTATCTAGTGGGAGTCATATGACTTTTTTGGATAAATAATATTTATTTTTTGCAATTATGTGCAAAGATAGTTTTCAACATTCATTTTCTATAAGATTTGGAGTTCCAAATTTTTCTCTCTCTTTTCCTTTCCCCCTCCCCAAGATGGTAAGCAATCTGATATAGGTTATACATGTGCAATCATGGAAACATATTTCCACATTAGTTGTGTTGTGAAAGAAGAAACAGAACAAAAGGAAAAAGGCATAAAAACAAAACAAAAAAATTGAAACTAGTATGCTTCACTCTGCATTCAGACTCCATAGTTCTTTCTTGGGATGTGGCTAGCATTTTCCATCATGAGTCTTTTGGAATTGTCTTCAGCTGTCTAATTTAAAGGAATAGTACCTAGATAGATGGAAATAGTACCCAAGCATAGTTCCTGGCAGGAAATAATAGATATATCTTAGAACTGATTCTTTAAAAAACCTTTGTGGATTTGGCAGGCCAATAATGGCAAGGTAAGTTTAACAGTAAATACTGACAGGTCTTTTCATTCACATTTTTTTTAGTTATGCTAATTCTGCACTTGGTTAATCATGCGTACAAGGGTGGCATCATTTAACTTCTGAATTTGACTAGGTGAACTGGTGATTCCTGTTGTCCAGAGCTGTGAAGGAATAAAGTCAAGGTTGAGGGATTTTTGAAAAGAAAAGGATGAGTGCTCAGTACCAAGGGAAAGACTAGTCAAGAGGATTCCTGTAGGAAGAATCTAGGCAACCCTGGGAGAGTAAGTAGATCAGGTGGCAATAAAAGGAGTGATTCTGACTTAAAGTCAAAGCAAGGCTGGGCCTGGGGTCCAGGTTCCCTCCCCACTCCACCCCAATCCTCACCCTCACACAACCCTAGGAGGCTCAAAGGGATCATCTCCCGCTTCCATATCTTGGTGCAAGCTGTCCGCCATGCCTGGTTTGCTTCATCCCGTCATTGATATTTCTTTGAATCTTGAATTCCCTCCAAGGTTAAATGAGCCACCTCTGACAGGAAGCCTTCCCTGGTCTCCCTAGTTCTCTCTCCAGACTCAGATGATCATATTTACATTTTGTATCACCCCAATAGAATATAATTTGCTAGATGGTATATTTGTGTTTTGTCTTCATATAACTTGGGTCTAAAACATCAAGGAGAGGCCATATTCATAGCTGTTGAATATAAATGAGAATTTCTTTACCTATTGCAGGGGGTGGGGAATCTGCAGCCTCAAGGCCACATGTGGTTGTCTAGGTTCTCAAGTGCAGCCCTTTGACTAAATCCAAACTTCACAGAACAAATCCCTTTAATAAAAGGATATGTTCTATAAAACTCGGACTCAGTCAAAAGACTGAACTCAAGGACCAAAAAGGCCACACATAGCGTCATAGTTGAAGGTTCCCCAACCTTGCTTCCATCATCACAAGGATGAGGGGGTTTAATTTTGTGTAAAGTCAATGGGTGGGCCTTGCCACCCAATGATTCAAGTGGATACTCCCCTTCAGATTGCTCTGAAATGAAGATATTTTAAAATATAAGAAGTGCCTTTAAATTTATTTATCTTTTAATTCATTTGTCTATTGAAGAAGTAGTAGGATAGAGCTTAGCATAGTTATCTCTTCCTTCCAAAAGGCAAATTAGTTCATAACTGCTATAGATTCACATCTCCCTTCCTCTTCTTTCTTCCCTCCCTTCTTTCTTTTTTTACTTTTGAGCAAACCTATGATTTTGCTGGTCCAGGAAACTTCCAGTGAATAACCTCCCTCCACCAATTCTCTGCAACTCAGTCTTTCAGAGCTGTGAGGAGGACCACCAAGATGTTGGGTAACTTGCTGAGGTCACAGAGACATTAACTGCTAGAGGTGGATTTGAACCCGGGTTCTATTTCCTGTTTTCTGTCTGCTTTCATGGAAGATTTCCTAGATCTTCACAGAGATTTTTTTTTTAAACAGTAATGTTAGAGTCATGAGGTTACCAGTACAATGTTGCTATTAGTAAAGTACTGTTGTATATCTTAAATTGCTGTGGAAATGTGAATTAATATTATAAATATGAATTCAATGAAAGGTAGAATTGCCCAGTGGATAGAGATCTGGGCTTGGAGTAGAGAGATCTGGGTTCAAGTCCTGCCTTTGTTACAGAATGGTTGTATGACCCTGGCCAGGCATTTCTCTGTTGTTCCCATGAGAATATAAGGTATTTGAGGATAAGGAACGTTTTTGCCTTTCTTTGTATCCCAGAACACTTAGCACAGTGCCTGGTATATAGTAACATTTAAGTGCAAGCTTTCTCTTCAGGTACGGATTGTTGGTTAGCTGTTCCCTGAAGTCCCGCCCATCTCTGAGATTCTATACTTCTATATACACCATCAGGTTTCCTGATAATTTATGGGCACATCTTTTGGGGAAAGCACTGGGCATATGAGAATCAATTAACAGTTAAGACACAGATAAAAATCCAAGAATCATTGATTGTAACTGAACACTAGGCAGGATTCAGAGTCTTGGGATCTTAAGACTGGATCAGAAACTATAATGTAGATGTGCCTTCAGACAGAACCAGACTTCAGACAGAACCAATAGTAGGTCCAGGGGATGAATGGTGGAGGTTGTGACCACTGTGGGCTCTATCTCTACCCTCCCTTCCCCTAATCAAGTTCATCACAGTTAGCTACCAGATACTATGGCACCATGGATAGAAGGCAGGACCTGAAGTCAGGAAGATTTGAGTTTAAATCTTGTCTCAGATCTTTGTGGGCTATATGACCCTGGGCAAGTCACTTAACTGCTTTCAGACTCTGTTTCTTTGTCTGTAAATTAGGAATAATAACAGCACCTCGATGATAAGATTGTTATGAGGATCAAATGAGATAATATACGTTAAGCATTTTGCAGATCTTAAAGTACTATTTAAAAGCTAGATCTTCTTCTTCCTCCTCTCCTCTTCCTCCTCCATTTCCTACTACTAATCCTTATTTTTTTCTTTCTTTTGCCTCATGCCTAGGTGGAAAAACCCTTTTGGCTGGGACAAAAGTCCAAAGCTGAGCTACAGAGATTAGGAGAAAGGCTTCATTGAGCCCTGATCTAGGCAAGGGGACTTGGACAGCCAAAGAAGCTAAGTGTGAGGGTGCAAGAATTGGCAAATATGATACCCAAAGCACAATGAAACACACACACACACACACACACACACACACACATTCTCCCAGGAGAGGAGAATCTCAGGCTTCTGTCAACATTCCAAGACAGGAAGGGCAAGCTGGAGGAGGTAGTTACAAAGGCTATGCTTTGAGGATGGGGGTAGGGAAGGCTGCTTGTTGTTTGCAGAATTGTCTCTGTCCAGCAGGACCCCTGAGAACTACCTCCGTAGTGTTCGTAGTGTTCGTGCTTGAAGTTCAAGGGGAAGGAGCCATTAGTCCAGCTTTTGTGCATCCCCCTCCCCCATCTCTGCTGACTGCAGTCACAGGGGTAATGCTATTGCTACACTTCAGTGCATACCAGGCTTGGGCACACATGAAGGGAAGTTGACCATCTGCTACTTGTCGGCGAGTTCTTAATAGCCACAAAATAAACATGTTCCACCCAACTTCTCTGGGGAAAGTTCCAGGCAATTTCCATGCAAACAAAGAAAAAAACCTGCTGTTTACTATAGGCATATTTCTGTTAGAGCTAGGAATACATAGCCTTCGGGGGGTCATCCCATTCAGCTATCTGCTTCCTTGTTTTACCCAACTCCGATAGGGGAGTTCTCTTCTCTTGTTCATCTATTTGCCCTGGTTTACTCAGTCTCATGGGGTCACAGGACTTCAAGCTGATGGGACTTAGCAATCATCTAGTTCAACCCCTCTCTCCCTGCCCTACCCCTTTATTTTGCAGATAATAGATAATACTTAACATTTATATGGCATTTAATATGTGTCAGGAATGGTGCTAAAGGTACTTTAGAATAAGAATCTCACGAGAATCCTGGGAGACACGGTTCTTCATCATCATTTTATCACTGAGGAAACTGAGGCAAACAGAGGTTAGGTGACTTGCCCTGGGTCACATAGCAAATATGTATCTGAGACTAGATTTGAACCCATCAGCCTGACTCCAGACCCAAAGCCTACAAAGGAGACATGACTTGCCCAAGGTTACAGAGGTAGGGAATAGCAAAGCCAGTGTATGATTCCAGATTCTCTGATTTCAGCTTTGGTCTTCTTTCCACTAGCAGAAAGTTCTTTCTGAAATCTATCTCAAATCTCTTCTTTTGCCATTTAAATAGCTTCCTCATCTCATCCTGTTCCTCAACTTCAAAGTTATAAATAACAGCTGTGCATCCTGTCCAGCCCCCACCCCTTCTCCTTTAATATGAAACTTACAAAAGCTGATATAAGAGCAGGATTCTGTTTCTCTCCCACTGCCCCTAATTACACACTTGGAAGGAGCAACAACACAAGCAGCATTCAGAAGCAATCAATCACCACCACAGCCTAACTCTTGTGAGCTCCAAGTGAGGCTACAAGTCTTCACAGGAGGCCAGGTCTCATTCTACTGATGGAAAGGGGTCCATTCCATTAAGGGAATGGGGTGAGCCCAGCTGTGCCCACCACCTGGGCACCACTAAGGATTCCACATTCCATGGCTTCTACCTAGGTATGTATTTTTTCTGCTAGCCTTTCTGGCAGGGAGTGAACTTTAAAGGGAGAGTGTCTATCTTTTTTTTAAATAAAATTTTATTGACATCTTTTTTTTACATCACTAAAATTTCTCCCAGTGTTCTTTCTCCTCTCTCTCCCTGAGAGTCATTCTAAATAATAATCGCACTAAAGATAGGGAGAAAATCAGTAAAATTAATCAATGCATTGAAAATGCCTGACAAAATATGGTTTAAAAATACCATATTTCATCATATAATCATAACTATAGCATAATAGTTGCACCCTGTTTTTATCAGTCCAAAAATTGGTTTATGACTTTTTATCCGGTAATTGTCCCATGCTATAATTCTGTTCATCGCACCTCTTAAAAGGTAAACAGCAGCAATGTATTCACCAGTGGCATGTGAATATGCATTTATCTCTTGTGCATTATGAGCCATGAGCCTAGAATTCTCAGGGCATGTGCATCGCCAGTATTCAATTTTAACATATATTCGTGAGTATTCTATGCATCCTAATCTTGCACTAGAGATAATTCAGAAATAAATGATTTTTAAATAAAACTGGCACAATTTCTAAGAGCTTCACATAATGGTCACCCCCCACTTTTTTTGGGAAAAAAATTGGCATAAAATCTGTGATGATTATATGGTGAAATACGGTATGTTCTGTGTATCACATCCATGTGCCTCCCACCTCTGTTAAAGAACAGAGTGGGAATATATTATCATTTCTTTTCTATCAAGCTATGTTTATTCTTTATAATTTTCCAACATTCATTTTTAGCTATTTTGTGGCTGTTCTTTCCATTTACATTGTTGTTGTCATTGTTTATATTGTTCTCTAGGCTATACTTCCCTCTGCATCAGTTCATGCAAATCTTTCCATGTTTCTCTATAGTCTTTATAGTCATAATTTCTTAGCGTAATATTCCATTACATTTATATAATACAAGGATTTGTTGAGCCATTCCCCAATCAACAGATATGTACTTTGTTTCTAATTTGCTACCACAAAAAGTACCACTGTAAATATTTTGGTGTATAATGGGGCCTTTTTTTTTCTTATCAATGGCTTCTTTCCCTCTGACTTCCGACAAAGTTTCTTCTTTTCTAAAATGTGATTCTAACTTTTTAATAACCTCCCCCAGCATAGAACCTTCCCTTTGAAACAAGGAGAATCAACTAAAGAGAACAAATAGACACATCAGACACATCAACCATGTCTGACAATGTATGCAGCATTCTGCTTTCCAAGTTCATCACCTCTCCACAGATAGAAGGGAAATATGTCATTGGTACTCTGGAATCAATATCAGTCATTGCATGGATCTGATTTCTGATGTCTTTTCATGCTCCTTTCCTTCACACTATTTCAGTCATTATGCATATTATTTTCTTAGTTGCGCATTTTTCATTTGGCATCAGTTCATGCCTTCTCAGTTTGCCTGAATCCCTCATGTTTTTTGTTTCTTAGGATTTAATAGCATTCTATCCTATTAATATACCACAGTTTGTTTACCCAATTGATGGATATCTTTTCCTCGCAATTTTTTGTTACACAAAAAGTGCTACTATTTTGGTATAAGTAAAAGGGAAGCCCCTTAAAGGCAAAGATTTTCTTATTTTTGTATTTGTATCCCCTGTGCTTAATAAAGGTTTGCTGATTGATATGTAGTGTAATAGTGGTTTGAAAACTGATTAGTCTCTGTTCATTTATAGTTCAGAGGTACAAGCCTTTTTAGCTCTGAGAATGCTTTGAAGCAATCTTAATCTTTTGAGCCTGGAAGGTAAAACTGAGCCAAGCCCTGTGGTATTTAAAGAAATATAATCTGTAAGAGACAGACTGTGAGGAAGGGGGACTTTGAGTGCTGAGGCAGAAGGAATTGAAGACACAGGGGTAACAGGAGATAGGAGAAAAAAAAGTTTCAGAGGCAATAGATCTCAAGAAAAACCACTGGTCTTTATAGGTATCTCAGAACCAGAGACAAAGATGCTACTGAGAGAAACTTCAAGAAAAGGTCTACTCTTCAACCAACTTCACTTTCTAGTGCTTATCCATTAATAGACACTGCTATATACTCTGCATGTTTCTTTGTCTCAGGGTTTCTATTAACATAGATTTTTGCCTCAACCATTAAGAGGTCATGGTTTACCTAGAGATAAACAAATTCAAATTTGGCCAGAGTCCTCTGCTGAAATGTTGGGAATTTTCCTGACTAGAGTCTGAACTACTGTGATCGTACCCCTAACTTGTCACTTAATATAAACTCTATATAGCAGTAGAGGAAAGGATCACAGTGGACCCTAAGTGCTGAAAAATTAATTAATTCCTTTGATAGATGTAGCTGATTGAATTCCTAGAGTCAAAGAGAGTAGGGAGGAGAAGATAGTGATGAGTAGCAGCTAGCCAGCTGTACCCTGATCCCCCACAGTGAATACCTGTAGCTACTAGGGTAACAATAGGATCATAGATTGAGATGAGGAAGGGACCTTGCAGAACAACTTACTATTTTACAGATGAGATGGAAGTTCAGAGAAGTGATGATCATATAATTACAGGGCAGAGTTGCATTTTAAATGCAGGTTGTCCAACTCCAAATCCATTTTGAGCTCATTTCATTGCTCCATGTTATAATAGGTCTTTTCCCTCATTCTTCCACCATCTTGAAATTTACATTAGTAGTGGCAGTGCTGGATCAGAGGGTATGGATATTTTTGTTGTTTTTCTTCTGGAAAAAAAAAAAAACCTTTAAGGAAAAGTTGCTCCTTAGAATATGTAAGCCAGGATCCACTAAGAGAATTATTTTATCCAATCAATTTCTAAATCTCAGCAATCTAGCTGCTTTAAGGGAGTAACAAGTTACGTCTGCCATGCATCAATTCATGGCTAGAAAGAAAATCTCAAGAAGCCATGGGCTGTTAAATAAAACATTTTCTTCCTTCCTTCCCCAGTTCCCTCAAGCTTTACACATACCTTGTCTTGGTCCATTGTCTTGGTAACAGTGTCAGTTTTCCCTGTCTTTTCTCCATATGTCATTTCTATTCCATCTTGCCTTGCTCAACTCTGAAACTTGGCTTTAAAATCCCGGGCATATGTTCCTGGTTATTCCTTCAATTTTGGTGAAGAGAAACTGGCACCAGGATTGGATTCAGGAGAACTGGATTTGAGTTCTGCCTGTGACCCTTAGTACCTAAATGACCCTAAGGTTAGCTTCTTTACTGTTTTGAGTTCCAATTGTCTCTATAAAAAGAGACAAGAAAACTTACTATTCCTACTCCTAGCGTTGTTAGGAGGAAATTGGTTTGTGAACCATTAAGTGCTATAGAAATGAGAGCATTTAGTATAATTACTTTCAAACTTGTACTTTTGGTAACAATACTGATAATCATATACATTTTTATAGTGATTTAAAGATCATTTAGAGCTGAAAGGGACCTTAGAAAGCCATCCAGACCAGCTTCTTCATTTTACAGATGAGGAAACTGAGGCACAAAGAGACTAAATGATTTGCTCAAGGTCATACAGATAATAGGTAGCAGAATCACCATATGAACCTATACTTTTTGACATCAGATACAATGTTCTTTCTGCTATTCTATGGTGCTTGCACAAAATAGTTTCTCTACAAGAATTCTATGGGGTAGAAAGTATAGTAATACTAATGATAACAATTATAATGCCCCCAGCTCAAAGTACAACATATTTTCCACATGGTAGAAGAAGGGGACAGAGGGCAATGACAAAGTAGGAGAATGCCAGACAAGGTGGTATATAGTGGTGACTCTGTTCTCTGAAACTGTTACAGTATTGATGAAGACCTGAAATATTGACAAATGGACTCTGTCAAGACTATTGATTGAATCAGCACCTTGGTCATTATAATAATGTCCTCCTAAGAACCAATAAATGGGGTGGCATAGGGTTATAGACTGCTTCTACTTGAAACTGTCATGATGATCAAGTTGATCTGGAGAATAATGGAGCAAATCTCACTGTTTTATGATTTGAGACCAAAGGGAGGCAAGATACATGAAAACAAATAAGAAATACAATTACCCCACTGACTAGAAATGATTCAGCACTAATGGTGCTAATCACGAAAACAAGTAGAACATAAGCGTGCATGAAATGGACTGGATGATATGAATATTTAGGTATGCGCCACTATTATTATGGGCAAAAGCTTCTTATTGCTTTTGATATCTAGAACCCTTAGTTCCAAATCATTCAGTAATTCAGCAGTACAGACCAGTTCAAGGCAACTGTAAGAAATAACCTGATACTTGTCCTTGGATTAGGTGAAATAAAAGCTAACATCAAAAGACTACTAAAATCCAAAGAAGAGAAAGCTGAAAAAATTCAGGTTGTTGAAAATCTTTGCTTTCTTCAATACTCCAGAAATTATCCCTAATGATGAAAGAGATGATTTTGAAAAGGAGATAGGCATACTTAGAGTGGAATTTTGAAAAAGTTCTTTTTAAGTTTAATGGCATGAATCCAATGAGAAGACTAATTGGACTAAAAGTATTATCAGTATTTTTAAAAATTAAAACTTAACATTGACTATAAAAATCATGAATGAACATATTTGGCAGAAAGTATAAAAATATTTTGGGACCTGAACACAACAATATATTATGGTGCCGGTTACTATGGCAAAAAATTATACACTATCTATCTAAAATCATAAGCTAAATAATAAAACCAGTAAACCTGTCAAGGAACACAACTGTGGCACCATCGCAGGCATAAGGGACTTACTGATTATTTATGCAAAGGCAATGAGAAATTAGATCAATATTTTGCTGGTTCTTGTGGTAAAACAACAACAACAAAAACAACCATTAAATATCATAGCGTGAAGACAATAAAAGAAAACACAGAATGTAATCCAGACAACAGAAGTATGTCAGAAATGCTAGAGTGCTTTAATCAGCAGTTGAAAGCAAAAGTAAAAAAAAAAAAAAATTAAGGCAATACAGGGATACAAAATAGTGTAAACAACATAAAAACTTCTATCAATTAAAAAAAACTTTACTACAGAGGCTTAAGAAGGAAAGAAATCAGAGGACAGAGAGAAGAATAATGTAGAAAATTTCTCATCATCTAAATGGTTTTAAAAACTCCTACATAATGAAGAGGCAAGTTGGATCAAACAAGAAACAGAAAATTTGTGTACTACTAGCACAATAGTTATGTCAAGGGAGGTGATTGAAACTCTACTTTCTTTGCAAACTACAAAGTGATGGGGCCAGAGAAGATCCATAATTACTGGCTCAGATACTTCACAGTGACACATGCATTGCTGGCAAAACACCACTAGATTCCTCTTACTTAGACTGAATCCTCATTCTACCTTTCTTGATAGAAGGTATCCCATATCTAATGTCAAAAGACAAGACCATGAGTAAGTCCTCCAAATATAAGCCAATTATACATTTGTGTGCATTATAGAAAATAATCAAAGCTTATATAACCAAAAAACCCATAAATACTTGTGGATATTATATATGTAATGTATAATATGTGTATTACCAGATAGTGGATAGAACATTGGACTCAGAGTCAGGAAAACTCATCTTTCTGAATTCAAATCAGGTCTCAGACACTTACTGGTATGAATCCATGAATATTTGCCCTGGGCAAGTCATTTAACCCTGTTTGCCTCAATTTCCTTATCTATAAAATGTGTTGGAGAAGGAAATTGCAAACCACCCCAGTATCTTTTCCAAGAAAACCTCAAATGGGGTCACAAAGAATTGGACATGACTGAAAAACAACACTAAACTATGTATTGGCTAAAGAGTAAAAAGACCATGCCATAAAGGGCAAGGGGTGTAAAGAAAAACATTAACAATTTGGTAATTATTGAATAAAGCATCCCAAAGTGTTATAACTTTGAATAGATAGCATTTATATAACTTTCAAGGTTTGCAGAATGCTTTATACACACACACACACACACACACACACATACACATATGCATATACATATACATATGTACATCTATATACAAAACATTGTTTGATTCTTACAACAGTCTTGGAAGGTAGGGGTTATTGTCATCTTCATTTTATAGAAAAGAAAGATAGAAGCATAGAAAGTTAGGTAACTTATCCTGCGTCATACAATTGCTAAGTGGCTGAGGCAGGACTGAGCTCAGGGCTTCAGAATTCCAAGCCCAGCACTATACACTCCACTAGCTTACATTGCCATTATGAAAGATCACCAAACCTTTGATTCTATTCTACACTTATGACTTATCCATGTACTGCAAGTACATATAAAATAGACTCAAGGTATAGTATTCAGAGGATTTCATATTTATGTGAAAATTGCTTTCTACTTAAATCATGCTACCAACACAATAATGTCAAGAACAATTGGTAGGAAATATGACTTTTTTTTTAACAGAAATAGTTTAAGCCTATAATAGATCAGCCCAACCCTATATACACTGCCATCTCTCCTGAGTAGAACTAAGTAAGGTTTCCAAATTAGTGTAGAAGAAAAACTCCCTATTAACCACTTGATATGCTCGCATCAAGAAAGCTACCTGTATCTATCACATTAAACAGCTCCTACAGCTCATGGAATCTTTAACTCTATCAAAATGTCATTTGGACTTGAGAAATATAAAATTCTTAACACAAAGTAGGGAAAAAATAGAGAATAATTATTTTGAGTTTTAATCTATATCTCAGATTTAAAGAGTGGAGGAAGGTGGTACCTACAAACACTTTGGTCTCCTCTAGGCAAGAAACATGGAGCATTTAGCTACCACGGAGAAAGCTGTTATTGAATATGCTGAGAGATTTACCATTTTTTTCCTAAAATCAAAGCTTAATGAGAATAACATATTTAAAGCAATTAGCTCCTGTGTAGTGCCAGTTTAAGTGTACACACTTTTGGAACTGTGAAATGGAAATAATAGATTAAAAAGTATTCTAAAAGAAACCTACACAATATTAATGAAATATAAAAACTGTCATGATAAGGTAGTTATAGATATAAGGAAAGGAAGCCAAAAGGGAAGAAGAAAATTGACATTGTCAGAACACATGATAAACAGGTTAAAAAATGTCTAGAAATATTTTTGGAGCATGTAGACTTAATTTTCTAAAAGAAATTTTAAAAATGCATTTTCTCTCTCACTGCTCTCCCTACCTGTGACAAAGCTTCATTTGCACATAAATATACATAAATTTTAGTTGACTTTTATTTGGAGGGCCCACTGATGGCCTTATCTTTTGGCATTGGATATGGGATGCCTTCTTTTAAGAAAGTTGGGAGGAAGATTTAATCTGAGAGGAATCTGGTGAAGTGCTTTGTCAGTAATTCATTTATCACTATAAAGGGGGGAAAAGCAAAACACGAGTGAGAACCTTGTAATGAATCTATACAGTTAAGTAAAACAAATTCCCAATTTGATCATGTCCCCAGCTGTATATCTCATTCCTCATTCTGTCTGTTCTAGGGGAGGTAGTCAGGAGGTTGTTGGCATTCTTCATGATTAGTCTTCTGGAATCATTGGTTAGAATTCTTAACTCTTCCAGAATTTTTTACAGTGTTGTTATTATAATATAAATTATTCTCCTGGTTCTGCTCACTTTACTCTATATAATTTATATAAATCTTCCCAGGTGTTTCTGAAGCCTGAAACCATCCATTTCATCACTTCTTAAGCAAAATAGTATTCCATTATATTCATATACTTCATACTTTGCTCAAATATTCCCCTGATCGATGGGTACCCTCTTAGTTTCTGTTCATTATCTGTATATACACACACACACACACACACACACACAGAAAGAGAGAGAACTGCTATAAATATTTTTATATAAATGAATGCTGGACTTCACTGAGCACTAGAAAGGCTGTTAATAGGTACATTCCATTGGATGCCTTGAATGTAACTATAATGTAACTAAGATCCCAGACAGGAGTTAAAAGGTCCCACATGGGCAATATCCACATACACTGAGGCAATAATATGTTACCAGGGAAGGGAACATGCATTTATTAAACACCGTTATTTTCCAGGGATTTTATTAAGTCAAGGGATGGGGAACCTGCAGCCTGAAGGCCACAGATGACCCTCTAGGCCCTCAAGTGAGGCTCTTTGACTGCAGGACCATGCTTGAGGACCTAGAGGGTCACATGGGGCCTTGGCCACAGGTTCCCCACCCCTGTAGTAAGTGCTTTACAAATATCTCATTTGATCATCACAATAACCTCGGTAGGTTGATGCTTTTATAATAATCTCTATTTACAGTTTTGGAAACTGAGGCAGGCAACAGTTAAGTGACATGTCCAGGATCACACAGCTAATAAGTATATGAGACCAAATCTGAACTCATATCTTACTGACTTCAGGCTTAGAGCTCCATCCATGGCACCACTTAGCTGCCACTCAAAAAGGTGTTGAACCAATGACTCAGGTAGAATTGTCTATACAAATGGAGGGCTTTAGGATAGCAGTTCACTAACAAAGTCATCAGCATCAGAAATTACAGAAGGGGGGTGCAGAGTAGAAACAGGACTTCCAGCTTCTACCTCCTCCAATACCTGTAAAAAATGACTCTAAACAAATTTTAGAGCTACAGAATCCACAAAGTTACAGAAACAAATCTCCCACTGAAGACAGGCCAGCAGGAAGGGCTTATTGCACCAAGCTGGGAGTGAGCCCAGCCCAATGTGAGGTGTGGTTTTGGCCCCAGGGCAGCCCTGACCAGCAGTGGCCAGAACAGACTTCAGGAGAGTGAAGCACCAGCAGCTGTGGCAATTTCCAGACTTCTCAACCCATGAACTCCAAAGACAAAGTAAAAGGTCAGTGCAGAACTCTGTTGGAACAGAGGTGGACAGAAGACTGTGGTCTGGCCCCTGTCCCAGGGGTGAAGTCCAGCATTCATTTATATAATACACCCTGCTGGAGGTGCAGCTGCTGTGCACCCACCACCACGTGCCTGCCACAGGAACTCCTGGTCTGCAGATTGTAGGGGGACCAAGCAACCATTCGGAGGGTAAGCACTTTTGCTTTGATCTGCTTGGAACTGGATCATGGTCTTGGGTGGAGGTCCTGGGGTGTGTGGCCAGGTGGCAGAGCATCTGGGGGCTGTAAACAGGGAGCTTCCCTAATTGCTCCAGCAGCTATGAAAGCCCAGTGATTTGGGACAAAGCTGTCTACATTCTGGAAACAGAGTTCTTCTGTGGCAAAGAGCTCAAAAGTCAAGTAATTGGCTGGCAATATAAGCAAGCAACAGAAGCACAAATAGACCACAGAATCCTTTTTCAGGGACAAAAAGGATCAAAGCATGGAACAGGAAGAAGACAATGAAGTCAGAACTCCTGCATCAAAAGCTCCCAAGAAAAATATGAACTGGTTACAGGCCATGTAGGAGCTCCAGAAGGATTTTGAAAACCAAGTAAGAGAAGTGGAGGAAAAACTGGGAAGAGAAATGAGAATGATGCAAGAAATTCAAGAAAAGTGAGTCAACAGCCTGACTGAAGAAAATAACACCTTAAAAATAGACCAACTCAAATGGCAAAAGAGACCCAAAAAGCTAATGAGGAGAAGAATGCCTCAAAAAGCTGAATTTGCCAGATGGAAAAGGAATTTCAAAAATTCACTGAAGAGAGTAACTCCTTCAAAGTTAGATTGGGGCAAATGGAAGCTAATGACTTTGTGAGAAATCAAGATACTGTAAAACAGATCCAAACAAATGAAAGAATAGAAGGCAAAGTGAAATATCTCACTGGAAAAACCACTGACCAGGAAAATAGATCCAGGAAAGATAATTTAAAAATTATTGGACTACCTGAAAGCCATGATTGAAAAAAGAGCCTAGACACCATCTTTCAAGAAATTATCAAGCAAAATTGTCCTGATATTCTAGAACCAGAGGGCAAAATAGAAATCAAAAGAATTTACCTATTGCCTCTTAAAAAAGAAACCAAAAAGGAAACTCCTAGGAATATCATAGCCAAATTCTAGAGTTCCCAGGTCAAGGAGAAAATACTGCAACCAATCAGGAAGAAACAATTTCAGTATTGTGGAAACACAATCAGGATAAAACAAGACCTAGCAGCTTCTACATTAAGTAACTGAAGGGCTTTGAATATGATATTGTAGAAGTCAAAGGAGCTAGGATTGAAACCAAGTATCACCTACCCAGCAAAACTGAGTATAATGCTTTAGGGGAAAATGTGGCCATTCAATGAAATAGAGGATTTTTCAAGCATTCTTGATGAAAAAACTAGAGCTAAACAGAAAATTTGACTTTCAAATATAAGAAGCAAGAGAAGCATGAGAAGGTAAACAGAAAAAAGAAATCATAAGGAACTTATTAAAGTTGAACTATTTACATTCCTACATGGAAAAATGATAATTGTAACTCATGACTTTTCTCAGTATGAGCACAGTTGAAGGGAATATATTTGCATATATATGTATACATACATATATATGTATATGTAGGACGTGTGTAGGTATGTATAAATATATATATATATATGTGAGTGAGTGCATATGTATGTACATACATAGACAGAGGGCACAGGACAAGTTGGATATGAAGGGATGATATCTAAAAAATAAAATTAAGAGGTGAGAGAGGAATATATTGGGAGAAGGATGAAGGGAGAGATAGATTAGGGTAAATTCTCTCATATAAAAGAAGCAAGAGCAAACTGTTACAATGGAAGGGAAGAGCAGGAAGGTGAAAGGGAATGGGATAACCTTACTCTCATTGAATTTGGCTTAAGGAAGGAATAACATACACACTCAGTTGGGTATCTTACCCCATAGGAAAATAGGGGGGAAGGATATAAGAGGGGGGATGATAGAAGGGAGGGCAGATTGGGGGAGAGGGTACTTAGAAGCAAACATTTTTGAAAAGGGACAGGATCAAAGGAAAAATAGAATAAGTGAGGGACAGGATAGGATGGAGGGAAATATAGTTAGTCTTTCACAATATAACTACTATGGAAATGTTTTGCGTAATTACACATGTAAAACCTGTATTGAATTGCTTTTCTTCCCAGTGGGTGTAGGTGAGGAGGGAAGAAGGGAAAAAATCTAAAACACAAAGTTTTAAAACCAAATGTGTATAAAAAATTTTTTTTAACATGCAATTGGGAAATAAGATGTACAGGCACTAATATGTGGAAATCCATCTTGCCTTACTAGAAAGTTGGGGGGCTGTGATGGGGTGGAGAAGGATATAAGAGAGTGCAGATTGGGGAAAGGGGTATTCAGTGGGCTAGCTATTTTGGGGTGGATGGTAGGGGAAAGACAGGGAGAAAAATTTGTAACTTAAAATCTCGTGGGAATGAATGGTGAAAACTAAAAATAAATAAATAAATTGGAAAAAAAAAACAAATTAAAGAAGGATTATTCTGAAGGAATATTAGTGATCAATTCAGATTATGCAAGAGAATACCAGAAACTATATTACACATCACTGAAAGCTGCAAAAGTTAGCACGTTCTGAATACCTAGTGAGACAAAATCTACTAGCTAGAAGTCTGCATCAGAAGCTTCCTGTCTTTTATGAACTGACAGACAATAAATCTGCATGTAGACCTTAAAATATCATTGAGAACCAAACTCAATAATTAATGATACAGGAAGAGAATCATTATAATAAGCCATGGTCCACAATTATCAGGAAATAATATTGATTTATAAAAACTTAATGGGTCAGTATTATTTCAAGGGGGTCAACATTTTAACAGATAGTGTCATGTTAAATATACATAATCTCCAAAATCCTCTGTGAGCACAATAAGGTATATATTATTTCTGTCATCTTCTATGCTACTGGAGTTGTCCAGAAGACACTTTCATTAACTCCAGGAAAGGTAAGATCACACCTCAATACTTTTATTCAGCTACCAAAAGCAATTATTTCATCTACCCATGCCATAGAACATTGAATTAAAAGAACAATAGCAATAGAGTGACACGTCCTGAGAATATTTTTACTCAAATTCGATTGAACAAGCTGAGAAAAAATATTTCACAACAATGACAATTGATGTATTAATTTGAGTAGGATGGGATCTGGATCTTTGATTTCACCAGATTAAGGGACTCCTGGATTAAGAAACCGTGATGACAATGACAGTGATGATGAAAAGAAGACAATGAGACGATGATGATGACAAGATGATGATGAAGACCACCACCACCACCGTGATCACAATCACTACCACCATGACAGTGGCCACCACCATATGGTAGAGTGGATAGAGAGCTGACCTCAGAAACAAGGAAACCTAAGTTTATTTCTTGTCTTTGACACTTAATTGTTGTATGACCCTAGGAAAGTCACTTGTACCTTAAATTATTCTTTCAGATTATACATTTCAGAATAATTGCTATTATTCATTAATAGATGGAATTTCCTCACTAGGAGCTCCCTAGATTAATGAAATTTCAGATCTTGTCCAAAATAACAACAATGTTTAATTGTTTCAGTTGTGTCAGACTCTTTGTGAGGCCATTTGGGATTTTCTTGACAAAGACACCAGAATGGTTTGTCATTTCCTTCTCAAGCTGATTTTATAGATGAAGAAATTAAGGCAAATGGAGTTAAGTGACTTGGCCAAGGTCACACAGCTAGTAAGTGTCTGAGGCTAGATTTGAACTCAGGAAGATGAGTCTCCCTGACTCTAAGCCTGGCACTCTATCGACTTTAGTCCCCCAGGTATCCAAGTTGGTGCTATGTGGCACTATATAAATGCTTTCCCCCTTCCTTGTCACCCATCTCCATTTCCAAATCACTTAGCAAATACAAACAAGCCTGATGAATCTCTTCCTCTTGTAAATAGGACCTGATTAACCTCTGACTTCACCCATCATTTATTGGCCCCTGGTGTCTAGCTTGGGATAGTGTCCTCCTTTGGGTTTCATTTGGAGCATGTATAGGTATGTTTACAATCTCAGCATCTTTGTCTCCTGTGTCTCTGTGTTTCTCTCTCCCCCTCTCCCTTTCTTTACCAGCAGTTTACCATCCTAGCGCCAGGCAAGACATAGGTGCCGACACACTCCATGGGTTAATTATTCTAAATCGAGTGTCCCATGGTTGCATTATTGTCACCAGCTGTTATTGCTTTCTCGTTTGGCTAGTCAGACAGGGTGTTACACCTGAGAATTGAGCCTGTTGCTACAGTGGTCCCTGGGGCTTTTATTATGAAGGAGAAATAGCGGGGCACGGTGGAACAGTAATGATAGTTAGAATTTATAGCACTTAAGGGCTGTCGAAGCACTTTTACCAACATTGCTTTACAACAACCCTGGGAGGTAGAAGTTATTTTTGTTTTCATTTTACAGGTGATGAAACTGAGGTAGACAGAGATTAAGTGGCTTACCTTGGGTCACACAGCTAATAAGTTGCTGAGATAGTATTTGAACTCAGGTCTTACTGACTCTAGGACCATCACTCTATTCACTCACCCACATAGTTGCCTCAACAACAAGACATGTATTTAGAGTAAGAAGATCTGGTTTAGATATATACTACTTTGGGTAATTTGCTTCTACTCAGCCTCAGTTTACTCATATGTAAAATAAATTAGTTGGGTTACATGACATCCAAGAGCCCTTTCAATTCAACATCAAAGGAATACAACAACAAAGAGGAACAGATGAAGACTTCCTCCCTAGCCCTTACTGAGGTCATCATATCACTCTTAACAGATAAGCTTTGTATTAGCTTTTATGTGTGTACATTCAGGCCCTCTTACCAAACTCTTAGCTCTTAGAGTCCAGGAAGTTTTGCTCTATATTCCACTCCTATCTCCTGAATATCTTCTCTTGCCCTTGACTTCTGTAAGTCTTCAATCTTTATTTTCTTCCTACCAGCCTAATTACTCCTTAGTCTTCTTTGCTTGGTCATTATTTATTTTATAACCCATAAAGCTGGGTGTCTACCAGTACTCTATCCTAGGCTCCCTTCTCACTCTATGCTATTTCTCTTGGATAGATTCCATTAGTCTCAGAGACTTAATTATCATCTCTATGTAAATGGATCTCCGCAAATAAGTTCTAATAGCTCTCCCACAACTTCCTGCTGTGTATCTCCAAGTGAATATACCATTGTCACCTTAAACTTAACATGGTCACAACGCAGTTCATTATATTTCCTCCAAAGCCCATCTTTCATCCAAACTTCCCTTTTTCAACAAATCTGGTTGATTTCACTTCCAGTGTCTCCTGCCTCTCTCTCCTCTTCACTTACAGGGCTACTACCCTAGTTCAGACCCTCATTATTTCTTACCTGGACTGTTGCAATAGGGTATTAATTGATCTCCTTAGTTTCAGTATCTGCTATATCCTATTCACCATTCATCCAAAGATCTGACTATATAATTTTCCTAACCAAAATCTTCAGTGGATTCCTATTTCCACTGACATACAAACTTCTCATACTTTGTAATTAAAGCCATCTACAATTTGACTTAAATTTATCTTTCTGTGTTGATTTTATTGCTCCCCTCCACAGACACTATATTCTAATCTAACTGGACTATTAGTTAACCCTTGGTCTCTGACATTCCACCCCCTATTTCTGTGCCTCAACAAGGCCTATTCTTTGTGCCTGGAATCTACTCCCTATTCAACTTCGCTTGTTAAAATCTCTAATTTCTTTCCTAAAGATCTTATCCCCAATTTCCATAGTATCTAGTATTTTCTCTTTCCTGAAGTTACTTTATATTTACATATTTGTTGATTTTTCATATCTAGGCCCCCCTCCACCTCATAAAATGTAAACTCTTTGAGGGTAGGGACCATTTTGGGTTAATCTTTATGTCTCTGAACTGTTCTTTCCTGGGTTGTGCTGGAGTAAAACATGTCAAAAAAAAAAAGAATTTAGGTTAATTTTGTGGTAGGAATGATGTATAACTATTGGGTGGTCTATGTAATTAACCGGTATTTTTCTGATGTCAAGAGAAGTTAAGGAGAGCCTCTAGAATGTTGGGTGACTCTTGCTGTAGCACACTTATAGGAAAACATGGACTAGAGTCATGTAGAATGGGCAGGTTCTGATCTGCATCACGGGAGGGAACAGATCCATGATTCAGTGGAAAGATGAGTGCATCTGGAGTCAGTGGGGTGTGGGTTTGCCTATTTCTTGCCACTTTCTCACTGTGATCTTGTATAAATATTTAACCTTTCTCAGTCTCATTTTACATATTGGTAAAATGAGGAGATTTGGGTTCCATGGTCCTATAGGTTCCCCCTATTCTAAATCTATGACTAAATGACTTAAGCTTCTTTCAAGCACCATATCTATGTTCCTATTACATTAGCACAATGCCTTGAGCATAATAGAAGTTTAATAAATGATCATTGAATTGAAATGAAAACATTTAACACAATCTCTTACATTCAGTCCTCCCCCTCGAGGAAGAGTCTACAATCTATCTGATGTGTAAGGTAAGGAAAGGATATAAATGTATAAGAAGGCAAAATATAAGTTCCTTTAGTTCAAGGACTATACATAGACATATACATACACATATATACACATACACACATACATATACATGTATGTATATGTATATACACACATACACATATGTATATATAGATGTATATGTGTATCTATTTGTCTTTGTGTACACATTGCCTAGTGCAGGGTCCCAAGAATTGTTAATGTTAATTGTTAATGAATTGTATTGAACTGAATTGAAAGTGATCAGTAATCAGTTGAGATTGAATATAATACAGCTAAATTAATGGAATAAATCACAAAGGAAAGGCTATCTTATTGGTAAAGTCTTTGGAAGCAATTAGATGGCTCAGTGAACAGATAGAGCATGGGTCTGGAGTTATGAAGACCTAAGTTCAAATCCAGTCTCAGATATGTATTACCTGTGTGACCTCGGGCAAGTCACAGCTTTCTGTTTGCCTTAATTCACTGGAGAAGGAAATGGCAAATCATTCCAGTACCCTTGCCAAGAAAACCCCATGGACAGCATTGCCATGCTGTGGTCCACAGGATCATGAAGAGTTGGACATGATTGAACAACAACAAATCTTATTGGAAATTTCAGATGCAAGGCAGACTTATTATATAACATGGAATGAGTCCCTGTAAGCCTGAATTTCCTCATCTATTAAGTGAGGATAATAATACTTGTACCACCTTCCTCAAGACTTTGTTCCAAGGATTAAATAAGATAAGGGATCTAATATACTTTGTAAAATGTAAAGTACTATTTAACCATCAGGTGATTCCATTAACCACTATCTTGATCCTATTCCAGGATAAGGAGCTGGATGAGTCCCAGATTCACCCCAGCAGTTACAGTATTTCACTCTGCTGAGCAAGTGCTGAGCTCTCTGTCGTTTTCAGGGAGTGGATGACCCTCTATTTTCCACTGCTGCCTTTATGGGTAGTTTTACCAACCCATTAATACAGAGGGTGGGTTTTGTTGCTGTTGTTCTGACCCTTTGTGACCCTTTTTGGGGTTTTCTTGGCAAAGATACTGGAATGATTTTGCCATTTCCTTCTCCAGCTCATTTTATAGATGAGGAAACTGAGATAATCAGGGTTAAGGGACATGCCTAAAGTCACACAGTTAATAAGTTTGGCTAAATTTGAACTCAAGTCTACCTGACTCCAGGCCTGGCACTCTATCCACTGCACCACCTAGTTGAGTTAGGGGATGTGTTAGTGTACATTTAGCCAATCAGAATGAACTCTGAGTTCCCATTCTGCCGACCAAATCTCACCTTCTCCCTGAATTCAATAAATTTTACTGAGCCCTGATAGCCTGACTTTGGCATAATGGATTTGACTCTCCACAGGAATGAACAGCACATGCTTTACTGTACATGGTGTTTTCATCTTGGCATAGAATCAATAAAAGTAATAAAACAGTATATAATAAAATACCTGCTGTGTGACTACATATCTGCAGCCTCTCGCAAACCTAGAAAACCCTTAGGCGAGTGACAGAGCTCTCCAAACCCATGGAGTCCTTGGGAACCCACAGATTGGTTTGTCTGGTCCCTGATAGCTATTCCTCCTTTTAATGGGTAGAGGAGCAGAGAAAGCAAACACAGTCCCCAGGTGATGTTCATGTTGTGTTTCTAGTAGGGTTAGTCTCTAAGTGAAAACTCTGGAACTCCATACACACAATTCCTCAAGGGGGCTTACAGCATAGATTCGGGATTCAGAGCCAACTGAAGACTTTGACAGCTAACGCTTTTCTGTTCAGAGACCTCCACCTGCTTCTTGCCACCGCTAATGCATCACTCGTAAAGCAGGGGGGACAGGAGAAGGCGAGTCAGATGAGGAGAGAGTGTTTACTCCCATCATCTTCATGCTTCCTCTCCACCCCTTCTGTCCCTGACTTTGAGACCTGAAGGGCAAGTCCCCAGGGACCAAGAGGAATGTTCTGTGCCCTCTTAGTCTCTAAACCCTTTTATATTTCAAACTTGGCACCTTTCCTTTGCTGTCCTGGCTTCCTTCAGATCTCAGCTCAAATCCCACTTTCCGTAGGAGACCTTCCCCAGACCTCCAAGCTACCAATGCCTTCCCCACTCAGATAACCTTGCATCTACTCAATCTATGTCTTCTAGGTACCTGGTAATTTACATAGTGCTTCCCCTATTAGAATGAGAGTCCTTGGAGAGCAGAGATTGGTTTTTTTTTTTTTTACCTTTCTTTGTATCCCCAGAGCTTAGCACAGTGACTGGAGCAGAACAGGCGCTTACTAAAATACAAGTGGATTGATTGTTGTCTATTGTCACTTCTTCTTGCACACTTTTCTCTAACTAGTGACTACCCTAATGAATTCAGGGGAGGATTGGATAAAGTGAGAGGGTGAAAGCCATGTCAGGATCAGTTTTAGGAGTGATTTTTGATTAAGGGGAATCATTTTTGTTGTTGAATTATTTCAGTCATGTTCGACTCTCTGTGATCCTATTTGGGGTGTCTTGAAAAAGATGCTAGAGTGGTTTGCATTTTCTTTCTCCAGTTCATTTTGCAGATGGGGAAACTGAGGCAAATGGTGACAAGACTTGTCCAAAGTCACACAGCTAGGAAGTGTCTGAGGCCAGATTTGAACTGAGGTCCTCCTGACACTAGGGCACCTAGGTGGTCAAGCGTCTTGGAGTCAAAAAGACTCATTCTCCTGAGTTCAAATCTGACCTTAGAAACTTACTATCTCTGTGACTCTGGGAAAGTCACTTAACCCAGTTTTCCTCAGTTTCCTCATCTGTAAAATGAGCTGGAGAAGGAAATGGCAAACCCCTCCAGTATCTGCCAAGAAAATCCCAAGGAGTAACAAAGAGTAGGACACAACTAAAAAAAAAACTGTTGAACAACTGAAATTATTGTGTTGAGGAAATGGATTATAACAGTTCACTGCAATGTGGAAGATACTGATGAGTGAATCATATCATTCACTGATCACTTTCAAAATCACTAGGCAAGTGGCCTTAGGGTATAGTGTGATTTAGCCTCTGTTATTTTATTTTTCTACACAGATGGAAAGTTGACCTTATAATACACATCCATGGATAAACTGGGCCAAGTTGGAAAGTAGGTGAAAGTTGTTCCAGGTGCCCTCCCACCTGCCTTTCTATTCTCTTCCTGTTTCTAACACCCAGAATCATAGAACTGCAATGCTGAATGGGACTTCAGAGATCATAGGGTCCAAATCCTTCATTTTGCAAGTGAGAAAAATGAGACCTAGACAGGGGAAATGACTTACCCAATGTCACAAGTCCCTCCTCCCCCATCCCTCCAAGCAAACTGAGTCCTTTTCATTGCCTCTTTAGTTGTCAAAAGTCCTCTTTTGAGATGCTCTATCCAGGCAGGCCTGACTCCCTCAAAGTGTCCCATGCACAAAGTACTTTATTAAATTTAATTAAATTTAGCCAGTATGAATTAAGCACTTACCATATCCCAGATACTAGGGATAAAAAGACAAATGAACAAAAAGAAACAGGCCCTGCCCTCAAGGAGATTACATTCTACTAGAGAGAAAAAGCAAATATACAGATAATCTATAAAACACAGAGTAAATGCAAAACAATGGGGAGAAGTTCTGTGAAGTTTGGATTCAATCAAAGGGCCACACTTGAGGACCTAGAGGGCCACATGTAGCCTTGAGGCCACAGGTTCCCCAGCCCTGTTAGGAGAATCTAGAAAAAAATCCTGTAGGAGCTGCTATTTAATCTATTTTCTGGAGGGAGCTAATGGTTCATAGATAATACTAGGAAGGATAGATAAGCAGCAGTTCTCAACCTGTGGGTCATGACCCCTTTGGGGGTCGAATGATCCTTTCACAGGGGTTGCTTAAGACCATCGGAAAACACGTATTTCCGACGGTCTTAGGAACCGAGACACGGCTCCTCTATTCATCTCCAGGCAGGTCTGCCCACATGCAGATACACCCACATAGGAGTATTAAAGGGTTGCGGCATCAGGAAGGTTGAGAACCACTGTCTAGGGGTATGATCCAGCCTGTATAAACATCCAGAAATGGAACGTGGCTCTGTGCTAGAAGGTAGAGTGTAAAGGGGAGGAATGAGCAGCTACTCTAGAAAGATAAGTGAGAGAGTGAAGGGTTTTAAACGCCAGAGGAGTTTTCAATTTATCCTTGAAACAACAATGAGCCACTCAAACTTCTTCGGAAGAGGAACTACAGAAAAATCTCATTTTCTATGAGAAATCCTTCCCAACTCGTCTTAATTCTAGTGTTTCCCTCTGTTATTTATCCTGTACATGGCTTGTTTGTACATGTTTGTTTGTTGTCTCGCCCATTCAATTGTGAGCTCCTTGAGGGCAGGGACTATCTTTTGCCTCTTTTTGTATCCTCAGAGCTTAGCACAGTGCCTGGCACACAGTAGGCACTTAATAAATGTTTATTGGCTGACTGGCTGATGGGGTCAGATCTGTACTGTAGCAATGTCAGTTTGGAAACTAAATAAAAGATGGATGGGTAAAGGGAGAGAATAGGTACATGAAGAATAATTATAATTTTGTTTTGTTTGCTTTTATACAACAGTCTGAATGAGAGGTAACAAGGGCCTGAACCAGCATGATTGATGTAAGAGAAGGGGTAAGATAGGAGAGATATTGTAGAGGTGGAATCGACAAGACTTGGATATGGGAGCAGGATGATGGAGAGAAAAAAGAGTGAAGATTACTCCGAGATTATGAGTGTGGGTAAATGGTGAACCGTGGTAGAAATAGAGAAGTTAGGAGGAGGAGTGGGTTTTTCCAGGAAATATAATGGGTTCTATTTTGGACATTCTGAGTTTGAGATGCCTATAGGGTGAAGGTGTCTGGAGGCAGTTGGTGTTTTGTGATCAGAGCTTCTGAGCAAAATAAGGTCAGAATATTTATATTTTGGAGTTGTCTGCAAAGGAGACTGAGAAGGAATGGTCTGACAGTAACAGCAGTAGTGTTAGGAGGGCCAAAAACCTAGAGATGAAAAAATGTCATTGTTGTTCAGTTGTCTCCAATGCTTCATGATCCCACTGACCATGGGGTTTCTTGGTAAAGATACTGGAGTGGTTTGCCATTTCCTTACCTATTTATTTCTTTATCTATCTATCTATCTATTCATTCATTCATTCATTCATTCATTTATTTATTTAGGTGATTACTTTTACTCTACACATGGAAGCCGTTAAGGATCTGGTCTGCAGGTTCACCAGGGCTGCATCATAGGTACCTGGCTTCACACATCAACACCAGGGTTGGGAGATGAGAAGAGGTCATTCTATCCCATTCAAGAGATGATAAAGGTCTGTTGACAGAGAGCCAGGTGATCAGGTAGTCTCTGGTGTAAGACAGTTCTAACGAAGCAGTGAGAACATCACAGGAATGTGGGAGAGGGAAGTTAAGCAGCAGAGGCCCCTGCCCCCAAAACAAAACTGATGCTGTCCATTCTTAGGACAAGAGCAGACTTCTACCAGATGTTCAGATGGGCAGGGGGCACCATCTTGATCTGCCCAGTGCAGAGACCCACCATCAGGTCTACAATGAAGGTATCTTCAGTATGTCCAGAATGATGTGAAACCATTACTCCCCACCCATTGGACTGGGCCAGCTGGCACACCTGGAGAGATTCAGTCATGGAACCAGTCTTGTTCACTTTGAGTAGGAGATGGTAGCAGGCTTTCTTGTTCACAGCTTTTTCAATGCACGTGGGATTGGTCACTGTGATAATCATCTCCTACCACCTGGATGCCTACGGTAGCAGCGAAATTCTTCCAAACTTCCCAATCATCCTGGTCAAAGGGATCTTCAAAAGACACCACTGGATAGCCCTTGATGAAGCTCTTATAGAGGTCCCCATGCTCAGAAGGGGAGGTATATCTTCTGGAATCATCAGGAGACTTGAAGTCCAAGTCATATTTTCCAGATTGGGAGAATTCGGAGGCAGCGACATCCATGCCAATTATGACCTAATCAGAATAACCAACCTAACCAATAGCATTCTTTAGCAGCAGTAGAGCTTCTTTATTCTCCAGGATGTTAGCAGCACAACCAGTTTCATCTCCTACTTTGGTGGCATCCTGTCCATATTTCTGCTTAATCATGCCCTTCAGGTTCTGGTAGACCTCAGCTCCAATGCTTATGGCCTCCTTAAAGTTTGCTGCTCCAACAGGGAGAATCATGAACTCCTACATGACCAGCTTGTTACCAGCATGGGAGCCACTACTGATCATGCTGAAGGCTGGAACTGAGAGAATGACTTCATCATTGCCCACAAGGTCAGCAATATGGTGGTACAGGGAGACACCTTTCTAAGCAGCTCCGGCCTTACCAACAGCCAGAAACACTCCCAATATGGCATTTGTACTAAATTTAATTTATTCTCAGTGCCATCCATCTCTATCATCAATTTGTTGATCTTCTGTTCCACAACATTCAGTTTCTTGCTAATCAGGATTGGGGCAAAAGTTTTATTGATGTGCTCAACCACTTTTGAGACACCTTTCCCCATGTGGCAGGTCTTTTCATTGTCTCAGAACCCCACGACTTCATGGGTACTGGTAGAAGCACCACTGGGCACAGCAGCTCAGAATTGACCTTCAGTGGGGTTTCCACGAGACTCAAATGTCTCTCTTGCCTGAATTTTGTAAATAGACATGGTGAGTTTCTGGATGGAGTGTCCTCCACTGAGCTCAGAGAACAGAGGCAGAAGTTGCCATTTCCCTCTTCAGTGGATTAAGACAAACAGAAATTAAATGACTTGCCTGAGGTAACACAGTGAGGAAGTATCTGAGGCTGGATTTGAATTCAGATCTTCTTGACGCTAGACCCAGCACTCTATCCACTGAGCCATTTAGCTGCCCCAGAGAATACAGGGATGGGAAGCCTGTTGCCTCGAGGACACATGTGGCTTTCTAGGTCCTCAAGTGTGGCCCTTTGACTGAATTTAAACTGTGAAGTTTGTCATTGTGAAGTTCAGTCAAAGGGTGGTATTTGAGAACCTAGAGGGTTCCATGAGGCCTCAAGGCTACAGGTTCCTCCTCCCTGGCTAGGAGAAATGAGTTGTTAGCAGTGTCAAAAGCTGCAGAGATAGAAGAGGACAAAGAAAGGCCATTGGAGTTAGCACTTTGGAGATCACTGGCAACTTTGGAGAGAGTGTTTCCAAGAAAGAGATGGGATCGCACAGAGGGACAGACTTTGGCAAGGAGAAAGAAAGGCCACTTCTTCTCCTGACACTGGTACAGTTGGGGATAAAGCTGAGGGGATTTGAGGTGCAGAAGAGAAGAGAAAATGGAATTTCTGACAAATAGCCTCAAGTTTTCACCAATTCCTTAATTTTTTTTTTTTTAATTTTGGAGGCAATTGGAGATAAGTGAGTTGTCCCGGGTCCCATAGCTAGTGAGAGTCTGAGGCCAGATTTGAATTCAGGTTCTCCTGACTCCAGGGCCAGTGCTCTATCCACTGCACCACCTAGCTGCCCCATTTTTTGTTTTCTATTGTTTTATTTCATTTAAAAAAACCCAAGACCTGTGTTTTCCTCACTGTAAGGAGGAAACTCTTTACATTGGTAAGGAACTTCTACTACCAATTCAGGTGATCACTTTGCAAGTTCTAGTCTAAGAGAATTGTCTAGAACAGAGGTGGTCTGTGGCACATGCAGCCCACAACACTTCTGAACGCACCCAAATAAGATGAAGATATAACTGGGAAATAACAAAATAAATAAAAATATAATAAAACATAGATAATATTATTTTTCTAAGTCAATATGTGAGGCATCTAGGTGGAGCCATGGATGGAATATCAGTCCTAGAGTCAAGAAGACTGAGTTCAAATCTGGCCTCGGACACTTACCTAGCTGTGTGACCCTGGGCAAGTCACTTAACCTGTTTGCCTCATTTTCCTTATCTGTAAAATGATCTTGAGAAGGAAATGGCAAACCACTCTAGTATATCTGCAAAGAAAACTCAAAACAGGGTCATGAAGAGTCGGACATGATTGAACAACAACAAAGTCTTTATGCAGCAGGGATCCTTATGTATGGTTTAATGACCCCAATTTCTATTTGCCACCAGTGGGTTTGACACCAGTGGGTTAGAGCACTGAGTTGTTGGGTAACTTGCCCAAGGTCACACAAAAAGTGTGGGACAGAAGTGGTACTTGCACCCTGGATCTTCCTAACCCTGAGTCCAGCTCTCTATCCTCTATGGGTGAGAAATATTACACATGCTGCTAGACTCAGTTGATATGTTGGTTAGTTTTCTGAAACTGATCTTTTTCTTTTTATCCCTTCATCTTCTTTATTCTTTACTATAAGGAATTGCTATCCAGGAAGGGGAGCTAGGAGGGATCGATTGAGAAGGGAAGGTGATGTAAAAAAACCAAAGGAGTGAATGAAACTGAATAAAAGCAAATGCCCATAAAAAGCTGGTGAGGGCCCTGCCCTTTCCTAGGTGGCACCGTGGCCATGAGAATCATCTCCCTTCCTTATTCTTCCTGCTTAGAAACTGGCTAATCAATAGAGCCCCACTCTCCAGCACCTGCTAACGTTCACTTAAAAGCAAGGTTCTTAAAAGTGCTGTGAAAAACAGCCCAGATTCTTAGCATCTGATCAAGGATACTTGAATACATTTCAAACATAATGAGTATGCCACCTTTAAAGATGAGGTTCATAGGAATCTTTGGAAAGAAACAAAACAAATGATCCTGCCTTTCAGTGGTTGAAATGGACTCCCAGGTATTTTCCCAGTTACAAATTCAGGTATAAATTAAAATGAATAATTGAGTTATAACATGTGAAATTCCATCATTAATATTAAGCAGGGAAACATTCTACCTTTGGCTAAGTTGCCATAGGGGTTCCACCCTTCCTCAGATTTTCCCAGCAAGCAAGACCCTACAGATGTTATTTTGTCCTTCCTTCTGCTTAAAAAAAATGTCTTTTTTACATCCTATTAGGGTTGACTCTATGTGGTATGGCTTAGAGATTGGCAGCAGGTTCCTCCAACTCAAACTATATCCCATCAGATTGTCTTAACACCTGAAATTCCACCATGTCCCCCAAAAGTCTCTTTTGCAAGCAAAACATCTTCATTTCTTTCAAGTAGTCTCAAATGTCATGAACATATGCCCAACACCAAACCTGTCCTGGCTTGTCATGCTTTCTGATTTTTCAAAGAGGAAGCTTTGGTGTAGTAGAAAGAATACGTGAGTTGGGAGATGTTGATTAGCTACTGACTCAACTGCTTAGCAGTTGTATGACTTTGGATGAGTCTTTTAATCTTTCTGGTCCTCAGTTTCCCCATCTGTAAAATGAAAGATCTAGACTAAATGACCTCTAAGGTCCCTTCAAACCCTAAATCCCATGATCCTATCATTCTCTTCCCTTCAAAAAGTCGGTTCACCTTTCTGGGTTTGAGTTTTCTTATCCATGCAATCTGATACTATACACCATTAACTTTTCCTACTTGTTCCAGCCAAACCTTGGACTAGAACAGGGGTGGGGAAACTATGGCCTTGAGGCTGCACAAATTTGTTCTGTGAAGTTTTGATTCAGTCAAAGGGTCCACTTGAGGACCTACAGGGCCACCTAAGGACTTGAGGCTGCAGGTTCCCCATCCCTGGCCTAGAAGCTCTGTTACCTTACTAGGTTTCTAATGTTAGGTTGATCATGGAATTGCCTGTCCAATCTGGTAAGCTATGGAGGTGGTGCGTTTTTATCTGGGACATTGTGTGTATCTTCAAATGAAAGATTTAATTGTACCAATTAACAAGATTGGTGAGAGTACTGGGGTAGCTCCAGTAGTACCTTTTAGAGTGAGAACACTTCCTTAAATCTTTTTTTATTGAAAAGGAATTGGTTGACTCAGACTACAATAAGCATGGATTGGAGCCATCATTTTGCACTAGGCTTATAAAAGGGAATTACTCAATTAATCATTCAATCAATCAACAAACAATTATTTTAAAAAATCTTTTTAAATTGATTTATTTGCTTTTAGTTTACAAGATTCAGTTCCACAATCCTTTGAGTTTCAAATGTTCTCCCCCCTCCCCGCTGTGGCAGCATGCAATCAAGTACAGGATCTGCAAATACATTGGACATTAGTCTGGTTGTATAGAAGGGTCGTAACCAATGGAGTGAACAATGGGAAAGAGGAAACAAAACCAAACATGGAAAAGAAAGAGAGCATGTAATTTGCTTCAGTCTCCATTTAAACTCTGTTCTTTCTAGATCCTTCTCTGAATGTAGGAATCTCCTTCCATTCTGAGACTTGTAGAGTTGTCTTATAACCTCGTGTTGCTGAGAAGAGTCCAGTTTATCAAAGCTGGTCATCACACATATGATGTGTCTGTGATTGTGTACAAATTTCTCCTGGTTCTGCTCTTCTCACTTAGCATCAGTCCGTATAAGCCTCTCCAGGTGAATATGAAGTCCATCTGCTTTTCCTTTCTTACAGCACAATGGTATTCCATTACATTCGTATAATACAACTTGTTTAGCCATTCCCCAATTGATGGGCATCCCCTTAATTTCCAATTTTCTGCCACTACAAAGAGAGCTGCAATAAATATTTTTGTACATATGGATCTTCCTCCCACTTTTATGATCTCTTTGGGATACAGCCCCAGAAGTGGTATTACTGGATCAAAGGGTATGCAATTATTTATAGCCCTTTGGGCATAGTTCCAGATTGCTTTCCAGAATGATTGAATCAGTTCACAACTCCACCAACAATGCATTAGTGTTCCAATTTTTCCACATCCTCTCCAGCATTTGTAATTTTCCTGTTTTGTCATCTTAGCCAATCTAACAGGTGAGATGTGGTACCTCAAAGTTGTTTTGATTTGCATTTCTTGAATCAATAGTGATTTAGAGCATTTTTTCATATGCTTATAGATGTCTTTAATTTCTACCTCTGAAAATTGCCTGGTCATATCCTTTGACCATTTGTCAGTTGGGGAATGACTTTCAGCAAACAATTATTAAACACCTGTTGTATGACAGACACTGTGGTGCTGAGTCTTCATCAAAGAATTATTCCTCTTCCCACATTGTCTGAAGAATTTTAAGAGCTTTGGACACAGATCAGAGAGCAACATAACACACAGCGTGTACCTTTTCCCTTCTACCCCACAGCTCCAGGTGATGCTAATGGCTGTCTTGTTACAGAGACAATAGGGTTTTTTTGTCCTTTCACACATACAATCCAAGAGAAAAGTTCCTGGACCTTATAGTACTGTTCCTTAGTAAACAACAGCGGTAGTATGAAGTCTCAGTCTGACATATTGCAGTCATAAAAAGAGGACCAAATTAATGATTTGGGGGGGAGGCGGGGGGCTCTGGAACTCCCCAGAGGGTAAATAAGGGGTTAATATAGAGTTTATATAGAGTATGGGCAGTGATTCCTTTCCTTCTTTCAGGTTATGGTCATTTTGAGAGTGACTAAGTTCCTGTCAACATTTAATTTAGTATTGAAAGGGTCTGGCACTTTAGTGTGATATAGAAAACCCTAAATCATCCCTTGATTCTCCCCTCACCCCATGACAGCATGAGGGAAACAAGGTCCTATGTCAGTTTACAGAAAAGTCAAATACCACCCATGTGGCAGGTCTCTGTCTCTGTCACTAAACTTCCTGCGAGGAGGTGGGGAGAAATGCTTCAGAAGCCCATTTTATGAAAATAGTTTTTTAAAACCCTCATCTCTTATTCCTAACCCTATGACCCTTCCCACATAGAATGTAAACTCAGCTAAGAAAGCTTGTGCTTGTGCTCCTGGTTACTTTTTCACTTTGCATAACCTACTCAAGTAGTTGAGAGAACAACATTCTGGAGGTGGATGAGTTTATCTTTAGAAGTGCTTTTGTGAGGTCTAGAGGTTCTCTCTCTGTCCATTGAGTGAAGCTGCTTGGTGAAAAGAAGCAAGAGAAGTTTCTGTATCAAAGAATATAACCACCAACAAGCTGAAGAGCTCAAACCTCTGGTGTAGGTTACCCGAAAACGTGGACTTTGAGAGGGAGACAGTGCTGAGTTAAGGTATAATGTAAAATGCTTAATCATGCAAAACACTTCATGTTTAGATGAGTCAGTTCAATACACATTTGTTAAGTATCTACTATGTTTCAGGCTAAGACATGGAAATATCAAGAAAGGGGCGAAAAAACCAAGTCCACACACACACACACACACACACACACACACACACCTCATAGTCTATTGAGAAGGTTTAAGAATCAGTCTCCTAGCATATTGTAATAGTGGTTATGAGTTGTTACTGAATCCTGTTTTGTCATTCTGCCAATATGCACTGAGTCTTGTGTCTTTTAGCATTTCTTTTGTGTGTAAGAAATAAGTACCTGTCCCACACCTGATTAACATTATACATTGCCTATCTTTTTTACTCACCTTCTCTCCTTCTTTGGAGAGACTTTGACATGAGCCACACATATTTAAATATTTAAATAATTTTTACCCCAGGGGTCAGACTGGGGATTTAATGGACCAAAGAGTATGAGGAAAGGGAACCTAGCCCCTCTCTCAATAAGGGCCAGGATCTTCCAGAACTGAACCCAGGCCAGACTACCTATATGTTTCCAGAGCTTAGGGAAAGGCAATAGGATCAGTGTCACAATCCCTTGGTTCTGGCAGCAGTTTTTTTTTTTTTTTAATGTCATATATAGATGAAATCAGAGGCAGCTAGGTGGTGCAGTAGATAGAGCACCAGGCCTGAGGACAGAAAAACTCACTTCCCTGAGTTCAAATCTGACCTCAGATACTTACTAATTGTGTGACCCTGGGGAAGTCACTTAACCCTCTTTCCCTTAAGTCTTCATCTGTAAAGAAACAAAAACAAAACACAAAACCAAAAACTAACCAAATCAAAAAATAAACAAACAAACAAAAAATTCCAAAAAGCGTTGGATAAGGAAGTAGCAAACCACTACTATCTCTTTGTCAAGAAAATTCCAAGTAGGGTCACAAAGAGTCAGACAGAATGAAAAAAGACTGAACAGCAACAAAGAGATGTCATGTTCTGAGAGAGTTCAGAGATCCAGCCTTCTAGAGAGACAAGGGAGAACTCCTAGGAAGTTTCAGCCAATGAGATTGTCTTTCCAGCAACTCTTAATGTGAGAATTCTGAATTCTAACTTTCTAGAAAGAGAAAGGGGAACTTCTGACCACCATCAGCCTTGAGATTGCATCTCCATTAGCTCTTAGTTCAAGAGTTTGAGGATCCAACCTTCTTAAAAAATGGAAAGAGAGTTCCTGGCCAGCAATAACCTCTTGGTGCAGAATGAGAATGGTGTACTTTGTCTCAGAGGTGAAAGAGCAGCAAGAAACTAAGTCACAATGAAGGTAATAGGACCTTCATTTTGTCTTTTTCTATCACTGTGAGTAATTCATGTAGTGTAAGCCAGATGGGAAGGGATGGCGGGATGTGGGGTGGAGAGAGTGTCTCTCTGGAAGTGCCAAGTTCATTTTATTTCATTAGTCTGAACCCTTAGGATTTACCATGATGCTTAAAAGCTTTTATCTGTCCTGTGGGTGAAAGTGGAAGTAACCAGAATATTGGAGGATTGTTTCTCCAGTAGCACTGCTTCTTTCCCTTCCAAGGTGAGGGAATTAAAACAGCAAGTGGTATTGGGATTTGAGTGAACCACCCTGACTCAATTCTGCCTCTCAATTGTACCTCAATTCTGGAGCTAGCTCAGTTCCCTTTCTATTCAATTGTGAGTCTAATGCAATTTCTGTCTTGTGAGAAAATTGTATTCAATTGTGGAAATTGAGAAAAAAACTTAATTGCATTGTTTGAACCAATCCTGTGTGCCTGGGAACCTGGGCTACCTCTCCCTGCTGTTTAGAGACCCTTAAGTAAGAACTTAGGTTATGCTATCCAGAAACCCAGTCAGATCAACAGACTGATGCAAAGATTTTTGTACCAATTATGTATCTCAGGCAACCCATGTGTCTTATCTGAAAACTGACCCAACACTGGTTAATCAGTTATTGTTTCCATGTTCCTTTGATTGAATACAAACTCTTGGGGGGACTGAAATACTTCTTTTTTCTGATTTCAGAGAATTGCACATGTTTACTCTCCCCATCCCAACTTGGTAAGTCCTTAATCTTTCCTTCAATTAGAAATCAGATGACCTGATTTTGTATCCTGATTAATGGTTTTCTTTTAATTAATTGGCCTTATTTGATTAATTGTTTTTTATGCATAAAAATCTCTCTCCCTCTGGTTCCAGTGCCAAAGTTGAAGAGGCTTGGTCCTGATGTGTTATGCAATTGGCATGCATTGCTTAATAAATCGATATGCTAGGAAACTCGATCTTTTGTTTCCTTGGTCATTTCATCTTTTACCTGCCAGAAAGGGTAAGGCAAACATCATGGTGGTCCTATGAACCTGGAGATGTATAAAAGACCTGGTATGTGGGAGGAAGATAGAACTCAAAAGGAGATATTTTTCATTGTTTTGTGACTACTGTGAGCTATTTATGTGTATTCCACATTTTCTGAGGACTGAAATAAAATAAAGGTCCTTTGCTTGATGTGACTTTTTTACCATTAGTGCTTTCACAGAAACTGGGGATCCTTTTACCCATATCAGTGGGAATGTGCTAGATTCTGATATTGTCCACAGGAAACTCTGCATAGGAGCAAAGCAAGTCAAAGAGACTTTTTGGGAGGGGGACTGTCCCTAAGATTGATCTTTGTTGATGTAAATCCAGAGCATGCAGTGCTGGACTACAGGGCATAATAAAGTAACCCAGCCTGCTTCTAAAGCAGGTTCTTCTCATAGGGAACCACCTGCTTTCTCCTGTCCTACCCTTCTAGAATCCCAGAATCTTAGAATTCACAAGGACAGCAAAAATCATCTAGTTCAACAAATATAGAAACAGGAATTCCCTCGTCTATACCATCTTCAACAGGTGATCATTCAGCCTGTGCTTGAAGACTTTCAGTAGTAGAGACCATCTGGCATCCTGAGGCAACCCATTCCACTTGGGGATGACTTTAATTGTTAGGAAGTTTCCCTATCATTGAGTTAAAATATGTCTTTCTGTGACTTCCATTCATTTTTCCTAATTCTTCCCTCTTGGTATGAGCAAAACAAACCGAATTCCGTTTCTACACAGTAGCCCTTCAAAGAATTTAAAATAGCCACCATGTCTCTCTCTTCCAACTTTCCCCTACTCCATCTTTTGATCTCTATGCAAAACATGCTCAATTCCTTCTATTGTTCATTGTATAGCATGAATGATATCTTGGTCACTCACTATTCCATTCATCAAATTCAATGCTTTTTAGGCTTTCATTATTATTCCCAAAAAGTGGCACCCAAAACTACCATATGGGCTCTGACCAGTGACTTTTGATAGCATTATCAAGGGTGCTGTGGTTTAGTTGTGTCCAACTCTTCATGACCCCATTTGGGGTTTTCTTGGCAAAGATATGGGAGTGGTTTGCCATCCCCTTCTCTAGCTCACTTTTACAGAAGAAGAAACTGAGTTAAACAGGGTTAAATTACTTGCGCAGTCTCACATGTCTAGGAAGTGTCTGATGCCAGACTTGAATTCATGAAGATGAGTCTTTGTGACTCCAGGCTGGGCACACTATCTGCTGAACCACCTAGCTGCCCTGTCAAGGGCATAATCAATCATTCAGTCAACCACCATTTATCAAGTACTGACTATATAGAAAAAGGAGGAAAAATAGTGAGCTATTTATACGTATTTCACATAGCAATGGGATCCCTGAATCAAAGGGTGTGAGCATTTCACTACCTCTTTTTAAAAACATAATTACAAATTCTTTCCCAGAATGGTTAGATCAGTTCTGCAAACTGTTAAGTCTTCTTCCCTGAGGGGCTGAAGCCAAAGTAATAGTTGAGGCAATAAACATATCACCTCTTAGACAAAGGCAGCTAGGTGATGCAGTGGGTAGAGTATTGGGCCTAGAGGCAGAGGGACCCGAGTTCAAGTATAATACAGTCTTAGACACATACTAGCTGTATGACTTTGGACAATTCACTTGTCTGCCTCTGTTTCCTTATCTGTAAAATCGGTACAACAATAGCACCAGGAGCCCTGAGCTTCTACACCTTCCAGGTTTTTTTTTTTTTTAATTAAAGGGTCATCCCTCAGGGAGCTTATTTTGTAATGGGAGAGACAAGTTGTAAATAAATGGGTGCATACATAATACATGCAGTATAGATAGAAGATAGCTTTAGAGGAGATGGAGCTAGCAATTACATTAGCATACTTGTAAGATTGCTGACCCTAACTATGAAGACATGAAGACCTTTTCAAATATATATTTGACCTCAACTCATCATCATATTTCCCATGGCATATTTGAAAAAGTGTGTATGACATGGAGACAAGTCTATGTAGATCAAGTTAGAGACTCTGTCTTTCCATGGAGCAAAAGCCTGTAAACCACAGAGACCTCAACACCTCTCCTTTTTTTTTTTTTTTTTTTTGCTTTTTGGAGGGTGGAAGGTAGGGCAATTGGGATTAAGTGACTTGCCCAAGGTCACACAGCTAGTAAGTGTCAAGTGTCTGAGGCCAGATTTGGGCTCAGGTCCCCCTGACTCCAAGGTCAGTGTTCTATTCTCTCTCTGTGTCACTTAGCTGCCACCTAGCTGCCCCCTCCATACTTCTTCTTGAGAAGGTTGGCCAATGGCAAAGTTCCACCTTGGTAAGAGATGGGTGGGGTTAGAAATGAAGAGTCTTGTTAAGGTTTTTCCATTCCTCACAATCTCTAGGGCCACTAGTCACTGACATTTTAGGATAGCCAAGAAGTTTCAACTCATTTTTCATTTGCAAGCCCTTAGTTTCAGAGACCGTGAATCTTGACTGACTGAACCTCTATGAAGGAAGGAAGCAAAATAACACACACTTATTAAATTCTAGGTACTATGCTAATCTCTTTTCTATCTTATTTAATCCTTAAAACAGTTCTGAGAAGTTGTTGTTATGTTTGTCCTTTGCTCTCCAAGAGGACCGTGACATCAGGGAGATGAAGACATGACTTGCAGTTGACTTTGATTTAAGTGAGGAAGGACTGTGCAAGGTCACCAGCCTCACTTTCTCCTCCAGAGCCATCTGGGTCCAGTGCCCAGATATCCATCAGGATGACTGGAGATGGCCCGGGATGCAATGGGAGACCCTGGCCCTTTTAGACTAAGGCCTTTCAAGTTCTCACTTTGAGTGAGATAATGCCCATTCAGTAAATAGGCCTCTTTAATAAAAGGGATGGCCCCTTTAATAAAAAACAAAACAAAACTGCGAGGTGTAGAAGCTCAGGATTCCTGGTGCTATTGTTGTGCCCATTTTGCAGATATGGAAGCAGAGTCAGACAAGTGAATTGTCCAAAGTCACACAGCTAGTATGTGTCTAAGGCTATATTATACTTGAACTCGGGTCCCTCTGACTCTAGGCCCTATACTCTACCCACTGCATCACCTAGCTGCCTTTGTCTAAAAGGTGATATGTTTATTGCTTTGGCTTCAGCCCTTCGGGGAGGAAGACTTAATAGACTGCAGAACTGATCTAACCATTCTGGGAAAGAATTTATAATTATGTTTTCAAAAAGATGTAGTGAAATGTTCACACCCTTTGATTCAGGAATCCCATTGCTAGGTTTATACTACAGGAGATTAATGACAGAAAGAAAGGTCTATATGCCCTGAGATATTGATAGGATTTTTTATAGTAGCAAAGAGCTGGTTGTGTAGAGTGGCAGGAAGTAGATACTCTTTAATTGGGGAATAACTAAACCAGTGGTTCAAACATTTTTCACTCTTGCCTTTTGGTAGTTGGGTGAAGTCCATGGACCCCTTCTCAGAATATTATCTTTACATGCATAAAATAAAATACATAGTGTTATAAAGAAAGCCAATTACATTGGCTATACTTATAAAATATGTATATATACACACATATACATATATATATTTATCAAATTATTAGGAAAAATAAAAGAAGTTCACAAACCCCAGGTTAAGAACAATAGAACAAATTGTGTTATCTGAATGTAATGGAATATGGAATAATGGGCTGGCTAGGTGGCACAGTGAATGTTATGCCAGCCATGATGTCAAGGAAAACTCATCTTCCTGAGTTCAAATCCATCCTCAGACACTTGTTAGCTGTGTGACCCTGGGTAAGTCATTTAACCTTGTTTGCATTGGTTTCCTCACGTGTAAAATGAGCTAGAGAAAGAAATGGCAAAGTACTTCAATATCTTTGTCAAAAAAAACCCAAATGGGGTCAGGAAGAGTTGGATGTGACTGAAACAAGTCAACAAGAACCACAATAGTGATGGAATATCACCGCTCTGCAAGAGACAACAAATCGGAAGATTCCAGTGAAGGATGGAAAGACAATCGAATTGTTCAAAGTGAAGCAATCATAATCAGGAAAATAATATAGCCAACTGCAACAATGGAAATCGGAATAATTTAAACACAGACACACACACACACACACACACTGCTATGTATTTATCATAACGGAGCTTAGCCTTGGAGAAGGGTGGAGAAAATCTATCCCCTTCCCAATAAGGACTATGGAAGTGGCGTATTATATACACAGTCAGCAGGTTATTTTTAATGCACTTTTGGGAAGAAGGGAGAAATGCATTTGGAAATAAAGGTGATGAAAAGGCAAAGCATGTCCATATTTTTTTTAAAGTAAAAAAATAACAAGATATATGTAGAATAGAGGCTATGTCTTATTCATGCTTTTATATACCTCTCCACACTCCAGGAGTAGCATAATGAATTGCACATAGCAGGTATTTAATAAAGGGTATATGAATGAATTAATGATGAATGAAGGAACTCAGTACTAAGTAAGCAATCTTTATCTTCCTTAGTTTCATCTCTACTTGCCCCTCCCCCCTTCCTTTTTCTAACCTGAAGCATCCTGAGACCTGAAGAGACAGCTGTGTTAACAGCTGGTAGGAAATTTTCTAGTCTCCCAAGGTGTACATAGGCCTGGTGTTTGGCTCCTGATACAAACAAGGCAGATGCTAAACTTTTTTGATCCCACCTCCTCCCCTCTCTTCAAAGATCTGACTCAATCTAGCGTTCTCTCTCTTTTTCTTCCTTCCCCTCCTCTGTCCTTCCCCCTCTCCTTCTTTCTCCTTTTCCCTCACTTTCACACATCTCTAATCTCTCCTCTCTGTCTATATTCTTACTTTCCTTCATCTACAACAAAACAAAACAAAACAAACCAATAAAAAAAACCCAGATACAAAACATGTTTATTGTTTCACATATTATCCCATCTTTCACCTCTTTTCATAATTAAAACTTTTAAGAAGAATCATCTACACTCACAGCCTTCATTTTCCCACCACCCATTTTCCCCCTCAGTTCTTGCAATATGGCTCCAGTCTTCACCAATCTAATGAAACTGCTCTCCCAAGTTCACCAATGGATTCTCATTGCAAATCCAAGGGCCTTTTCCTTCGTTCTCAGGCTCCCAAAACTTTCTGCAGCATTTAACACTGCTGACTGCACCCTTCTCCATATTATTTCCCTACTTGACCTGTTACCCCCTCCTTCCTGGTTCTCTTCCAACCTGTCTGTCTGATCCTTCTTGGACTTCTTCTTTGGAGCATCTTCTCTTAAGTATGAGTTTCCCCTCTTAAGTCATTGTTGTCATCTCCCTCTCTGCTTTCTCCTTATGTTCTTTCTTCTAATAGTCTCATCCAATATCAGAGACTCCTTTATCACATCTGTTGATGACTCCTAAATCTATATGAAACTAGGAATATGGGTATGGATACAGAGAAGTCATTTGATATGAGGCTGGAAGCAATGCCTTTTGGGGACAATCCCTCCCACCCTCAACACACACACACACACACACACACACACACACACACACACACACACCACCTGTAGGCTCACCTCCTTACTAAATTTTCCCCAGGTTCAAGGAAGTATAGCGGACATTCTTTGGAATATACTTAAATTACCAAAAACCAAAATCTCTCTGTCTCTATTTCTGTCTATCTGTCTCTGTCTCTCTGTATCTCTGCTTCTGTGTCTCTGTCTCTATCTGTCTCTCTGTGTCTGTCTCTGTCTTTCTGTTTCTCTCTCTTTCTCTGTTTTCTTTTTTCTCTTCCGTTATTCTCTGTCTTTCCCCCATCTTTCTCTCTGTAATTGAATTAAGCCCCTATCTTCCCTGATGGATTGGCTTTGTCTCTCCATCTTATACCTACAAATTTGCAGGATTAATGCTAATGATAATGTAATTAATTAGCAGTATCAAATAAATTTGAAAAATGCAGATAGAGATTAAAACAATGTATAGCAATCTATAAAAAAAGGATTGCAGCTAGGGTTGAATTTTCCTTCTTCCTATCATTTCTCCCACTTGGTCAGAAAAAAGTAGAGGGAACAGATGGGGATTTAAACTCTGAGCAGAACTTTCCCTAGCATTGTGTTCAGGGAAAACAAGGAGAAATAAGCTATGAGCTGGATGTTACTCACTCTCCTCAACAGCTACAGCTTGCTCACCCTGATGTAATCTTGGCTGCAGTCCCTTTGGGCTCTACTGTTTGTCCAGTCCACAGGTCTGCTTTTCTCTTGCTCTTCTCTTCCCTGATCTATACAATGATGTCAGGTTTTGCTGTGTATCTCTTGCTATCCATCACAGGAGCAGTATTCCATCTCCTCATTCCCTGCAACCTTGCCAGGAGAAGCATGAATCCAAATATTTCTTGAAGTCTTTCTTCCTTCCATATTTGCTCATGGCTCCTGGGTTGAAATTTCTTTTAAGGCCACCAGAAGCAGATAAAACCTGAGGTTTCCTATATGCAGATATATATTCTAGTTTAGCAAATCATTTTGATCCAAAGAAGAGCCTCTGAAATCTCCATGACAAGGGGTGTGTGTGTGTGTATGTGTGTGTGTATGTGTGTGTATGTGTGCGTGTGTGTATGTGTGCTACCAACTATGATTACACATTTTTCCATCTCTTTGAATTTCAGTTTCATTTTTCCATTTGCCTACTAGTCAAGACCTAGATGTCTTTTCAAGCCCTCAAACTTAACATGTTTTAAGCTAAATTCATCATCTTCCCCACTAAATTTATCTTTCTACCCCTCTTCCTATATCTGTGTGAATGACATCACTATCCTTTCAGTCACCAAGGCTTAAAACCTTGCATGTAGTCATTCTTGACTCTTGATTTCTCCCTCACTCCCCATGTTTCATCAGTTACCAAACTTAGTTATCTCTACCCTGAAATATCTCTTTCATCCTTTTCTTCTTCTCTACTCATACTCCCTCAATCCTTATTAAGGCTTTCATTTCCTTTCACCTAAATTACTGAATCAGCCTCTAACTCTCTCCCTGTCTCCTCACTCCAACCCATCGTTCACATAGCCATCAAAATACAGACCTGACCATAGCATTGCTTTCCTGTTTATAGGTATTTAAGGACTCCCCATTACCAACCAAATAAAATACAAACACCTTACCCTAGTGTTTAAAATCCTCACAAATCTGATTAGTTTATCTTTCCAGGCTTATTACTTCTCCTCACACATTCATAGCCTAGCCAGTCTTGACTACTAGTCATTGGTGACCCTTTTCTGTCATCGCCTGTCTCTATGCATTCACTAGGCCTCTTAGTCTTTACCTGTTGAAATCCTTATCCTCCTTAAAGGCTCAGCTCAAGTACCATCCCCTCCATGAAACCTTCCTGCTCCCTCCTGAAATTATCCTTGACCACTCTGTTCTAGATGTTTTGCCCCATCATACTCTACCTTAATGAAATACATGCTATTCTCCCCCTTGCAATGATATTAACAATAACTTCCATTTGTGTGTAAAACAATTTAGGGATTGTTTAGCAACTTCTTTACAAACCACTGAAGTTCATAATGCAAGTATTATTATCTCCACTTTATAGAAGAATTGAAATTCCATTTAGTTAAGCCTCTTGAGGGCAAAGGCCATTTGTGTATGTTTGTGTGTGTTCGTGTTTAATAACTTTGACTTCCTCGTGCCTAGTACAGTATTCTATACCAAACATATATATATATATATATACATATATATATATATACATATATATATATATATATATATACATATATATATATATACATATATATATATATATATATATATATATATATATATACATATATATATATATACAAAGATTCTGGGATATTGTCATTTTGAGGAACTCCTCATCCATTTGCTTTAAATTACTGTAGATCATGACTGTCCATCACTTAGTAGACAAGTCCTAAGAAGTTGTCCAAGACATGTAGAGGTCGAGTGGGTTAAATGACTTATCTAGGATCACACAATTAGTACATTTCCAGGGAGAGATTTGAAACCAAGTCTTCCTGAACTCAAACCTAGCACTCTATCCTCTATGCCACTTAGGTTGCTATATGTTCAATAGTTGTCATTCAGTCTTTTTTCAGTCATGTCTGACTCCTCATGACCCCATTTGGGGTGTTCTTGGCAAAGATACCACAATGGTTTCACCATTTCCTTTCCAGTTCATTTTACTTATGAGTGAGGCAAACAGGGTTGCCCAGGTTTACCCAGCTCATAAGAGTCTGAAGCCAGATTTGAACTTAGGAAGATGAGTTTCCTCACTCCAAGCCTGGCACCCTATCCACTGTGCCACCTAGCTGCCCCTCCATGCTCTATAGACATTTGTTTAATGAGTTAGAATTTTTCAGATTTCAAACCCTTTCAGGGTTTGCTGACACTTGCATTAAAAGTGACATTAAAAGTGCAACAACAAAAAATGGCACCAGAAGGCATTTGATGTGAAAATCAGAATTTCCTAAGGGGCTGACAATTCCAACTGCTGACTGGCTAAGGGCACGGGGGATGGGATAGGGCAATGGCGGAAATGGAGGTAAGAGAGAAATCAAGGGCAGGTATTGTATAATCTCTCCATCTTCTCTCTGTTTCAGTTCTGCATCACCCACTGCCTTAAGGACATCTCTATCTAGATTTCCCCTAGACATTTCAAACTCAATATGTCCAAAAGAGAACTTATTATCTTTCCCCCTAAATCCACCCCTCCTCCTAATTCACTTATTTTTGTTGAGTGTAACATCATTCTTTCAGTCACCCAGGTGTACAATCTAGGACTCAGCTTCAACGCTTCAATTTCATTTACCTTTCTCATATCCAATCTGTTACCAAGTCTGATTGATCCCACCTTCTCAATATCTCCTATGTCTGTCTCCTCTCTGTTCCTATCACAACTACCCTCATCCAGCCCCTTATCACCCCTTGCCTAGACATTCCAAAAGCTTCTTAATTGGCCTCCCTGAATCCCTCATCTCTCCTTTCTCCAATTCATCCTCCATCCAGACGCCAAATTGATATGCCTAAAGCATAGATCTTCCTTTGTCATTCATTTGCTCGACAAGCTTTGGTGGTTTCCTGTTGCTTTGAAGTTGAAATCTAAGTTTCACTGTTTGGCACTTAAAATATTCCGTAATCTGATTTTTTCCTATTTTTCAAGGCTGATTACACATTACTCCCTTTTGTATACCCTATGCTGCAAAGCACACCCATTGTATACACGAACTGGCAGGCTTGCTGTTCCTCACATAGGACATTCCATCTTTTTTTTTTTTCTCCATGACTTTGCACTGATTGTATTCCTCATATCTTCAGTGCTTTCCTTTATTACCTCTCCCTTTTGATACCTCTATCTCCTTTCAAGACTCAGATCAAATGCTACCACCTTCAAGAGACCTTTCCTTGTTTGTAGGAACAGTTTGTAGAAGTTTAGAAACCAATCAATAAACATTTACTAAGCACCAGGCTACGTGCTAAATTCTGGAAATACAAAAAGAATCAAAAGACAATGTCTGCCCTCAAAGAGCTTACAATCTGTGGAGCAAATATAGATATACATAAAATAAGCTAAGCATGGGATAAATAAGAATTTTTTTTGCATGTATATTACACACACCCATTTTCCATCTGTGAACATGCTGTATTCCCTTGTAAAATATAAGTTCTTTGAGGGTGGGGACCATCTCCTTTTTGTGATTGTGTTTGTTCTCCCCATGCTCCTTAATGTGATGGCTTTGTTGATTATCTCCAATTCATACTGTATAGAGCTCGTATGTGTATAGATGTTTGTATATTAACTCCCCCATTAAACTGTGAACTCCTTGAATGCAGGGACTTTCTTTTTGCCTCTTTGTGTTCTTCCAGAGCTTAGTACAGTGCCTGGCACAAAACTGACACAATAAATGTTTAATGACTGAATAGTTGACTATGGTGTAGTATATAGTTGGTACTTAATAGCACATTGTGTAGTATATAGTTGCTATGTATATTTGTAACTTGATAAAAGCTCATTGATTGATTGATCCAGCCCATATCAGTTCAACCTAAAAGGACTAGATAATTGAGGCACTAAGTTTTTTTTTAATATATCCTGTAAGACTTGTAGCCCTTGGAGCAGAGGCTCTTACACGGCTGGGGTATACTTTGGGAGACTGTTTTGGTTTCTGTCTCCCACTCCGAAAACAAAGGGAAACATAAGAATATAATGACCCAATACTCTGAGAATGCCTCCTCATTTACCGACATACAATTCACAGTTTTGGAGAAGAAAGATTTATGTTAATCAGGAAGAAAATAAAAGATACTTTTTAATGAATCACAAGGAAAAGACTTGTGGCTACTGCTGTCAACATTGGCCCCAGTGAGAGGAAGCTTTACATTACAGTGTAAAGAACCGGACTTAGTAGTAATCCCATCTTGATACATACCTGTGTGACCTTGGGCAAGTCATTCCCCCACTCTGGGCTTGAGTTTTCTTCTCTGCAAAAGGAGGGAGTTGAACTGGTCACCAGATATTAGCTAATGCTATTTTCCATTCTAAATCTTATGTTCTGAGTTTGTCACAATGTTTAAGCCTCAGGTGCCAAGTACATAGTAGACACTTAACAAGTATATATTAATTGATCAAATATCATTCAACACTGGCATCTAAAGATGTAGAATATCTTACCTTCAATCTACTTTAGTATGTGAATGAATGAACGAAAGAATGAAGAAGACTTTATTAAGCACCTACTATATACCTAACACTATGTTAGGAGTTGGAAACACAAATACCAAAGAGACGCAGTGTCTTCCCTAAAGAAGCTTACATTTTAATAGGAGAAGACAATATGTAATGGAGGAATGGTAGCCAAGAAAGAGAATTTTGGCCTGATGAATCACAAGGGTTGGTGAATCACTAGCTGAGCTATTAGAGTCATGGGATGAGTCAACAGAGCTGAGAATTTCTCATGTGCCAAGAGTTGTGATTCTTATTCTTTCCAAACTCAGATACTCTCTTGGTTTGCTTTCACCACCATCCACTAGCAATTCCTTATTTTTTTAGGGCTAGGTTTTTTTTTTCCTACAAATAAGCTCAAAACAATTAATTAGTAAAAGTGTATTTTTGTGTAAGGGAAATAAACCAGATGCAAATACTCCCAACACCCATGATCTAAGCAAGCTGCCTTGTCTCATCCCAACCTACCAAGGATAGAAGATTGTGAGTCTAAGCCATAATAATCCCTTGGTTTGGCCCCTGACTCCAAGGTCAATCTGGAGAAACTAGAAATCTTAGGAGAGTAGGATTAGTATATAGGATATAAGATTAGTAAATTTTCAGAATTGTACTTGTCTGGCATTAACTATCTGTATGACTTGAGCAATTCAATTTCTTCTTGCTGAGCTTCGGTTTTCTTTTTTTTATAGAATGAGAAGTTAGAACTTTATAGTTTATAGGTTCATAAAGTCATGAAAATTTCTTTAAAAGGTCATCTAGTCTAACTTTCAAGTCTGAAAGCCAGGCATTAGTAAGAGTGATGAATTCTCAGTGCTAGATGGAGGCAGCTGCTGTTTATCCTTCAGTTTTGCAGAGGACCAATGACATCCCAGGTGATGTCTTGACTTGCATGGGAATTGTATTTAAGTGAGGCAGAGTTGCACAAAGTTGTCAGCCTTAGCTTCACTCTCTCTTCCAGGGTCATTGAAGTGCAATGGCAAAAAAAGTCAAGATGGCTAGCAATATCCAGGATGCAGTGGATGCCCTTGGCATCTTTGATGTCTGACCAAGCTCTAAGCCCTCCATAGTGCCTGCTTCATCTGCCTTCATGGTCATTTGAACAAATTATTCTCATCCACTCACTCTACTGGAGAAAGTTTTCACATGCTTGGGGTAGACATCCCTCTAACTCACCAATGGGTTTGAGACCTATTGGTTACCCTCAACCTGGTTTATCCTATCTAAATCTAAGAGATATGGCTGCTGCTCATGCTAAAGCTTCTTGGAGTCATGGGTGAGAGTTAGGTGACAGGTGGACATCAAAGGCAGATGAACAGCCTGAAAAGGGCTCAGCAGCCCTCAACCCAGAGGTGCTAGTCATCCCTGGATATCCCTTACACTCCAATGTGACTACATCAGTACTTAAAGAGAAGGATTTCAATAGGTAAAGATGAAGGAGTGAATTCTGCATAAGGAAATTGAAACCTAGAGAAATGAAATGTCTCACCCTAGGGCACAAAAGTTGTAAGTAGAAGAGAAGGGACTTGAAGTCAGGAACTTTGACTTCATTTCTTTCCACTGTACCACAGTGCTTCTAGCTCTATAATTATGGCTTGAATATTCAACAAATTACTCAAGTTAATCAATGGAAAAAAAAGCTATTTTGGTGCTTTCTTAATAGGTTTATGCTCTAGTATGCATTATTCTCAATAGTCTCAGTGCCCAGGGAGATGTAGACTCTGGATGAGCAGGACTTTTGAAAAAGTCAGTTAATAAAAAATTTATTAAGTGCTTGCCGTGTGCCAAGAGCTGTGCTAAGCACAAGAAATACAAATAAAGATACACATACCAGAAAAGCCAGTCTCTATTCTCAAAGAGTTCACAATGTAATTAGAGGCAGGAACCAGACATAAATACATAACTAGGTACAAACAAGACATTACAGAGTTCATGGAAGGTGATCTGAGTGGGAGAGGAATTGGGAAGAAAGGAGAGAAAGAAAGAAGGAAATAATAACTCATTTGAGGCCATGTGTGCCATGCCTTTATGTGCCCTCATACTCAAGTTCCCTTCAGCCTCACTGAATTTCAGAGGAAATACTCAACAAATGTCTTGGACACTTGGAGATTTCTTCTCCTCCCCTACTGGAATCGGTCACTGAGTATGGATGAAATTGTACTGCTTTGGCACAGAGGACTTAGCACTCCTCTTTGTGTCCAGCTTTTAATATACAGGTTAAGTAGAACATGATTAAGAGAAAGAAGGAGAGGAGGCACTGAGTGGATTAAACCTCCAGATGAAACTGAGTTTTGTGGTTGAGCCAAATCCTAGAGAAATTTCAGTCTTCAAAACCCATGACAGGATATGGTATATGTGGCCTCAGCAATATTAATCCCTTGCCTCTTTCCCTCTCTTCCCAGGTTCCTTTCAAAGGTCTTGCTACTTCACACTTATTATCCAGAGCCCATATTAGCTGAATTCTAAATCCCATCTTCTACAGAATTTCCCAACCTCTCTTAGTTCTAGTACTTTACCTCTCTTGATTACGTCCTATTTGTCTTGTATATAACTTGTTTGTATATATTTGTTTGTTCCTTTGGATTGTGAGCTCCTTGATAGTATGGACTGCCTTTTGCCTTTTTTTGTGTGTTCCCATCAATTAGCCCAGTGTTTGGCATATAGTAGGCACTTAATAAATGTTTATTGACTGATTTATTGGATACCAAGACTATAGGAGGAATGGACAACATGCAACAGCAAGGCTCCAAAATGCCTCCCTCAACATTGAAAAAAATTGAACATCTTGCTGAGTACTTAATCCAAAATAATGAACAAAGAAAAGACTATATAATTCTTCACCTCATTTGTACAGAGAAGGAAACTGAGGCAGCTAAAGGGGAAATGACTTGCCCAAAGTCATGCAGAACTTGGCTTTCCTGACTTGGGCGTCCAGTTTTCTTTCATCTCTGGCACATAGTAGGTACTTAAATGTTTACTGACTGATTGATCTTTTCCCTAAGACCTTGTACATACTTGCTTTGGAATTATCCCAACAAATAATTTTTGCAAGTGGTAGATGAAAGACACAGATACATCTCTGATTGTTCAATGGAAATGCTTTACACTAAAAGCCAATTTTGAAAGTGTACGCATCCTTAAGTCAATCAGTTACTCAATTAGCAAAGGCTTTCTATGTGGCTCTATCAAACCTATCTGATTTTTGTTACCACCATGGCAGCCTGAGTCTCTCTGCCCTAATCTTGATCAGTCCCTGATTTCTTCTATGACAGAAAAAATATAAAAACCTTCCTATCTGAGACCAACTTTGCTTCAGTTTCAAAGTTCTATCATGTCTGGCACATCCCTTCTATTTCTGCTCTTCTGACTGCTTGCCAGGCCTTGATTCACTTCTCTATCTTGGCCTCCAGTTTCTGTGTGAAGCCCTGAGTTTCTGACTGTTTATCCAGCTTTGATTCACTGCCTCCTGTTAACTACCATTTTCAAATACTCCTTGACTCCTAAATGCTTGACCTTCCTTTGGACTGTGGCTTCTGCCAATTTCCAGGGTCCTGACTGCTCATTCACTTTTGGCTTTCTTAGATTTCACTACCATGTCCATCTAGATCCTTTGTTCAACTTTACCTTGAATATTTCCTTTATATTTGACCTTGGATCCATTAATATTTCAGGAAATTAGGACGCTCATGCTTCCATCATGAACTGTCAATGTGGTCTCCAACATGTTTGCCTTCCTCATAAATCAAATGAGAGAGCTGAACCTACTAATATCTAAAGTTCTTTCCAGCTCTAAAATTCTGGGGTCTTTTCACACACAGTACACCAGATCAACTCACCAGCTAGGTGCTCCCTGAAGAACAGAACATGACCTCTATGTGCAATGCCTTGTAGTATTTCTTTTCTTCTGGGCAGAAGTGGGCATTGTTTACCAATCTCAAGAGAAAAGGAGAATGACTTTCACTATCAACTCCCCTACTGGAAGAAGACAGATTGACACAGAGTCCCCAGTGCTCCCAGTCTACCATCTTACCCTACTGTGTTAGCTGTTTTTCCTGATGTTACTCCAGAGCTGGTTGAACTTTCCTTGTTCTTTCTTTGCCGTAGCAATGATTCATGGGAATATGGGAATTTTATGAGCCTGTGATAAAAGGGTAATCATTGGGCCAAGTGGTTCACAAGAGATTATACAGTCTCAGATGCTGAACTGAATTACTATGCCTTCCTAGAACTGCTTCCACAAGCGGAAATATATACATAAGCAGGAAAATGATAGGACTTAGCTATTTTTATTATTTTTTTTGAAGAGAGAGAAGAAAAAAATGAATCTGTGGGACAGAAGGAGAATAGAATGTCCCTAACATTCTTTTCTTGAAATAAAGATCCTGATGGGGAAGAGAGTAGGACTATCCCTCTCTGCCTCTTCCATTTATCCTAAAGCTAGATCCAACCCACCTCTAAGAGGCAATAAAATACTGACACATTCCCAGGAAGGAACATGTGGACTTGAGTTGGGAACCAGTGTAGGAATGTGGCATGGGACAAGAGTTGCTACATAATAACAACCAGGATAATGTATGGATTGTGTCTCCCTCATCAAACTGGTAGGTTCCTGAGGTCTAAGACCATCTATCTCCTTTATCAGATTGTGAATTCCCTGAGGGTGAGGAAGCCTAGCTATTATGAAGACTCTGTTCTCCCTGTAAGTCTTAGCATTCTACAAAGGCAAGTGCTGAGTATCTTTGTTTCTCTATATCATTGTTCCAGAACAGGGCTTTGCATACATTTAGAACTAAGGCCAGGGACCATAAGGAAGGAAATAGTACAAACAAAAATATTAGCATATACTTGTGTAGTACATTATGGTTATACTATTACATTTTTCTTCATTTTGGGAAATGGCTCAGGTCAGTCAACCTACATTCCCTTTCGAGCTTTGCTTCTGACTTTCCAGACCTCAATACCATGCTCCACCTCCTTCTTTTTGAATCTTTTTTACTTATTGTCTTCTGTTAGAACATAAGTTCCTTGAGGGCAGGCACCTTTCTTTTTACATGTATTTGATCCCAGTTCTTAGCAGTGTTTGGCTAACAGTAAGTGCTTAATAAATGTGCTGTGCCCTGCCTTGCCTCTTTCATTTGATCCTCTCAACAACCTGATGTGGGTAGTGCAAATAAGAAATATCCTTCCTACTTTACAATGAGGAATCTTCGGCTCAGAGATGTGTATGATTTGTTCAAGGTAGTTAAAACAAGGCAGTTGTGGTGTAGTAGAGAAAATAATGAATTTAGAGTCAGAAAGCCCAGCTGTGAATCCCAGAAATGCAATTTACTACTTGTGTGACCTTGGGTAAGTCATTTGACCTTTATTTAGCTCATTTTCTTGTTCTGTAAAATGGAAATACTGGAAGGTAATTAGGATAGTGAAAGGCCACAAGATTGTGATAAGAGGCCTGACTGAAAAAGAAGTTTAGCCTGGAGAAGACTTGGGGAATGGGTAGGGGCAAGGTAAATCATCTTCTAGTATGTGAAAGGCTGAATGTAAGCTCCTTGTGCCCAGTTACTGTATCTCTATCCCCAGAACCTAGTTAGCATAGGTCCTGGCATATAGTGGTGCTTAATAAATACTTGTGATTGATTGATTGAAGAGGGATTACGTTTGTCCTGTTTGGTCACTTGCTCTTTCTCTAACATCTTAGGGTCTTGCTATTATTGTTCAGTTGTTTCAGTCATATCTGAATCTTCACGATCCCATTTGGGGTTCTTTTGGCAAAGATATTGGAGGGATTTTCCATTTCCTTCTCTAGCTCATTTTACAGATGAGAAAACTGAGGCAAATAAAGTTAAGTGACTTGCCCAGAGTCATACAGCTAGCAAGAGTCTAAAGCCAGATTTGAATTCAGGAAGATGAGTCTTCTTGACTCCAAGTCTGGACTGCTCTGCCTTAGATACAGATGTTACAGCAATCCAGGACTATCCCTGCCCTCTCGAGGTAAGTGCCACAGGAGGAAATAGAGGCCAGTAGGTCCTGAGATTTGAGGCCATTTTTTTTTTCCTCCTGCATTAGTGCCTGAATTTGCTCCATTGGGCTATGTGGGGTCTTACTGTATCTATCAGCATCATGCTGTTTAAGCAAAAACAACGAACACTTTTTAAAGCATCACAACCTCCACCCCCATTACATTAATGGATATTTTGGAGGCACTTTTCCACTCCAGTGCTTTTTTTTATTCCAAAAAGGGAAATTACTTGCTTAATTTAATTTGTTTAATATTCCTGTTAAAAAAAATGAGGTTCAATTAAGAGACCCAGAAAAACCATAATGTTCATTTAACAGGAGAATTGAATCTGAGTTCCATGAGTGCTTTTTTTCTTTTCCTTTCTGTTATTTTTCCCCCTTTCCTAAATCCAGCTAAGTGAATTACTGATCTTTATTAGATGCTTTAATTACAGGTTGTTAATGGAAATATTACTGAAATCAAACTCAAATGTGTTAACCATGGAAAAAGCTTTATGTGTCACTGAAAAACCCAAATTTCAAGACACCGTCAATATGGTCAATTGAAAAAGCACCAGGAAATTAGTTCCTTAATTGTGATATAGTGACAAACCACCCTTGCATCTTGAGCTGGTCTATCTTTGTGGCCTGTATTGCCCAAACAGCCCATTCCTGAGTGGAAATCACAGAATTATGAGACTTCAGAGTTGGAAGGGAATGTGCAACAGAATGTTAGACAAAGCATGAACTGTCAGGGCTAATAGGGATAGTAGAACAATAGAATGTTGGAACACAGAATGCAGAATGTGAGAAATGAGCAGGACCTTAGAGATCATCCTGCTCATCTTACAGAAAAGGAAACTGAGTTTTTTTTTTCTGTTTTCCTTTTATTTCAGATTTTGTTTTTCCTCAGTTACATGGAAAAACAATTTTTAATATTAAATTTTTTAAGCCGAGGTCCAAATTATTTCCCTTCCTCCTTCCCCACCCCATCCCATTGAGCAGGTAAGCAATTCAATAGAAGTTATACATGTGCGGTCATGTAAAACCTATTCATGATAGTCATGAAATTGAATCTTTAAAAGGAAAAAGTGGCTTGCTATAAAGGCCATTGGAGCTAGGTAGGGAAATAGCTGAGACTAGAATCCAGGCCTCCTGCTTTCCAGAACAGTATTCTTATTAAAAATAAATGCTTTATTTTATGCCTTTTGTAACGGGATTATCATGTTCCAATTCTCCCCCCCCACACACACACACTCCCACCCCTCATCTTTGAACCTTTCGTTATAACAAAACAGAACAATTAAATAAAATGAATTAACTCATTGGCCCCACACCGGTCTGACCAAGCCTCATTCTGCACATATAATCCAAGGCTCTTTCCCCTACCCCGTATTACCTCGAAACACTCCCCAGGGATAAATACTGCATAATATATGGGCCAAAGCAACAAGTCCACAAGCATTTATTAAGTACCCACCCCGTATCCAGCACTGTGTTAAGTACCACACCACAGTGCATGTGATGTACTTATAGCGTGACTTTTAAAAACACAAGTCATGAGCCTTATAAACATTCACCTGAAAATCCAGAAACCCTTGCTGTATTTATCCATCAAAGCCTTCATCAAATTCCCAGTAAAGACTACAAACAGCTAAGGAGCTGCATAAATAACCTCAGGCTGGGACAAATTGACCTGGGGATCCCCAAACAGAAGGCTCTTAAGGTGCTCCATGCTGGGAACTTTCCACCTAATGGATCAAGCTCTTTTCCTCCTGAGGCCCTAATCCTAGGACTGAGACCTCACCTATAGACTCCTCCTTGCTAATGGCTCATGCAAATTTTACACAGTCAACTAGCTAGTGTACAAAATCACCATACTACAGGGTAAATGCAGCTTAGGAGAGGAGCTATATACAAGCAGGGAAATTGTAGCTACTCAGTCTCAGGACTCAAGTCAGCATGACCCAGCTTAATAGAAAGGTCAGGATTACAGAATCATAGGATACAAGTTGTATAACTGAATGAGTAGTGATTTATGATTATGATGGAATATTACTGTGCTATAAGAAATGATGAGTTCATCAATTTTAGAAAAAAATATGAATAAACTCAAAATAATGAAGGGTGAAATGAGCAGAGCCAAGAGAACATTGTATATAGTAACAACAATACAGTCTTAAGAGCAACTTTGGGAGACTAAGTCATTTTGACTATAATCAATACCCAAATTAGCTACAAAGGATCTATGAAGGAAGACAATATTTACATTCAGAGAAAGAAGTAATAAATAGAAGTATGTATGTAATAATTTAACATATATGTGTTTATAAACTTAGATGTATTAGACACATTAGGCCATTAGACACAAATATATGTGTGTATATATATATATATATATATATATATATACACACACACACACATATTTGAGTCTAATTGTATCCATCTCTAGAGTGGGGGGAGGGAAGAAAAAAGGAAAAAAAAAGTTACATGATAACTTTACTATTTATTTAAAAGGAATAGCAAGTTGTACACAATGGGTTTGCAGTTTCATGTGCAATTATTTTTTTTTTTTACTATACTGTGTTATGGAAATGTTTGTTTTGTTTCATAAATTAAAAATAAGATAAATAAAATTTAAAAAAAGAATCATAGGATAGAGTAGGAATCAGATAAGGAATCTGAGGCCAAGAGAGGTCAAGTGACAAGGTCATACAGGTAGTGTCACAGGTAGGATTGGAACCCGTCATCTGACTTCAGAACTAATACTGTTTCCGTTTGTCTATTCTACTCCTAGGCTTATCAGCGAACTCTTCATTCATCCTGTGTTATTAGGTTATGGATATAACCATATGGTGTTCAGTGAAAATAATTTCTGCATACTCACGAGTCCCAATTTCTTGGGGCTCAGAGGTTATAGATTTAGAGAGAGAACAGATCTTGAAGTCATGCAGTCCAAGTCCTTTATTATTTTTTAATATGTGAAATCATGAAAAACATATTTCCCTATTAGGCAATTTTTTAAAAAAGCAAGAAAAATTTTTCAAAAGGAGAAATTTATATTTCAATTTGCATTCAGAGGGCTTCAGTTCTCCCCTGCAGGGGGACAGCAGTTGTTCATCCTGAGTCTTTTGAAATTGTCTTGGATCATTGTATTGATCAGAGTAGCTAAGTCTTTAACAGTTCATCATCATTACAACATTGCAGTTTCTGAACACTATGATCCCACAGTTCTTCTTACTTCATTTTGCATCAGTTCATATAGGTCTTGTCGTATTTTTCTGAAACTATCTGCCCCCTCTCATTTCTTATAGCATAAGAGTACTCCATCATAATCATATGCCACTACTTGTTTGGCCATTCCCCAACAGATGAACATCCCCTTGATTTCCAATTCTTTGATGCCACAAAAAGAGCTGCTATAAATATTTTTGTACATATGGGTCCCTTTTTGTTTTTCCTTTGACTCCTTTGGGATACAGATCTAGTAGCAGTATTGCTAGGTCAAAAGGCATGCTCAGTTTATAGCCCTTTGTGTATAGGTCCAAATTGTTTTGCAGAATGGCAAGACCATTTCCCTAGTATACCTGCCTTTCCCTCATCCCATCAAACATTTCTTGTTTCTAAAAGATATGAGGTTTTGTTTTAATTTTCATTCATTTTTGTTTTAATTTTTTCTAATCAATATTAATTTAGAGCATTTTTCCCTATGTCTAGAGCTAGCTTTGAATTCTTCTGAAAACTACCTGTTTGTATTCTTTGATCATTTATCAATTGGATAACGGTTCTTGTTTTCATAAGTCTGACTCAGTTCTATGCTCAGTATATATTTGTGAAATGAGGTGGTTATCAGAGAAACTTGCTGTAAAATCTTTTTTGATGTTACTTCATGGTCTATGGTAACTTTTAGCAAAATTTTAGTTTCCCTGATTATTCCTTTTAATTAGGTCTTCTTTTGCTTTGTCTGAGATCATGATTGCCACCCCCTGCCTTTTTTTTCCACTTCAGCTTAAGCATATTAGATTCTGCTCCAGACCTTTATTTTTAACTCTGTATGTATCTTTCTGCTTCTAATATGTATGTGTGTATACACACATATGCACATTATATAATGTATATATGTATGTATCTATCTTTGAACTAATTCCTATGAAAATGAGGTTTAAGCATTACCTGCTTACTCTCCCGCCTCATTTTCTCTTAAATGGTAAAAGCTCTTTCTTGTGTACTTCTTTTATGTGAGAAAATTTTCCCCATTCTACCTCTCTCTTCTCCCTTCTCCCAGTCCATCTTTCTTTCTTACCCCTTTACTTTTTTGGGAGATGATTACAACAGAATTGACATATCATTATCGGGGGCCACTTGGGTACCAGCCCCAAGTGTGAGTGGAGATATGAAAGAGAGGGAGAGAGAGAGAGAGAGTGAAGTAGCCAGACAATGTGGGTAGTTCAAGGAAGAACCATGACCTCTGTTTAATGATGACTTGAACAAGGTTTTTAAAGATCCAAAGGACAAAGATTCAAGTATTCTCATCAATAGACTTAGTTTTTCACATCCTGTGACATTATCGTAGTTTTTTCGTTATAATAGTCTACTACATCCTGGAAGTAATACTCAGATAAAATCAAAATTTCTGTTTTCTAGGCTCCAAGAGTCTGGGGGCATTCATCAGTTCTTTGAGAAGTCAATTAACATTTTTAAAGGCATTAACAAATAGGATGCAAAGGCCAGAGCAGGCCTTCAAAAAGCTAGGTTTTGTAAATCATGGTCTTGAATCTGCTATACATTGGGAATGAAACAGGAAAAGCTTGTCTTATCTGAAGCTTTGGGAATTCTAGGCACCAAAAGTCTTTGGAAATCCAACATGTCTTTGGAAGTCAGTAAATATTTTACAGGATGATGCAAATGAGAGCAGGTTTCAAAGTGTTTAGGTTTGTTTAACACAAATCTATGCCAAAACCGCTTCTCCAAAGCATCTATATGTGAACTGACCCCCAAGATCAAATGTTTTGGCTTGCTTCATATCATGTTCTCTATCTCTGTACCTCTTTTTAACTACCCTAATAAGTTCTTAGGAGTCATATTTATTATCTTCCTATATAGGCATGTAAATAGTTTAACTTTATAGAATTTCTTATGATTACTCTTTCATGCTTACTTTTTTATGCTTCTCTTGAGTCTTATGTTTAAATGTCAAATTTTCTATTCAGCTTTGGTCTTTTCATCAGAAGTATTTTAAAGTCCTCTATTTCATTAACTATCCACTCTCCCTTCTGAAGGGAAGTTTTGCTAGGTAGGTTATTCTTCATTGTAATCATAACTCTTTTGCCTTCTGGAATATGATATTCCAAATTTTCTGAACTGGCCCTGGCAGCTGCTGAATCTTTTGTTATCCTGAGTGTGACTCCATATTTGAATTGTTTCTTTCTGGCTGCTTGGAGTATTTTCTTTTTGATCTGGGAGTTCTTGAATTTGACTATCACATTCCTGAAAGTTTTCATTTGAGGATCTCTTTCAGGAGGTGATTGGTGGATTTTTTCAATTTTTATTTTACCTACTGGATCTAAGATACCAGGGTAATTTTCCTTGATAATATCTTAAAATATGATGTCTAAGCTTTTTATTTGATCTTGGGTTTTAGTAGTCCAACAATTCTTAAACATCCTCTTCTCTATTTTCCAGGTCAGTTGTTTTTCCAATGAGATATTTCACATCTTCTTCTATTAAAAAAATTCTTTTGAATTTGTTTTATTGTTTCTTGATATTTCATGGAGTCATTTGACTTCATTTTCCTTATTCTAATTTTAAGAAATTATTTTCTTCACTGAGATTTTGTCCTACTTTTCCCATCTGACCAGTTCTGCTGTTTAAGGAGTTCTTTTCTTAACTGAATTTTTGTGCTTCTTTTACCTTTGTGTCAATTCTGTTTTTTAAAGCGTTATTTTTTCAGAACATTTTTTTGGAGAGGACCTCTTTTTCTAAGCTTTAATTCTCTTTCTTTCTTTCTTTCTCTCTCTCTTTCTTTCTTTCTTTCTTTCTTTCTTTCTTTCTTTCTCTCTCTCTTTCTTTCTTTTTTTTCTTTCTTTTTGCATTACTTTCATTTCTTTTCCTTTATCACTCTTGTCTCTTTAATTCTTCCTGAAATTCTTGTTGGGTTTGGGTCTGATTAGAATTTCTCTTTGAGACTTTTTTTTTGGTAACTGTTTTCACATTGTTGTCTTCTTCTGAGTTTATATCTTGGTCTTCCCTGCTACTGTAGTAGCTTTTTATGGTCAAATTCTTTTTTGTTGTTGCTGTTCACTCATTTTCTCAGCCTATTTCTTGACGTTGTTGGGCTCTGCTTACCTGGGGGTGGGAAAGCACTGTGCTAAGGTTTAGCCTTTTTTGTATTGCAGTTATCAGAGCTACTTTTGGAGGTCTGCAAGTTTTTGGTGCTTCCAAGGCAGTGTGATAGTGGAAGAGGTATAGTCACTGCTTTCCTGGTCTTTGCTCTAGCATTTACCAAGAAAAGATCCCTGCTCCCCTGCATGTGTACATACTAGCACTATTCTCTGCTTTGGTACTGTGACCAGGGCCCCTTCTTTCTTGTGACCAACCCTCAGTGCTCCTCTGTACCCTGGAACTGGGATGCAGAACTGCATATGGGTAATAGAGTTGCCAGTCAGCACAACCTGTACCCAGTGCCAGCAAAGGGTCCCCTCTTATGTCTTTATGAACAAGTATCCAATTCCCTTACTCTCTCTAGGTTGAGAGCTTCCGAGGCTTCTGCTGCTGCTATGGCTGCTATTGCCACCACAAAATGGACTAGAGAGGTAAACTCTCTAAAGTAAGCCAGTATTTGAATTTCTTTTCCCTGAATCCAAACCCAGTATTGTTTTCACTGTATCACACAATCTCTTGGGGTCCTTTCCTCCTTTGGTTTAGTTTTGGAGGGGATAGTAGCCCTATTATATTTCTGAGGTTAATCCCTCTATTTGTGATCTTGATGCCCTATATGCTGCCCCATTGATGCTACTATTGCCTCTCATAATAACTAACATTTATATAAAGTTTTAAAGTTTTCAAAGCACTTTACATGTATTACTGCATTAGAACTTCAAGCCTTTTAAATAGGTGCTATTATCTCCCTATTTTGCAGATGTGGAAACTGAGGTTGAGAAAGGTTAAGTAACTTTCCCAGGGCCACATAGCTAGAGTATCTGAAGCAGAATTTGAACACAGGTCTTCCTGATTTCTTAACTCTGAGTCTAGCATTATATCAAATATACCACGTAGCTGCCTTAGAACTGATAATTCAGCCTTTTTTCTCTTCTATTCAATTTTTCCCTTCTGGCTCCTTCTCTACTGCCCACAGATACACTCAGGTCATCCCTATCATTAAAGCAGAATAAAAGAAGGAAACAATACAACCTTTACTTGATCCTGCTAATTCTTCCAGCCAGAAATAGATCTTATGTCTTTCCTCCCTTTCACTGCTAAACTCATAAAAAAGAATAAGCTACACTTGCTACCCTCATCACCCACTCACTTCTAAATCTTTTGCAACCTGAATTCGCATATCACATCTTAATGAAGCTGCTTCTTAGTAATCTCAATAATCAGTAATCTCATTGTCCAATCCAAAAACCATTTCTCATTCATCCCTTGCCATGAACTTCCTTCTACTTTTTGACACTCTTTCTTGTTAATTTTTCCTCTGTTGGCTTCTGTGACATGACTCTTTTCTGGTATTCCTCCAACTTGTCTGCCTGCTCCTTTCCAGTCTCTGTTGATAAGAAGGTCCCCATCCATCTCCCTAAGTGTGGTGACTCTGGAGGCTCTGTCCTGGACCATATTCTCTTTTTCCTTTACATATTTATCCTCAGTGATATCATTAACTCCTGTAAATTCAATCATAAATTCTCAGCAGATGGCTCCCAAATCTATCTCTCCTACCGAAATCTCTTTTGAGCTCTAGGCTTGCATCTTCCACTATTTACAGGATATCTCCCCCTGATATTCTGTGAGAACTCAAAAAATCAATTTGTCCAAATCTGAATTCATTATCTTCCTCACTAAATCCTTCCCTCCTTCCAATTCCCCTATTTCAATTGATGATATAATCCACTATTCCAGTGACCAAGATTTGAAACCTCAGCATCAGCTTGGACTCATTCCTATCTTTCATTTCTCATATTCAGCCAAGTGCCAAGTCTTATCAATTCTGCTCCTTAGGTATAATTCTAGATTGGTGGAGAGAATGACTATCCATCATATGCCTGTCTGAGGGTCAGTGTTGAATCAAAAACTTTAGAGAGAAGAGACAATCTTCTTCACCACTACTTTGATAGAAGACGTACAATTCCAGATTCTCTTCTAGGGGAAAGGGGGGGAGCAATAACAATGTATAGTTAGAAAGAAAAAGAAAAGACTATAGAAGGTAAGCATAGAGAATAAAACCAACTCTTCAGCATACCTCAGATTTTGAACTTGCCTTCCTGGAGATTACAGGGAATTTTCTCTTGGGAGATATCAGGACCTCTTTTTATGGGTTAACCTGAGATATCTCTCTTCTGGTGACTTTCCACAGCTCTGCATGTCCCCCAAAACTACTCAGTCAGACTGCAAACTTGATGAGGGACAAAACTGTTTTATTTCTTTTTATATCTTCCTCAACATTTCTCACACAGCAATATTTATAGTAGGGGCCTAATACTTTTTTATTGAATGTCAATTGAATCCTCTTAAAGCCCTGGACAAAAATACCTATGTCATCCAGAAACAGATGGTAATCTCCTATATCTAAAAAAAAATATGCCTAGATGGTGAACATAGCCTCTGCCTATGATCATTTCATTATTTCACATGCCCTCAATCTCTGGAAATTCTTTCTTATTTAATTGTTTAAAGGTGTCTTCACCTTTCACGATAGACAGGTTCTTGCAAAGCTGAGTTTAAATTGATTTTTAAAGAACATAATAGCTAGTGTAATATATTTACATAGCACCTTATATGTGTCATAGCATTTGATAAATAAATTAAAAACAATTTGGATCTTGTTTTTGCTAGACTGGAGAAGTTGGGTTTTTTTTAAGGGCCTCTAGTGTGGGGAATCCTTTTTCAAACTGAAATATCCTATGGTTATATAAGGAATCATACCCAATAGGTCTTATTCCTATGTAGTCCCATGCAATGTGTCCGGTGTTCTTATATGGGGTATACTTGTGTGCAGGATTATAGAGTTGCAAAGTATTTAATCTCCCTGGGTTTCAGTTTTTCATCTATAAAGTGAGGGCAGAGTTGGGCTAGGTTGCTTTTGAAATCTCTTCCAGTTCCAAATCTGATCCAGTGAATTATATATAACCTGAATTTACAACCCTATCTGGAGCATTTTGCTTGAGACTTGCCTAATTAGTGGAAAAAATGCTGACATGACACTGTGTGCCTATGTCACAAGTAGCACTGACATGAGAACTTTGGACAGACTTTCTTCATTCCTTCTTGGAGAGAGAAGCACATGTTTTCTGACTCTCTCCAGGACTGACTCCAGGGAAAAGAAAGAAAAATATTCCTTTGCAGACATGTAGGGGGAGTTGGCTCATCAAAGCATCCCTGATTTCCAGTGTTCTTCCCTAGAGACTTCTAGTGAGATCAGGGCTTCTCTCGATTGAGATGAGATATCTCACACTCCAGAGGGAGAGCTAATTTACTTCGTTTACTTTTATTATATTCTAATCTGCATAACTTCTCAAATTTCTATGTGCTGTTTATTGGGTAAATGGGTTTGCTTGCTATTCACTATTTATGATGGTCTTCTGTACAACTTGCCTTTGATGGGAAGGAATTAAGTCAATGACTTAAAGGGACAGTGATCAAGGAAACTAGCAGCTTTATGTTCTGAACCAATTGTGCCCCCAGATCAGCAATATTTGGGAGACAGAGAGGTATCATTCCTGCAAGGCTCCATGATGTTTCAGAGGAGAGAGTAGCCAGCCTCTACTCTTCCTCTCAAGGCTGAAGTCTCAAGGTGGGATGGGAGTGAGGGAACAAGATTCCAGAGATGTATATTTAATGTTTTCCCTTCAGTCACCTGTCTATACATTTAGACATTCTTTTTTGACATGCACATATTATAAGGGCAGTACACGTCTTACATGTATGACTCAGTTTGTGAATCTTATGGAACCAGAGAACAGAGGAAGGGAAAGGTTTTCAAACCCTGGAAAGCAGAAGTGCCTGGAGGTGACCAAAAGAGTTGACTCCCCTCTCTCCTCATGGGGAGTCCAATGGTTGAAGGCTGCTGGGCTGTTCCTAGAAAGTCTTTCACTCTGTATGAATCAGAAGACTGTCTGGAAGGAGAGTAGTGAACTCTTACACGGCATCTCATTAATCCTTGGCATCCCAAGGAGCGTGCCCCAAGTTTGGGCCCTGCTCCCAGGATGAAGTGAGTCAGGAAGGAGCATTTATCCTGCAACACTGCCAAAGGAATACCTGGCTCTTTAATGACTGACCTTGAGATCCAAGGAGAGCCAATATTCCATCTGTTTTCCTTGCATGGACAGACACACACACACACACACACACACACACACCCCACAAACACACACCCCTTCTGAGAAGGCTGGTCTGGTGTTAGGGTGGGGGACAGTGGCAGTCCAAAACACAAAAGAAGTTGTTCTTAAAATATGGTGGGGTGGGGTAGGGCAGGCAGCCAAGCCTTTAAACATTATGTGATAGAAATGAGGCCCTCCTGGGAGAATGCAAAACAGAAAGCAAGGGAGGGAGTCTCACTCTATTTCTGCAACCCTGGGGGAAGAGGGGAGAGACAGCAGGGAGGCACTATGTTTGCCATTGCAAAAATGTGTGACATTTCTTTCTCTTAAGGCTTGCTGAATAGGGCTCTAGAATTGCAACCTCTCCTTTTTTGTATAAATGGAAGTCGGATCTGGGTCCCCATGTGGAGTGATGGAGGGAGGGAGGGGTCAGGTGGGGGACACAACACCTCCCTCCCCCAGTGCATGTAGAAAAAGCTCCTGTGGGGAGCCATTGTCTTCCGGAATTCACAGCCTTTTCTATACTTGTCACATGGGAGGAAAGCAGGCCCCTCTCTCTCCTTAACTGGATGTGAAAAGTTAATTCAAGTATAAATGTAAAGGCTTAATGAAAGGAGAGAACCTTGGATTAATTATAGCTCTCTCTGCCAAGGTAAAGAGAGCCAACTCTTGGCCTGGCGGGGCTTTACAGTAGCTATCATAGCTCTATCTCCGTCTGTCTATCTGTCTCTTCCCTTCTTGTCCCTCCCCTCCTCTCATTTCCCCCTGGACTCTCTCTCTTTCTTTATCCCTCTCTCCCCCCATCTGTTTCCATCTCCCTTCTTGCCTCTTTCTCATTCCCTTTCTTCTTTTGTCCCCTACCCTTTGATTCTCACACTCCTACCCTTTCCTTCTCTTTATCTCCCTCTGCATCTCTGTCTTTCTCTTTTCCTTCTTCTTCCCTCTCTCCCTAATCTACCTTTCTCCCATATTTCTTTGTTTCTCTCCTTTCTTTCCTTCTCTCCCCTTCTATTTCCGTGTCCCTCTTTTCTTCCTCCTTCTCTCTGTCTCCCTCTCCCTCTCTCCCTCACTCCTCTCTCTAGCTCTCCTTCTCTCTCTCTCTCCCTTTCCCTCCCTTTCTCTCTCTTTGCCATTAAAAGATGGGCATGTGACCTCACTGCCACTTTTTCAGGAGTAGTTGGGTCAGAAACCGAAAAACAGGCAATCAATTAATTATGGCAGCTTCAGGAATAAATTAGCTGGGCAAAAGCAAGCATCTTGGGCATCTGCTGTTCATTTTGCCAGCAGAGGGTCCTCCACCTCCACAGTGCTGCTCTCCCACTGCTCCCCTCAAAGGTCTCGTTTTACTCCCCCCCAATGAAATCAATCATTTACCAAAATATGCATTGGGTCATAGGAGCGAGAGCTGGAAGGAACCTTATATATCACCTAGCCCAACCCCCTAATTTGGCAAAGGAGGCACATGACACCAGGGGAAGAGCAGAGTGTTACACCAAGGTGGGAATGACAGTAAGTTACAGAGCCAGGATTCATCCTCAGGTAATAATGATCAAAGTATTTAAAGCTAGCTGAGATCACTTCATCCTCAGATTTCTAACATCACTTTGCCTGGATCTCCATGACCTGTTTATAATTTACCTCATACCCTTCTTGTATATCTTATTGGGTGACTCAGCAAATAGAGGGCTGGACTTGGAGTCAGGAAACCCTGAGTTCAAATTCTCAGTCACTTACTAGCTGTGTGACCCTGGGCAAGTCACTTAATCTGTCTGCCTCAGTTTTCTCATTCGCAAAATGGGAATAATAATAACACTCTCACAGAGTTGTTGAGAGGGTCAGATGATATAATAATTAAAAAGAGTTTGACAGTTCTTGGCACATAGTAAGTGCTACATAAATGTCAGATATTATTTTTAAAATTTTTTTTTGCAGGGGGGAGGGTAGGGTGATTGGGGTTAAGTGACTTGCCTACGGTCACATGGCTAGTTTTTGTGTTAAGTGACTTAGGCTGGATTTGAACTCAGTTCTCCTGACTCCAGGGCCAGAGCTGTATTTACTGTGCCACCTCACCACCCCAATGTTAGTCATTATTAATACGAGTGTTTACCCTTCCCAACTCCTCCATACACTCTGTGCTTAGACTGTAAGCTCTCTGAAGGCAGGAGCTATGCTGTTTTTCATCCTTGTATTCCCAGCAGAATAGCTTACCCTTAAGAGGTACTTACTAAAGGTAGGTTGAATTGAATCTAATCTAAACGTTCAGTTTGTAAATAAGGAAAATGAGACTCACAGAGGCCCAAGGTAGTGCAGCTTTGAAATAGCAGAGGCAGGATTTCCATCCAAGTCCTCTGACTCTAGATCTAATGTTCCTTCTAGTATTCCACACCACCCCTTTCACAGCAATGCTGCACTGACTGCGTACGATGTGCCCAGTACCGTGGGAAATGCTTTTAGACACATGAAATAGCTGTCCCAGTCATCAAATTCCTTACAATCCAGCTATACAGACAAAAATAAAAGCCCCCAAACAACCATGAAGCAATGCAAAAATTCCAGGCATTCTAATGAAGGGCATCTTGGTTCAATGAAAAGTGCCCTGGATTTTGCATCCACGAACCTTGGTCAGATACTGGCTCTGCCACCTAATATAATAATCCCCTTTAGGAGTAGCTGGTGGTACAGTGGAAAAAGTGCCAGCCCTGAAATCATGAGGAGCTGAGTTCAAATCTGGCCTTAGACACTGACTAGGTGTGTGACAGGTGTAGGGGTAAGATACTTAATCCCAATTGCCTCCAAAAGATAATTTTCACATAGCACCTTGTAAATATTTTCTCATTTGATCCTCACAACAATCTTGGGGGGTAAATGTTATTATTATCCCAATTCTATCAATGAGGAAGCTGAGGCAGACAGAAGTTAGATGACTAGCCCATAGTCACCCAGCTACTGAAGCAGGATTTGAATTCAGATGTTCCTGACTCCAAGTCCAGCACTTTATGCTTCCCTGAAGACCCGGGGTGATTCATTCCTCTTCGAATTCAGTTTCTCTACCTGTAAATGAGGGATTGGACTAACGTGAGGTCCAGAATTTTAATAACTATATTTTCATATAATCAGTTTCCAGTATAATCCTATGTATTCCATTTCAAAACATGGTTCTGAGAAAGGGTTCACAACATTGACAAGACAGCCAAGGGGAATCCATGAGACCAAAGAACCGCTGGTACAAGTTGACCTGTAAGGTTCTTTCCAGAATTAGACTTATGATTCTACGAAGGGTCAGTTCTGTGGCAAAGACTTTAAATCATTTGGGTCTCAATGTGAAAGCTAAAGAAAAAATGAATAATTCAGAGAGGGCTTCCTGGAGGAAGCAATTCTGTCTTACAGGTGAAGGGTTAATAGACCCAGACTTACAGGGGCCTCTACTGTTTCAAGAGGAGAAACTTTGAAGCAGGGGAGCCTTACTTATTTATTTTTCTCTAAAGTCAGTTCACATGTCCCCAACAAATTCAGCATTTTATCTGTTCAGGAATGAATAGCTGTTTGGGTTTACAAGGCAACAAGGAGAGATTTGCTTCAGGGAATCCATAATCTGAGCCTGAGCTAGGTTCTAACAACCATGATTCTGTGATAATCCACAAAAAGGAAGGAACGTCAGTGGAAAGAGCTCTTGGCTTAGGAGCAAGAAGATGGAGGTTCAAGTCTCAGCTGTCACTTGCTACCCATGTGACCTTGGGAGTGATCTTACTTCTCTGAGCCTCAGTTTTGGCATCTGTAAAATAAGAGGGCTTCACTAGGTGGTCATGTCTAAGGTTTCTTCAAGGTCCATATCCCATGATTCTAATGTGGAATGATAATGATTGTTAGCAAATGTAGTTTGGGTCACTTTCCTCTCAAAAAATACAAGGAAGAGGGATTTGAGCTTCCATTCCATACACAGAAGAATTTTTCTTTGAAAGTAGGCCTAGCAGAGAGGGGAGAGAAGCCAAGATGGCAGAGTAGAGACAGGACTTCCCATGCAGCTCCGGCTTCCACCTCCTCCAATACATGTATAAAATGACTCTAAACAAACTTTAGAACTACAGAATCCACAAAGTGACAGAGAGAAACAAGTCTCCCACTGAAGGAAGCAAGGCAGGCTGGCAAGAAAGGTCCATCACAGTGTGCTGGGAGCTGAGCCCAGCTCCTCATGAGCCATGGTTTTAGCCCCAGGGTGGCCTCAAGAAGAGCAGCAGCTAGAGCAGACTTCATAAGAGTAAATCACCAACAGCTATAACAGTTTCCAGACTTCTCAAGCCATAAATACCAAAGACAAAGTAAAAGGTCAATGTGGAACTTGGCTGGTCCAGCTGGAGACAGAAAAGTAAGGTCTAGCTGCTACCCCCAGAGCAAGAAGCAAAGGAGATGCAGTGGCTGCAGCTGCTGCCCTGTGGCTGCTTCCAGACCTACTGGCCTGCAGATTGTAGGGGGAATAAGTGACCATTCAGAGGCTAAGCGTTCTTGCTTTGACCTGCTTGGATCCAGATGTGATCTTGGGTGGTGGTCCAGGGGTGTGTGACCACTGAGCCAGAGCATGTGGGGCCTGTAGAGAAGGCTCCCAGTTAATAGTTTTGGCACCTGCAAAAACCCCAGTGATTTGGGACATAGCTCTCTCAATTCTGGAAGCAGAGTTCTACCATGGCAAAGAGCTCAAAAGTCAAGCAACTAGCTGCCAATATGAGCAAGCAATGGAAGCACAAACAGATGATAGAATCCTTTCTGGGGGACAAAAAGGATCAAGGCATGGAGCGGGAGGGAGACATCGAAGTCAGAACCCCTGCATCAAAAGCCTCCAAGAAAAATATGAATTGGTTACAGACCATGGAGGAGCTCAAGAAGGATTTTGAAACTCAAGCAAAAGAAATGGAGGAAAAATTGGGGAGAGAAATGAGAATGATGCAAGAAAATCATGAAAAGTGAGTCAACAACTTGCTAAAGGAGACCCAAAAATACACTGAAGAAAATAACACCTTAAAAAATAAACTCAAAAGGCAAAAGAAGCTCAATAAGCCAATGAGGAGCAGAATGTTTTAAAAAGCCCAATTTGCCAGATGGAAAAAGAATTTAAAAAACTCACTGAAGAGAATAACTCCTTCAAAATTAGATTGGAGCAATTGGAAACTAATGACTTTATGAGAAATCAAAATACTATGAAACAAATCCAAACAAATGAAAAAAACAGAAGGCAATGTGAAATATCTCATTGGAAAAACCACTGGCCTGGAAAATAGATCCAGGAGATATAATTTAAAAATCACTGGACTACCTGAAAGCAAGGATCAAAAAAAGAGCCTACATACCATCTTTCAAGAACTTATCAAGCAAAATTGCCCTGAAATTCTATAACCAGAGGGAAAAATAGAGATGGAAAGAATTCACTGATCACCTCTTGAAAAAGATCCCCCCAAAAAGAAAACACCTAGGAATGTTGTAGCCAATTTCCAGAGTTCCCAGGTGAAGGAGAAAATACTGCAACCAGTCAGGAAGAAACAATTTGAGTACTGTGGAAACACAATCAGGATAACACAAGACCTAGCAGCTTCTACATTAAGGGATTGAAGGGCTTGGAATATGATATTCTGGAGGTCAAAAGAGCTAGGACTAAAACCAAGTATCACCCACCCAGCAAAACTGAGTGTAATGCTACAGGGAAAAATATGGTCATGAAATAGAGGACTTTTAAGCATTCTTGATGAAAAAACAAGAGCTGAACACAAAATTTGACTTTCAAATACAAGAAGCAAGAGAAGCATGAGATGGTAAACAGGAAAAAGAAATCATAAGGAACTTATTAAAGTTGAACTATTTACATTCTTGCGTGTAAAAATGATAATTGTAACTCATAAGACTTTTCTCAGTATGAGGATAGTTAATATATATTTAATATACATATATATGTATATATAGGAGGATGTATGTGTATATAAATATATATGCGAGTGTGGGCATTTGTATGTTCATGTACACATAGACAGAGGGCACAGGATGAGTTGAATATGAAGGGATGATATCAAAAAAATAAAATTAAGAGATGAGAGAGGAATTTATTGGGAGAAGAAGAAAGGGAGAGATAGGTTAGGGTAAATTATCTCATATAAAAGAGGCAAAAGAAAACTGTTACAATGGAGGGGAAGAGCAGGAAGGTAAAGGGGAACAGGACAACTTGATTCTCATTGAATTTGGCTTAAGGAGGGAATAACTTACACACTCAATAGGTTATCTTACCCTACAGGAAAATAGGGGGGTAGGGATGCATTGGTAATGGATTTTGGAGATGCCCCTGTATTGGCTTGGTTTTTGGGTTGAGTGTTAAAACCCAGACCTTGTGAATCCCACTTATGTAATGGACTTGTTGACATGAAGAGAGAGGGCTGAACTGGGAGGAGCCATGAATTGGGAGAGAGGCCCAAGCCTAGAGAAGGCCAGAAGAACTTTGGGAAAGCAGTATCCAGTATTGTGGAGCCTGAGTTGCTGAGAAAAAGACTGCTAAGAGCCCATAGGAACTGCCACCTGGAACTGCCACCTGGAACGGCCAAGGACTGAGGAGGCATGGCTGTGATGCTGTATTTTGTCTGTCTGTTTTGATGTTGTTTTGCCAGATTCACATGATGGTGAAGGACAGTGCTGCTGTTGTAGAGGTCCTGGAACCTGGCTGTTGGTTCAGAAGCCCTGAAGGAGGATTTTCTTGTGCTACCTGCACAGAAATCCTGGAAGAGGACCTTGCTGATTTTTTCAGGGGTTCTGGGACTGTTCTACAGGCAGAGAGTGACTTGATGAGGACACTGACTATGGCTTTGTTGAGCCTTGTTTCCCCAGAAACTGAGATTGCTGAGGGCTTGCCTGGAGTGAAGAAGAAAGAAGGCCCTTTCTTTGGGTATTCAATGCTGAGATGATATCTTAACCTTGTTGTAACTTAAGGG
>CM053586.1:171100164-171115241 GCA_028646515.1 Pseudochirops corinnae
GAATTATTCTCTTCAGAAAGCTTTTGAGATTCTTTTTCCATCTGGCAAATTTGACTTTTTAAAGCATTCTTTTCCTCATTGGTTTTTTGGGCCTCTTTTACCATTTGAGTTAATCTATTTTTTAAAGTGTTATTTTCTTCAGTCAGGTTTTTGACTCTCTTTTCATGATTTTCTTGCATCACTCTCATTTCTCTTCCCAATTTTTCCTCCACTTCTCTTATTTGGTTTTCAAAATCTTTCTTAAGCTGCTCTATGGCTTGTAGGAAGTCTTCACGTTTCTTGGAAACTTTTGGTGTGGGAATTCTGACTGTGTTGTCTTCCTCCTGTTCCATGCTTTGATCCTTTTTTCCCCAAAGAAGGAATCTAAAGTTTGGTTGCAGTTCTTACTTTGATTCCTTTGCCTGCTCATGTTGCCAGTGAATTACTTGATTTTTTAGCTCTGTGGAACTCTGCGTCCAGATGAGAAAGCTCTGTCCCAAATCGCTGAGGTTTTCGCAGCCACTGGATCTATTAGGAGGCCGCTGCAGCCCCCACCAGCTTTGGCTTCCTGAAAATGCACCTAAGCAACACCCCCCAAGACCGTGATCCGGATCCGGGCCGCTCGACACAAGAGCACTTGGCCTCTGAACAATCGCTTGGCCCCCCTGCAGTCTGCAGGCCAGGAGCTCTGAAGCAGCCACATGGAGGTGGCTGCAGGGCTGTGGCTTCTGCCACTTCCTTGCCCTGGAGTCAGTTTGGCCAGATTTCTTTTCTCCTCCAAATTTAGCTGAGTTCCATTGACCTTTCAGTTAGTGCTTGTTTCTTATGGTTTGATAAATCTGGAAACTGCCACAGCTGCTACTGATCCACTCTCTTGAAGGCTTCAGCTGCGGCTTGTCCTGGCCGCCCTGGGGCCAAGCCAAGGTTTCAGGCCAGGCTGGTTTTGGCTCCCAACATGCTGTGGTGAGCTCCTCCTGCCAGGCTGCTTCAGTGGGGGATGTGTTTTTCTGTATTTTTGCGAGTTTTGAAGCCTAAAATTTGTTTAGAGTCATATATTATGGATATTTGAGGTGGCTATGTGGGAGCTGCAGAATCTTGTTGCTTCTACGCCACCATCTTGGCTCTGACCCCCTCCTCATTTTATAGGTAGGGAAACTGAGGCCTAGAAGATTATCTGACTTGTGCAAGGTCACATAGTTGTTAAGAGACTGAGGTTGGATTTGAACCCAGATCCTTGGGCTTTAGAGCCTATACTTTATCAATTCTACCATGACATACTGAGTAGCTCTTGACAGATCTGTCCAACATCAATGGCCTGTCAGGAAACAAACCTTTACTTCTTAGAGTTGGGGTCCACTTTCTTCTTCAATCCCTGGGTGGGGAAAAGGCTGAATTCCTTGGGGTACAGTTTGCCTCCATGCTTTGTATGACTGTACCAGTAGCAATTTCACTCAATTAGCCTCTGCCCTCATTCCTCATTTTGCCCCAAGAGAAAGAATTTCTGGTCTCCCCTTGGATTTTGATTCGAAATTCAGTGCGACAATTTGGTGTGATATCATCTCTCTCCTTAGACCCCACAGCTGAAGGGCTAACTCTATCTTTGGCATTCTTTCACCTGTTTTTGCCTTCACTCTCCATCTCCCCTAAACTGCCAGATGGACAGTAGTTCAAGAGCTTGTTTTATGCCCTTCAAATTAATAATGAAATAATAATAATGTTCATCATTAGCACTTAAGTAGAATTTTACATCTCTTGGCCACTTCACCAGCATTAATTAAGCTTTCTTTCTCCCTAGGGAGGGAGAAAGAGGGGTCATTAGCAAACCCCTGGGGCCAGGAAGAAAATAATATTTCTGCTAGGAAAGTCTATAGATGCTGGTGAGGAAAAAAGAGGACTCTTCAGGGATAAACATAGATAGGAGACTCTTGGATTTCCAGAGCTTTAGGCCAGGTTGGGTTCCTATGTGGAGTATCTCCAAGCACCCTATAAATGCAGGCTCATGGGATTTAGAGATATCATTAACTCGTGCTTGAATGTTCCAGTCCTTCTCTAACTCACACTCTAATCATAAACTCCTATTTCCTATTGGAAAGGAGCTTATTTCAATCCTGACATTTTACAGGTAAGCAAACTGAGGCCCAGAGAAATTAAGTGACTTGATTAAGACCAAAAGGTCAAATATCTTGCTAAATACATATTATAGATCATACATTGAGAGGTAGAAAGGACTTGGCGAGTCATTCAATCCAATACATTATTTTACAGATGAGGAAATAAACTTAGAAGGATGAGGTGATTTGTCCAAGGTTACTCAAGTACTAAGTGACAGAGTCAGAATTCAAACTCAGATCCTCTGAATCTGAGCTTGGAACACTATTATATATCACTGACTTTTACAAGACAAAAGTAACTTAGGCACCAGTTGAACTGACTTGGATAAGCTCAACTTGGTTTAACTGGACCCTACTTGGGCTGATCCTACAAATTGAGAGATCTTAAGACTCATGCCAGGTCTCTGTTCAGAAGCTGTGGGACTGGCAGCTAGGTGGTACAGTGGCTAGAGCACAGGCTCTGAAGTTAGGAGGATCTGAGTTCAAATCATGCCTCAGATATTTTCTAGCTGTGTGACTCTGGATAAGTCACTTAATCCTGATTGCCTCCCTAAAATAAAATGAAAAAAGGAAAAAAAAAAGGTATTGCAGATTCAATAAGACAGACACTACTTTAATTAAAATCAGCAAGCATTTAAGAGCCCATTATGTATTAGATACTGCACCTCAGGGGGATGCAAAGATAAAAAATAATGAAATAGCTCTGCTCTCAAAGAGTTGATGCTGTATTTCAAATTACATGCTACTAACCTTACTTCTACCCCAGGCATTTATTTTCATATGGAATCACCTTCTAACTAAGTCACAGTAGAATAAAGGATGCAGAGATTTTGTGAAAAGGTTGCTCTTTGTCCTTTGGGATTCGCTCTCTTGATGGGGAAGCCCCATTTAACTGAAATCTCTATGTAGAGATCTCTAGGTGGTCTTTGCCTCTTCCTCAATAATATCACCCCTTCCATCGTCAATAGACATGTCCTGTCCTTCTTCCTCTTAACCTTAATGAGTCTTTCTTAGTCACCTTCTACCCCTAGTCCCAGTAACCTTCTCTGTGTGTGTCACCCCTGTCTCCCTTTCCCTCTCCATGTCATTCTCTGCCAACCTCTATCCCCATGTTTTCTGTCTTTACCTCTCTCTCCATCTGCCTACCATCCTTGTCTCTGCCACTTCCTGCATCAGCATTTCCCGATTGTCTCTGCCCTTTTCTCTGCCTTGTTTCCTGACTCTGTCTGCATCCATTTCATCTCTCTACCCCTGGCCTGAGCGCTCTCTGCCTGCTTCTGTCTTTCTCTAATCCAGTTAATATTTCTGTCTCTCCTCCTGTCTTTTTTTCTTCTTCTGTTTTTCTGTCACTCTCTCCTGTCCCTGTCTCTCTCTGCTTCTCTGTCATCCTTTCTTTCTGACTATGCCTCTCTGTCTTTTCACTCACATCTTCCAATTGTTTCCTTGATTGGGTCAGCCATGACATTGACTTCCTGCCTCATTGTCACACCACAACCTGGTGACAGTGAGTAGGGTGAGGGGACCAGGATTAAGCATGTTCTGGGTCAAGCTGAGGCTCTTTCCCAGGAAGGAATATCAACAATCTATACTTTAATGAAAGTTTATGTGTGAACATGTACGTGTATAAGCACGTGTGTATATACACAACTGTGTGTAGGAGAGCGAATGTAAGCTACCACTGATGGAATACAAACTTCTTGATGACTGAGTTTATTTTATTTTTGTCTCTATTGCCCTAGCACCTAGCCTGGTTCCTGGCATATACTAGGAGCTCAATAAATATTTTTGATCCATTAGTTATTTCCCTAATTGCGGTGGATATATGTGTAGTTCTGTTCACCAGCAGGAAAATGTCCTTCTGGACTGCCGAGGGTCTTCTTTGTACCCAATTTGGATGCTGTGGAAGAGCCTTTTGGTCTAAATAAAAATTCCTCAACTAAATTGTCAATGCAGAAGGCAGAGAGGAGCTGAGTTGCCAAGCAACTGCTATTAACAGGAAATTAGTTGCTCAGCATTGACTATCTGGTACCATTTCTACACATCTCAACCCTGCCCCTCTTTTCCACCCCCAACAATGCACACATACACAGAAAGAAATTAATCAGTACAAGCTATGCTTGACACCTCAGGGAGTGACCTGGGGAGGGGAAGCTCACATTGTTAGGCTCAAAGTAGAGTATAGAGTGGGAGGCACAAGCAGCCACTCAATGACCTTCTCCACCTCCCCATCCATGGCCCATCTCTCTTTGTAAAAACCTGCAGAAACCTTGCCTCTTCTGGAAAACCATCCCTCATGACCTCCACTGAGTCATAATTTTTCTTTACTCTGTATTTTTTTTTGTCATTCATGCTGCTTGATGTGTTTGTTGTGTTGTGATTATTTCTGTCTCTAGCACCAGTCTTGGGGCTCTCTGAGGGAAGGGATGGTGTTTTCCCCACTGGACAGGATGCCTAAAATCAAGATGTTTGCCTCTCTCATCAGTCCAGAAACTCTGTATGGATAGGTTCTGCATCTTTCCCCTCAGTCAATGTGTTCCATAAAAACAAGGACTGAATTTACTACAATCAGATGGGAATAGTCCTAAGTTAAGTGACCATGTTTCTCCCATAAGGGAGGAAGAAAACAAGTATTTATTAAAGGTATACTATAGGTCAGGCCGTTTTCTAAGTGTTTTACAACAACCTTGTGAGGATTGGATGAGATAATATTTGTAAAACACTTGGGGGAGTAGGTAATTTTATCACACCCATTTTACAAGTGAGAAAACTGAGGAAGACAGAGATTAAGGGGCTTGCTTACAGTCACATAGCTAGTAAATGTCTGAGGCCTGATTTGGACTCCGGACTTTCTGAGTCCTAGACCTGTTCTTTCCTTTATACCAATTAGCTGCCTCAATAGGGCTGGTATTTCTGAGGAGAGGGTCTATTCCTTCTCCATCAGTCTAGAGGATTCCTAAGAATCAGAATTTTCTCTCCCATTATCCAACTGGAGCCTCCACAAGAGAAAAATTTTCTCTCTCCTCCTACTACCACCTCTATCAGTTTGAACGTTCTCTTAAGATGAAGACCATCATTTTTCAACCCTGATTATAATCTGACATGTAACACTAAACTAAATTCTCATCCTAAAAGCAATCCTAATCCAAATGAGGAAGTAGGGACTCTTTTGGATTGCTCACTACTGGTCTGGGCCAAATTTGGTCTAGGCCAGAATCTGAAGGAGTCTTGGAGAAGAAGAGTAAATTTCATCTCCATATAACCCTTTTATTCTCTATTTGGCATGACATGAATTGATCCTCTGTAGCAGAAAATATTTTGACCAAGACCATAAAAAGAGTGCTCTGTTACTTTTAGCCAGAGGAGACTGGACTCTTCTTCAGTAAGGCAGACCATGGGATAAAGAATCCAGGGGTTTTATCCTTTCCTCCTTCCATGTTGGAGACAGAACAGGTCCAGGCACCTACCCTATTTCTCTCTGGCTATACTATGTCACATATGGAGTGAATCACAATTAGACCTAGAAAATAAGAGAGTCCTTTAAATTTAGTCATCAACCATAATTTCTACAAATACGTTTAGAAACTGGGCACTCTATTCTAGCGTCTGACCTTGGTGCTTCCTTCTAGTCACCCATTGTCCCTAATGAGGATCAAAGGACCATAGATTTAAAATTGATCTCAGAGGCAGTCTAGTCCCATTCTTCATTTTACATATGAGGAGAATGAGTCATGAGGAAGATGAATGATTTGTCCTTTCAGAATCCCTAATCTCTATGAAATAATATTTCTGACACACTTAGTGCTATAATGGGCACATAGTAGGTGCTTAATAAATATATGTTCCCCCATTCTCTTCCCCTTGAAACCTTTTCTGACACCCTCCTCCCAAAGACTTTCAACAACTTGTATTTATTCTGTATAGACACAGTGTCTCCCTCATCGAAAACAAAGTCCTGAAGGGAAAGGGCTTTATGTTATAGTATCTAGCATACAGTAGTACTTAAAAACATTTATTGATTGATCTGCCAAAGTCACACAGGTACTAAGCCAGAGAGGGAGGATTTGAACCATATTCTCTGATTCCAGAAGGAGGCCTAATTCTATTCTATCGCAGTTACAACAAGGGAAGGTCTCTATTAAGAACCATCAATTGTTGGTGGAGGTGAGGAGAAGGGACAGGTCCAGTGTCTTTCCTGAGTCCTAGGGAGTTCCTGGAATAATAATAAAAACCATATTTTTACAGTGCTTTAATATTTAAGAAGCCCTTTCCTTATAGCCGTAGGTAGTGAGACTACTGATCTTCCACTTTAGTACAAGCAAATCCATAGGCTCTGAGAGGTGACTCGACCATCCCACTATCATAGAGCCTGTAAAAGTCAGAGGTGAAATTGAAACCCATTCACCTGACTCAAGGGTCAAGGCTCTCTTCACCCGGCAGAAGGGCAATCAGGAGAACTGGAGGGAAATGTGAATGGGGCAAGAAAGGCAGCTGTCTTAGCACCTTCACCCTCACTCCTCCTCTGGGCCCCCTTTGCCCTCTTTCCTTGTCCCTCTCCCCATGCCTGGTAGGCTGCTTCCAATCATCTGTCTCTGAAGCAACAGAGTAGCTCAGATTGCTCAGGGCACTGCAATGACCTTTGCTGAAAATTGGCCATTTTGAAAGATTTAACCACATTTAAAATCAATATGGAAGGGTGGTTTTCTTTTTTCTTTTTTTTCTTTTTGCAGAGGCACAGCTGGGATCCTGGAGATATGTGCATAGGCTGGGGAGATGTCTTAGAGACCAGCCACCACATAAGAGGCTGCCTTCTGTCAAGGAATTTACAGTTTAATAATGGTTTGGGATGTAAGAGTCAGGTCTCTCAAGGAAACAGTGAGTGCTCATTTCCTTAGAGAGATGGTTTGTAACAAGCATTAATAATGCTTAGGAGCAAGCCTGGCCTGCTGGTCAGCACAGGACAGGGAAAGCAATGGTCTTTGGAGAAATGTAACCTGTTGGGAGTGATCTGGATCCCCAACCTCCTGAACCCACAGGTAGGCTCAGCCTTTAGAAATAGGTAAAGTTTTCTGGGTGTGATGGGATAGGAGTGGGGAGAAAAATGGAAAGGCTGGGCCTAGGGAATGCTCCCCTTTCTCTCCAAAAATCTCTCTCTTTGTCTAACGTTGTGCCTGAAATTCTGAAATTCCACTTTTAAACTTATGGACCCTCATAAGGTAAATCTTTTATCCATCTCTAATTGACTCTCTGTCACTCATTCACAGCCTTCTCCTCACATTCCAACTCCATTCCTTCCTCTCCGCCTGCTGTCCTGAGATTAAGGACCAAATCCCTAAGAGAGGCCCTTCCACTCTTCCCAAGGCATTGTGGGAAGAATAATGGTTCTGAAGTCAACAGACCCAAAGTCAAATTTTGTTATTACACTTAATAGTTTGAAGTCCTTTCTAGTTTTACATTGTGGTCCTGTAATTATTCTTTAAGAAACATCTCAGTGTTTTCACTTATTCTTTCCCTCTTTCCAACTCTGAGCTGCTAGCTAGGTGGAGGCAGGGGATAGAGCAGTGGGGCCTGGAGTCAGGAAGACCTGGGTTTAAATGTGACACAGCTGTGTGACCTGACCCTGGGCAAATCACTTAACCTTGGTCTTTCTTGAGTTTCCTCAACTGTAAAATTGGGATAATAATACCACCTACCTCCCAAGGTTGTTGTGAAGACCAAATGAGATAACATTTGTTAAGTGCCTGGCACATAGCTGCTTAATAAATATTTATTCCCTTCACCTCCAGGTGAAGGATTCTAGAACTTGAGTTAGAAGAGACCTGAGAAGCAAGTGAATCCAACCTCACCCCTTTGTTTTATAGAAGAAATTGAGGTTAGAAGGATAAGTAACTTGTCCAAGGTCACACAGAGAGTAAATGGTAAGCAATCTGATAACATGGACAATCAAGTTAAACATATTTCCACATTAGTCAAGTTGTGAAAGAAGAATCAGAACAAAAGGCAAAAATCACAAGAAAGAAAAAAACGAAGTGAAAATACATGCTTCAATATGCATTCAGACTCCCTAGTTCTTTCTCTGGGTGTTGTTAGCATTTTCCAGCTGAGCCTTTTGGGATTATCTTGGATCATTGTATTGCTGAGAAAAGCTAAATATATCATAGTTGATCATTGCACAGCATTACTGTGACTGGGTACAATGCTCTCCTGGTTCTGCTCACTTAACTTTGCATCAAGTAAGTCTTTCTAGGTTTTTCTGAAATTTGCCTGCTCATCATTTCTTACAGCAATAGTATGTCATTACATTTATAAACCATAACTTGTTCAACCATTCCCCCAAATGATGGGCATTCCCTCAAATTCAAAAAGAGCTGTTGTAAATATTTTTGTACATGTAGATCATATTCCTTTTTTATGATCTCTTTGGGATACAGACGTAGTAGTGTTACTGGTGTATCAAAGGGTATATACAGTTTTACAACTCTTTGGGCATAGTTCCAAATTGCTTTCTAGCATGGTTAGATTAATTCATATTTCTACCCAGAGTGCATTAGTGTCCTAATTTTCTCACAAGACCTGTCCTCTTAATAAAAGTCTCATTCTCCTCCTGGTCTTTCCCAGTCTTAAGAGTTTCTAACTGAGCACTATTTTTGAGTTATCCTCTTTCCTCTCCTATCTTATTTTTTTTGCTCATTTCTCTCAATCCATCCTTCATATCACTGCCCAAATATTATTTTTAATATATTGTTTTGATTATGCCCTCCTCAAAAACCTTCTATGGCTCCCTAGTGCCACCTGTTGAAGTGCCTTCCTTTCTTTAAGGCCTAACTCAGGCATCCCTTCCTCTAGGAAAATTTTTTTCCTTGAATTCTCCTGGGTGCAAGCAATTTCTCCCCCTTCAGATTTCTCATCATATTTTGCTTTGATTTCTTTTCACATTTAGATCCCTCTCTCTTCTGGCATCAGATTCATTTGTGTATATATTTCTCTCCTGCCCCTCATTAGACTGCAAGTTCCCAGAGAGCAAGGTCTGTATGATATGCCTGTGTATCTTCCTGAGTTATATAGTTCCTTGAATAAAGAAGGTGCTTCCTTGAGGGCAAGCATATCTTCATTTTTGTCATTGTAGTCTCAGGACCTTGTACAATATCTGCTACATAGTAGAAGTTCAATAAATGTTTGCTGACTGATGGGTTAATAAAAGTTTAATTGAGTTGGATGTTGAGGACTTTTCCAAAGATGAGAGTCTACGACTAAAATGCTAACATACCCAAAAAGTGTTATACCCTTGTCAGTTATAGCTTCAGTGGGAATTAGTTGGTAACTTATTGGGAAGAAGATAAGTTCTCCCCTGGGTGGTTAGAGGATCTATCAGGAGGAAAAGGAGGGAGCTAACTACAGAAAGAATAAGAGGCCAAAGACAAATCTCAAGAATTCATTTTTTTTCTTCCTGAAAAAGCCCAGTCCTGGATGCAGAAATCAGTAGGTCTCCATTGCATAGTCTCTGTGACAGTTAGTCATTTCTGGAACTACATGTCTGGGAGACGTTCTCTCCTCATCTCCACTTCTCAGAATCCTTGTCTTGCTTCAAAGCTTAGTTCAAGTGCCAGCCTCCTGCTTGAAGCCCTGGCAGATTACCTACCCAATTTTTTGTTCTTTTCAGTTTTCTTTGTATGCTAATCTTAGCTCTGGCATTTAGTACTTACGTGATCTTGGGTAAATCACTTAATCTCAATGGGCCTCAGGTTCCCTATCTTTAAAATGAGAGGGTTGAACAGCTGTAAGGCACACTGGATATAGGTCTGGCTTTGGAATTGGCAAAATTTAAATCTGGCCTCAGACACTTTACTAGCCATGTGACCCTGGGCAAGTCACTTAAACTTTATCTGCTTTAATTTCCTCCCAGGGTTGTTGTGAAGATCAAATGAGATGTTTGTAAAATGTTTGATACAGTGCCTGACACATTTTGTGTCCAATTCTTTTTCCTTCCTTCCTTCCTTCCTTCCTTCCTTCCTTCCTTCCTTCCTTCCTTCCTTCCTTTCTTTCCTTCCCTCCTTCCTTTCTTCCTTCTATTATCATGTAGGAGGACCGTGCTTTGTGCCTAGAAGGCACCTAATAAATGTTTGCTGAATTGCCTGGGGACATCCCAGGGTCTATATTCAGACACCAAAGATCATAATTTAGGATACCCTCAATGAGAAGCATGGCCCTGTAGGGACCAGAAGAGATTTTCTGTATTCTGGTCTTTCACTGTCACTGCTTCCTGGCCTGAGGCATTGAATCTTCATAGGATTTTTTTTTAATGCTAAAGAAATGTAATTTATTTGTCAAATCAAAGGGTCCTTTGCTGTGTGGTGCCTGCTAAATCCTAAGGGCAACAACCACATCTGCCTGGGGGTGGGCAGGAGATACTAAAGCTGTTTCTGGATGTGCATTATAGATCCATTCTTATCAGTACAAAGACATCATCATCACCATCATCACAAGAATCTATATAGTACTTTAAGATTTTCAAAAAGCTTCAAAATATTATCTCATGTTATCCTTATAATAACACGGGGTGCTTCTATTATCCCTGTTTCAGATAGGAGGAAATTGAAGTGGGCAGAGGTCAAATGCCTTTCCCAGGGTCACGTAACCAGCAATCGTCCAAGGTCATGTTTGAATTCAGGCTTTCCTGACTCCAAGTCTGATACTCTCTCCACTATACCACCTAGCTGTGTGTGGGAGGACATGAATCCCTAAAAGTGTGTTTATAAGTGTGGGTGTCTATGTGCATTCTTCTGCATGTGCTCAGGAATTACATATGTGTGCATGCAAGGATATGAGGTGTACATGCTGAATTCAGAAAACTCAAGACAATTTACATTCACTTAATCTCTACCTATCTCAGGTTTCTCATCTGTAAATAGTAGTAATATGTTGGGATTTTTTTGGAGGGCAGTTGGGGTTAATTGACTTGCCCAAGGTCACATGGTTAGTTTTTGTGTTAAGTGTCTGAGGCTGGATTTGAACTCAGGTCCTCCTGACTCCAGGGCGGGTGCTCTATTCACTGTGCCACCTAGCCGCCCAGTAATATGTTTATTGATATAACACTTTAAGGCTTTGGAAAGCTCTTTAAATAGATTATCTCACTTGATTTTCAGAACTCTGTGAGGTAGATGCTATTAATATTCCCCTTTTTAGAGATGAGGAAACTGAGGCAGGCAGATGTCAAATGACTTGCCTGGGATTAAAAGGCTAGTAAGGACCTGAGGCAGGATTATCAATTCATTTATTTTTCTGATTCTAAGACTCACATTTTACCCAGTATCTGGCTTAGGGGCTGAGGTACAATGAGAAGGCTGGATTCTGTGATCTCTTGATCTTGCAAATTTTATTAATATTGGGAATCCAGGAAATGAGGGAGAGGAGGGAGGGCTTGGAAAAGCTGTTTCTGCCAGAGGCTAAACAGATATTTGATAGGAAAGGGCAGCTAGGTAGCACAGTAGTTGGTGTGCTGGGCTTGGAGTCAGGAAGCACTGAGCCTCAGACACTTACCTCTCTCAGGTGCTTACCTTACAGGACTTACCTTTGTTTGTCTCAGTTTCCTCATCTGTAAAATGAGGCTTATAGTAGCACCTATTTCCCAGTGTACTGCCTGGCAAATAGTAAGTTCTCTATAAATGTTAGCTATTATTATTATGGGGAAATGCTGAGGCTTTCTCATCTTTAACCTCCACAATGGAATTCCCACCTAAGACTACAGACTGTTTCACCCAGTGCTTAATAAGACTGTAAGCTTTAAAGTCTGTTGTTTCCAAGTTTCTCTCCCCCTTAGAGAAAGAGAGGTTTCAAGTCAGGTCAACATCAAGAGTTTATTATGTGCCAGGCACTAAGCCAATTTCCAGGAATACAAATACAAGTGAAAAGACAGGTTGATCCTCTCAAGGAGTTCAAACTCTAACAGAGGAAAAAAAAAACACATGCATTTGGAGCAAAACTTAAAGGAAAGAGCAAAGGAAAAGGGAGGCAGAGTCAAGATAAGGGAATAAAGAAAATTCTCAGTTGAGCTCTTGCAACATTCCCCTCCAAACAATTTAAAATAATGCCTCAAATTCAATTCTGGAGTGACAGAGCCAACACAAAGTCAAAGTGAGATATTTTTCTAGTCCAAAACAACATAGGAGGTTGGAAAGAGAGATCTGTGACACCAGGGTGGAGATCAGCCTGAAACTTGCATAGATGTAATGCCAATGGAGGGTTAAAAAAAAACCAGGCAGAGTAACAATCCTGATCTCAGACAAAGCAAAAGAAAAAAATAGATCTAATTAAAGGAGAAAAGGAAAGAAACTACATCCTGCTAAAAGGCACCATAGACAATGAAGTAATATCATCACTAAACATATATGCATCAAGTGGTATAGCATCAAAATTCTTAGAGGGGAAGTTAAGAGAGTTACAGGAAGAAACAGACAGTAAAAACTATGCTAGTTGGGGACCTCAACCTCCTCCTCGCAGAACTAGAAAAATCTAACCACAAAATAAACAGCTAGTGTTACAGCCAAGAATCACCCATCCAGAAAAAAATAGGTATAGTTCTTTAAAGGGAAAATGTATATTCTATGAAAGAGATGACTTTCAAGTATTTCAGAAGAAAAGATAAGAGCTCAATAGAAAATTTGACTTTCAAATGTAAGACTTGAGAAGCATAAAAAGGTAAATGGGAAAGAAAAATCATAAGGGATTCAATAAGGTTAAATTGTTAACATTTTTACATGGGAAGATAATACTTTTAACTCCTAAGAACTTTCTCATTATTTGGGCAGTTAGAAGGAGTATATTTCTACACACACACACACACACATACATACACATACACACACATATACACACATAAATTTATACATATACATACACACACATACACACAGGGGGCATAAGTTTGAGCTGAATATGATGAGGTGATATTGATATCTAAAAAAATAAAATTAAGGAGTGAGAAAGAGGAATGCACAGGGAGAAAGGGAAGGAAAAGGAGAGGCAGAATAGGGCAATGTATCTCACATAAAAGAGGAAAGAATGAGCTTTTACTGAGGAAGAAGAAATGAGGGATGTGTCAGGGAATGCTTGAACCTTACTCTCATTGGAATTAGCTGAAACAGTGAATAACATACACATTCAGTTGAGTGTAGAAATCTATATTGCTGTATAAAAAAGTAGGAGGGAAAGGGGACAAAAGAAGAGGGTGAGGTGAGGCTGACAGAAGGGAGGGCAACTATGGGAGGTGGTAGTCAGAAACAAACACTTTTGAGAGTTGACAGAGTGAAAGGAGAGAGAGAGAGAGAATAGGATAAGCAGAAGGGAAAATAGGATGAAGGGAAATCCACTTGGTAACCATAACTGAGAAAATTTTTTGCAGCAAGTTTCTCTGATAAAGACCTTATTTCTCAAATATCTATAGAGAACTGAGTCAAATTTATAAGAATACAAGCCATTCCTCAATTGATAAATGGTCAAATGATATGAAGGTAATTTCCAGATCAAGTAATCAAAGCTATTGACAGACATAAGAAAAAAATTATCTAAGTCACTATTAATTGGAGAAATGTAAATTAAAACAATACTGCATCATACCTATTAGATTGACTAAAAGACAAATGTTGGAGGGGATGTAGGAAAAATGAGACATTAATGCATTGTTGATAGGGTTGTGAACTGATTCAATAATTCTGGAGAGCAATTTGGAACTATGCCCAGAGGGCTATAAAGTCATGCATAACCTTGGACCTAGCACTATCATTACTAGGTCTATAGCCCAAAAGAGACTTACAAAACAAAACAAAACAGAAAATGACCTATATGCACAAAAACATTTATAGCAGCTCTATTCTCATGGTAAAGAATTAGAGGGAGCCAAGATGGCAGCGTAGGAGCATCAACATATCGCAGCTCTCACATAGCCACCCCCAAATACCCATAAAATATGACTCTAAACTAATCCTAGAGCTCCAAAACGCACACAAATATACTTTCCACTAAAGTCAGCTCGGCTATGAGGAACCATATCAGCAGTGTGAACCAAAACCAGCCTGACCTGAAGCCCTGGCTGAGCCCCAGGGTGGCTAGACGGGAGGAGCCGAGGAGCCTCTGGTGAGCGGATTAGGAGGCTTGCAAAATCAGGGGAGAAAAGGGGTCTGGCCGAAAGGCCTTCAGGGCTGGAAAGCGAATGGCAGAGGTTTTGCACCCGCCTCCGCATTGCAGCTTCCGCGCCCTCAGCCTGCAGACAGCAGGGAGACTAAGCAATTGTTCAGAGGCCAGTGCTCTCGCGATGAGCAGCCTGGATGTAGATCATGGTCTTGGGCCTCGGTCCTGTGAGTCTTCATTATCCAGTGAGCCAGAAGTAAGTAGGAAAGGGACCCAGCACCTTCCTGAGGGCTACAGCAGCCAGGAGGACCCCAGCGATTTGGGACAGAGCTTTCCCTTCTGGAAGCAGAGCCCCACAGGGATTTAAAAAAAAATCATGGACTGACCAACCATGAGTAAGAATAAGCATAAGAAGCAAAGTAAGAACAGCTCCCAAACCCTAGATTCCTTCTTTGCAGAAAAGAAAGATCATGGCAGAGAGAGGGAGGAGGAGAGTGCAGCCAGAGCGCCCCCACCAGGCACTTCCAATAAACATGAAGATTGCCTTAAAGCTAGAGATGAACTGAAGAATGATTTTGAAAACCAAATAAGAGAAGTGGAAGAAAAATTGGGAAGAGAAATAAGAATGTTGCAAGAAAATCATGAAAAGAGAGTCAGCAATCTGACTGGAGAAATTAACACCCTAAAAAATAGATTAACTCAAATGACAAAAGAGGCCCAAAAAGCCGATGAGGAGAAGAATGCCTTAAAAAGTTGCCTTTGCCAGATGGAGAAAGAATCTCAAAAGCACTCTGAAGAGAATAATTCCGTCAAAATTAGAGTGGAGCAAATGGAAGCAAATGACTTCATGAGAAATCAAGATACTAT
>CM053586.1:171115741-171133507 GCA_028646515.1 Pseudochirops corinnae
ACTACATCCAACTGGAACTTGACATACACAGGCACTGTGGTTGGGAGATCCATCCTGCCCTACTGAAAAGTCAGAGGGGTGGGGGGGGAAGACATAGGAGAGAATAGACTGGGGGAGGGGGGATACACTGGGATGGCTGTTTTGGGGTGGTGGGTGGGGGAAAGATGGGGAGAAAATATGTAACTCAAAATCTTATGGAAATGAATGATGCAAACTAAAATAAAATTTAAAAAAAAGAATTAGAAATTGAGGGGATGCCCATCAACTGGGAAATGGTTAAACAAGCTGTGATATATGATTGTAATGGAATTGTATGTCTTATAAAAAAATGATGAGTGGGTTGTTTTCAGAAAATCTTGGAAAAACTTACATGAACTGATGCAAAATGTAATGAGTAGAACCAGGAGAACACTGGACATAGCAATAGCAATAATGTAAGATGATCAACTGTGAATGACTTAGAATTCTAAGTAATAAAATGATCCAAGACAACTCTGAAAGACTTACGATGAAAAATACTATTCATCCTCAGGAAAAGAATTGATAGAGTCTAAATACAGATCGAATATACTTTTTTTTTTACTTTATTTTTCTTAGGGTTTTTTTTTTGGTCTATGGTTTCTTTTAAAGCATGACTAATATGGAAATATGTTTTGCATGATTACACATGCAAAATACATCACATTTCTTGCTTTCTCAATGAGAGATAGGGAGAAAATTTGGAACTCAAAATTTTTAAAACAAATCTTAAAAATGTTTTCACATGCAATTATGGAAAATAAAATACTAAATAAAGTTTTAAAAATAAGTAATTTAGAGGAGCATGGAAAAATGTAATTTTCAGATCTTTTGATAAGGGAAGAATTTGTGATCAAACAAGAGGTAGAGAAGATCATGGGAAATAAAATAGATAATTTTGATTACATGAAACTAGAAAGCTTTTGCACAAGAAAAACAAATGCTGCCAAAATTAGAAAGAAACCTGGAAATGGAGGAGGGGATTTACAGTAAGTTTCTCTGATGAATGCCTTATTTCTCAAACATATAAGGAACTAAGCCAAATTTATAAAAATAGGGGCCATTCTCTAGTTGATAAATGTTCAAAAGATATGAACAGGCATTTCTCAGAAGAAGAAATCAAAGCTATTTATGATCATAACAAATGCTCTAAATTGCTATTTATTAGAGAAAAGCAAATTAAAACAACTCTGAGATACCACCTCATGCCTATCATATTGACTAACATGACAGAGAAAATGAGAAATGCTGGAGTGGCTATCGAAAAATTGGGATACTAATGCACTATTGGTGGAGTTGTGAACTAGTTCCGCCATTATGGAGAACAATTTGGGAACTCCTCCGAAAGAGCTATAAAACTGTAAATATACCTTGACCCACCACTAGGTCTGTATCCCAAAGAGATAAAAGAAAGGCCAAAACGACTCATTGGCACACAAATATTTATAGTTGTTCTTTTTATTGTTGACAAAGAACTAGAAATTGAGGGAATGCCCACCAATTGAGGAATGACTGAACAAGCTGTGGTGATGAATTATTGGTTTTCATATAAGAAATGATGAGCAGGATAGTTTTAGAAAAATCTGGAAAGATTTATATGATCTCATGCAAAGTAAAAAGCACAATCAGGAGAACACTGTACACAGGAATCATAATAATGTAAGGATGAACAACTGCAAAAGACTTGGCTACTCTGATCTAGATGATGATCCAAGACAATTCCAAAGGCAGAACTGATTAATGCTAAATGCAGATTGAAGTATGTATTTTTTACTTTCTTGATTTTTCATCTTTTTTCCCTCTGGTTTCTTTTGCAACATGGCTAATATAGAATTATGTTTTGCATGACTTTACATGTATAATCAATATCAAATAGCTTGCCTTCTCAAGTAAGGGGGAGAGTCAGGAGGGAGGGAGAAAATTTGGAACTCAAAATTTTTAGAAATGTACTAAAAATGTTTACATGTAATTGGACAATAATGAAATAAAAAGATATTAAAAAAAATAAAGTGGGTAAGGAGGGGGAAAATCCCCTTTGGTGAAGGGTGGGGAGCATGGTAGAGAAGTCAGCAGAGTTGGGGGTAGAACCAGGAGATACTGCAGAGATTCCTACAGAGTTAGTGGGTGGATATAAGGTGAATCAACCTTGTTGAACTTTTCCTAAGGAGAAAAGAGAGGGCACTGGGAGTCATTTTCTCCCTTTGTAGAGTTCTCACCAAGTTCTCCTTGGCTAGGCAGCAAGGGTCCTGCCTCTGTTACGTCTGTTAATCACACTTCTCAAGAACTCTGAATCTATCTTCCTTCTGACAGCTGTCTCTTGTTTCTCACAGGAGAACTGCTTTTACTGCTGTTGATCAGCCATTCATTCTTGCTAAGGTGACCACTACTAATTTAGCACCAACAGGATCTGTGATAGGATCTCCATAACTCCTAAAAGATAAAAATTAATATTACCTTGAGTTTCTACTATATTGTTTATTACTGTATTAATTCAACATTGTTACTGATTTTATGCTGCATTGATATTTATAACTGAGTCTGCATCTACCTATGTTATCTTTATATGCTTTTGAGTTGAGCTCAGGAATTGAACTTTCCTTCTGAGTTAGTTTAAAGTTATAATTAAAAGAAAACTTGTCCATCATACCTTCAGCTACTAGAAAATTCAAGTACATCTGTTTTTCTATCCTTGAAGGTGTACCAGCAGACCTGGTGTATTTTCACAAGATATATTGCCTGTCCTTGTGCAATTAGAGATTTTTTATCTCTTCCAAGGAGAAAGTAAATCTGGTAATTTTGATTTCCTAGCTGTGGATGGGTTCCATAAAACAATTAATATTCTGTAGTTGTCAGAGAGGGGTAGTTACTAGCTCCACAGGGGTGCTAGCCTCCTTTCTTTAAAATAACCAATTATGTTATCCCCACCCCCACCATTCTGTTTACCCCATAACAAATCATGGTGTCTTCCCCACCTACCCAACTGTGTACTTTGCAAAACTATATGAAGGCTAGCAAATCCTTTGGTCTTTGTTGGCAAATGGTCTTTGGTTATTGAGACCCAGAGACCCAATTTATTACTGGTAGCCTAATCAACAAGTTGATCATGCTCAGACCACTATCTCTCAGTTTACCTTAATTTTCAAACATAACACTTTTGAAGTCATAAAATTACCTGAATGTTTCTGTCTCAGAATATTCATTTGTCTAATATCAGTAAAGAGTCATCACAAAGGGACAGAGGTGGCCATGGGTTCACAGCTGCTGCATCCAAATAGCAAACACATCTACTGTCCCTTCTATCCACCTCCTGGGACCACCTTAAAGTAATTCTGCCTCATCTGAAGCTGAAAAGACAAGAGTGACAAAGGAATAAGTTGCCCCTTTTGTATGCTCACCCAATTCTTGTCCACCAATGCCTGAATCATCAGCTCATCTGACTCTACAATAGATTAGAAGAGTATCTGTCACAGTACCTATACAAAGATGTATAAACTTGAAGTTCTACATGATGGAAACTAGGTTCTTTGTCCCTTGTTCTCAAAGAGGACCAGGACATAAGGAAAGCGATGCCATGACTTGCAAGGGAATTGGACTTAAGTGAGGGAGGGCAGTGCAGAGTCACCAGCCTCATTCCTTCCTCTGGAGCCATCTGAGTCCAAGGGCAAGATATAGAACAGGATGACGAGAGATGGCCTTGGATGCAGTGGGAAACTTTGGCCTGTTTAAGTTAAGGTCTTCCTCAGGTCTCAGTTTGACTGAGGCTATCAATGCCCATTCAATGATTAAGGCTAGATAAGAAATCAATTAAGGAATATCTCTAAGGACTATCTCTTCCCTTCCCTCTACTCTTCATTTTCCAATCTACACCCATTACACAAGTTAATTTGAAAGGCAGAGAACACTAAGACCCAAGAGGATCAACCAAGATTATATACAAGGTTGTATTTGTGCTGATCTTTGAGAGAAATTGTACATTCTAAGATGAAGTGCATTCCAAATATGAGTGACAACCCATTGGCACACAGGAATGGACCCACAAAGAGAAATAGATTGGGAGAAAAAAAGAGAAAGTTAAAACAAAGGCTAAGACTAAGAACTTAGGAGGAAGAGAGAGAAAGAGAGAGAGAGGAAGGAAAACCTAAAGTTATAGAGAACCCAGAGAAAGAATCATTGATAAAATGACGCAGAGAAGAAGATGGAACACAGGGTGTCATATATATGAAATAGCACCCCCAAAAAAGAACAAAAAACAAAATAAGGTTGCTTGTACTGCAAGCTACATGAAGGGAAGTAGTGTGTAATGAGGCTAGAAAGGAAGGCTAAAGACGGGGTTTAAAATGTCAACTAGAAGAGCTTGTACTGAATCATAGAGTCAATAGGGAGCCATTGGAGGTTATTGATTATGGGATCATAAATTTATAGTTGAAAGTTATCTTGGGGTGGCTAGGTAGTGCAGTGAACAGAGCACTGGCCCTGGAGTCTGGAGGACATGAGTTCAAATCCAGCCTCAGACGCTTAACACAAAAACTAGCTGTGTGACCTTGGGCAAGTCACTTAACCCCAATTGCCCTCCAAAAGGCAAAAAAAAAATGTTATCTTTGAAGGCATCTAGCTCAAACCCCTTCATTATACAGATGAAGAAACTAAAGCCTAGAATGTCAAAAGAATCTGCCCAAGGTCACACAAGTGACAATCCATAAGTGAACATAGGCACACTGATTCCAGACTCAGTGTTATTACCTTTACTTTAGACTGTCTCCCATTTCCTATCTTCTGTCTAGAGGAGAGGATCTTCATTTGTACTTTCCCTTCCTGTATGAAATTTAGCATCCTGTTGCTCAGGGACTTGTGGCTCCTTGGATAAGTCTACCATTCTATCATTGAGGCCCCTGCCTCTTCATAAGTTTCTTATCTTCTCTTGGCGCCTGATCCTTACACAGATGATTTCCAATCCCTCTCTCTTAGGACCATCTCCCTCCTTGAGTGAGTTTCTCATTCTCTCTCTGGGTTCTGTTTCTTATCATTCCCTAATATTTTTCTCAGTGATTCTCTCCTTGGGATGTTGTTCCACTCCCAAACTGGTTTGCCTCTTTTCTCACAGATGAGATATGTTCTGAGCTCTTGTGCCAGACTTTTCTTGCCTCACCTCTCCTTGTTTACTTGCTATACACTGTGCAGCACAGGGAGAAATAGTGGAGGTTTTGTGTCTTCCCCTTTCTTGGAGTCTGGCGCATGATTAAGGGGTACCTGGTGACTCCTGACATCCTTCGCTGCTCACATTGTCAGGGAACAAGGCTCCTTTGCAGAATTCTGCAGGCCAGAGGTTTTTGGAATCATTAAATATCAGTGTGCAATTAATATTCTGGGTGGGTAGATGTGCAGGTATTGCACTGACTCTGGGAAACTCAGTGGGGAGAGACTCACCTCTCCTTTCTTCTATCCCGCATTTGCTTTTTGTGCATATATATGCTCCTTGTCTATGTTTCTGGCTATTCTTCTTTTCTTCTTGTCTCCCTGTGTTAGCTTAGTCCCTACTTCTCTGTGTCATTTTATTGATGATTCTTTTTCTGGGTTCTCTCTCTCTCTCTTTCTCTCTATTTCTCTCTCTCTCTCTGTCTCTCTCTTTCTCTCTCTCTCCACCCCCTCTCCTAAGTTCTCCTGTCTTAGTCCCTGTTTTATCTTTCATTTTTTCTCCCCATCCATCTCTTTTTGTGGGTTTCTGTACATCTATATTGGCATCTCTGTTTCTCTCTCTGTTGGATTTCTAATGTCTCTTTCTATTCACCTGAACTGGCCCCTAGTCTCTCTTTACCTCTCTATCTGTCTCTGTCTCTGTTTTTTCTCTATTTCTGTCTCTCTTTGTCTCTTGGTTCTTGTCTCTCTGTTTCTCCCTCTCTGTGTCTCTTTCTCTCTCTCCCCACCCCTCTGCCCTTATCTATGTTTTTCTCTCTCTCTCCTTCTTTTTGATGATAAATGTTCCAATAGATGAAAAAGGCCAAAACCCACGTGGCTGGCAATAGAAAGTGGCTCTGGCAAGCTAGGAGCACTTGTCAAGATCTGTGTGGAACAAAAGATTTCCAATTACTGCCTTCTCAGAGCTGGTCTTGCTGCTCTAAAAAAAAGGAGGCATGCGAGACAAGGAGAAACAGAGTAGCCCACCACCTGAGTTTTAGGGATGGTGTCACCAGGGGAGGCAAGCAGTGAAGAGATTCTCCTCCTTCTCTGAGAAGAGAGCAGTCCTCTGTTCTCAGTTCCTTAGGCCTCATTCTCCACACTCTCCCCTCCCTTCCCTTCTCCCTGCTTCTGATTCTCCATCTTCTCCTAACTCTGATCCTTCCCTCCTTCATCATGGTCTCACAACCAGCCCTAGCCCCCTGATCTCAGGCCCATATTCTCATTCCCATGGGCATGCTGAAGCTTATTCCTATAATTCCCTTCATCCCAAAGTTATTAGGATCCTTCCTCCAATACACACACACACACACACACCCTACTCCTTCAGTTTAAGATTCCATATCTGATAAGGACATAATAATGCAAAGTGTAGGAAGGTGTGGATATCTACCCTGATGTCACCTTTGGAATTTTTGATGAGTCTCAAATATTACTTCCCTTAATAACCTATTAGGTCTCTGCTCTTTAGAAATATGACATGTAGCACAGTGGACACTAAAGTCAGGCATCTGAGTCAGAAAGACCTGCCTCTGTATGTCAGAAAGACACCTTGCTAACTGTATGAGCCCAGATAAGTCACTGAACATTCAAGGTTTCCAGGAAATACCCCAAGGCTATGGAAGCAGTATTGCCCAATGAGGGGCAGCTAAGTGGCCCAGTGGACAGTGTAGGGCTTGGAGTCAAGATCTGAGTATAAATCTGGTCTCACACACTTACTAGCTGTGTGATACTGGGCTTCACCCTGTTTCCCTCAGTTTCCTTATCTGTAAAATGAACTGGAGAAGGAAATGGCAAAACATTCCAGTATCTTTTCCAAGAAAATCCCAAATGGGTTCACAAAGAGTCAGAAACAACTAACAGACTAAACAACAATCCAATGAAAAGTATTCGAGTTCTAGAATAAGAGGACCTAAGTTCAAATTCTACCTTTGATCCTTACTATCCATGTGACCCTGGTCAAATCACTTGATGTTCCTGAGACTTAATTAACTCAACTACAAAGTTAGGGGGTTAATCTAGGTGGCTTCTTAGGCTGATTCTATGTCTAGATCTCTGATCTTTTAAGTTGCAGACTAGTTCCTCAATTTGTATTGGTAGAAGCAGTTCCCAGGTCTGACCAACAACAAAAATAAAAGCACATAGAAATGGATGCAGATTCCTTCATTCTATTCCAATCTTCTACTATTCCTGGAAAAAATAGGTCCATCAATTGTCATGTAACTCTAATTACATTCCCTCTAACTTCTTCCCTCCCTCCCTCTCTCCATTCTTCCTTCCTTCCTTCCTTCTTTCCTTCCTTCCTTCCTTCCTTCCTTCCTTCCTTCCTTCCTTCCTTCCTTCCTTTCTTCCTTCCTTCATTCCCTCCCTCCTTCCTTCCATTATGCCCTTTAGAGGACACTGAGTTCTATAACATCTCCCCCACTGTACGAAGGATTTCATTTTCTTTGTTTCAGTTCCCTACCACCTTCAAATTTCAGAGAAGAGAAGGTGAAGTGGCCTCACTCTCCTTTTGCAGGATTTTGGTAACTAGTCATGTTCCCCTAATCCATCACTTTCATGAGTTTATAAACATCCCCTCTCAGCCTCTGACCTTCAGGCAGAAGCAGCTTCATCTTTTCTGTGTGTCCTCTTACCTAACTCATCTCACACCTCCATGTCGTTACTCACTGATGCCACCCTTCTCTGTCCTTTCTACAATTTGGCTCTGTCTCTGCTGAGATGTGGTGGCCAGTCCCTCCCATATTGTTCCATAGATGGTATCCCTTGGTCTGTGGTAATGGATCAGTGGACAGAGAACTATATTCAGGTCAGAAAGACCTGAATTCCAGCCCTCCCTCAGCTACTTACTAGCTCAGTCTCATTTTCCTCATCTGTAAAATTCGGGCGATAATCACACTTATCTCAGAGGGTTGTTGTGAGGACCAAATGAGGTAACTTATAAAAAGTGCTTTGCAAACCTTAAAGCCCTATATAAATGCAGGCTGTTGTTATTCTGGCTCATCTCCAGTCCCTTTCCTGATGATGGCCTGTACAGGGTGGTCCATTGGTGCCAAAAATTTGACCTGTTGTCTTCAAGGAATAAGCAGTAATACCTCTAAGCTCCTTTCTGAGAAGCAATAGAGCTTGTGGAATCTGTTATTCTAGAAGTGACTTTTACCTCATTGTGTCCCAGATATCTCTATCAGGGGAGACTTCTGGGACCACCAAGAAGCAAGCTTTGCAAAGGGAGGAATGGGTGGAGCTAGAATGCCACTGCCATAACAGAAAAGACTGCCTCAAGAAGAGATATTGGGTGAAAGAAAACATGAACAACAGCCATCCAGGGAAGTTCCTTTAGTGGTATTTTTCTTGACCTACTCTGTGCTGACCTCCCCTTCTCCCAACCCCCAGTTTTGAATCCATTGTCTTGATTTCATTTGTGCCTCCAGTCTTTCTAGATTTATTTACCCAGTGGATCTAATGAACTCTGGCTGAACACAGTACAACTTGATCCCTGTCTGTTTTCCTCTGAGAATGTTCTTTCTCTTGGTATCTATAAAGTGACCCTAATCATTAACTTTCTTAGGGGGTAGAAGAGGAACACTAGAAAGAGAGGAGAAGCATTGGCAGGTGCCAATCCAATCCTCATTGGCTATGGAACTTCCTTACAAGAAATTCCCTATGCTGATTAAATTATAGGCTAGTTGGAAAAAAATTGTATTTGGCATAAGATCTTTATTTAGTTTCTTTCTCTGCCACTTATTAATTGTGTGAACTTGAGCAAGCAATTTTTCATCTGTAGACTTCAGTTACCTCTGTAACACGAGTAGATTGAATTAGATGATCTTTAAGTTCACTTTGAATATCTCTCTCTCTTCCCCTCCCTCCAATCCTATAATTTCCTTATGATCCATCAGAGGGGGACTCAGGACTTTCCTATTGATCCCCCAAGGCAAGAATAGTCACTCAGTGTATGATTTTGGGTCACAAATATCAAACTAAATTCAAGAAAAGGGTAATAGGTTCATAGGATTTAAAGATGACCTCTTAAAAGTCAACTGGGTCAAACTTCTTATATTACAGATAAAGAAATTGTGGCACAGAGAGTTTGCATGACTTACCCAAGGTCACACAGGTAGTAAAGGTCAAAACCAAGACAGAAATCAGTTAGTGCCATCCTCTTATTTTTTAGGTAAGGAAATTGAGATTGACAACTAAAGAAGACTTGCCCAATGTCACATAGATAGTACATATAGAGAGTAGTCAAGGAGTACAAGTTAGACCAGAGCTAGAGATCCTGTGGTCTCAAGGCCACATATGGCCCTCTAGATCCTCAAGTGTAGACCTTTTACTGAATCTATGCTTCACAGAACAAATCCCCTTCATGCAAGGATTTATTCTGTAAAACTTGGACTCAGTCAAAAGACTGCACCCCAGGACCTAGAAGGCCACATGTGGCCCTGAGGCCATAGGTTCCCCACCCATAGATTTGATTACTAAATTCTGCAGATGCAGGAATAGGGATCCCAATCAAGAACACATGACAGTCAAGTCTGTCAAAACAAAGTCAGGAATATAGGAAAAATATTCCAAGATCAAGAAATATAGAGCTCAAAATTAGACATTCCTAGACGTCCCAACCTTCTTGCTTCTCCACATGATCAGGGATGGGGAAACTGTGACCTGGAGGCCACATATGATATTCTAAGTCCTTAAGTGGGGCCTTTTAGCTGAATCCAAACTTCACAGAACAAATCCTTAAATTTGTTCTATAAAATATGGATTCAGTCAAAAGACTTCACTTAAGGACCTAGAAGGCTACACGTGGCCTCAAGGTCCCAAGTTCCCCATCGTCACCATGATAATTACCTTGCATTTGGAACCAGCTGTAATTTCTGCCCATTTACCCTGAGAACCCACTACTGTAGACCCTTAGCACTTTGGTACTTAACTACCAAAAAAGCTTGATGTTATCTTTCTGTGTGTAAAAATGCTAAACAAGACTGATCCCAATGCCTCCTAGGGGACTACTCTACTGTTTATACTTCTTCCTTCAGAGAAGTGATATGCCCATTTATCCCTACCCATTGTTCCTCAATCCTTTACCTATTTCCTCTGATCCTCTAATGATTTAATTTTTATTTTAAATAGCCTTTGGTACAGGAAATTTGTTAAAGGTTTTGGGGAAATCTAAATAAATTATACCCACTGTGCTCCTGCTCACCAGATGCATTTATTTTCTCAAAAAATCTCTGTACTCCTCTTGTGTTTCTCCCACAGATTTTGTTTGCTTAAATGCTTAGTAATAATGACACCAACTCATATTTATACAGTGCTTTAAGATTAGCAAAGATTAGTATGTGGCAGGCGGAGGGGGGGGGGTTTAGGAAGGAGGGAGACAACGTGGCAGATTAGAGGCAATTCAACTGAATTCTTAGAACATTATCCTTGGAAAAACTTTAAAATAAGAACTCAAATACAATTTTGGAATGACAGAGCCAGCAAAAGGTCAGGGTGAGTAACTTTTTATGGCCTTAGAAAACTAGGAGGTTGGCAGGAGAAGTTTGTGACACCAGGGTAGATGGCTGTCAGGAGGTTCCTACCCCCTATCCCACATATACAAAGGCAGTAACTACAGCAGAAACAGCAGCCACAGCTGCTACAGGAGCTCTCAGTCTAGACATGTTTAGGGGGTCAGACAACTGGTCAGGAGATCCTTAGTTGGTACTGGGCACAGCTGGCATATGCTGGCAACTCTATTGCCAAAATGCAGTCCCAAGGTAGAGAGTCGTTCTAGGGAGTTGGTCACAAGGAAGCAGGGACCCTGGTCACAGTTCCAAGGCAAGGAGAGGGCTAGTGCTTATAGTTGCAAGGAACCAAGGGTCCTTTCTAGGTAAAGACCAGAATGCAGACCAGGAGAGCAGTGACTATATTTCTCCCAAGATAACATCACCTTGGAAGCACCAAAAAACTTGCAAACCCCAGAACTAGCTGTGAATACAATAGCACAAAAAAGCCATATGAGCAGCGTCCAACTTTAATAGAAAGTTCAAAGTCAAGAAATGAACTGAAAAAAAATGAGAAAATAACAAAAAAGAATTTGGCCATAAAAAGCTACTATGATGGCCGGGAAGGCCAAGACATAAATTCAGAAGACAGCAAGATGAAAACAGCTTCAATGAAAACCTCAAAGAAAAATGCTAATTGTACGTATCCAAGTTAAACAAGAATTTCTGGAAGAGTTAAAGGAAGAAATAAAAGTGGTAGAGGAAAAGTTGGAAAGGAAAAGAGAGTGATGCAAGAAAATTATGAAAAGAGAATCAATAGGTTGTTAAAAGAGACACAAAAGTCCTGAAGAAAATAACACCTAAAAAAAAATAAAAATTGGTCTAATGGTAAAAGAGATACAAAAGCTTGTAGAAGAAAATAATTCTTTAAAAAATAGAATAAAAAGAAAAGGTCCAGAATATCAAGGGAATTTATGAAAAGAAATGCTAGGGAAGGTGGCCTAGCTATACCAGATCTTAAATTGTATTATAAAGCAGCAATCATCAAAACTACTTGGTATTAGTTAAGAAATAATGTGCTAGATCCATGGAATCAGCTAGGTACGCAAGACACAGTATCCAATGACTATAGTAATCTACTGTTTGATAAACCCAAAGACCCAGCTTCTGGGATAAAAACCCACTATTTGACAAAAACTGCTGGAAAAACTGTAAAATGGTGTGGCAGAAACTGGGCATAGACCAACATCTGACACTGTATAGCAAAATAAAGTCCAAATGGATACATGATTTAGATATAAAGGTTGATACTATAGGTAAATTACGGGAGCAAGGAATAATTTATCTGTAAGATTTATGGAGAATGGAGGAATTTATGACCAAACAAGAGTTAGAGAGCATCATGAAATGCAAAATGGATAATTTTGATTACATTAAATTGAAAAGATTCTGCACATACAATGCCAATGCAGCCAAGATTAGGAGGGAAGCAGAAAACTAGGAAAGAATTTTTACAATCAGTGTCTTTGATAAAGACCTCATTTCTAAAACATATGGAGAACTGAGTCTAATTTAGAAGAATACAAGTCATTCCCCAATTGATAAGTGCTCAAAGGACATGAACAGGCAGTTTTCAGAGGAAGAAATTAAAACTATCTATTAGTCATATGAAAAAAATACTCTAAATCACCACTGATTAGAGAAATGCAAATCCAAACAACTCTGAGGTACCACGTCACACATATCAGATTGGCTAACATGACAAAACAGGAAAATGATAAATGCTGAAGAAGATATGGGAAAATTGGAACACTAATTCATTGTTGGTGGAGTTGTGAACTGATTCAACTATTTTGGAAAACAATTTGAAACTATTTTCAAAGGGCTATAAAAATATGCATAGCCTTTGACCCAGCAATTCCACTTCTAGGGCTATATCCCAAAGAGATCATAAAAACAGGAAAAAGACCCACATGTACAAAAATATTTATAGCAACTCTTTTTGTGGTGGCCAAGAAATGGAAATTGAGGGGATGCCCATCAGTTGGGGAGTGATTGAACGAGTTATGGTATATGAATGTAATGGAATATTATTGTGCTATGAAAAATGATGAGCAGGCAGACTTCAGAAAAACCTGGAAATACTTATATGGACTGATGCTGAGTGAAGTGAGCAGAACCAAGAGAACATTGTACACAGTAATAGCCATAGTATGTGATGACTTACTTTGATAGACTTAGCCCTTCTCAGCAATACAAGTCTAATTTAGAAGAATTAATAATTCCAGAAGATTCATGACAGAAGATGGTCCAGTGATTACCTCCTGAAAGGGATAACAAAATGAAAACTCCCATCAATGTTGTAGTCAAATTCTAGAGCTCCTAGGTCAAGGAGAAAATGCCTCAAGTAGCCATAAAAAATTCAAATACTATGGAGCTGCAGCCTGGATAACACAGTATTCAGTGATTTCAACATTAGTGGAACAGAATGCTTGGAAAATGATATTCAGGAAGGCAAAGGAGCTAAGATTACAACCAGCAAAACTGAGTATAATACTTCAAGGGAAAAAAAAATAAACATTCAATGAAATAGAGGACTTTTAAGTATTGCTGATGAAAAGACAAGAGATGAATAGAAAATTTGATATTTAAACACAAGAATCAAGAGAAGCATAAAAAAGCAAATATGAAAGAGTAAACATAAGGGTCTCAATAAAGTTAAACTATTTGCATTCCTACATGAGAAGGTGATACATGTAATCCCTAAGAACAACATAATTATTAGGACAGCTAAAAAGTAGTTTACATAGACAAAGATCAAGAATTTGAGTAAATTATTTTGGAATGATCTCCAAAGTAACAAACAAAGAAAAACATAGGAGTGGGAAAGAGGGATACACTGGCTGAAGGGTGAAAAGAGAGAGAGAATGGGGAAAACTTTGTCACATAAAAGAGGCACATAAGGAAGAACTTTTACAATAGAGGAGAAAATGTCAGTTTTTTGGAGGGCAGGATGGAAGGCAATGCTTGAACCTTACTCTCATCAGAATTGGTTAAAAGAGGGAAGAATAGATGTACACTTAGTTGTGCACAGAAATGTAAGATATCCAATAGAGAAATAGGAAGGGAAGAAGATAAGATATAGAGGGTGGGAGTAGGGGATAATAAAGGGGAGGATAGATTAAGGGATGCAGTGGTTGGAAGGAAAATAGAATTTTAAGGAGGGACAGGATGTAAAGAGTGAAAAGAGTCAACAGAAGAAAATAGGGTAGAGGGAAATACATAGTTAATAATCGTAACTGTGAATGTGAATGGGATGAGCTCACCCATAAAATGGAAGCAGATAGCAAAATGGATTAGAAATCAGAATCCAACAACAGGTTGTTTACAAGAGAAACACTTGAAACAGAAAGACACACAGAGAGATAAAATAAAGGACTGGAGCAAAATCTGCTAAACTAAAAAAAAAAAAGGTAAGGATAGCAATCATGACCTCAGGCAAAGCAAAAACAAAAATAGATCTAATTTAAAGGGTTAATCAGGGAAACTACATTGTGCTAAAAGGTACAATAGAAAAATGAAGTGATACCAAAATTATTTACAGTAAGTTTCTTCATCTCTCAAATATATACTGAGTATAAAACTGAATCAAATTTATAAAAATAAGAGATATTCCTCAACTGTTAAATGATCAAAGGATATGAAGAGGATGTTTTTTAGAAGAAACCAAAGCTATCTATAGACATACGAAAAAACGTTCTAAATCACTATTGATTAGGGAAATGCAAATTAAAACAACTCTGAAGTAACACTTCATATCTATCAGAAATTTAAAATGCTGGATAAGAGGAGCATATAATAAGGTACACCAGTAAACTATTAGTAGAATGGTGAAACATTCCTCAGAACAATTTAACACTAGGCCCAAAGGTCTATGAAACTGTACATGCCCTTTGACCTAGCAATACCATTACTAGATCTGTATTTCAAAGAGTTAAAAGAAAAAGGGAAAAAACATATATGTACAAAATATTTAAAGCAACTCTTTTTTGTGATGGCAAAGAATTAGAAATTGAGAGGATACTCATCAATTGGAGAATTACTGAATAAGTTGTGGCAGATGATTGTGATGGAGTACTATTGTTCTATAAGAAATGATGAGGGAGGTGGCTTCACAAAAAACAAAACAAAACATGGTAAGACCTCTATCAACTGATACAAAGTTAAGTGAGAAGAACTGGGAAATCAGTGTGTACTGTAACAGCAAGGTTGTAATGATGATCAATTGTGAAAGACTTGACTGCTCTGATTAATACAATTACCCAAGATAATTCCAAAGGACTCACGATGAAAAAATGCTATCCACCTGTAATGGTAAGGGAACTTGAAGATCTTCCCTGCCCCTTAATAAACCTAAATGAATTTGAGGACCTTCCCTGATTTGAAAATATATTTTGCCCCCTAGTAGGCTGAATGTGGTCACATGGAGTCTGTGGTGAGAGGAGTTTACTGAAGGGTAGAGCAGAGCCCAACAGGAGAAATTTGCTTAGGGGAGGCTTGTTTTTCAGGAAGGCCCACACGTTGTTACTTTGTAATTAGGCAGTGAAGCATGATGATTGTGATGTTCTCTGATCCTGGAGAAGGCTATATATATATATATATATATATACCTCTGAGGTGAGGTTTTGCTTTGAGGCTCATTTATGGGAAGAACTATGTGATTTGGCCAGATGAGACTTGGGCAGTGGTTTAACCCCCTGGCTTTGAAGACCCAGATGTTGGTGCTTCTCTCCCTGGTAACTAGCTGTATGTACGTAATGATCAGACAGCTAGAAGCCCTCTCTATTGGTATGTTGAATTGTGGCATTTTCTCTGTCTGTATTTTTTTGTCTGCTTGTAACTTCTGTTTGTTTTCTCTGAAGTTCAGGGGGCTGACTTTTTCCCATGAACTAGGCAAATGACATATATTTGATTAAAGTAAGATTGTTAACCCCTCTTGAGTCGCTTTCCTTTAGAAAAGCAGATCTAAGAACCTGTGCTAGCAGCTACCTTGGGTATGCTAGGGTGCTTGCTGCTACACCACCTCCATAGAGAGAACTGATATACTCAGTGCAAATGGAAGTATAATTTTCTCACTTTTTTTGAAATATGGCTAATTTACATGGTTTCACATGTAAAATTGATATCATATTACTTGCCTTCTCATTGGATTGTGGAGATGGTGGGAAGGAGGAAGAGAATTTAGACCTCAAAATTTAAAAAAGAATGTTAAAAAATAAATACATAATTTCAAACTTAGCAAAAGTGTTTTCCATACTACAACCCTTTGAGATAGTAGTGGAAGTATTGTTATAGCCCAAGGACAACATTACTCTCTGTGGAAGATGCTTCTGAATTTCCCAGTTGTCTCTAAGATAAAATACAAACTCTCTCTTTGGCATCAGAAGCCTTTCACAGTCTCAGAGTAGCCTACCTTTCTAGGTTGACTACACACTATTTCACTACCTGAATCCTACCTCTCAACCAGACTGGTCTACTTGCTCTTTGCCATGGTCCCATCTTCTCACTTTAACACAGTTTATCCCCTAAGCCTATAATGTTTCCCCTTCTCACTTATGTTTCTTGTCACACCCTCCATCCAACTCTTATGCTACTTCCTGGAAGAAGTTTTTCCTGATTCCTCTATTTGATGATGTTCTTTTCCCTCTCCCCCAATTATTTTGCATTTATTTTTGTAGATTACTATTGACATAACTCCTTCCTTACAATTTAAGTACTTTAAGCACAGGGAAGGAATATATCTTTTTGTCTTTGTATGCCAAATCCTCAGCATAAGTAGAAGCTTATATATGCTTGTTGAATTGAGATGAATTATCTTTTCATTTGTTTAAATTTCATAGGAGTAGAAAAGTGAATCTTAGGGAGATTAAGTAACTTACCCAGCCAAAGTCAAACTGGTAGTAAGTGTCAGAACTAGGAAACTGGGCAGTGAAGACTTCAAAACTACTTATTTTCCTACTACATGACCTTATACTATAGAGTGCCCCAATTTCCTGACATGGACCTCAAAGAGGCATTCCCATTGTCCTTTTTGTATGGAGAAGAATGAAGTTAGAAAGCTAGCAATGCCCTCCACAGCGGTCATTTGAACAAGTTTCACAATTTAGTCAAATTTATTTTGACTAAATAGCTCCCCAATTTCATCCTTGAGTTCCTTCAGAACTCTTGAGAGGATGCCATCTGCCCCTGGCATCTATTCTAAAAGAAGATTTAGGAGAAGCATGACAATCATTTGTAAATATTTGAAGGGCTCTCTCACAGAATAGGAATTAGACTTCATCTGCCTGGCCCTAGGGTGACTGGGTGGGTGGGGAATTAGGACTATTTAGTGAGAATACAGGGAGGTCAGTTTTAGTTCATTGAATTTCTTTACATTTTGGCATTCAGATTATGTGTGTAAAGTACTTTGTAAGCTTAAACCATATATGCATACACATACACATACACATACACATACAAATACATATATGCATATACATATACATACACATAAACATATTATTATTGCTATTACTACCTAGGAAGATCTTACTAAAAATTAGAGATGCCCTACAATGGAATATGCACTCATTTTTAAAAATTAATTAATTTATTTTCTTGTTTACATCACCCATTTCCACGAGATTTTGAGTTACAAATTTTCTCCTCTTTCCCCTACCCACCACCAAAAAACAGCAATCCCACTGTATAACCCCTCCCCCAATCTGCTCTCTCTTATGTTCTCCCCCATTGCCCCTCTGACTTTCTGGTAGGGCAGGATGGGTCTCCCTACCACAGTGCCTGTATGTCTTAATTCCCAGTTGCATGTAGTTAATAATAATAATAATAATAATAATAATAATATTATATACACATATATATTTTTAACATGTGGTTATAGAACTTTAAATTCTAGATTCTTTCTCTTCCTCCCTTGTCACTCATTCCTACTGGAAGGACAAGCAATTCAATACAGGCTGCGCATGTGTAATTACGCAGAAGGTCTCCACAATGGACATATTGTGAGAGACTGATTATATGTCCCTCC
>CM053586.1:171143926-171196254 GCA_028646515.1 Pseudochirops corinnae
AAGTAGTAATTCTTTTGCCTGGGGCAAAAATATGGGTTTGGTGTTTTTGGAAGGTATGGAAAGGGTGACAAGGGAGGAAGGGAAAGAATCTAGAATTTAAAGTTCTATAATCCAATGTTAAAAATATATATGTATATTATTATTATTATTATTATTATTATTATTATTAACTACATCCAACTGGGAATTAAGATATACAGGCACTGTGATAGGGAGATCCATCCTGCCCTACCAGAAAGTCTGAGGGGCGAGAGGGAGGACACAAGAGAGAGCAGATTGGGGGAGGGGTTATACAGTGGGATGGCTGTTTTGAGATGTTGGGTAGGGGAAAGATGGGGAGAAAATTTGTAATTCAAAATCTCATGGAAATGAATGATGTAAACAAGAAAATAAAATAAATTTATTTAAAAAAAATTTAAAAAATGGCAAGGATGGAAAGAGCAGGAACACAGCAGAAAGTCAGCCCTGGAGAAGTGGGCCATAGTAAAATGCCCCTTGGAGTAATCACACAAGGTCCAGGTGAAGGAGCAAGGTTGTATTTCTTAGTGTAAGCCACCAGTTACCCTAGGAGCCTGAGTCATCAGGGGTGGCATTTGGATATGCTGGGAAAGGCATCTTACTCCCATAGGAAATACTTTTTATTTTATTTATAAAATTAATTAACTTATTTTTAGTTTTCAACATTCACTTCCATAAGATTTTGAGTTTTAAATTCTTTCTCTCTCTCTCTCCTCCCCAAGATGGCTTGCAATCTGATATGGGCTCTACATACACATTCATATTAAACATTTTCACATTAGTCATGTTGTAAAGAAGAATTAGAACCAATGGGAGGAACCAAAAGAAGAAACAAAATAAAACAACAACAACAACAACAACAAAAAGAGAGCAAACAGTCTGCTTCGCTCTGCATTCAGACTCCAAAGTTCTTTCTCTGCATGTGGACAGCATTGTCCATCATGAGCCTTTTAAAGTTGTCTTAGAGCCTTGCATTGCTGAGAAGAGCCAAGTCTATCAAAGTTAGTCCTTGCACAATGTGGCTGTAACTGTGTACAATGTTCTCCTGGTTCTGCTCCCCTCAACTCAGCATTAGTTCATATAAATCTTTCCAGGCTTTTCTAAAGTCTGCCTGCTCATCATTTCTTATATCACAATAGTATTCTGTAACTTTCACATACCACAACTTGTTTCTCCATTCTGCAATTGATGAATATCCCCTCAATTTACAATTCTTTGCCACCACACAAAGAACTGCTATAAATATCTTTGTACATGTGGGTCCTTTCCCCATTTTATGCGCTCTGGAATATAGATGTAGAAGTGGTATTGCTGAGTCAAAGGGTATGCACAATTTTATAGCCTTTTGAGCATAGTTTCAAAATTGCTCTTCGGAATGGTTGGATTAGTTCATAACTTCACCAACAATGCATTAATATTTCAATTTTCTGACATTTTCTTGCAGGAAATACTTTTACCAATTTTTGACAAAGTCTTAGATGTTATTACCATAGTTTCAACTCTGGTCTTGTCTCCCCAGTTACAAATGTGATAAGATCCAGGGAATATATTTCTTAGTTAACAATAGTGATCTAAAAAAATCAAGTGTTAAAGGTGGTTGCTGGTTGTTTCAACCACAGCTATCAAGGGACCTCATTCTAATATTCATCTCTTCCTTTTCCAATATTTTCAATCTCTCTCTCCTCAATGGCTCCTTCCACCTTCAAATGTACTGCAAAGTCTCAATTTTAAGCCTCTCATGACCTCATTCACTGTTCGTAACCATGTTTTTGAAATATTTTTTCTTTTTTTCTTTAGTAACTCAACTCTTTAAATAAGCAGTTTATGTTGGCTGACTCCATTTCTTCCCTATCTGCTCCTTAACTTCTTATAATCTGTATCCTATCATCCATCAGACACATTTAGATGATATATTGGGAAGCAGTATAATAGAGTGAAAAAAAGGATTGCCTTGGGAGTCAGAGGACTTGAGATTGAATTCTGACATTCTTTACATGTGTGACCTTGGGTAAGTCACTTCTCTTTCTCTCTGCCCATAATCTCTAAAATGAAGGGACTTTGACAAGATAATTTTCAAGATTCTTTTAATCTATAAATTCTGTGTTCTTGTTACTGGCTATTTTCAAGTAAAACCATAGGATCTAATCAGTTGGCAAGTGTTTATTTATTAAATGCCTACTGTATGCCAGATATACTGATAAGCCCTGGGGAGACCAAAAAAAAACCTCATAAAAAACAAGGCCTGCTCTTAAGGAGCTCACAGTCTAATGGAATTAGAGGTAGAATGTATTCCAAAGATCATTTTATCCAATATTCAAAATTTCACAGATAAAGATACCAAGGCCTAGAAGATGAAATAACTTATCTGAAATCACATGGACAGCAGGGAGCAGAGCTGGGATTTGAATTCGTGTCCTCTGATTGAATGTTCAATGCCCTTTTCATGACATCTCATTACTTTCAAAGTCATCAATTCTCATCCTTCTTGGGATCTGTCCGACCTCCCTGGCTTCCTATAAGTTCCAACTAAAATCCCACCTATAGAAAAACCTTCCTCAACCCCTTTTAATTCCAAGGCCTTCCCTCTGTCAATTATCTCCTATTTATCATCTATTTGGCTTGCTTTGCATACATTTGTTTTCATGTTGTCTCTGCCATTATATTATAAGTTCCTTTGAGGACAGAGACTGTCTTTTGCCTTCTTTTTATCCCTAGCTCTTACCACAGTGTCAGCACACAGTAGGTGCTTAATAAATGTTTATTGATTAATTTGCCACCATTGAGCTCTTAAACCCTGAAAACCAACTGAATCTTAGAATTTAAGAATTGGACTAGGCCTTAGCAAGACAACAAAGATTTATTAAGTGCTCAATACACATTAGACATTATACTAATCAGTGGAAATACAAATGCAAAGAGAAAGAAAGATAATCTCTATTCTCAAGAAGCTTACAGTCTAAAGGGGGAAGACGACAATATGAAGCTGAAAAGCAGAAGGTGGGGCAGAGAAGCTACCCTGTACATGGGGCTTAGTAGACAAAGTCCAAGAGAGGTAGGATTGCGGCTTGGATAGGAATGAAGACATGATTGGCCTAGGCATCTTCCTTTAACTGGAGCTTCTGGGAGGAACCAGCCACCTAGCTCAACCCATATGTGATAGTAATGGCTACCATGACACGCCTAACTCATTGTCATTGAGCTTCTGCTCAAAGACCTCTAATGAGGGGGAACCCCCATCTCCAAGGTAACTCATTTCACCTTTGCACAGCTTCATCTGTCAAGAAATTGTTTCTGACATGCAGCCTAAATTTTCTTCTTTGCAACATTCACTCATTACTTCTAGTATTGTCCTCTGGGGCCAAGCAGAATAAATCTAATTTCTTTTCCACAATACTTGAAGACAGCTATCATTCCACACTGCCCCAATCCCCACTAGTTTTTTTTTCTTCTCCAGGCTAAACATCCAAAATTCCTGTAATTGTTTCTCATACAACTTGGACTCAAGGCCTCTCGTTATCTCTGTTGCCCTCTTTTGACCACTCTCCAGCTAATCAATGTCCCTTCTAAACTGTAATGTCTAGAATTGAACATAATACTTTAAATATGGTATTCCCAAGGACTATCATTTCTTTAATGTTAGAACCGCTGCATTTCTGAATGTAGCCCAAGATTTTAATCACTTTTAGATTTTCTGTGTCCCTGTGCTCTCCTGGTTGAGGGGCAGAATTGTGTAATGGTTAAAGTACAAAGATAGCTAGGTGGCATGATAGATAAAGGAGCAAAACTGAAGTCAAATTGGCTGTGTTCAAACCTGAACGTAGATGCTTGCCGTGTGACCTTAGGAAGTTATAATCTCTCTCTGCTTTAGTGTCCCCATCTGCAAAATGGGGATAATAGTAACATCTACCTCCCATGGTTATCAGGAGAATAAAATTAGATAATACTTATAAAACACAGTGCTTGTCACATATTAAGTGCTTGATAAATTCTTATTTCCTCCTTTCTTCTCTTTTAAGTCAATGTTTTTCAACCCACTAGTTTTTCAGTTTCATCCTTTTACACACCAGGGAAATGAGAAGTCTGATAGGGTTATTTACTGTCAATGCTAAAGAAGCCAGATCTCAACATTAACCAGATTCTACTTATGGGATTACCTTTACTTTCAAATTTAAAACTCAATCTGGGTATATTGAAATTTTCAATCACAGTTCTTGTTTGTGTAGGTGGTTTTCCTCATCATCTTAATGAACCTGCTTATACACACATACATTTTATACACTCACATAATAATAGTAGGACATTTTAATTTCTAATACAGTGAATGATGATGGATATAACCCATATAACCCATGTGCATATAAATGAATAGATAAAGAGAAATTTTTATGGAAATAGATAGAGAAAGAGAAATTTTATGGAATTTAAGTTTGGAATAAAAGAGAAAAAGGAAAATTTTGTTTTGGAGAGGGGCCTCAATTTTTAAGGGTATAAAGGGGTCATGAGACCAAAAAGTTTCAACTCAACTGAATTCAACCAATCCCAAATTAAGGGGACTGGAGGTTCCTGGATTCCCCCACACTTAAAAGTCATGAAGCACAGATGACAATTTAGCAAGTAGACTGTAGAGCAGATTCTGGTTCAAGTATGGATTGGACTAGATGTCTTCTGAAGTATTTTTCCAGTTGAGAGATTCTGTGGTAGACTCCACTTCGTGATAAGGCATTGGAGAAAACTTTAATGTGGAAACAAATAAACAAGATGGAGAAAATGTCTCAAGAACTCCTAGGAGTCCCTAGACTACCCTTTGAGAATCACTAGTCTAATTATTAGACATTTTTTTTTCTTGCTTCCTACCTAAATCTGTTTTTCTGAAACTTCTACTCATTTTCCCCCACTAACTACTTAACCTGTAAATAGCTTGAAATAAAGATCTATCTATCTATCTATCTATCTATCTATCTATCTATCTATCTATCTATTTATATCTATCTATCTATCTATCTATCTATCTATCTATCTATATCTATCCATATACATATACACACACATAGATGAATGGTTGGATGCATACACACACACACACACATATTTGTTTGCATGCTATCTCTTCAGTTAGATTCTTACTTCCTTGAGGGTAGGGACTGTGTTTTGCCTCTTTTTGTATCAGTAACACTTAGCACAGTGCCTGGAACATAGTAGGTACTTAATAAATGTTTATGAAATGATTAATTGCTCTAGTTCCTAGTTTTGCCTTCTGGAAGAGAGATTAGATTTTCTGCTTCTAAAAAACAAATTTGATGGGCAGCTAGGTGGCACAGTAGAGCACTGGCCCTGGAGTCAGGAGGACCTGAGTTCAAATCCGGCTTCAGACACAGCACAAAACTAGTCATGTGACCTTGGGCAAATCACTTAACCCCAATTGTCCTACCTTCTCCCCTCCAAAAAAAAAAAAAAAAAAAAGCAGAAGCAAAAAAAAAAAATAACAACTCCAACAAATTTGATTCATTAGAGTAAAGGTCTTAGAAAGTCAAGAGTCCCAGTCCTAGATCCACTTATGCTCCCCAACTCAAGACAAACAATAGAATGAAAACCTTTTTAAATTTTTCTTTTATTCTTTCATTCTGAACTTAAATTTCATATAAAACAAGGATATCTCTCTCTTCATATACATGCACATACTTATATTTATATATATGAATGTATGTAATTATAGAGGTACATACATATGTAAGAGATTAGGTACGTTTTGCTCCTGTAGGTTATTGTGACCACATGAGTCTGTCTAGATATGACTTGCAGAGAGGCAAGGATAGACTAGCCACTCTTCTTTCCACAGAGAAAGAGTACTAGACTAAAATTATACCTATCTGCCCTTACTAAATATCATTAATCTAGAGGAAATAATTTGTAGGTTCAAGCTGAGCTCCTGATCACTGTGCCTTAATGGCACATGAGTGTACCAAGCTATACACATGTACACACACAAGACTTAGCAAATGCCAGCTATACAAAGACTACATATAGTAAATATGCCCACTGATTCAAACTGATACCTTGAAATCTCTAATGCAGCAATGAGATAGGAACATGATTAAAGTTTCAGCTCCTCTATGTGACAGCTGCTCAGATTCTCTTTCCCTTCAGAGAATCTAGAACTGAGTCTCTTCTCTTTGAAGTTAGAAGATGGAAGACCAGGATTTATTTTCTTTCAAGCTTTCACAAATTCCATCCTTCACACAGGCAAAGGGGTACTAAATAATCTCCATTCATCAACAATGAGAGTCTCATATAAATGGTCTTGAGGCATAGGTTAAATGCACACAGATATAGATCTATAGATCTAGATATGTATCTAGCTATGTAGAGTCAAGAAACTGCTAACAAGCCACTCAGGATAGAGGGAAAGCTTCTTTAAGTAAGCTTCAGCATCTCAACAAAAAATCCCAGACAACAAAGCTCTCACTTAAAAATTCACTTCCTCCCTTGAACTAATGTTCAATAATGTTTGTAACACCTTGGATTGTGAACACTCATTTTCCAAAATGAAAGTTAGGGGGTTAGGCAAGATAATCTCTCCTGTTTCTTCCATTCAAAATCGTACACTCCTGTCCTTTGAATTGAAGATCAATGCCTGCCTCCATTTAAAGACAGTCATTCCCCATAAGTATAATGCTGGTGATGGGAAAGCTGTCCAGCTGAAGTTAATGCAAGGGTAGTAGGAAGGTGAGGCTAGTTTCATAGTCTCAAGATGCCAAGCATGACAAATTATCTTGAACTCCTGCTGAATTAAAACTCCATATATTCTCTTGGTATTGGTCCCTTTTGACTGACACCAGATTCCACAGTCACACTTTAGACTCTAATCCCAGTAGTACCAACTCCTTCTAGGCACTTGTCTTCAGCCATTCTGCTCAGCATGTTCTATCTCTGGTAAGTGACTCCTGCCCTTGTACAACTGACCTGATCTTATTGACCTCCCCTCAAGTGACCATAAGGCTCTTCTCAGCTGCTCAGACGGTACTGTTGGAGACTTCCAACTAAAGCCTAAAGAATTTCCCAGTCCACACAGAGTCAAGGACCCAGAAGAACATTTTACAAGTCATTTTCTCCCAGAATGTTCATAATCAATACCTGTTAACTAACTGATTTATGTCTGATTTTGTAATTGATTGCACTCCCATTCCAGCCCCTGGGTACCTACTCAGGAAACAAATAAGAGAAATGAAAAGGAGAAAGAAACATGGAGAAAAAATCCACAGCCTCACTCCTGATCAGGCTCTCCCCAAGAGAGAGAAATAGCCCCAGGTTCCATAAGTAAGTATAGGTGAGTTTTAAAATCTTCATTCCCAGCTCAATACCTGCCCCTTTCTGTCTGTGACAGTTTATCCTTCACACATGACAGACAAGACTTGGGCTGGTAGAAGAAAAAAAGAGATACTCCAGAGAAGGAGCAGGCAGAGAGGAGATGAAAGCAAGGCATGCAGACACCATGAGAGTACCACTGAGCACAGGGAAGCTGACATTGAGATCTGGAAAATCATTGCTTCTCTTTATACCTTCAACCTTCTCTGGAAATGATAATTGGCAGATTGGCAGACCCCAAGGTCCCTCTCCTTTTCTCTGAATACACATGCTCTAGCTGTGGTCAGATGAAAACGAAAGACACAAGGGCCTCAAGAAGAGTCCAGCTCCTATTGTTCAATCAAAGATTGATGGAGGAATCCAACTTCCCCTTTTGGAAGAAACATGAAGGACATACACCCCCAGAAGGCTTCCTGCATTCATTGTTTATTTCATTCATCATGCCCCAAAGCTCAAGGAGGATTCTTCTTTGTAATCTAATCCACTGGAGTCAGACTTTCCCTTGTGATTTCTTTGCCTTAATGGGTCATCAGAAGAATAGCATAGCAAAAATGTGGGATGTGATCATTGCATGAAACTTTTCCAAAATTGTCCCAAGTATTATTTAAAAATCATTTATTCCTAACTTGTCTTTGGCATGAAATTAGGATGCAGTGAATATGAATGAATATTAGTGAATATATGTTCAAATTGGGAAGCTGCAAGTCTTACCATATTATGTGATTTACTCATGGCAGCTTTGTCTGCCCACTCCCCTTGGGCTTATGGCTCTTCATTGGTTTGAGTGACAATCCCATTAGTACTGCAGTGCTCTAAACAAACCATGCAAGTCAGCTTTTGGAAATATACTGACAATGTGCAAGAGCTGAGAATTCCAGGCTCACAGATCACAAAATACACGAGAGATAGACACATATGCATATGCCACTGGTGAATACATTGCTGCTCTGTTTACCTTTTAAGCGGTGTGATGAACAGAATTGAACCATGTGACAATTACACAATGAAAGGTCATAAACCAATTTTTGTACTGAAAAATGTGCTGTGACAATTATGCAGTGGTGAGAATTATGTGGTGAAATAAACCTATTCAGGTCATTGTGCGGAGGTATCAAATTTGAAGCCCATTGACAAATGAGACCAGCAAAATTCTCCAATGTAGCCCCAAACAGATTAAAATGTAATCAGGAAATGTTTAACAACATAAGTAAAAATGTAATGAAACATAGATAATGTCAGTTAGTGGTTTTCTAAGTCAACGTGTGGCTACAGAAATCTGTTTCTTTTTGAGTTTGACACTACTGGTTTTGGGTATACAAACTACTTCACTGTGGTGTTTGGAGTCTCTGGGTACAAACTCTTCCTAGGGCCTTAGTATAATAGAAAGAGCCCTGAATATGGAACTGAAGGACCTAGGTCCAATCCTAATTTACTATCAGTGTGACCTTGCACAAGTCACTTTCCCTCTTGGGGGGGGGGCTCTCAGTATCTTCCTCTGTGAAATAAGGAAATGGGACAAGCTAGTTGCTAAGGTACCTTCAAACCTTATATCCTAAAGCATTAAGTGGGCAAGTTAGAGGTTCACAGCTTAATCAGGTTGGAGTTCTGTCCAGGTTCTAGATCACTCCATATTGTCAGTTGTTCCACTGTTGCTTCCCCTCAGGACAGGCAACACTGTCTCAAGTCTCAACTACTTGTTCTTTGTGGGGAGATTTTTGTTTTCTGGCTGGATTCCAGAAACAATTCCTAGACTGAGGTTTCTGCCTCTGCTATTAGCCTGGTGGTCTGGAAAATTATTTAACCTCTTTGAACCTCAGTTTCCTCTTCTGTTAAATGGGGATAATAATCAGCAAGCATTTATCAATCACCTACTATATGACAGTAATGAGAATAGGTGCTGGAAAAACAGTATATGAATAAGTTCCTGATTTCAGGCTGCATACATTCTGTTGGATAGCCACCTACTCAAAGGGTTTTATCGAGGACTAAATGAGAAAATGTATGTGAAATTCTTTGCAAATCTTTAATTGCTCTATAATGTCAGTTGTGATGATGATGATGGTGATGATTGTTGTTGCTCTCCCTGAAGTGCCCCAAATCCCCCAATTGCTTGCTGTCCATGTTGGATCCCATGACCAAAAACCCTTTGGCCTCTTCCTCAAGGCTCTTAGACCATGTCTCTTCCTCTAAGCTTCAGCTTTTTCTTATTTCTCAGGTCTGCCTTCCATATCTCAGATTTCTCTTTGCCATCTAATTCCTTTTGCACAGATTCACCAAATCCTTTTTTCCTGGATCATTTACTCTAATTTTTGCTTCCTGCCTCTGGTTCATCTCCAGCGTCAAGTTGTCAGCCCTCTAGTGTCTTCTCTCTTATCCATTGGCTTGTCACTCATGACATTAACTATATAAGATAGCTTGTCTACAGCTAAAAGTGGGTACTGCTACGCGATGCACATAGGTGGGATGGGGGTTAACGTTCATTCTCTAAACAGTTATTGACCAACTCAAATGCGCTGAAGAAAGCAAGAGTTTGTATGTTTGGTAGGGAGTATCAGGGCTCAAAGAAACTTCACTGTCAGTTCTACACAAGCTGTGGATATGAAGTATAGATTACTATTTAAGGCTTCTTTCCATTCATCCTTTTCTCTAGGGCCAGTGTAACAGAGGACACCAAAGGAACCCCTGATCTTTTGTGGGTAACTCCAGGGGAGCTTTACATTCATGTTTTGGCTCCATGGGAAGGAATACATGTTCTAGCATATTAGAGGTTTTCCTGATAATCTGCGCCCCCCTTACTCCAGCATTAGGAGGGTGGAATCTGAATCTCTGATTTCATAAGCATAGGGAACTCCTAGTAAAAATACTCTACTAAAATCAGCAATTTTTGTGCAATTTAAAGTCTTAGAGAATTACCCTGGGAGATTAAGAGGTTAAATGACTTACCCAGAGTCACATAGCCTGCCAGTGTATATCAGAGGCAGGATATGAAACCTGGCTGGCTTTCTGTACACTACTCCAGTGGATAGTTATGATAACAGGGGTGGGGGTAGGGAAGAAGCAGAAGCTGATTCATTGTTCTCTAAAGTACCAGACTGAGCACAGAAAGTGTTTAGCCCCTTTCTATTCATCTCCACACCCTATAGCTCCCAGCCTGCTTTTGACACACTCTAGAATCATTGGGCTGTCTCTCATTTTCCAAAGATCCCCAGGGAAAGGAATTTCCCACTTCACTCAGCTCAGTCGTGTAATCAAGGGTGAGCCGGTAAATGTTTGAATAACCATCTCTCCTAATAAAAGATGTACTCAAGACCCACTTTAAACTTAATCTGCATTATTAACACTTTCTTAAGTCTAGCCAATCAACAAAACAATACATCAAGCTCCAATGTGTAGCTATTCATTATTTTAGAGGTATAAATGCTCACACTGAAAATTTAAAAATAGGTTCACTGGGACCACCACACTCCTGTTTGCACTCCACCATATCTGGATCTTCTGTCTAATTGTAGAATTATAGAATCTCAGAGATCAAATAGTCTTATATGTAACTGAGCAGCAACTATCCTTGCAGCACCCCCAACAAGTGGTCATCAGTTCTCCAGATAGGTCAACCAATCAAGCATCAAGTAATTATTAAGCTCTTACTGTGTACTGGAAATGGGGTCAAGTGTTGAAGATGCAAAGACAAAACAACACTAGTCCTTGCTCTCAAGGAACTCACATTCTGAAGGAGGACACAGCTTGCAAGTAAATATATGCAAGATACATACAAAGTAGAGTAGGAGAAAATACCAGCAGATGGAGAGATCGGGAAAGGTCTCCTGCAGAGAGTGGCCATGTGAAGGAAGCCAGGGATTCTGAGAGGAGGAAGAGAGGAAAGAGGGAATTCCAGCCTGGGGGGACAGCCAATGCAAAGACATAGAGATGGGAGAACTTTGTGTGAGGATGAACAAGTAGGCTTGTGTGATGGTCAGGTGGTGCCATAGTGCATAGTGATGGACCTGGAGTCAGGAAGACTCACCTTTCTGAGTTCAAATCTGCCCTCAGATACTTACTAGCTGGGTGACCTTGGGCAAGTCACTAAACTTTGTGTGCTTCATTTTCCTTATTTGAAAAATGAGCTGGAGAAGGACATGGCAAACCACTCCAGTTTCTTTGCCAAGAAAAGTCCAAATGGGGTCATGAATGACTGAACAGCTGTACAACTGAATTGTTGACTGTGAGCATGGAATGATTTGAAAGGAAAGGCAGGAAAGGATTAGGTTGTGAAGAGGAGTTTGCATTTGATTCTGTAGGTAACAGGGAGAAATGGAAGTTTTTAGAGTAGAGTATGACATGGTCAGACACGTGCCTTAGGAAAATCACTTTGGCGTTTGTAAGAAGGATGCCGCTGGGACATCCAGACAAACTAGGGAGGATTCACTTTCACAGGATTTGGGGATTACATAGTCTAACTCCTTCCTTTTGCTGATGGGGAAACTGAAACCCAGGCAGCAGAAGTTGCCAAAAAGTTTATTCCAGATCCAGTGAAATCGAACTTGGCTCTTCTGCCCCTAAATGTAGTTCTTTTTTCTATTATACCAATTAGGAGACTAGGAGGATAGTCCAGAGAGGAGATGACAAGGGCCTATGCACCATCTCAATACAGCAGCAGCCCCTAGGCTTTAAGAGCCTGGTTAGGAATGAGGCTGTGGGTTTTCTTTCCATATTTCTTGCATTTCATTCATGCAGACTTCTCTGTACCCTAGATAAGGAAGAGGAGGGGGAGAGAGGGGTGTGGGAGTGGTAATAGAAGCCTGAGAGGGAGGTTTACTGTCAGCAGAAATGAAAGGCCTTTCCTCCAGGGAGAGGAGGAGTGGAGGCCCCCTGTGTTTCTCAATAAGTTCCTCTAAGTGGGAGACTCATTAGGTTTACTGCACGATCCCAAGGCACAATTTATTCACTTTACTCTCCAGGTAAAGCTGGTCTATTTCTGTCCTTTTGCTTTGTTTTCTAGATATTGACTCAAACCAGCCTTAGATCACTGTTTGCTGAATCAGGAGGTTGGGACACATGAGGAAGAGGCAGGACAGAAGCAGTGGCAGCTTGATATAGTATAAGGGCCAACACGATCTGAGTTTCAGTCTCAACTCTGCCACTTAACTCTATGAATGACCTAGGGCAGGCCAATTTCCCCTGCTCTGAGACTCAGTTTCCACCTCTGTAAAAATGAGAGCCCTTCCGATGTGACATTCTGTGATGGGGTGAATCTATGACCCCAAGATATTAGAAAAATATGTCAACTGCACTTGGAATATGAGTTCTTCTAACCCTGCTCCCTACACTTAAGTGGTTTTCCTCTACTTGACCCCTGCTTCCACAAGCTGTGGAAGCTCTGCTTGCCCTCTCTATCCCCTCTCTCCTTCCCTCAGGAAGCTGGTGGTGGCACAGTAGAGAGAGCTCTGGGCCTGGAATCCAGAAGACCTGGGTTGAAACCAGCTGTGTGACCCTGTTAATTCATTTAACTTTGTTTGCTTCAGTTTCCCCAACTGTAAAAATTGAATAATCATAGCACCTATCTACAGGGTGTTTTATCAAATGATAAAACATTCATAAAGAAAAAATAATATTTAGCACAGTGCTTGGCACAAAGTAGGCACTATGAAAATGCTTATTCCCTTCCCTTTGCTATCTTCTGTCACAAAGGGACCACAAAGAAACTTATTACCTGATCCTGGTGCCTTGCAAATCAATACTTGTACAAAACCCTGGCTCACAAACTAATGTGTTTATTTTTATCAACCAGCCAGAGAACACATTAGTTCAAATTACTTTAAAACCAAAAAAAGACTGGTTAATAAAACTATCACAGCAAATAAAATGTCAAGAAAGGATCTGCTCCTCTTCTCCTGGATGTGTGTGTGTGTACACACATATATACGTATGCACACATAGGCATGTATATATTATATATGTGTATATATACATATACACAAATACACATACTTACATACATACGTGTATCTATCTATCATCTATCTATATGGGATACACTGTCTCATAACCAATGGGGAAGGAAATGCATGCAGGGAATATACACAGAGAACACATATGTAGACAATGTGTATAGCCAGGGAACATGCATTCACCATAACCTTTTTTTTTTTTTTTTTTTTGCCATATTACAAGTATTAGAAGATCAACTCAAACCTTTAACACTGCGACACTGCCATATTCTGGGTTTATCACCATGCTACTCTCTGCCAGACATCACTTCTCTACTCTTCAATAACTACTATGTTGTTTCTATTAGTCACCAAGCGTCACTCAACAATTTCTTCTAAGTCTTAGCTTTTCATCTTCTAGCTCTCTGAGTGCATTTGGAATCATCTCCAGTTGTCCTGATCTATATTTGGCCACTGGACCCAGATGGTTTAGGAGGATAAAGTGAGGCTGGTGACCTTGCACAGCCCTCCCTCACTTAAATCCAATTCACGTGTAAGTCATGGCATCACCTCCCTGATGCCATGGTCCTCTTCCAGAATGAAGGACAAACAATAACAACTCTGACCCCATCTAATAAACTTCTCCCTTTCAAAGGATGGCTGAACAGACATAGCCAAGCCCATGAGCTACCATATCTAGCTAAAAACAGGGGATCAGAGTGCCCTGGGACAAAATTGAGTCCATTCTTTTCTTTTTTTTTGGAGGGGGGAAGGCAAGGCAATACAGAGATAAGTGACTTGCCCAAGGTTACACAGCTGGTAAGTGTCTCAAGTGCCTGAGGCTGGATTTGAACTCAAGTCCTCCTGACTCCAGGGCCAGTGCTCTATTCACTGTGCCACCTAGTTGCCCTGAGTCCATTCTTTGGACTGCCTTTGTTTGATGCTGATTGTAAGTCCATTGTTCCATACCAGTTCAATTCAGGACTAGAAAATCCTCATTCCCTTCCTTTTAATCTATTTTTATGAGGAACCTTTGCCCTCAAACCTATATCAGGGGTCCATGACAAAGATACTACTCTTAATTTAGAGGTAGGCTAGAGCTTCTCAGTTCAGATTATTACTAGGAAGTTCATTGATGGAACACAAATGCAAATGAAGGCATGGTCATTGTCCTCCACCTTATGCCTAGGTTTTTTCCTTCTATCCACTATTTCTTAGCTTGGCACAAAATGTGTGTTTAAGAAATACCTTTTCATTCTATACATGCATATATACATGTGTGTATGTATATATTATATATGTATTATATATCTATATATACACAAATATGTATGCTTATATGTATATATACATGCATGCATATACATATGTGCATTATGTGTTTCTACATATCTAATTTCAGTGACATCAACAAAACCCTTGGCTTTTCTGTCATAGCCTATCCAGCATAGAACCTTGTCTCCCTACACCGCTCCCTCTCAAAACTATTTTTTACCTCTTCCTGGAAAGAACATATTTTTCCTTCCCTTCTCCCTGCAAATCTTTCCACCTGCTCCCTTAATTTTTACCTCCTCCCTCCCCACAATCCATCTACTCCCTCCCAGAAACATGTGCTCCTCCCTAGGAACACATTTTATTTTACTTTTCTACTTGTCTAGAAATATTTCTGTCTCTTGCAAAGACACTGCCCTCCCTCCTCCCCCACTGCCCCATCTATAACTTGGTAACATGTCTTTTTTGCTTCCTCCTAAAATATATCTTCATCTTTAAGAAATTTAAGAAATATCTACACTCCCTGCAGATAATTTCTCAGGACAGGTGTACTTCAGCCAGTGTACCTGGGTGCCCCAGAAACCCAGTGATGGAAGGGATTTGGAGGGGGGGGATAGTAAGATTCTTAATATTGACATGACAAGAGAGACTGAGATACAAGAAGCAAGACATACAGAATAGTTACCTTCCATATCTACTAAGTCAAAAGCAAGAGCATTTTGGTTGTTATTACAGCAGAATGGATGAGGAGTAAATGTAGGGAAGAATTTCCAAATCAAAGTGCAGTTAACCATTTCACATCATGGCTTTCACCATTGTGATTTGATATACTGCTGATAGGCATAAGAAATTAAATGGGATTCACTGTAATTCTTTTATACAACATGAGTAATGTGAAAATGTTTAATAAGAATATATATGTAGAGCCTATAATGGATTGCACACCATCTTGGGAAGGAGGGAGGTGAAGGAGGCGGAAAAAATTTAAAACTTACGGAAGTGAATGTTGCAAACTAAATATAAGTAAGTACATTTAAAAAATTAAATAGAAAGAAATTAAATGAGAATTTGGGGGGAGTTTTGCAAAGATATGCAAAGACTAGAAGATGACACAGAGCCTATAACCAAATACTTAACCCAGATTTTACAATAAGGTACTGTAAACACCCCACAAAAGAAAAAGAAAAAAAAAAACAAATTTCTTTTCTGGTATGAAGGGATGGACAAAATAGTTTTACACAGATTTTCCAGATCTCAGGGGTGCCATCCCCTTAACCCCCATGATGATGTAGTTGGGACTCTCATCCACATTGTCTTTAGTTAGATATGGTAGTCACGGACTTCGGTTATGGCTATTCAGCCATCCTTTGCCAGGGAGAAGTCAGAGAGCTAGCTCTTGTTTGTTATTCATTCTTGAAGAGGACCGTGACATCAGGAAGGTGAGGTCATGACTTCCAAGTGAATTGGATTTAAGTAGTTATCTGAGATGGAAATGGAAGGTCTTTTTGTCACCATGCTTAGAAAAGAGGAAAGGAGAAGTGAAGGAAGAGACAGAGGTAGCCACAACAGGGGCAGTTTCATGAACAACTCTTCTTTCTGGGATAAGTATTATTCCACTTGGATGCAGGAGGAGGAATCAACGACTTTAGGTGTAGGTGAAATTCTCAGTGTCTCTGGTCCAGAACTTAGATTAACAGGAAAATTTGGGAAAGGAAAGGAAGGTTTAGAATTTTTTGGGATGGCCCCCAATTTATGTTATCAGTCTTACAAAACATCCCTCATTAATCTTTTTTTTTCTTGTTAACTTTTGTTTATTTTTAGTTTACATCATTCATTTCCATGAGAGTTTGAGTTACAAATTTTTTCCCTATCTTTCCCCTACCCACCACCCCAAAACAGCAATCCCACTGTATATCCCCTCCCCCAATCTGCTCTCTCCTATGTCCTCCCCCATCACCCCTCTGACTTTCCAGTAGGGCAAGATGGATCTCCCTACCCCATTGCCTGTATGTCTTATTACCAAGTTGCATGTAAATAATAATAATAATAATAATAATACTATACACACATATACATATATATACATGTATGTATTTTAACATTTGTTTTCAGAACTTCAAATTCTAGATTCTTTCCCTTCCTCTCTCATCACCCATCCCTATTGGAAAGACAAGCAATTCAATGCAGGTCGTACATGTGTAGTTATGTAGAACATCTCTACAATGGACATATTGTAAAAGACTGACTACATTTCCCTCCTTCCTATCCTGCCCCCTGCTTTGTTCCATTCTCCACTTTGTCCCTGTCCCTTTACAGAAGTGTGCTTGTAACAGCCCTCCCCCTAACCTGCTCTCCCCTCTGTCATCCCCCTCTCATCCCCTTCCCCCCTACTCTCCTGTAGGGCAAGATAGCCAATTTAGAGTGTATGTCATTCCTTCCCTAAGCCAAATTCAATGAGAATAATGTCGACCCCATTCCCTTTTGCCTTCCTGTTCTTCCCCTCCATTGTAACAGTTATCCCTTGCCTCTTCTATACGAGAGGATTAACCCCATTCTATGTCTTCCTGTCTCCTCTCATTCTATTCCTCTCCTACCTCTCAATTTCACCTTTTAAAATATCATCCCTTCCTATTCTATTGATCCTGTGCACTCTGTCTATGTACACATATATACAGATACTCACATATGTATTCATACACATATATACCCTCCTATATAGACATATGTGTGTGTATACACACACACACATGCACACACATATACATTTATATTCCCTTCACCTCATACTGAGAAAAGTTTCATCAGTTACAATTATCATTTTTGCATGTTGGCATGTAAATAGTCCAACTTTGATAAGTTCATTATGAATTCTTTTCCATGTTTACCTTCTCATGCTTCTTGTATTTGAATGTCATATTTTCAATTCAATTCTAGTTTTTTCATCAAGAATGCTTGAAAGTCCTCCACCTCATTAAATGATCATATTTTCCCCTGAACATTATACTAAATTTTGCTGGGTAGGTAATTCTTGGTTTTAATCCTGGCTCCCTTGATCTCTGGAAGATCATATTCCAAGACCTTTGATGCCTTAATGTAGAAGCTGCTAGGTCCTGGATTATCTTGATTGTGTTTCCATGGTATCCTAATTGTTTCATCTTGGCAGCTTATAATATTTTCTCCTTGATCTGGGAGCCCCAGAACCTGGCTATAACATTCCTAGGAGTTTTCTTTTGGGGATCTTTTTCAAGAGGTGATTGGTGAATTCTTTCAAGTTCTACTTTGCCCTCTGGTTCTAAAATATCAGCACAATTTTCCTTGAAAACTTCTTGAAGGATGCTTTCTAGGTTCTTTTTTTGATCATGGCTTTCAGGTAGTCCAATAATTTTTAAATTGTCTCTCCTGGATCTATTTTCCAGGTCAGTGGTTTTTTTCAATGAGATATTTCACATTGTCTTCTATTTTTTCATTTGTTTGGATGTGTTTAATAGTATCTTGAGTTCTCATAAGGTCATTTGCTTCCATTTGCTCCACTCTAATTCTGAAGTAATTATGCTCTTCAGAAAGCTTTCGAGATTTTTTTTTTCATCTGGCAAATTCAACTTTTTAAGGCATTTTTCTCCTCATTGGCTTTTTGGGCCTCTTTTTGCTATTTGAGTTAATCTACTTTTTAAGTGTTATTTTCTTCAGTCAGGTTGTTGACTTTCTTTTCATGATTTTCTTGCATCGTTCTCATTTCTCTTACCAATTTTTCCTCCACTTCTCTTATTTGGTTTTCAAAATCCTTCTTAGCTTCTCAATGGCTTGTAATCAGTTTACATTTTTCTTGGAAGATTTTGGTGTGGGAGTTCTGATTGTGTTATCTTCCTCCTGTTCTATGCTTTGATCCTTTTTGTCCCCCCCAAAATAATCTAAATTTGGATGGCTATGCTTACTTTGCTTCCTTTGCCTGTTCATGTTGTCATTCAATTAACTTGACTTTTGAGCTCTTTGCCACAATACACAGAACTCTGCTTCCAGAGGGGAGAGCTTTGTCCCAAATCACTGGGGTTTTTGTAGCTGCCAGAACTTAAGGAAGCCACCATCTCTGCAGACCCCTCCAGCTTTGGTTCACTGGTCACACACCTCAGGACCACCACCCAAGACCACCATCCCGATCCAGGAAGCTTAAGGCAAGAGTGCTTAGCCTCTGAATGATTGCTTGGCCACCCTGCAATCTGCAGGTTGGGAGTTCTTAAGCAGCCATGTGAGCTGCTGCTGCTTTCTTGCCCTGGGGGCAGATGGCCAGACCCATTCTTTTCCCCATAATTTAGCCAAGTTCCACTGACCTTTCACTTTGTTCTTAGTTCTTATGTGTTGATAATTCTGGAAACTGTCACAGCTGCTGGTGATCTACTCTCCCAAATGCTCAAGCCACAGCTTGTCCTGGCCGGCCTGGGGCTACAGTTGAGGTTTTGGGCTGGGCTGGTTTCAGCTCTCAGCACATTGTGATGAGCCCTTCCTGTCCTCCTGCTGGTCTGCCTTTAGTGGGAGATGTGTTTCTCTGTCACTTTGTGAATTCTAGAGCTCTAAAATTTGTTTAGAGTCATATTTTATAGGAATTTGAGGTGGTTCCCTGGGGAGCTCCCAGAGTTCTTCTGCTTCTATGCTGCCATCTTGACTCTGCCCCCTCCCTAGTCCCTCATTAATCTTTTGCTTGGGACTATACAGAGGGTGAGAGGCTTTGCCTCCCCCTCCCCATTCACTCTGATCAGTCATTTCTTCATTCACTCATTCATTTGAAGGCAAGTTGCAAGTAAATATAAGGAAAAAAAAAACATTCTAACAACTAGAACTATCCCAAATGTGTAATATGTTGATAGTAGGGTTGCTACAAGGACCAAATGTGGCGATGCCCACCAAAGTGCTTTGGAAACACAAGAGTCACATAGCCAGAATTTATTATGATGATCATAGAGCTGGGCTTTGGGGACAGGGTTAGTCCAGGAAGCTGTTTTGGATGTAGAGTAAGGAGAGACGTTTTGCCAGAGAGGAAGAGAATGGTATCAAAGCACTCACTCTGGGTACCAATCATGCTGGTGTTTAACCACCTTCTGGGTAGTCCAGTGATAGGCTGCAATCAGGGAGACCTGAATTCAAATGTGACCTCACGCACTTACTAACTATATGACCCTGAGCAAACCATTTAACCTCAATTTACCTCAGTTCTCTCAACTGTAAAATGGGGCAATTGCAGCACCTACCTCTCAGGGTTGCTGTGAGGTTCAAATGAGATTCAAATGAGATAATATTTGTAAAAAGCCCTTAGCACAATGCCTGGCACATAGTAGATGCTATATAAATGCTACCTATTATTATTATTAACCACATACTAATTTATGTTTTTTTATTTTTATTTTTTCTTTCTTTTTTTTTTTTTTTGCCTTTTTGGAGGGGGAAGTACAGGGCAATTGGGGTTAAGTGACTTTCCCAAGGTCACACAGCCAGTAAGTGTTAAGTGTCTGAGGTCATATTTGAACTCGGGTCCTTGTGACTCCAGGGCTGGCACTCTATTCACTGCGCCACCTAGTGGCCCCAATGTTTTTTTTAACTACTTCCTGTGTGTGCACATGTCTTGTTTCCCCAGTTGGATTGTAAGTTTTAAGAGGGCAGGAACTAAATCTTACATTTCTTTCCTATCCCCATCAGTATCTCATCTAATCTATACCCATAGAAAGCCTGACTAAATAGAGAATGGAAAGAAACAGTACAAATTTCCTACTTCAATCCACTTATTTGACAGGTGAGGAAACTGAGGCCAGGAAGGAAAAAGTGAGTAATTCATGGTTCCATAGCTAGCTAGTAACAAAACCAGGATCCCCTGTATCACAGCCCAATGGACTGGTCACCATACCACATTGTCTCCATTTATTTGGGTTTCAATCGAAGGATGAGGGTGAAGACTTAGATGCAGGAGCAGGCAAGGGACATCCAGGGGACCAGTAAACAATTTGCTTGGTTGCAGAGGAGACGTGAAGCTAGGAAGTAGCAGAAGCTGAGGGCAAACACGGCTGGGTTGGCTCTGATTACTTTCTGCAATCCCTATAATTTTAACCTCTTCAAAACTACCAACATGGATAAACAGTATTGTCCTTTGGAGTTGCTCTCACTGGCTCAGGGAGGGATGAGGACCATAGGTGCCCTCCTCATCCCCTATTAATTCTAGTAGTGATGTGGACTGGAATGAACCCTTCCTGTTTGGGTCTGGAGATACACATTATTTTAGCCAAACCCGCGATATGTATCTTTGTTTATTGGATGGTAAATCTTTATAAACAGCTATAGCCTTTGCTGGGTTGAAAGGGATAGAAAAGCTGGGGGGAGGGGAAGGGAAGCTGCAAAAAAAGCATTCCCTTTAATAACTAGCTGTGTGAAGAGGAGTCAATTCACAAGCTGTCAATATTTCCAGCCACTCAACTGCTGGATGCTTGAGCCAAAGGCTCGGAGGTATCAGGACATCTCAGTTTAGCTTAACTCCAGCTGGGGCAGGGGAGTCAGTGGGACTTAGAAGTGGCACAGGAGGGTTTGGTAAGTGGGAATGGGGCTGCTTGAGTATGTCAGTAACCAAAAAACAAAAAAAATCCTTGCATCAGAAGATAGGGGAATGGGAAGAATAGAGCTATTTCAAGGGAAGCAAAAGAAAACCCTGGAAGGGAGGGGAATATATAAAAAAGAGGAAAAGGAAGGGTGGAAAGAAAGGGAGGAGGAAAAGAAGATAGAAGTGGAGAAAGAGAAGGAGGAGGTGAAAAGTGGAGTTTATGGATGAGGAGAAGAGGAATGGGGGGAATGGGAGGGAGGAGGAGCAGGAGACAGAACTGGATTTAATGAGCTCTTTTTTGTCTCAGAAATATGCAGTGGACTTGGTACATTCTGCTCTATTTCTCCCATGTTTGTCAATCTCACTTTGTCTGTAGCTCTCTTAGACCTTCATTCCCATCATGCATTTGTCTTTAGCCCACTGACCCCCATTTCTCCAGCCTCCCATCTCTCCTTACCTACATTCTTTTCTATTCCCTTATCCTATTTAAGCCCTCCTCCATAATATGCCCCCAGTCCAATCCTTTTTTCTTCCACTCCCATAACCTCCCTAGACCTATTCCATCCCATCTCCTTCCATTGCCCTTATCCACTTAAAATACTCAGAATGCACCTCTGGGAACAAACAAATAGACTTAAGAATTCTAATCAACATGTTGGCCAACCACAATTCTCAAGAATTCATAATGAGACTTATTACTTATCCCCTGACACAGAAGTGATCACCTCAGATTGTAGATGGAGAACTCTGTCTCTGTCTCTCTGTTTCTCTGTTTCTCTGTCTCTGTGTCTCTTTCTGTGTTTCTCTGTCTCTTTCTCATTCTTAACATGGCTAATGAGGGGATTTGTTTCACTTGACTGTTCTATGTTTGTAACAGGATTTTTTTTCTTGCTTTCTCAATGTAGAAATTGAAGAGAGAAGGAAGAATAAAAGAAGCAAAGGCAGATCTTATATAAAATGAAATAAAAATTTAATTTAAAAAATACATCTGTATGAGATGATGCTGAAAAAGAAATAGAGAATAAGCATCACTGGATGTGGTTCTGATTGAATGCTTGTTCAGTCACCCACTCTTCCTGTGGTACAAGGTAGGGAGAATGTCTTCCTTAGACTTTTTACAATCAGATTTGAAAAGTGGTTGTGGCGGCGGTTTTTAGTTTGATGGCATCTCTTGAAGAAGCTGAGTGTCGTAATGGATGGAGTCCTAGACTTGGAGCTAGGAAGATCCTTCCTGAGTCACTAGCTGTATGACCCTGGGCAAGTGACTTAATTTTTTTTAGTTTCTATAACTGTAAAATGTGGATAACCATAGCACCTACCTTACAGGGTTGTTGTGAAGATCAAATAAGATCTTGTTTGTAAAATGCTTTGCAAATCTTAAAGTGCTGTATAAATGGAAAGAAGAAAGGAAGGTACAAGAACTTATTAAGTGCTTTCTATGTGCTTTGCATTATGCTAAGCCTTAGATATACCAATACAAATAAAAGAAAGACCACCCTTGTCCTCAAGGAGCTTACATCTTAATGGACAAGACCACACACAAAAGGAGGTTGGAACAGATGGCAGGGAGGGCATTTGGGAAGGCAGTAGATGAAGGTACTGGGCCCAGGGGAATAATTTTGATGTTAAGTCAGGAGAAGAGCCAAGAGAAAGAAAAAGGTGGGCCTAGGCCCCTCCACGAAGTGGGGGCTTCAGGAGGAATTCACCTCTGCGATGAGGGGGTGGGCTTTACAGAGGATTATACCAGGGTGGGCAGACCTTACAGGCATTTGAATATTCCAGGCTAGGTGGCCTCAGGGGCTGAGGGAGAAGTCAGGATGAGAGAGCAGCAGGGGCATGAGGAAGAAGGAGGGAAAGAGAGAGGAGGGGAGGGACCTGGAGACAAGCAGTCTTGAGTTCAAATCCAGCCTCAGACATGAGCAAGTCATTTGACTCAGTTTCCTCATCTGCAAAATTGGGAAAATAATAGTACCCAAACCTCCCAGGGTGTTGTGAGACTAAGATAGAATAATATTTATAAAGCACTTGACAAACCTTGAAGCAATACGAGATTGTAACTATTGTTGTTGTTAATATTATTTTTGTAATATTGTCATTATTACTAACATAATTATTTTTTTCTCCCTTACACATTTCCATTGAAAGATGAACAAAAATGCAAAACCCTTATAAAATATGCATAGTGAGGCCCCACAAATTCCCACACTGGTCATATGAAAATATAGATTTAACTCAATCTGTATCCTGAGGCTATCATCGCTCCATCAGGAGGTCCATAGCATAGTCCATCATAGTTCTCTGAAATTGTGCTTGGTCATTGCTAGTCTTTATAATGCTGCTATTGTATAACTTGTTCTACTGATTTTACTCACTTCATTCTGAATCAGCTCACAAAAGTCTTCCCAGATTTCTCTGAAATTATCCCTTTCATTTTTTTATGGTACAATATCACTCCATTCCATTTATATACCATGATCTGTTTAACCATTCCCTAGTTGATGAGCACTCCCATTAATTTACAGTCCTTTGCCACTGCAAAAACAGATGTTACAAATACTTTTTCCATCACAGAGTATCATTTCTTTTGAGTTATAAGCCTAGTAGTGGTATGTTGTAGGCAGTCAGTTGTATCAGACTTTATGACCCCATTTGGAACTTTCTTGGCAAAGACACTAGAGAGGTTTGCCATTTCCTTCTTTGGCTCATTTTGCAGATAAGGAAACTGAGGCAAGCAGGATTAAGTGACTTGCCCTGGGTCACACAGTCAGTAAATGTCTAAGGGTCAGATTTAAACTCAGGAAGATGAGTCTTTTTGACCAGCACTCTATCCGCGGTGCCAACTAGTTGCCCAATAGGGGTGTTATCTTTGGATAGAAAAGGGCATGCATAGTCTAGTAACTTTCTGGGAATAGTTCTAAATTATTCTAGGTTAGTGGAAGTAGTTGTTACTGTTGTTACTTGTGTTGCTGCTTGTTGCTGTTGTTATCATGACAAAGCCCTGATTATACTTCTGTGTCCTTGGCTGGCTATTGAGATAGCTTAGATAGCTGTGGCACCAGGCTTCCTGGTGGCATGAAGGTGTTCTTAGGAGAAGATAGAAAAGACATACAGACCAGTACAACAGTCACAGAAGACTCTGAGGGCAAGCTGAAACTAGGCTGAAAATAGAGCTCATGAAGATGTCATGGGATCATGGGGTTTCAGATTTGGAATGGAACTGCAGAATGCATGTAGTCCAACTGGCTCCATTTATGGAATCTCTAACAAATCTCCAAGTGATCATCTTACCCTTGATGGATGGCCGCCAGTGGAAGGGAATCTGAGGAAGACTATTCCATTTTGGGACAGATCTAATTATCAGGAATTTTTTTTCTTATCTTGAGTCAAAATCTTTTTTCTCTGAAACTTCCATCCACTTCTGCTGGTTATGTCCTTTGTGGCGGGGGGGGGTCAAAACTTTTGGAGTGTCATGACATGAGGACATGGGAGATGATTTCGGTCCCACTTCCATGTGATTTTTGTTGCTTATTATGTTTCATGACCTTATTTGGGGTTTTCTTGGCAAAGAGACTGAAGCAGTTTGCCATTTCTTTCTTCAGCTTATTTTACAGATGAAGATACTGACGTAAATAGGGTTAAGTGACATGCCCAGGGTCACACAGTTAGTAAGTGTGTGAGGCCAGATTTGAACTCATGAAGATGAGCCTTCCTGACTCCAGACACAGCACTCTATGAATTATGGTGCCACCTAGCTGCCATGTCTTCCATGTGATAGCCTTTCAGATAGATACCTGAAGACAAATATGACACCCTTTCTTTCCACCCTATCCCCATCCCCACCTACCACCCTTATTATACATACTAAAAATCTCTATTTCCTTCAGTCAATATTTATACAACGTGGCCTTCAGGCCCCTCATCATTCCTGATGCAAAATCTCTTGGTGAGACATTATGAAAGGGGAAATGGGTTTTCTGCTAATATTAGGGACATAACTTCCAACTGAAATTTAGCATTTCCTTCAATTATTTAAAAACATTATTATGAGGAGTTTTCCCAGTCTGCCAAAAAGATCCATGACACAAGAAAGGTTAGAAACTCCTAGACTAGGTGATCTCCCTGAGATCTCTTCCAGCTCTAAATCCTATGAGTTCTATGTCTAGGCCTGGTTCTAGAGGGGGAATCGAGCAAATCTGTGTAACCCCCCTTTGTCCTGCGTCTCAAAGAATCACTTTCTGCAACCCTAACCATAGAAGTGGTGGTTTTGTTTGCTTTTTTTCTTCCCAAGATACATATGGCTCATGGATCAGCTAGAACATCCTTGAGTCCAGACAACCAGACAGACAGACAGACAGACAGACACACACACACACACACACACACACACACACACACACACATAACTATATCTAGAAAGTGCCTGAGGTCCTCTGCATCAGGAAGTTGCCATTGACAGCACGTCTCAGGTCTTTTGAATATTTTTAATGCAGTGCTGAGTTAATAGTGTTAGCTGATGGAACAAAGCAGTGCGTGACTGCTTAAGGGAGCGATAAGGGAGACCGATAAGCTGGAATAAGAGTGATTTCTTTGTGTGTCGGCATATTACTGCTTATCTGGAGCACTGCCCTTTTCCTAAACCGCCAGCAGCAAGTGAAACATCTCCCTGCCATAGATTTATTAAAGGTTGTGGATGCAGAGAAGGTGATTTAAAGTTCATGTTTCTTCTCTGATCTCCCGATGGCAGAGTCCTCACAAAGGCTTAACCCATCCCAGCAATGTGCTGCCATTTGAATGAGTCAAATGATCAGTTTGTCTGGCTCAGTGTATGTAAGGGGATGGGGAGGATGGAGGGAGGGTGCTAGAATGAGGAAGAAAGTGAGGGAGAGGTTGGTAGGTCATGCATACTCCCTATAGCAAGAGGTTCTTAACTCAGTGTCTTTGGATTTGCTTTTTCTTTTTAAATTTTTGTATTTTCCTACATAATTGGTTTCCTTTGTAATTCTATGTAATTTATTTTGTGCATTTGAAAATATTCTTCTGAGAAGGCATCTATGGCTTCATCAGGCTATCAAGGGGTCCATGACACACATACAAAGATGTAGGACCCTTGCCCTCTAGCAGAGGGAGCAACAAGATATTCTGGGATATTCTGGCAGAGTTAAGACATGGAAAAATCATTGGGCATGACAGCATGTGATACACAGACTATTGAATGAGTGAAAAATCCCTTCCTCCACAATTTCTCCTACAGCACAATGTCTGCATATTTCCTTTGCTATCAATCATAGCCCATTTTATCTATGTACTTGCAATAGCTCTCTTCCAAGACGGTAAACTCTGAGATCAGGGCTACTCTCTCTCTCTCTCTCTCTCTCTCTCTCTGTATTCTCAGTGCCTAACATAGAAGTCAGCACGTAGTTTGTGACTGATAAATATTGTGGTACGGCATTCTGGGGGCTTTGGGTTGGGGGTCAAAGGACCCAGATTTGAACCCCAGCCATGCCATATAAAGGCTGTATGATTTTGGCCAAATCATTTAGCTTCTCTGAGAGGCTTAGCTCCTTTCAGGTATAAATCCCTCTATCTATTGATATGCATTCATTAAGATCCAATTACTGCTTTAGTCACTGGGTACAAAGACAAAAAAATGATACCCTTGATGACTTTATGTCCTATCAACTATGTCCCTGATCCTTGAAAAACAAACAAACACCAAGAAACTAGTAAATTGAATAAAGCAATGAATGAGTGGATAGAAAAACAGTGTGCCACAATCAGATTTCTGAGCTGGACCTGGAAAGGGCACTTGACTTCAAATTAAGAGAGCTGTTTTTGGTCGTGGTCTGACTCTTTGTGACTCCAGTTTTGGTTTTCTTGGTAAAGATATTGGAGTGGTTTGCCATTTCTTTCTCCAGTTAATTTAACAGATGGGGAAACTGAGGCAAACAGGGTGAAGTGACTTGTTTGGGGTCACACAACTAATAAGTATCTGAGACCAGATTTGAATTCAGGAGGATGAGTCTTCCTGACTTCAGATGCGGTACTCTATTCATTGTGCCACCTACCTGCCCCAAATGTTAATGATGTGTATTAACTTTAAAAGTTTGTCACGTCTTTTTTTTTTTTTTTGGAGATCTGGTTGTTAAACATTTACTTTCATACTCTTGCTGCTAGTATTTATCTCACAGGTGTCTTCTGAAAACCATATAAGCTAATGTTTATAACATGTTTTGCAAAATGTATTAAGTGCCAGTTGTGAATAAGGACAAAATCAATAATACATGAATGTGTGAAGTCAGAGGAGGAAGTATTAAGCCTGGTGAAAAACTTCCCAACAATGAGAATTATCCAGAAGTAGAATGGGACACTAGGGGAAAGGACACCTGTTGAAAGGAGCCCTGCTCAGGCACTCCATGACCCTGGAGGACCCCTCTAAACTGGGCTTCTATGATTCTCTGGGACTGGGAGTATGTGCATGCAAGTGCTTTTTATATATATTTGTGAAATGGTGTATTTGTTTGGAGTTGGGTATGTAGGAGTGTGAGCATTAAGTGTGTAACGTGCATGTTTATGCCCCGTGAGGCCATGTGTGTCCATCTGTGTTGTCATATAGCATTGATGTTTGCAGGGATGCTGTAGCTTCCCTTGCCCCAGCTGCCAGGCTTTTGGAGTTAAGTGACAGGAAAGCCCACCCCTGGCCCAAAGGCTTTTCAATGAGATCTGGGGAGAAAAAAAGACTATCAAGGGCTTTACAGCTCACTCCCCCCACTCATGCTGTTTGCTTTGGAAAGACTCTGATAGCAGGCCACGGTATTTCTCTGTAGAGAAACACAATAGACTGTTCCAGGACTAAAGGGCGGGCGCTATAGATTTATGAACACACACCTGCTCTTCAACCAGGGTGATGACTGACATGGAAAGGGAGGGGTGAGGGAGCAGAATCCACACCAGCTGCGCGTCCCCGTGTAGGCACGAGTCCTGGGAATTCTTGCATTCATTAGCTTTTTCGTTGTTGTTCAGTCCTTTCACAAGTATCTGATTTTCTTCAAGATTCCATTCGTTAACATGGTTCCTAGGATAGCCCAGGTCAGGAATGTAAATGTGGCTGCTGATGTCCTCGTTGGGATTGGAATCTGGAAAACTTAGACTTCTAGGTTTTATTCTCCCTGATGCTTAGGGTGGTTGGAATAAGCAAAAGTCACTGTCTGGGGTGAATGTAGTGGGCTGAGATTCAATATTACATAGGGGACAGAATAGGTGCAGTGGACTGATTGAGTGTCTGACCTGGAGTCAGGAGACCTGGGTTCAAATCTGGTGTCAAAACCTTACTAGCTGTGTGACCCTGGACAAGTCATTTCATCCTGTGTGCCCCTGTTTCCTCATCTGTAAAATGAGCTGGAAAAGGAAATGGCAAACCATTGAAGTATCTTTGCCAAGAAAACCCCACTAGGGTCATGAAGAATCAGATACGACTGAAATGATTGAAGAACAGGGGATAGAACCTGGAGACTGGACCTGTGATTTCATTGGCATAGAGATTTCCAAAGTGTAGAAATTCTTTCTGCCAATACTAGTTAGTATCTTCTCTACAAATTACAGTCTTTGAGGGTTGCCTAGTGCCCTGAGAAGTTAGGGGATTTGTTAAGATTACATGAGCAATATGAATCAAAGACAAGACTTGAACCCAGAATTTCCTGACTATAAGAGAAACTTTCTATCCACCAAGCCAAACCACTTCTCATTTCATATTATAAACTTATGTTTATGTTACCACTTGGAGTAAATATTTCTCTAAAATTATGACCTTGATAATAGCAATTCAAGCAAGCACATTCAAGAGAAGGGATAAGGGGCACTGCTAAGTAGGGGCTGAACCAAGTGATTCAATTGGTAAAAATACAAACATATCCACTCCTTCGTGTAGATGACATCTGTTTAAAAAAAAACAACAGAGCACTTCTGATTTAGGGGGTATAACTAAATTGTAATTAGCAATCAGCTTTTTTGAAATCCTGAAAGAGATTGTCACTGATGTCTACATAGTTCTCTGGGAGGCGACTATTTTACATACTTATCTCTGTGTAGTATCAAAGGTGTGTGGAATGACATATATGTGTTTTATGGATAGGATTAGGATGGCAGAAACTTTTTTTTTTTTATCTAAAAGGCACATTTAGTCTAGCCCTCTTAGTTTGTAGATTGGAAAACAAAGGACATTTTAAAAATATATAGCACAGTGAAAATAGCACTGAACTTGAAGTCTTACACCCTGAGTTCAAATCCTACTTCTACCACTTACTGTATAACTTTGCTTATACATTAAAAAAATAAATCTAGGACTCAATGGTCTCATTTTTCAAAAGAAGAAGCTAAACTAGATGATCAGCTAAGAGTCCTAGATGGATTAAAGCCCTTTCCCATTCTTGCTCTGTGACCCTATTATTCTATGACTTTCTGATGTCCACACAGGTAGTAAGAATATCCCTGCCCTGAGGCATATTTCAGAAAAACCTAGAAAGTTGACACATGAATTGATGCAAAGTAAAGTGAGTCGAACCAGAACATCATACACAGGAACAGCCACGTTGTACAATGATCAACTGTGAATGACTTAGCTATTCTCAGCCATACAGTGATCCAAGACAATTCCAAAGGAAAAATGCTCTTCACATCCAGACAAAGAACTGATGGAGTCTGAATGCAGATCAAAGCATACTATTTTCACTTTATTTTTTTTCATGGGTTTTTTTCCCTTTTAGTCTGTTTCTTCATTCACAACATGACTAATATGGAAATATGTTTTACATGACTGCACATGTATATCAAATTGCTTATTCTTAGGGAGGGAGGAAGGGAGAAAAGTCAGAACTCAATTTTTAAAAAGAATAATGTTAAAATTTGTCTTTCAATGTAATTAGCAAAAGAAAATACAATTAAAAAAAGAAAAAATATTCCTGCCTTTTATTCAGCTCTTCAGTTCTGACCCCAATGGATATCTAGGTATTCTTGTGTACATTTTATAGGGAAGAACAATATGTCATGCAGTCTCATGTCAGTGTCAACACTGATGAAAACAACATGTGTAGGGGAGGCCTCCCATGACAATGAAAACAACAACAGTAATAATAACTAATGTTTATATAGTGCTTTAAGTTTGTGATTCCCTTTACATTTAGTATCTCAGAAGTGATCTCACCTCTTCTTTAGCTTAATGCAGTCCTGTGTTCTGGTCCTTGGTCTGAGATTAGGCAGAATGGAGGAAGCGGCTGCCAGAAGCACACCTTTCAGCTTCTAGGAGTCCTGTGGCGCACTTTTGGACTTTGGCTATGCTCTCCCACCCGTACTTTTCCAGGACAGCCAACACTATGATGCTGCTGCTTCTCTGGACTGTTTGCAAATTAGCAATTAAGCAGGTTCAAGTGGATGGAGAGACTGCAGAGCCAAGTATATTTTTGCTGATTTGAGGCTATTGTTCTTAGACCTTAATTGTTTAAGATTGCTCTGGATGCTACCATTCATAGTGCATTAGGAAAGGGGTTGCCTTGTATGCCAAGCCCTCCACACTCGTGGGCTTCCCAGCAGGGCACAGTATTTCATCCATGAATATGCTGTTTTTGGAGGACTGGCTGTATACTTGTTTATCTGGATGGAACTTGTTGACAACCTTGCCTCTCCATCTTGGTCTGATGCTTTATGATCTCATTGGCAAAATGTCTCTTAAATCTGGCCTAGGGTGAAGGGTTAATGTAGCAGTTAGAGTGTTAGATTTGGAGTCCCTGGAAGACTTGGATTCAAATCCTGACACTGATATTGTCTACATGACTGTGAACAAATCAACACCTCTCTGCTTTAGTTTTCTTATCTGTTAAGTGGGGGGTAATAATGCCTCTGGAGCCCATTTCATAAAGATGTGGAAATTGTGCAGAGGAAAAAATATGTACTGAACCCAAAGTCAGGAGAAGCTCAGTTCAAATCCAACCTGGGACATTAGCTATGTGACCCCAAGACGAGTTCACTTAACTAGTCAAACTCAGTGTCCTCATATATAAAATAGGGATAATAAAGCATCTATGTCACAAGGTTATTGTGAGGATCAAGTAAGACAACATACGTAAAACCCTTTGCAAATCTTAAAGAGCTATATGTGTGTCTACCATTATCATTAGTTTATAAAACTCTTTGCAAAGTTTTTATGCGCAGCGTAAATATCCATTATTATTGTTAACTCATTGGGTAATGGAGATGGGCTGCACTGAGCCACACACACACACATGTTTTATCTCTTGGACAGATTTCTGGGCTGGGGAGTTCCACCTATGACCAGGGAGAAGAGGAAAATGAGCTTTTTTTCAAAAGCTGGGTATCAAATACATTGTTTTGGTTGTATCTCCACCTTAGCCTCGTCTGAACCCTGAGCCAACTGACCCTCTTTGGGCCATACTGCAGGACAGGATGCTTTCCCCATAAGTACAGCTCCCTGGATCTCTGCTCTGAGTTACAGCCAAATGATTGATAGCAGTGGTGAAAAGTTTGATACCCCCCAAGGCTACACTGTAGCACTAGCTGGCATCCATAGCATTCCACTATGTACCCTTGCATTTGCAAATTTTAAAAAATATTTTACATTTTGCATTTGTGCATTTCCCAACACTACCCTATCTAATATTTCACAATCATTGGGATTCTTCACTGGACATTCACTCAAGTGGTTCCATACCTTATAAAATCCATTTTCTAGATGAAGAGACTGAGGGACCTACAGCATAGATGTCACTTGCCCAAGCTCATAAAGAGAATTCGTATATAAGCCAGCTGGAATTGGAAGCTAGGTCTTCTGACTCCATTCCCAAGTTTGCTCTCCTATCCCACACTGCCTTCTGTCCTTGGGATAAAAAGCAACAGTTAAGTATTAACTGGCAAATCCAGCTCAGCCATTTCCAAATTCAGGCACCAGTATCTTTTTTGGAGAAAAACAGTTGGCAGCAAGAGAATCTTTTTTTAATGCCTTTGCATTTCTAATAAGGCTAATTGCCCTGTTTAGCACACTGTGTTCCCTAATTGGTGTTCTGGAAAAGGAGGGGGGAAGGAAAGGGAAAGTAAATAATAATGGTAATAACTGGTGTGGCAAAGTCCAGCCGGCAGGTTGCTGCTCCTGGAGAAATAGCTTCCATTGTGAAGGGGGTGGGTGGGGGAAGGGAGAGGGAAGGGAAGGGGAGAGAGAGGGAGGGTGTCTCATTGGCCCAGGGTTCCCAGTTCTTCTACCTCCCCTATCCTCGCCTTCCCCAGGTAGGTTGCTTCTAGGATCCATACCAGAAGGCTTGGGGACCCTGGTGGAGATGGGTTCTAGGTGATGCTAAGTTATAACTCATAAACAAAACAGAAACAAAATCCACCCCCAAACATCAAACCCCAAGGCCTAAACTAAAACCTGAAATATTCCTCTCTCCATCCACACCTTAAACTTGAAAAACAGACTTGAAACCTCAGTGGCACTGTACCAACCCAAACTAGCTCCAAACCTTTAAAAGCTGTCACAAAAAGAGTATTGGATTTAGAATTAGACGGCCTGGGTTCAAATTCTCTCTCTCTCTTCCTAGTTATAGATCCTTGGCCAAGCCAATCTCTCTTTGCCTCGGGCCTTTGGCTTCTTTACTGAGGGAAAAGAAGGGATTGTATTTGACCTTCAGGGTCCTTTTCTATCTCTCAATCTCATGATCCTTTAATTCAAACCAACCCCCCCCCCCCCAACAATTAGGGTTAAGCGAGTTGGTCAGGTTCACAAAGCTAATGTGTCAAGTGTCAGAGGCTGGGTTTGAACTCCTACCCTCCTTACTCCAGGGCCAGTGTTCCATCCCCTGCACCACCTAGCTATCCCAAACTCACTGTATGCAGACCAGTGAGACCAGCCAATTTATAATCCCTCAGATCTGAACTGAGGTTGTTGCCCAAACCAGAGGACATCAAAGTCCCTCTTCTATCCCAATGGCCCTTAGTCCCTACCATATCTCAATTGGCAATATCAGGTCTGGGTTGAAGCCAAGGGGGAGGGGGTGGGGAGGAGAAGTAATGTCTTTTCATAGGCAAATTGGTCCTGTGGCATTTCTCCTGATACCTTGGTTTTTCAGTCAGAGGCTAGGAAGATAGAATTAATTCTTGGTTTTCTGCCTACAACTCATTAGCTTTGTAGACTTGAATATTTTCTCTCCTAAAAGTGATTTACATCTGCCCTATACCCCCTTACCACTCACATACAGCTGGGTGTGCTATCTGTGTGCCCTGGGAATTAGAGATTCACAAGGAGATTGTGCCCCAAATCCTTTCCTTCCCCTTAGTGTCAATGAAGGCTTTGAATCCTGCCCCAAGGGTTCTTAATTCCAGAAATGTCCCAGATGTATGGCCACCAATAAGAAATGTCCTTGGATGTTATTGTTGTTTGGGATGGGGTGGTAATGTGGTCGCCTTACTTAAAAACTCCCAGTCTTATAAAAAAAAAATATTTCCATCCTCTGGGAGTTCTCTGTCTGACAGGAAAGATACAGGTCAACCCCTCAGGGACCCTATAATCAGATGGCAGAGAATGAGAGATACTTGCCTGGCTTTAGAAAGTTCCTAGTCTAATGGGGGAGACCTTGTCCTTGACCTCAGGGAAACCCAAATTTGATAGAGAAGAAAGTCGTTACTTTCTAAGAGTCTGCAGGGGAAAATCTGCTTTTGCTCTCAGAAAGTTGATGGGGTAGGGCACAGTCTTTGTCCTCATGGAGCTCTCAGTTTGATAGGGAGACCTTATCTTTTCTCTCAGGGACCTTCCAGTCTGATGGGAGAGACAGAATACCTTCCCAGTCTGATAGGGGTGAGGTAGAGTGAGACAGCAGTTCCTGTTCCATCTGTTCATGAGGAAGGTGAGGCTCATGGACAGGAAAAATTGTCTACAATGAAGACTGAGGTCCAACACTGTTCCATTTCTCAGTGACGGAGTTAGGAGGTGGTCATGGTCATGGGAAGGCTCACCTTAACAGACATTCTGAAGTGAGTGAATTTGAAACAGATTCTGAAAGGGGAGATACATGAAAGACAGCAAGGACAGGGAGAGGCATGGGAGGTGGGAGGAAAGAATATTGGTTGTTCCTATTCATTAGAAACCCCAAAATGTGGTCCTCCCAAGCCTGGAGTAAGCATGATGGGAACAAGCATGGCATTTACACAAGTCTTTCTCCTACTCCTCTGCACCTTCTGGGGGAGAATTGTCCATTCAACTCCCAGACACAGGTGGATCCAGTATAAACAGTGCAGCCAATGTAAGGACAAGAATCAAGCAGCCTGTGTCCATCACTGCCACTTGGCTGCCTCCAGCTGCGTGAAGACATTGTGCCAGACAGTGGAGACAGAAGGCAGCCCCCCCCTCTGTAACCAGTCCCCCAAATCCTCCATTTACTCTGAAAATGTGATGGGAATATAAAGTATTTGCCCATTCACACTCACCCATCAGACTCCAGGCTTCCCAAGAAAAGGCACTGTAATCTCCGCCATTGGAATACTTACCTCTTCTCCCCACCCATAACCTGGACTCAACCCCTAGGTCCCCAGGCTCTAATAGGACAGCTTTTGCCTCATCTTGGCAGTGTCCAGGCTTCCCTACTCTTTCCCTGATCACTCCAGAATATCTCCCTCTTCTCCCTCCCCCATGCCTGCTTTCCAATCTCCTTTATCTTTTGTCCTCTCCTTGAGGGCAGGGACTGCCTTGCTTGCCTGTGTCTGTATCCTTAGCACTTATCACAGTGACTGTCACAGAGTAAACACTTAGTAAACACATTCCCTCTCTATTTCTCTGTCTTCATTTCTCACATACACACACATAGACACACACACACTTCTCACAACGGAGAACAGCATAGATTCCTTAGCACTCAGTAACTATATTAGACATCTGTAAATCACAAGTCTTAGATAGTGCTTTGAAGAACACATCTTCATTCACTCACTAGACCATGCTAGGATCATGCTCCCTGAACAATCTATCTTCTGACTGCATCAATCATTCCTTGCCATCTTGGGAGGAGGCAAAGAAAATATTCTGAATGTAAGTTTATTCAAGCCCCAGGGCCCTGATTATGGAATATTTACTAAATCGCACACTAATCTCCCTCCTTTCCTGGTGTTTGAGAAAGAACATACTGACATTATCCTTCATTGTCAGAGGACCCATGTTAGTGTGAGTCTCCAATCAAATAGTGCTTCCCCAGGCAAACTACCTTCTCCTCCTCTCCTAATGCCTGAATTTTAGGGTGGATGGCTGCTGGGGGGAATGTCTTTTCTGCTTATGCTCCTCCCTGCTTACTTGTTCCCATTCATATGAGTCCTACATCTCCCATTCCATTTTACCCTGACCTCCCAATGTACCTTCTAGAACTTTCATGCTATTATGAACAAACTTCATTTTAGACCCTTCTCTCTCCACCCACCTTCCTTTACTCATAGAAGCCTATCTCCATCCAGAAGATTTTGCATGCTTTCTAGTAAGAACACCTTCTCTCATGTTCCTGATACAGTGAGCCAGGAGGAGGAATAGACTTACTCTCTCGTCCTCAGGGCCACTTCCGTATTCCCTCTACATCACTATCACTTATCTTTTTCTCCCCCTTTGGAGGTAACTCTGTCCATTTATTTCACTGTATCAGAACCCAGTGGAGCTAATAGACTTTCCTTCCTCCTCTCTCAGAGTCTAGCATCTAGCTTATAGTCTTTTTTTATGACAACATCTAACTTTATGTTTGAGAGCTTCAATACATTTGTTGAGATCCCCTCAAAAATTCCATCCTCCTTAACTCCATGACCTCTACTTTTATTCTACTTCAGCCACACATGGATAGACATATTCTCCATCTTATGGTCACCCAGTCCTTCTTCCGTGATCCAGAACTCTGAAATGCCCCTCTCAGACTATAACCTTTTATCCTTCTACTGCTCTCCATATCTCATTTGTAAAATTATTTTTAACCCAGTCCATAATCACTGCTTTATCTTCATTTTTCCTTTTCCCATCATTACAGTTTTAAAAACTACATATAGCTCTGCCATACTTTCATAAGTAAATTCCATGGAAATGCGGTAGAGATGGGAAGGAGAATGGTTTCTGGTGAGTAGAAGCATCAAAATCTAAGAGTTTTATTGGAAAAATCCACATTCCCTTAGACCAGTGTTTCTCAACCTTCCTAATGCTGCGACCTTTTAATACAGTTCCTCATGTTGTGGTGACCCCTAATCTCTAATTCGTAAGAGAATTAGGGAGTATTTTCCCTTTGATTTGTGATTACTCTTTACTTGGCATTGGCAAATTCCCTCTTTCTATTGGTTCATATTACAGTTAGTCCAAAACGAGGCAGTTAAGGAACTTAGACTTTGCCCCTAGGATTTCTAAGACATGTATTTTTCTGTTATCCTTTCATCTCTCCTTAATTAGGAAATAAATTGTATCCTAAGAGGACCAACATAAGAGTTCTATTCTTCCTTTTCCCCAAGGACTATTATCAGTCCTATGTCTATTATCCTTCTTTCCATGGTTCTCCCTCTTCTCTTCTTCTCTACATTCAATCTTGCTACATTTCATATGCAGAAAAATCCCAAATTATGTTCTGACTTTTTTTTGTTAAGTCACTTATTTGAGATGCTTATTGCCTTTTCCTCTGAAAGTAATATTGTGATGATTAAGTTCCCAAACTAGGCCACAAAACCTATTTAACCAAAATGTCACTGAATTGTCATATTATTGGTGTTTTCAAAAAGAGACAGATGGGGTGGTGAAATGAACATTGGCATTGAAGTCATCAGATCTGAGTTCAAACTGTTTGCAACCTTGGGCAAGTTAAATGCTCTGATCCCTGTTGCCATTGGTTGTTGTTCAATCTTACAACCATTTATGACTCTTCACAACATCATGAACCACAGTACAATAGGGCCTTCTATCCTCTACTCTCTCCCAAAGCCTGTCCAACCTCATGTTCATTGCCTAAATCACACAATCTATACATCTCATCCTCTGCCTTCCCCTTCTCCTTTTTGCCTTCAATCTTTCCCAACATCACAGTCTTTTCCAGTGAGTCCTGTCTTCTCATTATGTGGCCAAATTATTTAAGGTTTAGATTCATTATTTGTCCTTTCAAAGAACAATCTGAATCAATTTCTTTAAATATTGACTGATTTGATCTCTTTCCTGTCCAAGGGACTCTCAAAAGTCTTCTCCATAAACACAATTCAAAAACTTCAGTTCTACAGTGCTCAGCTTTCTTTATAATCTAACTCTCAAAGCCATACATTACTATTAATCTGAGGGCCCCTCAAAGGTAAAACAATGGGGTCAAATTGAGATCCCCTAAACATCTTGTTGTGTCTGAGATAGTATCTGAACTCAGGTCTTCCTCACTGTAGGTCCATTTCTCTAGTCATTATACTGGTCACTACCTCTTGAGGTAGTCCCCAGCTAACAAACATCCAGTTTGACGTCTACTTGTACTTACTAAAGGCCATGTTCAAACTGTTAATTGCTAGATGTTTCATCATTGTTACCATTAGCACTGTTGTGATAAAACTTGAAATGTTCATATATTCTATAGCTTCAGAAGACAGTAGGGATGAGGGAGAGAAATAATTATGAAAAATTAGGACAGTTTAGGCTAGTGGTGTCAAAAGTAGCTTTATGGAGTGGCTAGGTGGCTCAGTGAATAGAGCACCAGCCCTGGAGTCAGGAGGACGTGAGTTCAAATCCAGCCTCAGACACTTGACACGTACTAGCTATGTGACCTTGGGCAAGTCACTTAACCCCAAATGCCCTGCCTCCCACCCTCAAAAAAGCAAAAAAAAAAAAAAGTAGCTTTATCTGACACTACCTCAATTTCTCAATGGTGAAAAAATTTGTCAATTAGAGTTTCATTGGTGGGGGTCGGAGAGATATTGTGTAGGGACATGAGTGTTTTTTAGGACTGTAGAATCAAAGTTCTAGAGCTTGAAGAAATATCAAAGGCCAATTCCTATTTCCTCATTTTATAGATGACAATTCTTAGGCCTAAGGAAGTTAAGAGACTTGCCCAGAGGCAGGTAGCCAGGACTTTTATACTAGAGTTCAACTACATTATGGAATAAAAAGACTTTTGTTAGCTAGCCTGGAAACGTAACCCCTTAATAATATTATCCCTATTGGGAAATGTGTTCCAAATTCCAATCAACTGACATACACATTTTTGGAGCCTAACTCCATCTGTAAATTGAGGACTACTTGTAGTATCAGCAATATCATTAGCTAAACTATCACTACAGTATATTAGTATTATAGTTCAGCTACATTATGGATTAGCTAGGCTTCTATGGAGTAACCTGGGAACCTTACCATTACTGCTTTCATTCTTTTCAGGGTAAGAAAGTGTTACATGGCACTTAGAAAAATAGCTCCCTAAGGGCTTTAGGCCCATTTCTGTCACTGCTTATCACTCCATCTGTAGCTTCATGGTCCTTGGCATACCTGATACTGAGAGGTGTAACTGTGATATGTCCAGGATGTTTGTAAATCAGTAAATATTTGTTCAGGACACCAATGGATAATTCTCACTAATCCACGTTACTGGAGTGGGGCTTGAATTGTAGGTTGTGCCCCAAGTAGCATCAGTGGAAATGGGACTATAGGGACCATTCCAGGAAACAGGCACTCTTGAAACTAATGGGGACCCCAAGAATATACTTGTACTTTTATAAAGCCATTCCCTGACTGGCTACTGAACAAAAAAAGCTCAATGGACCTTTGAAAAGGATAGACTTCACCTTCTGTCTCTTTTGTCTTCATAGCTATAGATTTATTCAAGTCTCTCCTGTGTGGGGTGGGGGAAGGGCTCACTTTTCACCCTCATCTCCCTCCCTCCCCCAATCCCCACTATGATAATTGCTTTCACACAGCAGCTCAGGAAGTCAGAATGTGAGTAGATAGGTAAGTCTGATGCTGGTCTCAGGATGGCTTTTCTATTTTGTGCTCCTTCCCTAGGAAAAACTGATCTGTATTGAGATGGACCTCTCTAGTCTGGGGGACACCTCTGTGAGTTCAAGTTCTTGGTTCTATGGGTCAGAGTTTATCAATAGCAAGGAGAGTTTCTATATTTGAAAAGAAAAGAACCAGTAAAAGAAAAAATTCAAACCCTGGCATAGTTTGCCCAAAGACATAAACCTGGAGAGAACTATTTAAACAGAGTTCAGACACTACAAAGACAAGATAAAATGTTAAGCACCTATTTAAAAGTCCCATCAAATGCTTTGTGGCTTGATGGTTTCAAGTCAAATTCCTAAATAGTTTTTTAAAAAGCCTTTGTTAATGTGTGCTTGTGAGAGTCTTATTTTTTATAATTAAAAACATTTTTTTCTTTTTGCTTTTTGGAGGGGAAAGGTAGGGCATTTGGGGTTAAGTGACTTGCCCAAGGTCACATGGCTACTTTCGTGGTAAGTGTCTGAGGCCACATTTGAACTCAGGTCCTCCTGACTCCAGGACCAGTGCTCTGTTCAGTGTGCCACCTAGCCACCCCCTATAAAACAGTTTTTTATTAAATATTTCACAACTACATGTGAAAAAAATTGACACTTATTTTGGTAAAATTTTGAGTTCTAAATTCTCTCCCTTTCTCCCACCCTTCCTCCCTCCTTGAGAAGACAAGCAATTTGATATTGATTATACATGTGAAATCATGAAAACATTTCTGTATTGACCATATTACAAAAGAAAACAGATCAAAAAATAAAACAAGAAAGACAAACACAATTTTAAAAAGTATGTTTTAATTTGCATTCATAGTTCATCAAATCTCTCTCTGGAGGTGGGTAGCATTTTTCATCATGGGTCCTTTGGAATTGTCTTGAATCATTTTCTTGATTAGAATAGCTTAAGTTTTTCTTGGTTGATCATCCTTACAATGTTACTGTTACTGTGTATGATGTTCTCCTAGTTTTACTCATTTCTCTTTGCAGGAATTCATCTCAATTTTCCCAGATTTTTCTGAAAGCATCTTGCTCATCATTTCTGATTACACAACAGTATTCCATCACAATCATATGCCATAGCTTGTTCAGCCATTCTCCAATTGATTGACATCCCCTCAATTTCCAAAAAAATCTGCTATAAATATTGTTGCACAAATAGATCCTTTTCTTTTTCTTTTGATCTCTTTGGGATACAGACTTATTAGTGATATTGCTAGGTCAAAGGGTAATGGTTATATAGCTCTTTGAGCATAGTTCAAATTGTTCTCCAGAATAGTTGCATTAGTTCACGGTCCCACCCACAGTGCATTAGTATCCCAATTTTTGCACATAACCTCCAGCAAATAAAAACAGCTCTGAGGTATCACCTCACATCTATCAGACTGACCAATATTACAAAAAAAAAAAAGGGAAAATAATAAATATTGGAGAGGATGTGGGAAAATTAGGACACTAATACACTGTTGATAGAGGTATGGTCTGATCCAATCATTCTGGAGAGCAATTGGAACTATGTATGGAGTGATGCAAAGTGAAATGAGCAGAACCAGGAAAACATTGTACACCATATCAGCAATATTGTGTGATGATGACGTATGAATGACTCAACTCTTCTCAGAAACACAATGATCAAGTACAAAGGGCTCATAAAGGAAAATGCTATCCATAATCAGATAAAGAACTGATGGACTCTGAATGCAGAACAAAGCATATTTTTTCACTCATTTTATTTTTTTCGTATTTTTTCTTTTGATCTGTTCTTTTTTCACAACTGTGACTAATATGGAAATATGTTTTATAGGATAGTCCATGCATAACCAATATCAAATTGCCTATCATTTTAGGAAGAGGGAAGGGGAGGGAGAAAAAGTTGGAACTCAAAAGTGTTGTAAAAATGAAGGCTAAAAATTGTCTTGAAATATAATTGGGGAAAATACTACGGAAAAGAAAATAAAACAACTGGCCAAGAAAATAGATTGAGGAAAGATAACTTAAGAATTATTGAACTACCTGAAATTCATGATTTAAAAAGAGCCTAGATACCATATTTCAAGAAATTATCAAGGAAAACTACCCTGATAGTCTAGAACCAGAAGGCAAAATAGAAATGGAAGGAACCATCGATTACCTTCTGAAACAGATCCCCAAATGAAAACTCCCAGAAATGCTATAGTCAAATTCTAGAGTTGCCATGTGAAACCATTTTAAGGAGCTAGAAAGAAGGAAATTCAAATATCTAGGAGACACAGTCAGGATTATACAAGAATTAGCAGTTTCTGCATTAAGAGATCAGAAGGTTTGGAATATGTCATTCCAGAAGGCAAAGGAGGTAGGTTCATAACCAAGAATAAAATATCCAACAAAATATCTCAATATAATCTATATTGATATTATATTATAATCTATATAATATAATATCTCAATCTCAAAATATCCAATAAAATATCTCAACAAAACTGAGTATAATCCTTCAAAGGAAAAAAAAAAGATATTTGATGAAATTGAGGACTTCCAAGCCTTCCTAATGAAAAGACCAGAGCTGAATGGAAAATTTGACTTTCAAAAGAAGATTTAAGAGAAGCATAAAAAGGAAACATGAAAGAGTAACCATAAGGGACTCAATGAAGTTAAACTGCTTACATTCTTATATGGGAAGATGTTACATGTAACTCCTAAGAACTTTATTACTGTTGGGCAGTTTTAAAGACTCTGCATTGACAGAGTACCTGGATGTGAGTCAATTATAATGAAATGATCTTCAAAAAAAAAAATGTAGTGGTGAAAAAGAGGGATCCACTGAGAGAAGGGGGAAGAGAGAAATAGAATGGGGCACATTTTCTCAAAGGAGCCAGCTTTTATAGTGGGGGGGGGGGGGGAAATGGGGAGTGGCAGGCAATGTTTGAACTTCACTCTCATCAGAGTTGGTTCAAAAAGGGAAGAATATAATGGGGATTAAGAGCATGGTGTCCCCATGACCTAGAAAATCAATTTTAAAATGTTTTGACTCTCCCTTCATGCCAGAGGTCTGATTTTTTTTCTTTTTCTTTTACAAGATGTTTACATTGTTGTAAAATTTGTGTTCATTTATGGTATTAAAAGATAAACTATGTTGATATATACAATACTATACATATATTTTATGCATTTCTAACTTTCTAAACTTTTTCTGTGTCATTTTCAGCTTTCATAAAACTGCCTCAAAATACTGTGATTTATTGAAACCGCAATGCAGAAAGGCACAATGTGGAAAAAGCAACTATATATAACTATGTATATATAAAACTATATGTACATATATATAGTCATATATAATTATAACACATATAAAATTATATATATACACACATATACAAACATATAAATGTTTAAACATACGCACACACACACACACTCATCCTGGAATAGAAATTTATCTTATCCAATAGGAATATAGGAGGGAAAGGGGATAAGATATATGAGGGGCAAGAATGATAAGGCGGAGAGGCTGACTGGAGGAGAGAGTGTTCAGAAACAAGACAGAATTTTGAGGAGGGACAGGATAAAAAAGAGAGCTAAGTATAAACAGAAGAAAATGACATGGAGGGAAATGCAACATTAAAGATCATGATCATGAGTATGAATGGGATAAGCTAACACATAGAAGGTAAATGGATAGCAGAATAGATTGGAAGCCAGAATTCAACAATATGTTGTGTACAAGAGACACGCTTGGCACGGAAAGATACACACAGAGTTGAAGTGAAGGGTTAAAGCATAATCTATTATGCTTCAGCTGAAGTGAAGAGGGCAGGAGTGGCGATCATGATCTCAGACAAAGCAAAAACAAAATAACCTACTTGAAAGAGATAATTAGGGAAATTACATTTTGCATAGACAATATAGTAATCAAAAAATTTTGCAGGAAGTTTTTCTGATAAAGGCCTAATTTCTCAAATATGTAGGGAACTGAGTCTAACTTATAAAAATAAGAGCCAATTGATAAATAGTCAAAGGCAGTTTTCAGAAGAAGAAATGTAAGCTATCTATAGTCAAATGAAAAAAATGCTCTAAATCACTATTGATTAAAGAAAAGCCAATGAAAACAAATCTGAGATACCACATCATATCGATCAGAAATGGCAAATGCTGGCAGGGATGAGGGAAAATAACTGTTGGTGGAGTAGTGAACTGCTGTATACATTTTAGACAACAATCTGGAGGTATCACCAAGAGATTATAAAACGGTGCATAGAATTTGATCCAGCAATACTATTACTAGGTCTGTATCCCAAAGATATCAAAGAAAAAGGAAAAAGAATTATATGTGCAAAAATATTTATGGCAGCTCTTTTGGAGGTGGCAAATAATTGGAAATAGAAGAGATGATAATCAATTGGGGAATGGTTGAGCAAGTTGTGTCATATGATTGTAATGGAGTACTATTATGCTATAAGAAATGAAAAAAAAAAACATGTCAAGACCTCTATGAACAGATGCAAAGTGAAGCGAGAAAAACTTGGAGATCAGTGTGCTAAGTAACAACAATGTTGTAACAATCAACTGTGAAAGACTTGGCGAATCTGATCGATACAATGATCCAAGACAATTCCAAAGGACTCATGATGAAAAAACGCCATTCATCTCCTGAGAGAACTGATGAAATCTGAGTATAAATCGAAGAATGATTTTCTCATTTTATTTATTTTTCTTTAAATATGGCTAATATGGGAATATGTTTTGCATGAGTTTATATGTATAATTGAGATCATATTTCTTGCCTTCTCAGTGGATAGTGGAGAGTTGGGAGAGAGGGAGAGAATTTGGAATTCAATATATAAAAAGAAAAGCATTTTAAAAATAAATAATAAATAACAGAAGAAGAAAGAAGAAGAAAAAGGAGAAGGAGGAGGAGCAGGAGGAGGAGGAGGAGAAGAAGAAGAAAAGAAGAAGAACAAGAACAAGAAGAACAAGAACAAGAAGAACAAGAACAAAAAGAACAAAAACAGGAACAAGAACAAGAAGAACAAGAACAAGAAGAACAAGAAGAATAGGGTAAGAAGGATCCAGGTTCTGGAGGTCTCTGATTTTTTTTGTCATGACAGCAGGCAATGGGTAGGAGATAGCTCTGGAGATTGAAGGATTAGGGGAAGATGGAAGGGGAAAAAAACAAAACGCCTTAGATTATTAGAAGTAATTGAAAGTAACTAGCCAGGAATAGGGAAAGGGAAGCAGAAGGGTAGCACTCGACAAAATTGAGACATCTGTTTTCAGTGCTTTCTAACTTCTTTTAGTAACCATCCCTATCCTACTTATGACCTATGAGGGTCCAGGTTTAAACAACTAAATACATTTAGTTCAGTTCCGTATATCTTTGAGAAATAAGACCTTTATTAGAGAAACTTGGTGTAAATTTTTTTCTCTGTTCTTGTTCTAATTTTGACTGCATTTGTTTTGTTTATACAAAAGCTTTTTGATTTCCCATAATCAAAATTATCTATTTTATTTCCCATATTGCTTTCTATTATTGGTTTGGCCATAAACTCTTCCCTTATCCATAGATCTGAAAGGTATATTTTTCTATGCTCCCCTAATTTACTTATGATCTAACACTTCATATCTAAATCATTTTTCTATTTGGGCCTTATCTTGTTACATGGTGTGAAATGGTTGTTTATACCTAGTTTCTGCCAAACTGCTTTCCAGGTTCCCAGCAATTTTTGTCAAATGGTGAATTCTTACCTGAAACAATTGCATCTTTCTGTTTATCAAACACTAGATTACTATGGTCATTTACTACTGTGTATCATATACATAGTCCAGTTTACTGAGACATCAATTTATTTCTTAGCTAATGTCAAATTGTTTTAATGAAAACCACTTTGTAATATAGCTTGGAATCTGGAACTGCTAGGCCACCTTTCCTCACATTATTTTTCACTGATTCTTTAGATAGTCTTGCCTTTTGTTTTTCCAGATAAATTTTATTATTTTTTCCTAGCTCTATAAAATAATTCTTCGGTAGTTTTATTGATATAGCAATGAATAAGTAAACTAATTTAGGAAGGATTGTCATTTTTATTATTATATTGGCTTGGACTGCCTATGAACAATTTAATATTTTTCCAATTGTTTAGATCTGTTTTTATTTGTGTGAAAAGTATTTTGTAATTATGTTCATATAATCCCTGGGTTTTTCTTGGCAGGTAGATTCCAAAGTATATTGTCTACAATTATTTTAAGTAGAATTTCTATTTCAATATCTTGTTGTTAAGTGGTAATATCTAGAAATGTCAATGATTTGTATGGGTTTATTTTATATCTGAAACTTTGCTGCAGTTGTTAATTATTTCAATTTGTTTTTAGTTCATTCTCTACAGTTTTCTAAGATTACTACCATATCATCTGCAAAAGTGTGATAGTTCCTTATTGCCATTTTTTCTCCACAACTTATTTTTCTGACATTTCTGGAACAATATTGAATAATAGTGACAATAATGAATATTCTTACTTTGAAGTTTTCAAGTCTATCCCCATTACAGATACTGTTTGTGGTTTTAAATAGATACCATTTGTTTATTTATTTATTTTGCTTTTAGGAGGGGGGAAGGCAGGGCAAGTGACTTGCCCAAGGTTGCGTGGCTAGAGAGTGTTAAGTGTCTGAGGCCAGATTTGAACTCAGGTTCTTCTAATTCCAGGATTGGTGCTCTATTCATTTTGCTGTGTAGCCGCCCTGATACAATTTGTTTTTAAATTTTTATTTGAAATTTATGGAATAAAACAAGCATTTCCATAATGGTACAATAAAAAAAATGATTGTAAATGAAACCACAAATCTACTATGCACAAATTGCTATTCTTTTAAAATATGCAACAAAATTATCATGTAAATTTCTTTTATTCACTTCTTTTCTCCATACTCTGAAGGGCTACCATGAGCCACACACCTACATATACATACATACATACAAATACACAAATTTATTCTATTCATACTACTATTTATAAGTTCTTTTCCTGGATGCAGATAGCATCTTTCTTCATATATTTTTTATAGTTAATTTAGGTATTTATAACAGATAAAATACTCAAAGTAGTTCTTAAAACCAATATTGCTGTTACTATATACAATGTGCCCTTGGTTCTGTTCATTTTGCTCTCCATTATTTCGTGCAAGTTGTTTTTCTAAAATCGTTGAGCTCATCATTTCTACTAATACTACTTATGGATACTACTTATCATTTTAAGAAAGGCTCCATTGATTCTTATGGTTTCTAGAGTTTTTAATAGGAATGTGTTTTGTATTTCCTCAAAGGCTTTTTCTGCGTCTATTGAGGTAATCGCAAGATTTTTGTTGTTCAATTTATTTTCCTAAGATACTGCTATTTAAATATTCTATTTCCTCTTCTTTTAATCTGGGCAGTTCATATGCATTTTTATAAATATCCATCCATTCTACTTAGATTGTCATTTCTACTGGCATAATATTGAGTAAAAATAACTCCTTATAATTGCTTTAATTTCATCTTCGTTGGTGGTGCATTCATCCTTTTCATTTTTTATAATGGCAGTTTGGTTTCTTTCTTTTTTTAAATCAAATTATCCAATGGTTTATCTATTTTATTGTGAGTTTTTTCTCTTAAAACCAGCTCCTAGTTTTATTTATTTGTACTTTTTTTTTCCATTCAAGTTATTAATCTCTCCTTTGGTTTTCAGGATTTCTACTTGGTGTTTAACAAGGGATTTTTAATTCATTCTTCTTGTAGTTGTTTTAGCTGTGTGCACAATGCATTTATCTGCTCTTTCTCTCTTTTACTGATGTACATTTTTAGAGATACAAATTTTCCCCTAAGTACTGCTTTGGCTACATCCTATAAATTCTGATGTGTTGTCTCATTGTGGTCATTCTCTTTAATTCTCTTTGTTTCTATAATTTGTTCTTTGACCCACTCATTCTTTAGGATTAGATTATTTAGTTTCCAATTAATTTTTAATTTATGCTTCTATGTCTCCTTATTGAATGTAATTTGTATTTGCATTACGGTCTGAAAGGGGGTACGTTTGATATTTCTGCTCTTCTGCCTTTGTTTGTAAGGTTTTTATGTTCTAATACACAGTCAATTTTTGTGAAGGTGTCATGTACAACTAAGAAAAGGCAAACTCCTATCTATTTCCATTCAGTTTTTTCCAGAGGTCTGTGATATCTTCCTTTTCTCAGATTCTATTCAACTCCTTCTTATTTATTTTATGGTTAAATTTAGCTAGCTCTGAGAGGGAAAAGTTGAGTTCTCCCACTAGTATAGTTTTACTGTCTATTTCCTCTTATAATTCATTTAACTTTTCTTTTACGAATTTGGATGTTATGCCATTTGGTGTATATAATTTTAATATTGCTATTATTTCATTGTCTCTGGTGCCTTTTAGCAAGAAATAGTTTCCCTGCTTATTCCTTTTAATTAGGTCTAATTTTGTTTTTGCTTTGTCTGAGATCATGATTGCTACTCCCCCCTCCCAACTTTTCTCACTTCAGCTGAAGCTTAATAGATTCTGTTCCTTTATTTTATGCCTTTTATTTTAATTCTCTGTTTCAAGCATGTTTCTTGTAAACAAGATGTTGTTGGATATTAGTTTCTAATACATTCTGCTATCTGCTTTTATTTAATGGCCTAGTTCATCTCATTCACATTCACATCTATGATTACTAACTGTGGATATCTCTCCATCCCATTTTCTTCTGTTTATCTTTCTTCATCTGTCTATCTTTCTCATCGTCCTCTAAAACTCACTTTCCTTCTGATCCTAGACTTCTTTCATTTGCTCCTTTTTTTTTTATTATCCTTCCTTTTTCTCTTACCCCCTTTCCCTCCTACTTCCCTGTTGGTTAAAAGAAGAAACACACACACATTTATGTATTTCCTCTTTTAACCAAATTTGATGTGAATGAGGTTCAAGTGTTACCTGACCCACCATCATTTTTCCTTTCATTGTAAAAGCTCTTCCTTGTGTGCCTCTTTTATATAAGACAAGCTTCTCCATTCTTCCTGTCCCTTCCGCCTTCTCCCAGGACAACCTCCTTTCTTGCCTATTCATTTTTTCATCATTCCCATATAATTGACTTACTCCCACATCCTCTTCCTATGCAGACCTTTTCTAACTGCTCTGATAATGATAAAGTTCTGAGGAGTTGCATATATCATCTTCCCTTAGAGAAAGGTAAAACTATTTAATCTTATTGAGTCCTTTATGATTTCTTTTTCATGTTTACCTTTTCCCTCTACTCTTGAGTCTTGTATTTGAAAGACAAATTTTCTATTCAGCTCTGGTCTTTCCATCAAGTATGCTTCAAAGTCCTTTATTTGATTACATGACCATTTTTTTTCCCTTGAAGGATTAGACTCAGTTTTGGGGGGTAGGTGATTCTTGTTGCATTCTTAGTTCTTCTACCTTCTGGATATCATAGTTCAAGCCATCTACTCCTTTAGTGTATTAGAACTAAATCTTGTGTGATACTGACTGTGGCTGCACAATATTTAAATGTTTGTTTTTGTTTTTGTTTGTCCTTCATTTTCGAAGAGGGCCATGACATCGAGGAGGTGAGCCATGACATGCAAGTGAATTTGATTTAACTGAAGGAGGACTGTTCAATGTCACCAGCCTCACTTTCTCTTCTAGCTGCAGTCCCAAGATACAGCTCAGGACTACTGGAGATGGCCTTGGATGTAGTAGGAGACCTTGGCCTTTTTAAGCTAAGGTCTTTAACAGGTCTCAGTTTGACTGAGGCAACAGCTATTCAGTGATTAAGGCTGAGGCAGAAAATGGCCTCTTTACCCTATCCAAAAAAAAAGAAATTATCCATCTGGGAGGGGAAGATCTTTAGAGTTTCTGACAAAGACAGAAACAATTGCTATTTAATTCACTCTGAGCCAATCAGTGCCCAACTGATGACCAAGTGAGACTTGGCCAATCAATGAGAGACAGAATGATTTAGGTTTAAGGCAAGGTCCTTAATGAAAAAAAAATCGATTTTGGAGATAAAAAATTAAATGAATTCTTTCTGTCAGCTTAGAATATTTCCTTTTTGACCAGGGAGCTATTGAATTTGACTATAATATTCCTGGGAATTTTATTTTGGGATCTCTTTCAGGAGGTAATCAATAGATTCTTTCAATTTCTATTTTACCCTTTGGTTTGAAGATATCTAGGAAGGTTTTCTTGATAATTTCTTGAAATATGATTTCTAGGATATTTGTTTGATCAAGACTTTCAGGTCATCCAATAATTCTTAAATTATCTCTCCTCAATCTATTTTCCAGGTCAGTAGTACTTTTGATGAGTTATTTCACATTTTCTTCTATTTTTAATTTTTTGACTTTGTTTTATTATTTTTCAAATTCTCATGGAGTCATTGCCCAATTCTAATTTTTAAGAAATTATTTTCTTCAATGACCTTTCGTACCTCTTTTTCTATTTGGTCAATTCTACTTTTTAAAGTGTTATTTCATTAGTGTTGGGGTTTTATTTTTGTATGCCTCTTTTAGTAAGCTTTAATTGTCTTTTCACAGTTTTCCTCTTTTGCTTTCATTAATTCTCATTGGGCTTGTGTCCAAATCACATTTTTTCCCCCTTTACTTGTAGCCATTTTGACTTCATTGTCTTTTTCTGAGCTTGTTTCTTGATCTTCCCTGTCACCACAGTAATTTTAATGATAATGCTCTTTTTTTCTTGTTTGCTAATTTCTTCCATGCTATTTTTTGATTTTCAACTTTATCTTAAAATTGGGCTTTCTTTCCATCCTGGAGTGGGAGCAAGGGTACTGTGTCAAGCTTTAGGCTTTTTTGCACTGCTAGTTCTGAGAGTTTGGAAAGTTTTTTTTTTGGTGCTTACAAGATGTTATGATCTAGGCAGAGGTGTGGTCACTACTCTCCTTGTCTGTATTTTGTTCCTTTTTCAGGAAGGACCCCTGATCCTTTGGGATTGTGTTGATACTACTCCTCAAAGTAGTCCTTGCTCCCTTGGAATCAGAAGTGATAATGTTTCTCAAGGCCCCTGATCCCTTGTGACCTATAGTTTTTCTGCTCTTCATATCTTCCATTCCCTTTTGACCAAAAATCCCCTTCTCTCCACTTGAATTATGGCCCAGAAGGAAACATAGGCAATGGAGCGGCCAAACAACATCTAGTCCTGCTTTCAGTGCTTGTACAGGGGTCCCCTATAATGTCTTTCTGACCAGTTGCCAAGTCCCCTTTACCACCTCTGACTTGATATTCTCCCCAAACTGCTATAGCTTCTACTGCCCCATCTGGTCCTACCTGCCATTGGTATTTCATTCACATGGGCCCTGATCCATCCTTTACACTCATGTAGTAACTGATCTCTATTTCTGACTTCTTAAATTATCTTTTGGAAGAATGTCTTGCCTTGACCTTTTGTTGGCTCTGCTGTTCCAGAATTAGATTTGAGGAATTATTTTAAAGTTGCTTGGAGGGCAATGTTGGGAGAGCTCAGCTGATTGCTTTCTCTGCTCTGTCATCTTGGCTCCACCCCCAGAAGTTCTGAGAGCTTTTTTTTTATTAAGCATTTTGAATATGTAAAGAAAAAATAATAGCTGTTTCATGCAGGATTATTATAGGAAAATATCTCTCTATTTCCTCCTTTTAAGTGATTCTAGACATACACCAAATGTAAGCTTTTAGAAATATTCCCCCAAGGTGCTAGTGTAGATATATAACACGAACTAGAGTATAATAAAGATGTATGACCCTTCATTTAAGGGGTCATATTCTGCCAGGCCTCACTTAATGTGTCTAGAGTAGAGAGAGACATCTTAGTGGGGAGGGAAAGGGGGAAGGTGGAGAGGGAAAGGGGGAAAGTATAGTGCCCTTTCCCCTTCCAGGGATTCTAATTGTTAAATTACTAAGAGGGAGAAGATATAGAGAAAATATAAGGAATGAACATTACTGCTGGACCAGGCCATAGGGGTTATTTAATTTAATTCCATTCATTTTACAAATGAGGAAACTGAGATCCCCATTTTGAATTATTTCTTCAATGCCATATAGTAAGCAGAGTTTGAATCTAAGTCCCCTAGTTCCCTGGCAAAGAGGAAGAAGAAGAGAAAAAAGAAGAGGAAATGGATATGGAAGAAATATATCATGTGGGGGATCTAAAAATTATTCCTACTTGAATGTGAAATGAAAAGGATCATGCACTTCTCATCTTCCCCACGTAATATGGATTCTATTTTGGAGAAGGGAAAGCTTAAGGTATGTAGCCTCCAAGTATTTGAAATACTTGGAGGAAAGAGAATTGGATTTAACACTCATAGAATTTAACACAGATGCCAAAGGAGTCTAGAGGATAATGTGGCCTATCAGAAATAAGTACTATTTATGACCTAGCACATAGTATAGCATTTCTAACTGAGATGGGATATAAGGAAGAGACAAATTCCGTGGAATCACTATAGCGAGCCTGTAATGTTGATAAATCACTGGTGTATAACTGAGAACTCACTATAGATGACACCTAGGGGAAGACAAGAACCCTGATTCCCCTGTCTGTCCCCTCTAAGGTCAGAAGCACAGACAGGCTTTGCAGAGGATGAGAGTCACTCAGAGTGCTGGTTTCAGGGAAGAGAATTCACAAGAGTACAGTGTCATTAAAAAGATTACAGAGAAAGAGGTGTGAAGGATGCTCTCTCTTCTAGCCTCTTCTCTTATTTCCCAGAAGTCATGGAAAAGACAGCAGTGGTAAAGTGGATCATGTCGCAATTAAGCCATTTCGTGGTAAGCTGTATTTCCAAAATGGAGCAGCATAGTTAGCAATGACAATAACAGTAACGGCAATGGCAGCGGTGGTAATGAGGGGGTGGAGAAAGGCTTATAACAGGTTTGTTCTCGCTTCCGCAATAATGATGAATATTCAGGATGTTTACAGATGAGGGCTTTGGGATGATTGGGAACTGTGAGTTCCCAGCTATTACTGGTCCTTCACTTGCTTGTTCCTGGGTAGGAGTGCGAGGTGGGGTGCCGCAGAATTCCTAATAGAAGCCATCTCTAATAACCCCCCAACCACAATAATAATATCACCTTTAAATAGAACTTGGAGGTTTTTTTTTTTTATTTGCTCATTTACTTCTAATTTACAAGATTCAGTTCCACAATCACTTGAGTTTCAGATTTTCTCCCCTCCCTTCC
>CM053586.1:171196754-171212690 GCA_028646515.1 Pseudochirops corinnae
TCCCATTCCATGCTTTGATTCTTTTTGTCCCCCAAAAAGGAATCTAAAGTTGGATGGCTGTGCTTTCTTTGCTTCTTTTGCTTGTTCATGTTGCCATTCAATTACTTGACTTTTGAGCTCTTTTCTACAGTGGAACTCTGCTTCCAGAGGGGAGAGGTTTTTTTTCCCCAAATTGCTGGGGTTTTCACAGCTGCCAGAGCTATTAGGAGGGTGCTATCTCTGCAGCCCCTACAAACTCTGGCTCATTGGTCACATACCTCAGGACCACCACCCAAGACCACAATCCAGATCCAGGCAGGTTAAGGCAAAAGCATTTAGCCTCTGAATAGTCACTTGGCCCCCCTATGATGTGCAGGCTTGCAGCTTTGAAGCAGCCATGTGGAGGTGGTGGCAGGGCCACCACACCTCCACCACTTCTAGCTCTGGGGGCAGGGGCCAGACCTGCTTCTCCATCACCCCAAGTTCCAACAGAGTTCTACACTGACCTCTCACTTTTTCTTTGGCATTTCTGGCTTGATAATTCTGGAAACCACCACTGCTGCTGGTGATCCACTCTCCTGAAGTCCGCTGAAGCTGCTGATCAGTGGCCACCCTGGGACTTAAACCACAGGCTCATGCAGGGCTGGGCTAGGCTCCCAGCATGCTGCAATGAACCCTTTCTGTAGGCCTGTTGGGCTGCCTTTAGAGAGAGATTTGTTTCTCTGCCACTTTGTGGGTTCTGGGGCTCTAAAATTTGTTTACAGTCATATTTTATAGGTATTTGAGGTGGTTATGGGGGGAGCCATCGAGTTTCCCTGCTTCTAAGCTGCCATCTTGGCTCTGCCCCCTCCAGGTACATTAGATTTTTATACTTAACGAAGCATGTTATTCCCTCCTTGAACCATATCTGAGGAGAGTAAATCTCAAACAATGCTCCTCTCCCTCCTTTCTTTCCCTGTACTTTAATAAGTTTTTTTGTCTCTTCATGTGACATAATTTACCCTTTTCTGCCTTCTCCTTTTCTCTTCTCCCATTATAATGCCTTTGCACCCTTTAATTAGGTTTTTTTTATCGTATCAGTTAATTTATACCCATACCCTCGATCTACATATATCCTTTTTAAATGTCATGATAGTTATACAACTCTCAACATTAACAGGTATATTCCTCCCATATAGGGATGTAAACTGTTTGCTCTTATTGAATAACAAGCTCTGTGTGTGTGTGTGTGTGTGTGTGTGTTTCCCTCTTTACCTTTTTATGTCTCTCTTGAGTCTTATATTTGAAGATCAAATTTTCCATTGTGCTCTGGTCTTTTCATCAGGAATGTCTGGAGCTCTCTTATTTCATTGAAAGACCATCTTCTTACCTGAAAGATTGTGTTCAATTTTGTTGGGTAATTGATCCTTGGTTGTAGTTCAAGCTCCTTTGTCTTATGATATATCATTCTAATCCCTCTGATCTTTTAATGTAGAAGCTGCAAGGTCTTATGTGATCTTCACTGTAGTTCTGTGATATTTGAATTGTTTCTTTCTGGCTGCTTGCAGTATTTTCTCCTTGTCCTGATAATTCTGGAACTTGGCTACAATATTCCTTGGAGTTTTCAATTTGGTATCTCTTTCGGGAGGTGCTTGGTGGATTCTTTTGGTGATTATTTCCCCCCTCTTCTTCTAGGACTTCAGGGTAGATTTCCTTGATGATTTCTTAGAAGATACTATCCAGGCTCTTTTTTTTATCATGGCTTTCTGGTAGATCAATAATTCTTAGATTCTCTCTCCTGGATCTGTTTTCCAGGTCAGTTGTTTTTCCAATGAGGTATTTTACATTTTCTTCTTTTTTTTTCATTCTTTAGGTTTTGTTTGACTTATTCTTGATGCATCATAGAGTCATTAGCTTCAATTTGTCTTATTCTAATTTTCAGACTGTAAACTGATAGCCCCAGGAGAAGCTGCTGCTGCTGCCACAGGCCCTGCGCTTGTGTCTTACTCAACTTGGACAGACCCCCATCCTGTGGTGAAAGGTTTGGGGATCACTCCTGCCATGGGTGAATCATTCTGGCTCCACTATGGTCTGGTCTGTGCTAGTGCAGTCTTCATGCTCTGCTCCCTGTGCTGTGTGCTGCTCCACCTGGTGCAACAAATCCTAACCATCAATTTTCCATGTTTTCCTGGGCTGGAGATCTATCACACTCTGTATCTTAACGGATTCCACAACTCTAAAATTTGTTCAGATTCTCTCTTAAGAGGTAACTGAAGGAATTTGTGAGCAAGGTCAGGCAAGTCTCTACTTAAACTACACCATCTTGGCTCCAGCCCCCTTCTCCTCCACTAAAAAAAAAAACAACAAAAATAACTGTCCCTTTATCCATCTATTCCTCCTAGCTATCTTCCTATATCTCTCCTTCCTTTTGTGGCTCAACTCCTTTATAAACTCTATGTTCTGATGCATTCATAGGACAGCTTAGTGCCCTACTCTAAGCTGATGAACGCTGAAGGACAGATGGTGTTTCCTACTTTTGCTGTCTTCATTATGATGAGAATGCAGTAGGGGGGTGGGTAGGTTTGAATGACCACTTTTCACCTTACTACTTGTGTGACCTTGGACCAGTCACAGTGCCTGACACAGAGTAGATGATGTAACAAATGCATATTAATTGAATTAAATGGTATCTGTCACCTCCCATCTCTGGTCTTTAGTGTTCTCTTCTGTAAAATGAAGAGGTTGGACTAGAATTCAGGGGTGGGGAACCTGCTACCTGGAGGTCACATGTGGCATCAAAGGCACAGGTTCCCCACCTCTAGAGATAGATGGTCTCTTAAGTCCCTTCTCCCCCCAGGTAGCCTCAATCCTATGAATGAATTTCTGACTTTGTTCCTTGGGGAATCTGGCAGCATCTCAAAGGTGTTTTCCAGTCCATGGGGCTCATGAAAAAGAAGAATAGCTAACATTTATCTAGCTTTTACTATATGCCACAGTAGCTAAGCACTTTACAATTATTGTCTCATTTGATTCTCACAACAACCCTGGGAGAGAAGTCCTATTTTTATCCCCATTTTATAGAACTCAGGTTAAATGACTTCATACAGCTAGAATATGTCTGAGGCAGGATTTGAACTTGGGTCTTTCTGACTCTGAGCCAGGCACTCTATCCATTGTGCCACCTTGCTGCCTTGCTGGGCTGGGTTCCCTGCAGTTCTTCCTGGGTTGAGTACGATAAATATTACAGGATCCTGTGCTTTCCAACAGGTCCTTCTTTCCCTTTTCCTCATTGCATTCTGACCACAGCCCCTGCCACCAAAACAGATTCTGTTCAACGGGTAGAAAAGCGGCTTTCCAGCATATTATCCCTGTGTTTATTTCCAATCAGCTTACACGGCCCAGGGAAACCAAGACAAGACATTCAGTATGTGCTCATTTTCCCCCCACCCCTCACTGCCGCCTTGCAAGATACTTGGGAGCTGATTGAAATGTGATGCGTGGGCTTGTGAAGGAGGGAGAGAAAACATCCACTCAGACCTCAGCCTCTCTCATGGGTCACCACTGACAGATGCAGTCTCTCCTCTGCTAGAATGCTCAAAGTGCTTCTAAGAGAGTGGTGAGGGCAGATCTCTTCTCAAGAACTGATGGTGCATCCTCCCCACCCCCACTGCAGGGGACCAGGGGGGCAGAATGGTGGCTCAGTACAAACCCTCCTTCAGCTTCCCCCCAGAGATACATCTCACTGCTTTGAATTAAGGTGGAAGAATGGCAAAGGAGGGCCTTGTCTTATAAGGAACCCTGGCTCCTGCCCTTCAGTATTCAAACATGTGGTCTTCTTGGTACTTGGAGAGTCTCTTCTCTGCTTCCAGCTTTAGACCATGGTGGCAACCCCAAGTTCACTTCCCTTGGAAGGGCAGTTAATAGGTGAACTGTGAATCTCTCTTAAAATTCTCCATTTCTTTAAAATCTCATTCAGGTGATGCCTTCTATACAGATTCTTTCATAATTCCCATTCTCAGCTGCTAGCGTCCCCATCTCCAAATTTATTTTACTTTTGTTTTGTATATATTTATGTGTTTGGGGAATTATATGTTGCATTGCCCATGTAGGTTCTGCATGTCCTCGTGGGTCTTCTTATATATACCTCACAGGAAGGCATGAAGATGTATCTCTATGGTATCTTCCACCTTCCCTTCTCTGAGTAAGACTGATTTCTGCTGGAAAGAAAGGTAGGAGATTGGGGCCATAGTCCTCAGAGAAAAGGTACTAGGATACATATATAAGTGTGTGTGTGTGTGTGTGTGTTCTCAGCTATACACACACGTTTTCTATTCATCTATCCATCTATCTATCATCCATCCATCCATCTATCTATCTATCCTCAAACATGTACATATACTTGGATGTGTGTATATATGTATAGACACATATAAATACACATATATCTTTATATATACACTTATATCTTCTTATATACCTATATACACAAATACACACATATGTGTATATACACATATAAATACACATGTATCTTTGACTCCCTTTCCCTCAAAGCCAGTTCTACAACATAACACACAAAGCAAATAGCAAATAAACCCATTTATCCAAGTTTATACTAAAACAAATCAGAGACGGCATAGATATGAGAACATATACCATAAAACACACAGAGTGAATGAGCTCTCTCACGGGGGTCAAAATATTTCAGCTCAGCCAAAGAGAGAGTCTCAGATCTTACCCAAGAGTGATTCCCAAAGCCTCTAGTATATAAAGTTGTAGAGCATGGGTAAGGTGATGGATCTTCTGTTTGTCAGCTTCTTCCAAGAGTCTTTCTCTCCCTTCAGGGACCTAAAAAGAGTCTGGAACTAAGTGTCTGCTCTTGAAGCTGGAAGACAGAAAACCAGTATCTTTCTGCCCCATAGATGTAGAGCACTGAGGAATCTATCTCTACCTATGAGGAGAATCTTATGAAAATTGGCTTTGAAGTGAATTACAGTTATTTATGTGTGTTTTATCTCCCCTAATTAAATGAAAGTTACTTGAGAGCAAAAATTATTTCATTTCTTTGCCCTTTTATCTTTCGGGCTCACCTCAGTGCTTGGGACATCCTACCGAAGATGACTAACAAATGTCTACTAATAATAGCTAGCTTTGGTGTTGTGTTTTAAGGTTTGCTAAGCACTTTATATAGACTATCTCTTTAGACCCTCACAGAACCTATCATTCCCATTTTATAGATGAGAAAACTAAGATTGAGAGAAGTTGAGTGGCTTGTCCAGAGTCATCCAGATGAAAGTATCAGGATTTGAATTCAGATGTTCTTGACTCTAAGTCCAACATTCTATTCACCTAGTTTGTTGATTGATAACTCTATGTATCTATATCTGTTTATGGACTCCTGAGAATCATTGGCAGTTTCTATGTTTTCTGTATAGTAAAAACTTCCTACATATTTTCCCTAGGGCTACAGTCTCGAGAACATGGCCCTTCACTTATTGTGGTATCCTTTTTAAAAAAATTACTTTTTTTCAATTAACAGGCATTTATTTTCTCTTTCCTCCTGTGCCCCCAACTGGAGAAAAGAACAAGAAAAGGCTTGTAACATATATGCATAATTAAGCAAAACAAATTCTTGGATGCGGCTTCATGTCCAAAAATGAATGTCTCATTCTACCTCTTGAATTGATTACTTTCATCATGAGGTGAGTAGCGTTCTTCATCATCGGTCCTCTGAAATAATGATTGATCATTGCATTGATCAGAATTCTTACGTCTTTCAAAATTTTTGTTTATGCACAGTTGTTGCTTTCATATAAATTGTTCTCCTAGTTCTGCTCACTTTATTCAGCATTAATTCATACAAGTCTTCCCAGGTCTCTCTAAAAAAGTCAATAAACATTTATTGAGTCTAATATGTACTAGGCACTATGTTAAGCCATTTCTTTCTTCATTTTCCTTTTGAAATTATCTCTTTCTTTCTTTCTTATAGCTTGAATGCTTATACAGAAGATGAGACACACATGTTTCTGAAAGAAGAAAACACAAGATATACATAAGTTAAATTGTCCTAGAATAAACTCTGGGTATGGAAAAAGAGAGAAATGATTGTCATTAGGTTGGCCATTCTTCCTCAAGATCAGACCCAGTCCCTGTGAGGCCACAGGACTTTGGGGAGCCCTAGACTATGGGTACACTCAATTCCCCAATTGTTAGTCTCTCTCTCCTCACAATCACATTGGATTTTATTGTCTATTTATTTAGCTGTGTACATATTTATTTCCGCCAGTAGAATATAATCTCCTCGAAGGCAGAAACTTTTTCATTTCTGTGTTTATATTCTTAACACCTAATAGCTACGTTCAGAATCTAGTGCACAGTAAATACTTAACAAATATCTATTGAATGAATTAATGAACATCTCCGCCTACACCCCCAGTGGACCAGGGTGAGTGTGGGAATCATAAACTTGGGACAGGCAGAAGTGATTAGCGGATTCCTTTTGCATTTGCTTAACTTAAAAGGCAAGAAAAAAAGGAAACTTAAGAAGATAAATCAGTATCAGACTGATGAGACTGTTCTCCAAGTGTTTGAAGAACCAAGCAAAGAGGGACTGGCCTTAATAGCAAGCAAAATTGAAGACAGACCCTAAGATGAACAATCTGATTCTTAATGGTTGTGAGATAATGGGTATGGTGATCCTTCCCTACCCCAATAGCTGACCAAGCCCTCAATAATCATTAACTTAAACAGAAGGTACAATGTAGAAGAAAGCAGATTGGACCTTAAATCAGGAAAACTATATTCAGTTCCTGACTCTAAAATCTATGTGGTCTTGGGCAAATTATTTAGTTTCTCTCTCTTTTTTTTTTTTTTTTTTTTTTTGCTTTTTTTGGAGGGCAGTTGGGGTTAAGTGATTTGCCCAAACTCACACGGCTAGTTATTTAGTTTCTCTTAACCTCAGTTTTCTAATCTATAAAATAGGACCTTACATGTATAGCTTTTTCCTAGGACGATAGTCTCAAGAATATGACCCTTCATTTATTGTATCCTTTTAAAAATTGTTTTCAATTAGCAAGCATTTATCTTCTCTTTCCTCCTATGCCCCCAATTGGAGAAAAGAAAAACAAAAGACATGTAATATATGTGCATAATTAAGCAAAACAAATTCTTGAATAATCCATGTCTAAAAATGAGTGCTGCCTCTTGAATACATTGCTTCTGCCATGAAGTGAGTAGAGTTTTTCATCATCAGTCCTCTGAAATAATGGTTGAACATTGCATTGATCAGAATTATTAAGTCTTTCAAAATTTGTGTTTACACAGAATTGTTACTATCACATAAATTGTTCTCCTGGTTCTGCTCACTTCATTCTGCATTTGTTCATACAAGTCTTCCCAGGTCTCTCTAAAAAAAGTCAATAAACATTCATTAAGAGTTTACCATATACCAGTCACTGTGGTAAGCCATTTCTTTCTTAATTTTCCTTGTGAAACCATTTCTTTCTTCCTTTCTTATAGCACAATAGTATTCCATTACCTTCATGTAACTATTAGTTTAGCCAATCCTCAATAATGTGTACCCCCTTAGTTTCCATTTCTTTTCACATACACACACACACACACACACACAAGCTGCCATACCTATTTTGATATATATCTGTCTCTTTCTTCTTTCTTTATTCTCTTTAGATTATAGGCCCAGTTTCCCTAGATCTTTGAGATACAGACAGCAATATACTCTCAGGATCATTGTCTGAAGGAAATGTTACAGGGGGGAACATCTATCAGGGGACACAAGATCTGTCAATAGCTATTGAAATACAGACATATCATGGTTCCCCATCAGGGACCTCTCATAACTAACTAGGTTCAATATACTATTTTGGGTCAACATCTTTTCAAATCTACAACCCTAAGCCCCCACACACTTCTTTGCCTGGCCAAATCAGATGACATTTAATTAAAACAGAAATCAATGTAAATAACAAGGAATTTAATCAGATTGTAAACATTCCTCAATTAATCTCATTGTCTTCCTAGTACAGCAGGAAAAGGACACAACAGTTCAGATTCATGGCTAAAGTGTCAGAGATCAGTGTCTGACATGATCATTTCTCTTTCCTTAGTGCAACATCTATTAAACATTGTTGTTGTTCAGACATTTCCAACTGTTTGTGACCCCATGGATCATAGTATGCCAACACTATTTGTAGGGTTTTTTTGGAAAGGATATCGGAGTGGTTTGTCATTTTTTTCTCCAGCTCATTTGACAGGGGTACTAAGTCCTTCAGAGGTGATAATCTTTAAAATATTGTTGCTACTGTTCAAATTGTTCCCTTGGTTCTGCTCATCTGACTTTGCATCAGTTCAGGTAAGTCTTCCCAGATTCTTCTAAAACCATCTCCTTCATCATTTGTTATAACACAATAGTATTACATTACATTCATATACCATGTTCAGTCATTCCCCAATTGATGAACATCCCTTCTATTTCTAATTGAAATAAATTCTTTATTTGGGAAAAGAAAAGGCATAGGAGTTAGAGCTGGAAGGGACTTGTATTTTTACAAATGAAGAAACTGAAGACTTAAGAAACCATACAAGTATTAAATGACAGAGCTAGGATTTGACATCAAATCTAATAGTTATCCCATTGTACTACACTGCCTCTTAGGTTCCTTTGTACTGTGAGTTACAATGTAAAGAGTATCAGGAGACTCAAATTCAAATCTTGATTCTATCACTGCCTATACGATCTTAAACTAGTCCTTTTCCTCTCTGGGTCTCAGTTTCCTCCTCTGAAAAAAAGGGTTGGGTTAGTGGAATCTTGAAGTTCCTTCTAGCTTTAAATTTATAATCCTATGGTCTCAGTTTCCCTTCTTGAGGTGAGGAAAGGATGAGTGATTTGCCAATCTGAGACGCCTAGAATCAGGGGAATGGGCTGGGACTTGAAGCAAGAGTGGTACAGGAGGAATAGAGAAAGGCAGGAGAATAGACTCACTGTAAGGGAGAGTTACCATGATCAGGAGCCCAGCCTTGTTGTCCAGCATTCTCCTGCTTAGCCTAGATACCGACATTTATTCTAATCACACGTTCTGCACGAGTTTGTTGCTCTGAATTATATACCACAAAAGGGCCTTTCATCTCACTCTGGGTTTGATGCCGGTCTGGCAGCTTTGCTTGGCTCTTATTTGGCCTCCAAAATAATCAGGGGAGGAAAGCACAATGCCTGCTGGAAGCATCTTGGGACTTTTGTTTGGTTTTTTCCTTTCCTGAGGATTCTGCCCAATCTTCCATCCCCACCTCCACCCCCTGCTGCTTGTGCCTACTGAGGGACAGGGAACATACCTAGTCTGGGTAAGACTGAAGCCTGTTTGGAAGTCTGGCAAGGACCCATCCTCTGAGCTGTGTACCTGGAAGCATCCCAGGAGTTCCAGGGAAATCATATTCAGAGAACATAGGATGCCAGGGCTGGAAGGGACTTCAGAGATCACCTGGCTCAATTACTCCATTTTATAACTGATGTTCAGAGAGAAGTGGCTTGTCTAAGATGTCTTGGGGCAGGGGCTGTTTTCACCTTTTTAAAAAAATCCCTAGCCTTTAGCACAGTGCCTGGTACATAGAAAATACTTAATTCATGCTTTTTAACTTGACCTGATGACATAGCATGGAGAGAACAGGGGACTCAAATTCAAGGCCCTTAATTCCCACTCCAGTGCTTATCGCTCTAAAATCCATCTTATTTTTTACTCAGTTCAAATTATTGACAAAGCACCTTCTGTATGGAGGCATTTATAGGCAGTTAGGTGAGTCACTGAAAGAATGTTGGCTTTGGAGTCAGAGAGACCTCAATTCAAATTCTGCCTCATATACTCACTAACTGTGTCACCTTGAGCAAGCCCCTTAATCTTTCTCAGCCCCAATTTCCACATCTATAAAATGGGGTATATTTACAATGTAGAATGCAGAACTTTTGTGCAGAAAGTGCTTTGGAAACATTAAATCACTTTATAAATATGAGGTTTTTTTATATGATACAATGCTTGATTGCCGTGTGACCACAGAGTTTTCAAATGTCAAGATTTGAATGCATGAAATAAATAATGATGATTACGACTATATTCAACAATTAAATACAGTAATATTTACCTTCTATGTTCAAGGCACTGGCATCATCATCATCATCATAAAAGAAGAGAAAGAGGAGAAAGAGGAAAACTACTGAAATATCATTGATCTATCTCAGAGATGGGCATTTCATTTTTGTGCTGTTGTAAGTCACAGATTGATCTGGGTACAATAGAATAACACAATACAAATTTTTGATGTGAGACTTGACCTATACAACTTCATCTATAGATCTATAGAATCTAAGCAATGCATGTGCTTCCTAGAAATGTCTAGGAGAAAACCTTCAGTATCCGTGTCCACTTAGTCGTTCATTTTTCAGAGGCTTCAGATGGCTGTAAAAATATCTCTCAATGAATATCACTAGAATAAGTGTTTTATTATATGGGCTATCTTTTTTTTTGTCTGATGTGATCAGTGGTTTATCACAAAAATCACCCATTTTAGAGAGCATTTACTGCTAAATGTTGGGAGAAATGTATAGGAAAGCTTGATTGCCTATCCTTCCTAAAGCTGTTCAAAATTCTCAAATTAAGTCAATTGCTTTGTTTTTGGATTTTTAATTTTGTGGCTTATCTATCCCTGATTCCATAGTTAAATGGTTTGTTGACATTCTCCACACAGTCCAACTTGTATATATAGGATCAAGAACCATAAGCCACTTTTAACATTAGTCTGAAGTAATTGTGACTAGGAAAGTAAATCTGCTACAACCACTGCAAAAAAAAAAAAAAAAAGTTGGGAGACATGTCATTTAATTCATTGTATGGTATAAAAATTTTGAAGAATCACTGTTTTATTTACATTTCAAATATCCAAATATAAAATACTTTTGAATTATTTGCTAATATAAATGAGCTCTGTCATTCATTCCCAGCTAATGACTACAGGTGATCAAGAAAAAATAGGTTTATAGAAATAAGTTCTAAAGAACATCAGGGTCTAATGGCCTAATGTTCCATAAAACCTAGTGGGTAAGGACAAGAAACTGTGTCTGAATTAAGATCTAGAAAGTACAAGCCAAGATATATAAATACCAGCATTTCTTTAGAGATCTGTGGTCCAACATGCCGAAGCAAGTAGGAAAACCTGTCTAAGGAGCAGAGATTGAACTGAGTTATCAGTACTGAAGCAAGAGGCATTTACTATCTATCTGCTCCATCCTGCTTGGTTCCCCAATGTGTACTCCCTCTTTGATCAAGCCCAGACAGATGAAAATCATTACAAAGCAAAATTATGACATTTTTTGCATTAATTGATGTACCCAGACCTTTTTGTAATAACTATATATAACTATATATAACTACACATATATATGTAAGTATATTATGTATGTGTACATGTATGTTTATGTGCCTGTAAGTATAGGCACATACATGCATGCATAACATACATACACACTCCATATAGATATATGTATATGCATATGTATATACATATATACATACATATACACATATGCATATTGCATGCATATAAATATACACATATACATGCACACATGCACATCTATACATACATTGCATATACACACATGTAATTCATGTGCATGTATGCTTGTGCATGCATACATGTACACATTGTGTACTTGTATGTACATGTGTATACATATGTGTATATATGTTCAAAGCTTTCCAAGGATAGCATTTATGTCTTTCCCATTGTATTAGAAATACCATGCTACTAGATTCTGGTGAATGACCCATTTATTATCTTATTTTTAAAAATAAATATGGGAGGTCATGTGGCACAATAGAAGAACTCTGGATTTGGAGTCAGAGGACATGGCTCTGTTTTGTACTTGTAGGACCTTGAGCCAGTCACCAGGACTTTCTGGGCCTCACTTTACTCTTTGTTTTGAATTAGGAGGTTGAATGAGATTCCCTTCCAGCTCTAAATCTATGATCCTGTGTTTATGTTCAGAATACTCAGTGGTTACTTTGTTTGCTAGCATGGGAGCTGATTTCCATGTACTAGAACAGGGGTTCTTACCTGGGGATTCCCAGATCCTTTCCAGGGGATCCATAAATTTGGATGGGAAAAAAAAAATCTGTATTTTACCTAACTTTTTACTGAAATTTTGCATTTCCTTTAATTATAAATGTAGGTAACAAACCTATTCTTGTGAAGGCTCTCACAAGTTTCACCAGATTACCAAAAGTGCCCACAACATATGCAAAACAAGGTTAAGATCCCAAAACCAAGGAGGGATCTGATTCCAGATTTTCCCAGAGAGGAGACTGAATGCAGGTATGAATTATGGTGTGATTTGTGTGTCTAAGATTGAACTGGATCCATTTGTCCTCAGGTTCACAATTTATTCCAACTTTCTCAGTGTCTTCCTATTTTCTATGTAGTATCCAGGGTCAGATTTTTTTAATATGAGGAAGAGGGGAAGGGTTAACTTGAAAGGCATGGATAATTTTCACATAATCACAAAATTTTGGATTTGGAAAGTGGAGCTCCAACACTATATTCACAGTGCCAACAGCAACTGTAAATATGCTGGTACAGTTCTCAATAACAAAATATAATAGACTATTCATATAGAAGACAAAAGCAAAACATTTATTCACACACCAGAAAGCCGAGTCCCAACATTAGAAAGTCAGATCCATCATAGTAGCAAAGAAGTTAATACACCATAACACAGCATGGAGCCACACCCTCCTTTAGCCTTCCCACAAATCAACACTCACAAGCCTAGCTATCTCCCTGGGTGTGACCTCTCCTCCCTCCAGCCTAACTTCTCTGACTTCCAGCTTCCTGTGGGTTCTGCTCCATGCTTCAGCAAACTCCTCCCACCACAGGTTCCACTTGATTACATTTGGCCTGTTATGGGGCACGGAAAATCTTAGAAGCAGGGAAGGTCGTCAAATTTCCTTAGGCTTATTAAGGGGAAGGGAAGACCTTCAAATTCCTGTTACCATTACAGAAGAGACCTCAGCAGCCATTTTGTCTGACTCATACTAAAAAAAAATTAGAATAATAATGGTCCTAGTACAACATGCCTGGCCAGTGACTCTCCTTGTTTTATTTGAAAACCCCTAATATGGTAGCCACTCTCTTCTAAGGCAGTCATTTTCAATAAGAGACAGTTTAGTTGCTTGGAAGTTTTTCCTCATATCAATCCCAAAGTTGCCTCTTTATAATATCTATAGATTCTTGCTTCTGTTCTCTGGTTTCTGTTCTACAGAAAAAACAAACAGAAAAAAGTGCCCTTGTTGTGTCTGAACAGAACAAGTCTGATCCCTTATATACTTGATGACTATTGAAGTACTTGAAGAGAGTTATCATGACTTTCCTGAACCTTCTATAGCCTGGGTTAAACATCTGCATTTCCTTTAAGCAATCATCATATAACCTCTTGCCATTCTGGTCGTCCTCTCCAGTTTATCAATATAGTTTCTAAAATGTGGTTCCCAGAACTGAATGCAATGCTTTAGGTATGCTCTAACTACAAGTTAATTATTCCTAGGTGGCTCAGTAGATAGAGCACTAGACTTGGAATCAAGAAAACATGAATTCAAATCCTACCTCAGACATTTCCTTGCTGTGTGGTCATAACCTTTAACCTCTCAAGGCTTCAGTTTCCTTATCAGTAAAATGAGGGATGATCCTTTATGACATCTGATTTCACTTCTGGTTCTAAACACATGATTCTATAACTTCCTTCATTCTTGGGAACTATACCTTTTTAAATGTAGCCTAAATTTTGAAATACAATTTTTTGGCTGCTACAGCATGGTGTTGACTCATGATGAGTTTGCAGCCCACTACAATTTCCAGATAAACTGCTACTGTCTAGCCATGTCTTTCCCATCTTGTATTTGTAAAGTTAGTTTCTTGAGCAAGTATGAAGCATTATATTTAGTCCTATTAAATTACATCTTGATATATTCAGCCCAATTTTCTGGCCTGTCAAGGTCTTTTTTGGATTCCAATTCTGTCATTCAACGTATTAGCTACCCCCAACTTTGAGCTGGACAGCAGTCCGTAAATAAGCATTTATTTAAGCACCTAATATGTGCCCGGCACTTTGTTGAATTGAATTAAATTGACTATCAAATTCAATAATTATATCCCTTTGCATTTCCCAGGAGCTCTTCCCCTCCTATTTATTCCATTTTTCTCTTTTGGCCTTGGCTATGAGGTGAAGCAACAAGGACAACCAGCCAGGTCCTGACCTGTTTCTGCCAGTCAATGAGTCTTCTGAAGAAGGGTATTTTAAAGGCTTTTTTAAAAAAAAGTATTGACTTTCAGGTTTTGCTTGGGCTAGAAGGAGGGAGGGTTGTTCTTAATCCTCCTCCAACTTTTCTATGCCTTACAATTTTTCTTTACTGACTGTGCCAGTAGTGAGAGACCAAAGACAGTATGAATAATAGATTATTAATATGGAACTTCTCCAATAAGGGAGAACTGCCACCCAGTGAGACTGTGCATTATATAACTGGCAAATTAAAGTGGCATTGGAGTCAGGGTTGTTGCTGAGCATAAGACCAGAGGGAATATATTTCCCTGAATGATCCACTCTTATGGCTGGTTTTTACCCAAAGGTAAAGTAGACATCAACCAAAGTGGTAGGATTTTAGGACTCCCAGGAAAGTTCCTTGTGCCTATATATTTCCCCTCCCACTCATAGCTAATTCCTAAAATTTCTTTGCCAGAGAGCAAAATCCTGTACCTCAAAATGAGAAATTAGGTTTAAATGCCTCTGGGAAAGCATACATACTAACTAAAACTCATCAGCAGTTGATTTCAGATTCTTTCCTGTGAGTAGATCTGTTGGCCTGGTTGAGGGAGAGAGCAAAGGCTAAATGAAGATGGGAGAAGAGGTGCCGTAGAATAGATGAAAGTTAAAATAAGGGCTAATATGGTGGCTTAGAAGACAAGTTTTCCTTCTTCAGTTTTCTGGAGTTTCCTTGTTTCTATATTAATTATTGTTAATAGTTTCATTTGGTTTCTGCTCTCTGTTAGGATCTCTCAACTGCTAAGTGCTCAAGTTCCACAGACTCCAATAAAGGCATATCTAATAGTAATAATAACTGATGTATGTATGTGTGTTTATGTGTGTAATATTTTTATGCACACACATATACATTATATAATATACATGTATTAAAAACTGAACCTTCCTGAAAAGAAAAGAAAACTTCCAGGAAAAAAATGACTGGCTATCACTTAACTTCTACACTTGTCTATCTAATTCTAAACTTGTCTCTTTAACTGCAGCTCTCTGGTTATCTCTTAGCCATACTCTGTCATCTAAACCTGGCATATTCATGTCCAGATATTTTATTTCTCCAGAAGAAACTATTATCACTATCCTCAAGCTATGATTGACCTTTTTGGTGCCTCTGGAGTTAGTTGGTTGGTCCTTTTCTTAATCCTGTACTTGATCTCAAACAATCAGGGAACTTTTTGTGTATTCTGTCATAAGTACATAATGATTATCTGTATTCACTTTCCTTGACTAAGAAAAAGACAAGGAAATGCAAACAGGTGAAGACTGGGTTTCTATCACCTTAAAAGAACAATATAGAACCACTCAGAAAATATATAAACTTACCTGTCACAATTGTGCATGTCCCCCAGTTTTGTTCTTCATTTCTTTAAATAATAGGCTTAAGTTCAATTTCTCCAAGAAATCTTCTAAGTCAGCTTGATCTAATTTACAATCTCCCTCATAAATCTATTCTTTTTTCTTTAATGTAGTACATAATTCTGCACCATTCTATTTCTAGTAATCATATTTGTCCATTTTATATGGTTGTGTTCCTCCCCAAATTAATCTTGAATGTTCACCTAAGATACCACCTCTTTCCCTCCTCTCTCTCTCTCTCTTCTCTC
>CM053586.1:171213190-171229100 GCA_028646515.1 Pseudochirops corinnae
AGTTAGATATTAAAGGGGATGTGGGAAAGCTGGAACTCTACTGCACTGTCGATGGAATTGTGAATTGGTCCAACTATTCTGGAGAGCGATTTGGAATTATGCCCAAAGGGCTATAAAACTGTGCATACTCTTTGACCCAGCAATATCATTGCTAGGTCTATATCCCAAAGACGTTCCCCTAGCCCCAAAAAAGGAAAAAGACCTATTTGTACAAAAATATTTATAGCAGGTTTTTTGTGGTAGCTAATAGTTGGAAATTGAAGGGATGCCAATCAATTAGGGAATGGCTAAACAATCTGTGGTATATGATTAAAATGAAACATTGTTGTGCTATAAAAAATGATAATCAAGATGATTTCAGAAAAACCTGCTAAGACTTACCCGAACTGATGCAAAGTGAAGTGAACTGAATCAGGAGAATGCCAAAGGAGTAATGATGAAGCATGTTATCTGCCTACAGAGAAAGAACTGATAGTGATGGAATACAGACTGAAGCATGCTATTATTCACTTTCTTTCATTTTTCTTCTTTTATTTGAGTCTTCTTTTACAAAATGACTAGTATGAAAGTGTTTTGCATAATTGCACATGTATAACCTGGATCTGATTGTTTACTGTCTCAGGGAAGGGGAAGGAAGGGATGCAGGGAGGAATAGGATTTGGAACTCAAAACTTTAAACAAAAAAGCCTAGTATATCCTTAAAAATGTAATGGGTCGTAAGTTCCACATCAATAGAGGTCATCATTTGGAAACTGCCTTCCCCTCCTCCTAACAGGGAAGGATCTTGTCTTGTTGTATGTTAAGTGCCTAAAATACTATGAAATCCCTGCTCCTTTGTGGGTGTGGCCATTGGTACTTGAGCAGAGTAGAATCATTGATTTAGAGCAGAAAGAGACTCTTGAGGTCTCCTTGTTCAATTCCTTTATTTGACAGGTGAAGAAACTGAGTCCCAGAGAAGGCCTCAAGTCGCACAGTCAAGGAGAAGAGTTAGATTTGAAACTCACATTCTCCGATTCCCAATTTAATGCTTTCTCCAGTGAATCATACTCCCTTCTGTGGTATTTGTGGGAGATAGGAAGAGAAGCAGTGAGAAAGGGGTGTGTGTGTGTGTGTGTGTGTGTGTGTGTGTGTGTGTGTGTGTGTGTGACAGGCAGACTGATGTATAGGCAGGCAGACAGAGACACAGAGAGTGACAGAAATACGGAAACAGAGAGAAAGAGACACATATAGAGACAGACAGAGAAACACTGAGATACATAGAGACAGGAGGATGAGAGGAGAGAGAGAAGAGTGGAGGAGAGAGGAGAAAATTAATTTATGGCACTATATTGAAGAATTGTGTTTTTAACTCTGTCTTTGAAACTGGTGAGAGAATCTCTAATACTTTAGTGCAAACAAGAAAACACCTAAGTGAGGTTCTACATCTCTGCCTACCCCAGCCTACTACCTACCCTATTCCCTCTTCCTCCTCCCACTACATATACATATCTCCACATTTCCCCTTCACCCTAGTTAGGAGGTAGGTCTGCCTGCTCAGTGACTCCCCTGAGTAAATGCTTCACTCTGTGCCCATTTACTTTTGTCCTTTTCTACCTTCTCAGGCTCTAGGGACTGGGATTTGCCTGTCCCTGATAGGTAGTGTTCCAGGCTGTCTCACCCACTTTGCTGAGTCACACAGTTTTGACACCAGGCCACCAAGACCTAAAGGCTCCAGTTGGAAAGATCCTAATTAATCAATTTAATAATAGCCCTGGCAGGAGCAGGCCCAGCCACTGTGTTATCCCTGCAGCTGTTCACTCACTGTCAGCACCCAACACACACCCAGGACCATGGAATGGGAGATCATTGGTGGCAAAAGAAGATTAAAAAGAAGTATAATCCCAATACAGACGTGTTGTGATTATCTAGGTGTGAATTATCTGTGGGGAAACCTCTTAATTAATCCCAACTAATTTTCTTCTACCACACAACACCCTTCCTGGTCACCCCCTTCTGTTATCATTTGGAATAAGAGCAATGTAAACAGACTAATTTTAATTTCAATCACAGAAAATTTAATCAGGGATGTAAATCTCCCCAGTGTTGGAGAATATGGTATGGGCAGAAATAGTGTATATTCTCCAAAATCACAAATGCAGGATATAGACAGATAAATAGACAGACATAGATAGAGATACACACATATATGTGTGTATATGTATGCATACATACATATACATATATGTATGGGTGTATACACAAATATGTAATATGTTACATATTACATATTATTATATATTACATATAGACATATCATATATATCCTTTACATGAGGGGAGGTTGGAACAACATGGAATTTGTAGGCAAAAGACACCCAACATCACTTATTATTACATTTGTGTAAGTCATACTATCTCTGGGCCTCAGTTTCTCTACCTGTAAAATGAAGAGGTCGGGTTAGGTGATCTCTAAGTCTCTAAGATCTCTTAGCTCTAAATCCTCTCTGTGGGTATTTAAAGGATCACTTTGTATAATATTGTATTACAACATAGAATTCTGTGATCAATTCACAGTGTTCTAGGATGGAATGTGGGCACACACAGAATGGGTCCCCACTTTCCCCAGAAGATAGGAGACCAGATACCCTTTGGCTCCTCCTTGTGGCTCATCCCAATCATTACCCAAGGTTGGCTCTGCCCCTACCCCCTCCCTTCATTGTGAGTGTGCTTGGTGGGGACCTCTGACCCCAAAATAGGTCTGTTTTGAGTAGGAGCCTGGAGCATGCGGTAGCAGAGCCCTGTGACTCTGGTTTCAGGATGAAAACTTCCATCGATTTTGAAGATTCCCATAAGAATAGGCTGGGGGCTCACGACTCATTTATACAGTGCCTTAAGGTTTACAAAGTGCTTTTCCTCAGCACAACCCTATAAGGACTGTGTTTGACAGATGAGGATGTTGAGGTGCAGAAAGATTAGTCACACAACTAATTAGTGTTGGAGGTGATAAGTGTCAGAATGGCACTCACGCCTAGGTTCCCAATGCGCTTTCCATTACATGAAGTTCTGACTCATACCAACTTAGCTTTGGCCCATCTCCCCTGGAAAGGAGTCTCCCAAATTCATGCCATTGATTACAAAGGGGGGCCAGGAAAGATGGTGTGGCTGGTTCAGTTCAAATAATCACCACCACTAGAGAAATCAGCCACTGTGTATGCAGCTGATTGGAGGAATGGGGGAAGGGAGAGAAATATGTGTTAGTGGTAACATCTCAATCTATGAATGACTCCCGGATAGATCTCAGACTTTTGCTGTATAGAGATATATGTGGGGGAACATAATTTATCTTGCAGTAAACTCAGATTCAAGTAATGGGCCTCTGTCTTTTCGAGTGCCTTGACACTGTAATGTGTACTGGATCAGGGAAGGGTGAGAATCGTATCTCTTAGGCCGAGCCCTCCCTCCCTCCCTCCCCATCCCAGAATGATGCGTAATGCTTTGTATCCTGAGGGTCATTCCAGTTTTCATTGTTGTTATTACCGCTGATATTATTACTAATGCCCAAATTATCTCTCCACTCTGAGAAAGAAAGGGAAAGTTCTCGTGCTGAGAAAGTCTAACTGTTCTGGGAATAATTGGAAACAATCAGCGAAGCAAGCAGGAGGTGTGTGTATTACTCCCTTTCCTCCATCAGAAGCCCCTAGCAGGGTGGGAAGAGGAGGGGAAGAAGAAGAGAAGAAAAAACCTGAAACTCCCCACCCCAACCCCGAATCCTGCATTTGTTCCTTCTCTCAAAACCCCCATAGAAAATAAAGCTGAAGGGGTGAGGGTGAGGGGAGAGGTGTGCATACAACCCCCCAGGGAGCCGTGAAGGACAGAGCTGTATCCCGCGTAGACTGGGTCTCTTCAGGTTGTTTGGGTTGGGGCATAAACAGTCTGAGGCTGTGTGAAGGGGGAGAGGAGGATTTTCGAATAAGGAGTAATGAGTTAAGGGAATCATTCACTGAGTAAAATAAAATATCAGAAGTCAAATTGCAGGGATGATTTCAAGTAATCATAAAGGGTTTTTCAAATATATTCACTGCCAAGAGCTACAGATGTCAGGAGAGGAAATTGGCCCACTTACCAATAATGGTACTGGAGAGTGGGGAGCAGGATCGGGAGGCGATAAATGCTTAAACCGCCCCCCACCCCCACTTCCTCATCCTCACTCTCCTGGGTCTTTTCTCATCAGATCCGTGGAAGGAAGGACTTAGATTTCTTCTGTATGGAGCGGTGTGGCTGAGGCTGGAAGAAGCTTCGGGGACAGAGAGAGCCCATATGGAAGGGCTCAGGGAAGTCGTGCCTTTTGTCCTCATATTCCTGATACTTGCCATAATGCCTCACACACAGTAAGGAACTAATGAACGCTTGTTATGTGAGTAAATCATGACAAATTCACGTCACAGTCCTCTTCAGAAGCTCCTTTATCCTCTTGTTGTTATTGAGTCATTCTCAGGCATGTTTGACCCTTTGTCATCCCTTTTAGGATTTTCTTGGCAAAGATCCTGGAGTGGTTTGCCATTTCCCTGTCTAGTTCATAAGGAAACAGATGCAGATAGGGTAAAATGACTTGCCCAGGGTCACATAACTAGTAAATACTTGAGGCTGGATTTGAACTCAGGTCTTCCTGACTCTAAGATCAATGTTTTATTCACTATACCTTTGTCCTTAGGTCCATGAAACTATGAATAGGAAAGTTTCCTGGGAATGATACGTAGATGTAAAGTTACTATCAACATGGAAAACTGTCTGAGGCAGACAGAGATTGAAAGACTTGCCCAGAGTCACACAACTAGTGAATGTCTGGGAATGGATTTGAACTCTGGTCATCCTGACTCCAGTCAGAGATTAAGGAAGTCATAGCATCATAGAGGATCATACATCTGTTCATAGCTGGAAAGGATCTCAGAGGCCATCTGGTCCAAGTCCCTCATTATAAGGAATAGAAGCCCAAGAAGGCTGAATGCCCAAGGTCATCCTAGTAACAAGCATAAAGATAGATTTAAATCCAGGTCCTCTGACTCTATTCCAAAGTTCTTAATGTAGGTTTTCTGGGCAGAATTTAGGATTTCATTGGTGTGGGGAGCCCCTGGTGAGGAATTTACCTATGCAGGTACACAATTTTCCTTAAACCTGTTGCCCCAGAGAGCAGCCTGGGGTATGGAAGGGCTAACCAACATGCTTACAGTAATCTAATCGGTATGTTAAAGGCTGACCTTGAGTCAAGTTTCCTGATTCTTCATTTGCCATGCCACATTCCTTGACCTGGGACAAATTGAAATCCTAATCCCCTTTCAGTAACCTCTTGTGCTAATATTTTCATGGCCTGGAGAAAGGTGTTAGAGCTACCTCTGTGAAAACCCTTGGTGAGTCCTTGAACTACAAGCCCAAAGATGCAAATTTAGTAAAGACAGTAAAAGGAAAGACTGTATGAAAAAGGGCAACTCACATTAGGGACAGGATGAGAAAGGGGTGCCTGAGGCAGGGCCAGGTCCAGGACTATTCAGATGAAGGGTGAGAGAGAAGCCAATCAAAATCTATAAATAAAGTTATGAAAGGGTATGACTGGGGTAAAAGCAGACTTATTCATCAGATCTTGGCATGCTAGAATGAAGGAATCCGCCCCAGGAAGTCAAAGACCAAAAGAAAAGGCCTGTACATATACCAAGATAGTCACAGCAGGGCTTTTTGTGGGGGCAAAGACCTGGAAAGAAAGTGAGCAGCCATTGATTGGGGAATGGCTGAGCTAACTGTGGTATACAAATGTGATGAAATATTACACGCCATAAACATGGCCAATGTTACGAATTCAGGGAAATAAGGGCTTAAATGGACTTCTGAGAGAGGAGCTCAAGCAGAGCCAAGAGAGCAATATAGGCAGTGACTGTAATGCTGTAATAGGAAAACAGAAAGAAGACAAAAAGGGAGATAGTGAAGACTCATCTTGGTCCCAGAAAACCTGGAACGGAATATTGTACTGAGGTACAGAGGTGAGGGTCTACAGGGACTACATTTTACCTTCATCATGTGGAGCAATTATTATGCCAGTTGTTTTTATTTGACTTTTTATCTTTGTTACAAGGCAGCAATAACTTACTAAGTGCTTGCCATATACCAGACGCTGTGCCTGGTGACTGGTGATACAAAAATGAGAAAAACAAAACAAAACAAGAGAAAGTTAGACCCTGCCCTCAAGGAGTTTACTATCTAATCAAGGATGGTAATAAACAAAAGGGAGCTGAACAATGGTGGAGGTAGGGGGGTGTAGTAAAAAGGGAAATGGTATCTACTGGTGGGAGGTTGTTGGTTCACTCATGTCCCACTCACTCAAAGCTGTCCATGGGGTTTTCTTGGCAAAGATACTGCAGTATTTGTCATTTCTTTCTCCAGTAGATTAAGGCAAACAGAAGTTAAGTGACTTGCCCAGAGTCACACAGCTAGGAAATGCCCGAGGTTGAGTTTGAACTCAGGTCTTTGTGACTCCAGGTCGGGTGCTATCCCCTGAGCCACCAGCTGCCTCTGCTAGTGGTGAGGGAAGAGGGGAAAACATGGTATTGAAGTCTGGAAATTCAGAAGTAGAGACTAGAAATGGATGAAAATTGCCTTTGATTAGCATGGACCCCTCCGCAATATGGGGATAAAACCCCCTCCGCCACTCTGCCTTCCCTTCTATCATCCTCCCCCCCCCATCCCCTTCCCCTTTACTTTCCAGTAGGGTAAGATTCTCAGTTGAGTGTGTATGCTATTCCCTCTTTAAGCCAAATCCCCCAAGTAAGATTCACTCATTCCCTCTTCCCTCTCCCCTCTTCCCTTATGTTGTGAAACCATTTTTCTTGCCTCTTTTATGTGAATTTACACCACTCTATCTCTCCTTTTTTTCTTCTCCCAATATATTCCTCTCATCCCTTGATTTTATTTTTAGATATCATCTCTTCATGTTCAACTCACCCTGTGCCATCTATCTGTCTATCTATCTATCTATCTATCTATCTATCTATCTATCTATCTATCTATCTATTTCCTTAGTAGAAGGAGTTTTGTTGTTGGAGTGTTTACAGTACCAATAAAATAAATTCAGATCTACCTCTACCCCGCCAAAATAAAATAAAACAATTGCCATTGCTAGACCACTTACACAGTTTGTTACCCTGAGAGGTGGCCCAATCTGAAAATTCAAAAGAAAAGGCTTAGGGCAAGAGTTCTCCATGTTTTCTTGCATCATGGAACCCTTTGGCAGTTCAATTAAGCAAATGAATGTCTACTAAGAATAATAATGCTTTTAAAAATTATTAAAGGATTAATAATTAAACAATTGCTAAATTTTAGTTAGAAGTTAGTGAAAATAAAGATATATTTTTTCCTTTCATTCAAGTTTATAGAACCCAATTATAGAGCCTTTGGGGATGCATGGACCCCAGTTTAAGAACCCCTGGTTCAAATTAATTCCAACAATACAACTATGATGAGTTATTTAGTATAATTAGATTGTTTGGAGGAATGTCTCTAAAATTAAAAATTCATGATTCAAAACCAGGTGCTCTGACTAATCCAGTACTATTAACATGTGTCCAGGGCCCTTTGTGGACGTCTAGGTGGTGCAATGGATAGAGTGCTGGCTGTGAAGTCAGGAAGGCTCAATTTTCTGGGTTCAGATCTGGCCTCAGACATTTATTATTGGTGTGACCCTCGGCAAGTCATTTAATTCTGTTTGCCTCAGTTTCCTCATCTAGAAAATGACCTGGAAAAGGAACTGGCAAACTGCTCTAGTACCTTCTCCAAGAAAACCCCAAATGGGGTCAAAATGAGTCAGAAATGACTGAATGGCACCAAAAATCTGAGACTCATTTAGCATTTACTTGTTAAATATTGTGTACCCCAGTATGGAATGTAAGCTCCTAGAAGGTGAAGACTATTTTGTTCTTGTCTTTTGTCTTTGTATCTCCATTACTCAGCACGTTGTTTGGCATGAAGCAGGCACTTAATAAATGCTCATTGAATGAATAAATTGCACAAGCTTAAATTGCAATTTCCTCCAGCAGCTCCTTGTGTCCCTAGATCCAAGTGACCGAGCAGAGGGAAACATCAATGCAAAGTTGCCATCACTATGTAAATCTATTCCTACTAACACATATTTCTCTTGGTATCTCATTAATGGATGGAACACTGGTCTGTGATCCGACCATTAGAATATTTCTTGCTTTTTTTGTGTGTCCCTAAGGGCAAAAAAACACACCTAAAAGAGTCTATAGATAGCAACAGCATTTCGTTGTCATCAGGGTCTGTTTTGTGAACACCTTGCTATCAGTAAATTCACTCAATGATTACAGCGTCACATTAGCAGCTGTCAAGAGAGGTTTTTGTCAAGCGCCTGGTGGTCTATTTTCAGGCAGGCCTAGAAATACACAGTCACTGGGTGACCACTGAGGACTGCACATCTGGGGTTCATGTCTGAGTTTAGCCTAGTATAACTAAGGGCTGAATGGGACTGCATACAATTTATTAGCATACTGCCATTCCTTGGACCTCCATTCTGCCCCATTTATTAAGAGACTATTGTGCACAGAGTACTATGTTTAGAATCAAGGGAAGTACAAAGTTAATGCAAAGGCATAATCTCTACCCTCATGAAATTTATAATCTCATGGGGGTAGCTATCTACCACCCTATCTAACATTTTCTCTTGGTGGAATCAAGGGAGTGGGGAGATCTACTTAGACCCCAAATTTAAAAAAAAGTTCTTTTTCCCCTCTTTCTCATCTCCCATCACTTAGATGCTTTCTGTCACTATCTCCTCCTTCACTTCTGTCTCACATGATGAAGCAGCTTTTATTCCTTACCAAGGCTAAATCTTCTGGCTGTTCAAGCGATCCCATTCCATTCCATCTCCAACAGATTGCCTCCTCTGTCATTCCTGCTCTTTCACTTATTTTTAATCTTTCCTGTCTACTGGCTTATTCTCTGCTGCCTACAAACATACTCATGTTTCCCCCATTCTGAAAAAAAACAAACGACCCTCACTTGATCTTTCCATCCCGGGTAATGATTGCCTTATATCTCTTTTGCCCTTTGTAGCTAAACTCCACAAAAAAGCCATTTATGACAGGTGCCTCCATTTTTTCCCCTCTCACTTCTTAAACCCTTAAAATCCAGCTTCTGATCCTTAATTATTCCACCAAAATAACTCTTTCCAAAGTTACCAACCATCTCTTAATTGCCAAATTCAATAAGCTCTTAATGCCTGTTTCCAAATCCTTTTTCTCCTTGACTTCTCTGTAGCCTTTGACATTGATAATATTCTTCTCCTGGATGCTCTCTTCTCTCTAGGTTTTCAGGACACCACTCTCTCTTGGTTCTCCTCCTACCTATCTGATTGCTCCTTCTCAGTTTCTTGCTGGATCCTCATCCTGATTATACCCTCTGGGACAGAATCCTGGGTCCTGTTCTCTTTTCCCTCTACACTACTTCATTTGATCATCCCATCAGGTCCTTTGTGTTTAATTACCATATCTATGTTGGTGATTCTCAAATCTGCCTATCCTGCCCCAACCTCTCCACTAAATACTAATCTCATATCTCCAACTGCCTTTTCAAACATCTCAAACTCGATGTCCAGTAGACATCTTAAACTAAAGAAGTCCAAAACAGAACTAATTATCTTTTCCCCTAAATCCTTCTTCTCCCCCTTCCTTATTACTGTAAAAGACAATGCCAACTTTCCAGTCCCTCAAGTTCCTAATCTTGGGTCATCCTGGACTCCTCACCATCTCTCATCCCCCATATCTAATCTATTTTCAAAGCCTTTTGATTTTACCTCTGCAACATCTCTCAAATATGCTCCCTTCTCTCCTTTGACACTCTCACCACTTTAGTTCAGGCCTCATCACTGTAAACCTGGATTATTACAACAGTATGCTGGTTGGTCTTCCTTTCCCAAGTCTCTCCCACCCTAATTATTCTCCATTCAGTTACCAGAATGATTTTCCTAAAATGCAAATTTAATCATGTCACTCCCCTACTCAATAAACTCCAATGGCAACCTACGACCTCCAGAATCAAATCAGAGCAAAATGCTCCGCTTGGCATTCAAAGCCCATCATAGCCAAGTTCCCTTTTCTATTTTTAGTCTTCCTACATCTTACTCTCTAACATATCCTGTTTAATCCAGGCACACTTGCTTCCTAGCTATTCCGTGAACAAGATCCTGTCTCTTGGATCTGGCCATTTTCTCTGGTTGACTCCCATGCATGGAATTCTATCTCCACAGCTCTACCAAGTGAATTACTTGGCTTCTTACAAGTCCCAAACAAGTCCTTTATGGGAAGTCTTTACCAACACTTCTTAATTCTAGTACCTTATTTTTGTTAATTATTTCCTATTTATCCTGCTTATAGCTTGTGTGTTGTTCATTTCATTTCAGTCATGTCCAACTCTTTGTGACCTCATCAGGGGATTTTCTTGACAAAGGTGCTGAAGTGGTTTGCCATTTCCTTCCTCAGCTCATTAAATCTGGTACAAACAAGATTAAATAATTTTCCCAGGGTCATACAGATAGTAAGTGTCTGAGACTGGATTTGAATTCAGGTCTTCTGACTCTGGTCCTGGTGGTCTATTAACTGAGTCACCTAATGGCATGCACACACACACACACACACACATGTACACACACACACACACACAGAGTTTTGTATGTATTTGTTTCCATATTGTCTCTGCCATTAGATTATAAACTCCTCAAGAGTAGGGGTTGTCTTTTACCTCTCATTGTATCCCCGACACTTAGCGCAGTGCCTGGCACATAGTAGACAGTGAATGTTGATTGACTGAATGATTGATTGATCAGACAAAGAAATCAGACTTTCTTCCGTCATTTGTTCAGTTTATCAATACATCACCACGTACTCATTAACAGCTCACCAGGGAGACAAACAATAGCATGGTGTGTGCTGAGTAGAAGCCAGCCTGGAAGCCAGGAAAACCTGAATTTACATCCTGCCTTTGACATCCTGTCACTTGGGTGACCTGGGCAAATCACTTAAGCCCTCAATACCCTGTCCAACTCTGTAAGCCTCTAACTTTTAGAGAATGTGTCAAACTTCGTGTGTATGTGTTTGTGTACGGTTTGGGAGGGGGCAGTGACCGGAGAAAGATTCATGGAGTTTAGAGAGTGATTAACTTGGAGGATGCAATAGAGCAGACCTGCACAACCTGCGACACCCCTTCCCACAGGATTTTTCCCTCTATATTTTTCTTGGGCTGCCCAAAATCCTTTGGTGTGCCCATAGGCCATAAGCAACCCAGGGGCAACAGGTTGTATAGGCCTACAATGGAGAGTCCATCACCCATCTGATTATGGGGGCAGACAATGGTTCTACTAATTGCTTGTCTTGTGTTATTTACATTGCTTTTATATCTTAATTAAGTGTTTTTGTTATTGTATTTCTATATCTGGCCTTTTCTATAAATAGAGAATGTCATTTTGCGGAATATTACCATGATTAGCAGAAATAAATATCCTTAAACAGTACATCTTGAACCTGTATTTTCAAGGGCCTTATGTTAAATAATATTCCTTATCAATTTCATAGGTTAGTAGATGAAGAGGTTGGAAGCGATTTCAGAAATCATAGGATCATAGATTTGATTTGGTAGGGATTTTTGTTGTTTAGTTGCTTTAGTCATCTCTGGCTCTTTGTGATCCCATTTAGGGTTTTCTTGGCAAAGATACTGGAGTGGTTTGCCATTTCCTTTTCTAGTTCATTCAATGTATGAGGAAATCGAAGCAAATGGGGGGACGTGACAACTTGCCCAGGATCACACTGCTAGTAAGTGTCTGAGGCCAGATTTGAATTCAGGAAGAGGAGCCTTAGAAGACATCTAATGAAACTTTCCCATTTAACAGATGAGAAAACTGAGGTTGAAAGAGGTTGACACAAGCAGCAGAGTCAGGATTTGAATTTGGGACCTCTGACTCCAGATACAGTCATTTTTCCACTGTTCCACTCTTTAGAGATATTCTGTTTAAATAGGTTTTCCCAAGGACTTAGAAAGAAGTCATCTAAGAAAAATTAGAACTTAACACAAAACTAGCTGTGTGACCTCGGGCAAGTCACTTAACCCCAATTGCCTTACTTTCCCTCCTCCAAAAAAGCCAAAAAGAAAAAAGAAAACTCAGAGTCAGAAGACAGAGGGAGATAAGTGACAGGGCTGAAGTTGGTCTGTGGACACAGAAAGGATCATGTGGATATGGCCGTGGCATCCCGGAACCTAGAAGTTTAAGAGCAATTGAGGTGAATGGGAATGTGAGAGGATCTGCTCCAGAAGGCTTCATGGAGGAGGTTGTGCCCAATCTGGACCTTAAAAGATTTGAGGAGGCAGAGAGCAGGAGAGAGTGTGATCCATGCGTAGGGAGACAGACTGAATAAATCAATGGAGAGAGCAGAACACTATTAGGGAACAGTCATAGGTTCATTCTGGCTAGAAAGGTTAGCTGAAAATGAATGACATAACAGAAGGACTCAAATACCCATCTAAGGAGTTTGTATTTTGCCCTAAGGAGACATTAGAGATTTCTGAGGTAGGGCTTTGGCTTCTTTCAATTATGAGCTAAAATCCCACCTTGTGGGAGAAGACTTTCCTTAAGTCCTCCTTAATTTTAGTGCTTTTCCTCTGTGATTACTTCACCTCCCATTTACTCAGTATACATCTTATTTATACATCGTTTTTTTGCATGTTGTCTCCCCGATTAGACTGTGACTTCCTTGAAAGCAGTGACTGTTCATTTCTTCATTTCATTTATCTATCTATCCATCTATAAATGACAAGCCACTCCAGGATCCTTGCCAGGAAAACCGCAAATGGAGTCAAGAGTTGTTGAACACAGCTGAAACAATTAGACAACAACAATCTATCTACCTGTGTATATATTTATCATTTGTTAGTCCATCCATTCATTCATCTATCACCTATCATCTGTCCTTCTTCCTTCCTTTCCTTCCTTCCCTTCCTTCCTTCCTTCCTTCCTTCCTTCCTTCCTTCCTTCCTTCCTTCCTTCCTTTCTTTCTTTCTTTCTTTCTTTCTTTCTTTCTTTCTTTCTTTCTTTCTTCCTATGTAGCTATCCTGCCTTTCTTTGTACCTTCAGTGCTCAGTACAATGTCTGGCACACAATACGTGCTTAATAAATGCTTGTTGACTGACTATTTGATTAAGTGGCAGGGTAAAGTGGTCAGACCTCGGAAGATTATTTTGGAAGCTATATGAAGGATGAATTTGGGGAAAGGAGAGAGAGAGACAGGAGGGAGTGAAACAAGGAAAACTCTGGGAAGATAGGAACTATTATTTTTCAACTTTTAATCCCCCCCTTTAGCCCAGGACCCAGCACATACTAGACACTGCATATTTCTTGGTGAATTGAAGACATATTTGAGTGTAAGACTTTATTTACTGTAGCACTGGGTATATGCAGTATCATAAACCTTTCCATTTCCTTCTCTGGGCCTTCCTCCTCTCCCCACCTCCTCTCCAAGCTGGTAATTAAAAATATCAAAGCAAAGTACTACTGTCTCATTACATGTCCTGTTTATGTGACTCTAATGTGCTTAGAGATGATTTGGAGGGCTGGGGAATCAGAAGAGGAGGTTTACTGAAGTCCAGTCCAGCTCCCGGTGTTCCAGAGATAAGAGCCTTGAGTCCAAGCTGTGAATTAACTCCACAGCAAACCAATAACATGTTAATGTGGGTGAGGAATTAAAAATAACAGAGATACTGCACATTTCAGTGATTAATTAGCTGTACTAGTTAATTTTGCTGCTTGTGGATACAAATTACGGTTCTTAATAGTAGAGTCATTTCCTATTGGTTACTGACTTGCCATAACTGGGATGTTTTGCCATAATCATCACTCACGTTTCACAGGGAAAGTACAGACATCCAACTGTCTCAGTTATGCATTACAGTAGGGTTTCATTTGGTTAGCACTCTATGAAGCTTATTAAACTCCCTTGCAAAATGTTCTAATACTACTAAAAAGCCCCGTCTTGAATCCATTGTCAAGCACATGCCCCTGGAGTAAAGGCAGTTCAGGAAATGAGTGGGAAATTGGGGTTGGGGTGGGTAGTCACTGGAAAGCTAATTGAAGGCATGGTTCCTGTAGGGCTAAGACTTGTAATACCTGGAGGGTGGGGGTGAGTCAAGGCTAACAGTGAATCATGGCTCCATGGAATAGAAAGAATACTGTAATTGGAATCAGAAGACCTAGGTTCCAATCACAATTCCGCTATTTACTAGGTAGGTGTTGTGGACAAGTCCTTGACTTCTCTGGGCCTCAAGAAAATGCAATATGAGATATCATTTTCCTCCTCCAAATTTCCTAATACCCTTCATCCTTAACTTAGTAAAAAAATAAACACAGAGATCTCTTAGGATAAGAACAGGAGTTTATTCTCTTCCCCGGGAGTAGAGGACAGTCTTCCCCATGACTCGTCACGGAGAAGAGGCAAGTTACAAAAGATAGTGCGGGAATTTATAACTTAACCTAGTCAAGACCCCTCCCCGACTGTTTCCTCTCTCATTGGTGGAGAGGCATACTTCACCAAATTCTTCCCCAACTGGGACAGCAAGAAAAGAGGGGGGGAGGGTTCCACCAGGGCAGGAAAACAGACAAAGGAAGATAAAAGTGATTGACAGCAGCAATGGAGGAGGAGGAAGGAAGGGAAAGTTAACAACCCCAAATTGAGAAGTTTTCACTCATCCCATACACTAAGACACTTTGGAGTTCTACTTTATTATCATTCTGTCCTACCTTGGATTATACTTCCTCTCCTTCTGTCCACATAGGGAATCATACCTGCAGGTTCTCTGCCTAAAAGAACATAAATTTTGATTGCAGAAACCTTGAAAGATATCTTGGGGTTTACAAGCTAGATTTCTTTCTTAGACACCATGCCTAAAACCCAAATCAATCTGACTCTCATTGATTGGCCGATAATAGGCCCCAGTCTAAGCCCCATTTGGTCATTGTTTGAGCTCTGATGACTCAGTGAGTGCAAATAACAATTGTTTTTGTTTGGGACTGAAATCCTGAGGGTCTTCTCTCAAATTGATTTTTTTTTAAACGAAGTAAAAGTAGCCATTCTTTGCCTAATTTCTTACTTAGCCTTAATTCCTGAATGACTTGCCTCCAACAAGCTGAGGTCTGGGAGAGACCTTAGTTTAAAAACACCAAGGTCTCCCCCTGCATCTAGGGCCATCTCCAGTTGCCCTGATCTATATCTTGCCACTGGACCCAGGTGGCTCCAGAGGAGAGAGTGAGGCTGGTGACTTTGCACATCCCTGACTGACTTAAACCCAGTTCACTTACAAATCATGTCATCACCTTCCTGAAATTACAAGTCCTCTTCTAGATCATAGAACATTAACAACAACAAATACATATACTTGTTCATAAAGTATTCTTCAGGGGTTCTTGAATTCTTTAAAATATTTTTATAATTGCACTTCAGTATAACCAGTTTCCTTCATAACACAATTTTATTCATTAAAATTATATATGTAACTATATATATGTGTGTATAACTATATATGTATATGTATCTATATCCTTTTTGGGGGGGAGGGGAGGGCAATTGGGGTTAAGTGACTTGCCCAAAGTCACATGGCTAATAAATGTTAAGTATCTGAGGCTGGATTTGAACTCAGTTCCTCCTGACTCCAGAACAAGTGCTCTATTCACTGCACCACCTAGCCACCCCTATCTATCTATAATCTGAGAATGGGTTCATAGATATTACCTGATGAGTTCCATAACCCAAGAGAGGTTACAAATCTCTCCCTAACTTAGTAGGAGCATAGATTTAGAACTGAAGGTGATCTCAGAGGTTATTTTAGTCCAGCCCCC
>CM053586.1:171236467-171246548 GCA_028646515.1 Pseudochirops corinnae
TTCCTATGCTGCTGAAGAAATGAAAGGTCTGTCAAAATGTAAATGTAACAAAATTTTAAATTGCAAATTATTTTTAAGTCATTATTTTAAAATTTTGTACTCATAAAACATTTATAGCAGCTCTTTTTGTGGTGGCAGAGAAGTGGAAATTAAGTAGGTACCCATCAACTGGGGAATGGCTGAACAAATGATGATCTATGAATGTAATAGAATACGACTGTGCTGCAAGAAATGACAAAAGGGCTAGTTTCAGAAATACCTGGGTTGACTCATGAACAGATGAAGAGTGAAGGGAACTGAACCAGGAGAATAATGTATATAATAACAACAGTATTGTATAGACAATCACCTTTGAAAGATTGAGAACTCTGATACATGTAGTGTTCCACTATGATTCTGGAAGACAGATGATGAGGCACATGAGATGATAGATTCAGGGTGCAGAATGAGATATGCATTTTTGGTCAGGAACAAAGAGGGATTTGCTTTGTTTTACTCTGAATATGTTACAAAGGCTTTCTTTTTCTTTTTCCCCAATGAGGGGTATGTTTGTGGGTGGTGGAGGAAAAAATACTTGCTAATTGAAAATAAAAATAAAATTTTAAAAATGTATTCTCTAAATCGTAAAGTCCCAGTTTCTTCTCCATAGCTATGGCTCTGGACCTCCTCTTCATTATTAAACCCCTGGCCCTCACTGACTACAATGTCATTCCAGGAAATGAGCTGCCATAGGCTACTCCAGTAGGTGGCCTATCCTTATGTATGGAGTGGCCCTAACACTAGAGGAACAGTGGGATAAGTTAACTTAGGTTCCTAATTTGGAAATAGCATATGAGTGTGTGTATGTTTGTGTGTGTATTGTTGTTGTTGTTGGAAGGAGTGAGTCTTGTTATCCTAGCCTTGAGAGGAAGGATTCAACTTAAGGCACCAATATGGAACACTGACCAGCATGCTTCCCTGGTAGAGGAGATGAAGCCCATCATATCTCTCACTCCAACTAGGAAAGTTTCTGGAGAGCTAAAGTAGGAAGTATCAAGGCTTAAGAGGAGTCTATCCAGGAGATGACCACTGAACTCTTTTCCTTCTTCTATCACAGCCTGATGATCACTGAACCCAAGGCTCAGATTCTGTGTATCCTGCCTTGTTTTAGACTTCCAATGGTCCCTTGCTTCTCATTGATGGCTGTGATCTATATGTAGCCTTGCCCTTTTATATTTTTTCCTTCTTTCTCATGTCCTTGGCTTTCTCGAGTCTTTTAGCTTTAATGCCTTCCCCAAAATGTGCTAAATAAAGGCCAACACTGGCCAAACTACTCCCTCTTTGAAGACCCCTTTCAGAAGCAGTAACGGAACACTGTTCACTAAGAGAAGTATGTCTAGAAAGTAGGTTAAATGTCATCACATTTGCCTACCCACCCCTCACTTCTATAGGTCCAGAGAGATTGTTCTTGTCCAAGACCTCACAAGTAACAAGTGACAGAGTAGGGATTTGAACTCATTTCTCATGACTCTAAGTCCATTACTCTTCTCACCACACCACTCTGCCTTCTGGCTGATCATATTGGTTTTCAGGTACCATATTTTTGGAAAGACATTAACAAGATTATCCAGAGGGTGATCACCAGGATTTGGGGCCTTAAATTCATGGCATATGAAAAAAAATGGTATATTTAGCATTGAGAAAGGAATAGTTCTATCTCTTAATTTTATTGAAAAAGAATCCGAACCCCAGAGGAGGGAACTGTCCAAGGTCACAGAAACAGAAACACACAGAGAACAGATCTTTTCCTGTTACAACATTTTGCCCAGTAGTAGCCACTAAAGGTTGTGTATGTGAACATGGGAGTTCCCTTTCCTGCATCTCACCCTTCTCACCAGCAATGATTCAATCCCACTCCTGTTCTTCCAACCCTCCTAGAATTCTTTGTCTCTGTTTCCCTTTCTCCTCTCTTTCGTCCTTTCTCTTTCTTCTTCCTTCTATCCCTCAATCTCTTCCTCTCTCTCTCTCTCTCTTTCTGTCTCTCTCTCTCCCTCTCTCTCTCCCTCTCTCTCTTTCTCTCTCCCCCTCTCTCCCTCTTTCCTTCCCTCTCTTCCTCCTCTTCCCTCCTTATTTCCCAAGTTTTGTCTTCTCTTACCCTTCACAACTAAACTCAAGACCCATCTCCCCCAGGAAATCATCTTCTTTATTAGATACATTGAGCAACTATTCATTTCTGTTACATTTTAAGTCATGACAGATACTCAACGACCAAGATAAAGGGGTCCCATTTTATTTCTCACTTTGCTATAGAAAACTATGAATTAGAAGCTAGACTTTTCCTAGCTGGCAAAGGAGAGGGAAAATTGGTGCCCTGAATCACTGTACTGGGTGAAGAAGCCAGGTATCCAAGTGAGAGCCCTTTAATAATAATAATAATAATTCACAGCTCTTTCAACTTTTCAAATCTCTTTTCTTATTACAATCCTGTGAGTTAGATCACATGAATGTTAATCATCTCCATTTTACACATGTGGAAACCTGAATTTCAGAGAGATTCAATGACTTGTGTAAGGTTGGACTATAAGCTAAGCTTGGAACTCAGGTCTTCTAAGTCTCATTTCGGTGTTCATTCCACTATAGCACAGTGCCTTCAGTTAACCAAACTATAATCATGGCAGGGTGATTGGGGCTTTTTTCCCCTTTCCTAGGGAACTGAAAATTAAATAGGCATGCTTCTTCCTTCTTGGTCTCATAGTATTTTATCTAGGTGGTACTTGCCTTGCAATCCTCTGCTAGCCCCTCACCATTGTTCCCTAAATCAATCTTATTGTGTCTCAGAATAGATGAAGATTGTGTCCACTATACCTTTTCTCACTACTTAGTCCCTCTTCTTCATGGACTATTGACCACATTGAAGAGCACAGATTGGACTTTATGGGGGGATGGGCAATCTCCCCACTAGCGTGACTGCATCCAACCACAAATGATGCATGTCAAAGTCACCCCTGGTGCAGTGGAAGTTAAGATTATTGCACATTGGAAGGGAGATTTCAAGTTCTTGTCCTCCAAGTGGGTTCCTCCCTGTGCCATCCTTCTGTTCTGCCCCCAGTGGTAACCTCTCCAGCAGAAGCTTTATCATTTATCCTCAAGTTTGCTCCGGGCACAAAAATCCCTAGTTACTTCTCTGCTCAACAGTATAACAAGTACATTATAATTACCATTGAGACTCATGATTATCAAAGATTTGGCATTTAATTGAAAAACAAATTAATACAAAAACTGAATACACCATTTTTATCTTGGGCAATGGGATGTACAAGGTCAGTCAAGTGAAGAATCCTTTTTTTTAAGAGCAAATCACCATCCCTTAATTGAACTGTTTTGTAGTTTTGAATCTAGGTTGACTGCATCAGTGGTCTCCAAACCTTTTAATCATGCACCCTTTTCCATAAATTATTTTGGGGCGTGTACAAATTATATGCATATATTTGCTTACTTATAAATTATTGTGAACTTCTTGAGGGCAGGGACTATTTTTGTCTCCTTTTTTATTCCCAATACTTGGCACAATCTTTGGCACATAGAATAAATGGTTATTTATTGATTGAGCATATATAGTACTGTACTAAGAATTATGAGCATTATTAAGCTTAAAGAAAATTAAAAATATGTATGAGAAGTAGCAAGGTGGCACAGTAGAAAGGGCACTAGATCATGGATCAAGGAGATCTGAGTTCAAATCCTGCTTCCAGTGCTTTTTCTGTGTGACCCTGGGCAAGTCACTTAACTTGTTGGCCCCAGTTTCTTCATCTGTAAGATAGAAGTAGTAATAATGCCTAGTTCTCAGGGTTGTTATGATGATGAAATGAGATAATATTTGTAAATTTAAAGCACTATATAAATATCAACTATCAGACAAGTCTGGCAGCTAATTAGATAAATTAATTAAATTTGGCAACCAGAAAAACTACATACAACCACAAATGGTATGTATCAAAGTTACCCATGATGTAATGAAAGCAAAGACTAATGATATATTGAAAGGGGAACTATTAGGGTCTCTTGGTCTGTAGGTGAGCACAAGTGGGATGAGTGTGACTGAGATGTCCAAAGTGATAAAGAAGCTGTGACCCTGGGAGCATAGTATGGTGGTGCCCTTGACAGTAACAGAAGTAGCTGTGGAGAGAGATTCACTCATCTTATAGGGCTCACTTTGTCCCATCCAAAATGAAAAAAGGCAGAGGAAGATCTTGCCCATTACCCCTGAGCACAGATCCTTCCATCCAAGGCTTGACTATCATAGCCATAAAGGAGTGGGGTCAGCAATAGATATTCTGGGAGATGAAGGAGAGGGGATTTTTCCACTGGCACCTGTATAAGCTATTGCTCTGGATGCCAGGGTAGTGGTTAGATTATAAATGTTCAGTGGATCTAAAGTCCTACTCAGAAGCTGGGAAGGCTAGGAGTTGTAGTGGGGAGAGTGTGGAGAGTAGGAGTATTGGAAACAAGCCTCATGATTGACTTTCACAGGGAGGGGGGATGTGACCTATTTTTGCACTAAAATCCCACCTTCTATAGAAAGCCTTTCTCAATCCCTCTTAATACTAGTGGTTTTCTTTTGTGGATTATCTACAGTTTATTTTGTATGTGTGTGTGTGTGTGTGTGTGTGTGTGTGCATGTACACATATGTGTGTATATGTATGAATATATAGATGCACACACTAATATACACATACACACTGTACACATACATGTACACACACATACACACATATATATGCACATGTATATACACGCACATGTATTATAATTACATCTATCTGGATATCATCTGTACATAGTTATTTGTGTACTGTCTCTCCCCAATGAGACTGGAAATTCCCAGATAGGAGGAGCTGTCTTTTGCCTTCCTTTGCATCCCCAGCACTTGGCATGGTGCCTAGCACATAATAAGTTCTTTACAAATGCTTATTGACTAACTTGCTTTCAGACTGGTTGATCATCATACCCCTTTGGGGGCTAGTCCAGAGTCCTAACTTTGAAGGCAACTTCTCTATACATTATCATATTTTCTTAGGGCAAGTTCTAATATTTATAAAACTCTTTGCATGGTGCCTGACCTATAGTAGGTACAAAACAAATACCTGCTTTCTTGTTTCCCTTTCCCTTCCTCAGGCTAAAGACCAAATGGTGAAGATTCATACTGTGAAAAAAATGAGCAGATTCATTAATTGTCTTCTACTTACTCTTTCCCCATATACACTATTTGTTTTTCTTTACTTGTTAGTTTTTGCTCTCATATCAGACCTTTAATGACCTGTCAATAAGTGAAATTAGATCTTCACTTTCCCTACCTACATGATACAGTAGGGTTGGTAAAGGAGTTAGGATGACCTGATTTCAAATCTTGCCCCAGACTGCTGTGTTACTCTGAGCAAGTCACTTATCTTCTCTCTGCCTCAGTTTCCTCATTTGTAAAATGGGAACAAAAATGGCACCAACCTTCCAGAATTGTGAGAATAAAATATTTGGAAAGTGCCTGATAAACCTTAAAGCCCTACTCTTACTTATTATCACCATCATGTGGAATTTCCCTAGTCTTGCCTTCTAAGACCAATTTCTTCCTTTACCCATCCATTCAATGCTTATTAAGCACTTACAATATGCCAGACCCCATTAAGTCCCGAAGCAAGACTCAGTAAATAAACAAACAAATAAAGTACACAGGGGCACGTTGGGAATAAGAGTCTTGGCTTGAAGCATTTAGGATGTGGTTCTGGCTTCTCAAGCAGCCTTTCCAAACATAACGAGTTTAAATGATCTTAAGAATTTGCCATTAAACCTTAACAGGAATGTTTCCTCTTCATATTCCTTCACTTACCTCTAAAATAATGAACGATTATTTTCTAAAGGCAAGAAGTGGTGCTTCATACCATGTATCTGTTTCTTAAGTGGTAGATGGGGTGGATATAAAAAGTCTGGATTATAGAAAACAAGGAACGTACTCCTTTTTACTGTGATTTTTAAAAGTCACCCTTTCATCATTTGCTTTTTAGAATATTCACAGTAGGTTTTTAATTACAGAGCAGTTAACAGCATAGTGTGGTGGCCAACACATTCGATTTCGAGACAGACCACATAGATTCAAATCCTGACTTGGCTATTTATTATCTGTGTGACCTTGGGCAAGTCATTTAACCTTTGTGGACCTGAGTATCATCATCTATAAGATGATGGGGTTAGTCTTTAATATATGTTTCAGGTCTAAATCTAGAATCATATAAAAACAAAAAAATTGACTTTGGAATCAAAGCCTAATTAGAGAGACAATTCGTTTACTAATTGTGCTTTCCTGCTGGAATCATTAACCAGTGTTTGATCTTCTGTTGTTGAATCATTTCAGCGTGTCCACTTCTTCAAGACCCCCTTTGGAGTTTTCTTGGCAATGATACTGGAGAGCTTTGCCATTTCCTTCTCTAACTCATTTTACATATGAGAAAATGGAGACAAACAGGATTAAGTGAATTGCCCAGGGTCCCACAGCTAGGAAGTATCTGAACTCAGGTCTTTTTGACTCCATGCCCAGAACTCTATCCACAGTGCCACCATCTACCCATCTGGTTTGGTAGACTATTAAGACCCCAAGATGTGAAAGCTGGAAGTTCAGACTCCAAGAAAAGCCCAACCAAATTCTCCTTGGGGCAGACAAATAATACATCATTAATAGGCCATGCCTCCCTGTTAGATTTGTCATCTCTTTCCCAAATCCATCACATATTTTCTCCTTCTGTAAAGGTGGCCTATAGCATTGGTGTCAAAGTCAAACAGTAAAGGGGGACACTAAATTGCACATCTCTGTGAGAGCATATTGACTTAGAAAACCATATATTAATATTATCTATATTTTACTTTATTTTTTATTTATTTTGTCAAGTATTTCTCAATTACATTTTAATCTGGTTTGGCTAAACTTGGGAATGTTGTGGATTGCATGTGACACTTTTACATCTCTGACCTTTAATGTATTCTCAGTCCAACTTTGATTCAATTTTCCCTTCCATCAATTCACATCCAAATTCTTTCTAATGTACCTTCCCTGCTCTGGTTTGCGAATTTCCTCATAATGTTGATGAAAGAGTTGTTCAAGGGAATAAAGGTAGTAAAAAGATAGCAAAGCTCCAACTGGAAACGTAGCACTTTGGATTCCTATTCCCATTGTATTGTAAGCTCCTTGAAGGCAGGAACTGTCTTTTGCCTCTTTGTGTATCCTTAGCACTTAGCATAGTGTCTGGCACCTAGTAGGATTGATTGATTGATTGATTGATTGATTGGTCCAATACATCTTCCACTGTAACATGTTAGCACCATTTAAGGCATCCTATAGGAGGAAATTCAGAATTTTAGTTTTGTAAATATTGAGCTAGATATTTTGAAATGGATATTCTTTAGGCATATCAAATTCAAAATTTCCAAAACAGAACTCAGTATTTGTCTCCCCCAAACCCAGCCCTCTTCCAAATGTCTCTATTTTTGTCATCTATTATCTTTCTCTTCACCCTGGTTTGTAATCTCAGTGTAATTAATCCTCATACTTCTGCTCCTTCTCCCCACATATCCAATAAGTTGCCAAATCTTCTTGATTCTACCTCCACATCTTTTGTCTCTGTTTCCTTCTCTCTATTCTCATATCCTAGTTCAAGCCATCATCGCCTCTCACCTGGACTATTACAATTACCTCCCAAATGGCCTCCTTACAGTCTTTTTCCCCTCTAATTTATCCTCAACACAGCTGCCAAACAGATATTCTAAAATAATGGATCTGACTACACGATAAACTCTAGAGACTCTATTACCTTGAACATCAAATGCAAACTCCTCTGGTTAGCATTTAAAGCCTTTTACAACCTGACTCCAACTACCTCTTCAGCTTTATTGTACATTTTTTCATTTCATTCTACATTCCAGCCAAACTTTTCTACTTACTGTTCCTTGTGTGACACTTCTCCCATCCCCATTTCTTTGCACAGTCTGAAAGCTGGGTTTCTTTTAAAATTCAACTCAAGCATCATCCTCTACATGAATCTTCCCTTCTCCCTTCCCCTTCCCCCTCTCTGATGCTAGTGCCTTTCCCTCCCATATTACAGGTGTGTAAATATAATGTAATGTAACATGACATAATATGCACACATATGGAACACATATATAGTATAGATGTATATAGATATGTCTATATACACATGTAAATAAACAAATCTATGCATAAATACACTTATACATATGCATACACACAGTATACCCAACCCATTGGTGAATTAGGAAGGTGTGTACTCCCAGCATGTGAAGACTTTCCCCAGTGAAATGGGCAGATGAGAACAATTTGTTTGAGTAGCCATGAAGACGACTGAAGCATGCACTGTGGAGCTCTTAGAACTTGGTCAGACATTGAAGATGCCAAGGTCATCCACTGCATCCCAGGCCATCACCAATCATCATGACTTTTGTCCTGCCACTGGACTTTGATGCCCAGAGGAGAGAGTGAGGCTAATTACTTTGTTCAGCTCTGTCTCACTTAAATTCAGTCTATTCGTGAGTCAAGACATCACTGCCATGATACTGATCTTTTCTGAAATGAAAGATAAGCAACAAAATAATCATACTTGTGTATACATATATATATATGCATAAAGATAGATGTACATGATATCTCTGGTACCTTCTAGCTCTAAATCTTATGACTTCAGAAGAACACATGAACTCTAATAAGACACATTAGTGTGCCATATTGGCTAGCTCTCACCTACTGTACACAGGGTGAACTTTGATTCGAAGGGTAGTGGCTCAGTAGGGGAAGGGAGGGGACTCAATGAGGATAGCTAAGGCAACACAATGGACAGAGCACTGAGCCTGACATCAAAAAAGACCTGTGTTCAAATCCTACCTCAGATAATTACTGGCTGTGTGACCCTGGAAAAGTCACTTAACCTCTCTCTGCCTCATTTCCCTCATCTGTAAAGTGGAAATAATAACAGTATCTACTTCATAGGATTGTTGTGAGGATCAAATATGCTAATTGTAAAGTGCTTTTCACAATTTCTGACCCATAGTAAACACTATATAAATATTAGTTCCTTCAGAACAAGGACCATTTTTTTTTTCTTATTCTATCCTTCAGCACTTAACACAGTGCCTGGCACTTAGTAGGTACTTAATAAATGTTTGTTGAATGCAACTGAATGGAACAATGAACAACCAGATAGGCAGGAGAACTCAGAATAAGAGAGTCACCAAAGCTTCTTCTGTTTCCCTATGCTGCCCAGGGCTTTCCCTGTGACAACTTATTCTCAAGGAATACTCTCTCTTTGGAAATCTTCTCTAAGGAAATATTGCACTGGCAATCCCCTCCCTTCACCCCCAACAGCCTCCTCAATGATTAAAAACACAATAGATCTGCACAGAAGGCTCCCTGTGAGCTGGGGATGATCCCACCATCCAGCACCAATTGTTTATGATTTCCGTCTATCTCATAGGAAGAACTAAGCATCCCTGTTCCCTGGTCTTTAGACTGTTTGCCTGCATCTGTGAGTGTGCTGCTCTTGATATTTCTGGTTCTTCTTATGTATCTGTCTGTGTCTTATTCACCGTTTGTCCATTTAATTATTTATTCATTCATTCAGCAAGCATTCATTATATGATTATGATGTACAAAGTACTGTGTGAGGCCCATGTGTTTTTCTGAATCAGTCTCTGTATTTCAATCTGTCTCTCAGCCTTTCTGGCTGACTTTTAGTCTCTCTCTCTCTCTCTCTCTCTCTCTCTGTCTCTCTCTCTCTCTCTCTCTCCCTCTCTCCCTCTCTCTGTCTCTTTTTCTCTCTTCCCCTCCCCCCTCTTTTTCTCTCTCCCCTTCCCTCCCTTTCTCCCTCTCTCTTTCTCTCCTCTCTTCCTCCCTCCCTTCCCCCTTTCTTTCCCCCTCCCCCCTCTTTTCTCTCTCCCCCTTCTTTTTCTCTCTCCCCCTCCCTCCCTCTCTCCCTCCCTCTCTCCTTCTCTCTCTCTCTCTCTCTCTCTCTCTTTCTGCCCTCCATCTCTTTCTCTCTCTCCCTCTAC
>CM053586.1:171247048-171259548 GCA_028646515.1 Pseudochirops corinnae
AGAAGTTTGCAGTCTAGTTGGGAGACAAGGAAGACATATGGAAACGTTCTAGAAAAAGTGTAAGATAATAATATATAAGGGTCAAAACAAATGGTACTGACCTTCAGTTGGGTAGGAGGTCAAACAAGGAGGAGGCTGGAAAGGACTTAGGTCATGAAAGTCTTCTTGAAGGAAGTGGGTCTTCTTAGTGATGTGCTTGCAAATGTTTAACAATTGATTGTCAAAGAAAAAAAATATGCCAGACACATTTTTAAGGTTAACTGCATTACTAACATTTTCCCATCAATTTCTTAAGTCTAGACAATCAGCAAAACAATAAACGGCACACTAATTTGTTGCATTTACTGATTTCCAAGATATAAACGTTCACATTGAAAATTTGACAATCAATTCTCTCATGATTTGAGCTGGTTCCAGCACATCCATAGCCTTGACCTTTATGGCATGAGTTCATAACACTCATTTTCGACCTCTTTGTTAGAGAGATTGTTAAAGAGTTGGAAATCATAGAACACATGTTCATAGAATGTCAAAACTATAAGGAGACTTGGGGTCTCCTAGTTCAACTCCATTACTTTATAGATAAGGAAATGAAGACTTATAGGAAGGAGGTGACTTACTCAAGTTCACACATCAGCTTAATGGAAGAGCTAGTGCTAGAGCCCAGGGCTTTGGATTTCAAGTCAAGTCCTCTTGAACTGCATTCCATTGCTTCCCTCACTCCCTGAGTCTTAATTTTTATTAATCGATTCCTCCTTTCTGTGCCCTAGTTTCTCCACTTCTACATCAAAACCAAAACAATCCGGCCCCTTCTGCCTTCACAGCAACATAGGGAGAGGGAAATCAATTAGGAAGGTCTTTGGCTATTCCCCTGGGGAAAGCTGATTCTGAACCCCTGTCCCATCATCTGCCAAACCTTTCTGGTGCTCCTGTCTGTCAAAATATTTATAAGATTATGAAAGTGAGAGAACCTCCCCCAGCCAAGGTGTCCAGCCCAAGAATACCTTGCTACATGTGGTCTGCATCTGCAAGCTCTGCTATATGCCAGGTCCTTGGGGGCAGAAGTCATTAAGTCCCGCGATCAGCATAGCACCCGACACCCCTCAATTTTCAGTAACTGAGCTCCCTCAGGGGATTAGCAGAAACCCCTGAATTTCCAGGCAGGGGATGCATGACCCCTAAGGGTGCATGACTCAACCTCAGTTCCTCCAACTGTCAAATGAAAATAACCTTACTTGCTCCATTTACTTTGCAGGACTGTTATAAGGAAAGCACTTTGTAAACCTTTGAGCTCAAAATAAATGAGAGCTGCAACTATCAGTACTTTGCCACAAAGCTAAATACCAAAATGATAGTATAATCAGCTATTGATTCTATCCGTGTGTGTGGATTAGCTGCTCCTCTGAATCATCCATCTAAAAGTATGATTTTACTCTGCCTCTAAAGGATCATATATTTAGAGCTAGAAAGGAACTTGGAGGTCATTTAGTCTAAAACAATATTTCTAAAATAAAGATACTGATGCCCAGAGAGGGGACTACCATGTACAGGCTCATACAGGAAACTAGTGACAGATCCAGGATGGGCTCCCAGGACTTCTGAGCCCAGAACCAGCTCTCTTTTACTTACTCCACATTGCTTCCTACCACCTGACCTCTCACCAGCAAGCCATTGAGTTTCAGCCTAAGATACCTTGTTGTCTGACTCTTTATAACACTATTTGGGATTTTCTTGGCAAAGACACTGGAGTGGTTTGCCATTTCCTTTTCCAGCTCATTTTACAGATGAGAAAATTGAGGCAAACAAGGTTAAATGACTTGCCCAGGGCCACACAGTTAGTAGGTATCTGAGGCCAGATTTGAATTGAGATAGTTGAGTCTGACTCTAAGCCTGGCACTCTATCCACTGTGCCACCTAGTGTGAGATTAGTCAGTATTCCCCAGAACCTCACACAGTGCCTGGATATAGCAGGTGTTTTATCAATACTTGTTGATTTTGTTGATCTAAACCTGGATCTGAGGAGGAGCTGCTTTGACTGAAAGGAGATAATAAAAGAATCAACCACATCTCAGCCCTCCATAAATATAGAAGATTGACACAACAAATCTTTCACCCAATTGACTCCCCAGTCCCAACTCAACAAAGGATCAGAGCCTTCAGTGCCTAGTTGCAGTCAACATCATAAGCTGGTGTCTGGGACAGAGCTACAGGGTGTGACAATCTACCATTGTATGATTTTCAACTGATTTCAGCATCCTATACTTTAATGTCAAAGGCTACCTTCGCCCGAAACATTTTATGTTTCTTTGTCCTCATCTACTTCAGTGCTGAACTGCCCTCCCCTTATATTGTGCCTTCCAGAAGCCCCATTCTAGAAATCCTGAATTGATTCATAAGACCTCTTATCACACATTCCTTCCATCTCCTTGCACTCATGGTAACTTGGCTGCACACAAAAGACAGGTTGCCTAATGTCCCTCTCCAGCACTGGATGCATTCTCTGGACCCTTCTCCTCACCACCACCCCCATTTCCCAGTAAGAGTAAACAAACTCCTTGGTTTCCAAAGTTACTACCAGACTCTACTATCTCTCCTACTATCACTCAGCAACCTCTCTTCCTTTGAGTTTTAGTCAGTCCACCTACATCACCCTATCCAAATTCTAGTTACTATTACACACTGCCTTCCTCTTTCTTTTCTCAAGGAATTCAGGGCCTGGCACAGAGATTCTTCCTTTTCACCACAACCTCCAATCCCCATATTTGGGGATTAAGTGAGGTCAAAGAGTAAAGGCCAAACTCACTGGTCTTCCAGTTCACTAACTTTCTCAGCTCTCATGATTTGTACATTTATTCCACCTTAGCCACAAATGGAAGGGTAGTCAGTCATACTTTTGACCCTGACATAATTTATAATCAGTTAACCACTATAATCTAGAACTCTGAAATTCTTCTCTCCTTCTTCATCTTCATCTTCTTCTTCTTCTCCTCTTCCTCCTCCTCTTTCTTCTTCTTCTTCTTCTTCTTCTTCTTCTTCTTCTTCTTCTTCTTCTTCTTCTTCTTTTTCTTCTCTCTGTCTCTGTTTCTCTCTGTCTCTTCCTCTCTCTCTGTCTCTTTCTCTCTCTCTTTCTCTGTCTCCTCCCTCCTTCTCTCTTTCTCTCTCTCTCTCTCTCTCTCTCTCTCTCTCTCTCTTTCTCGTTCTCCTTTACTCCTCCTGAAACTGTTTCATTCTTATCATAATTTCACATCATTGCTTGTTTTATCATCCCCTTCTCTGGTCCCACTCCTTTCCCTTTTCAATCTTGACCTTACAGTTAACCTGTTCAATTTTAAATTCCGTTCTGGTCAACCAGTCAATAAGTATTTATTAAGCATATTTATTTATTAAGGTGCTTAATAAGTGTGCCAGGTACTATGCTAAGCTCTGGAGATACAAAGAAAGACAAAAATAGTCCTTTCCTTCAAGGAGCTCACAGTCCAAAGAGAGAAATAGACAACACGCAAACATGCAACATGCAAACAAACTAGATACAGGATAAATGGGAAATAATCACAAAGGGAAGGCATTAGTATTTGAAGGAAACGAAACAAGGCTTTTTGCAGCCGGGAAATTTGAGTTGAGATGTAGGAGAAGTTAGGGAAATGAGGGGATGGAGATGAGTAAGGAGAGCACTCCAGGAAAGGGGGACATCCAGTGAAGATGCATGGAGTAGAGAGATGGGCTAGCTTGTTCAAGGAACAACAAGGAGATCAATGTCACTATCTCAGAGTACCCTGAGTAGAACATGGAAGCAAAAAAGAAAAGAAAAAAATTATTGATGACTTTATTTTATGCTTAAACTTTATTTTATAATAAAAAGAACAGTAAGTTGTATATAATAGATTTGCAGTTTCATGTGCAATCATTTTTTTTTTATTCTATTATGCCATGGAAATGATTATTTTACTACAGGAAATAAAATAAATAAAATTTAAAAAAATAAAAAAACAAACAAACAGAGATCCTAGAAATAATAGCGAGCCACTAGAATTTATTTAATTGGGGAGCTGGAGGTGGAAATGACATAGTTAGATCCATGCTTTAGGAAGATCAATTTGTTAGCTGAGAGGAAGAGAAACTGGATAAGGGAGAGACCTGAGGCAGGAAGACTAACCAGCAGGTTTTTGTAATAGTCCAATGTGAGATGATGAGAGTCTGCACCAGTAGGGAAGCTGTGTGCATGGAAAGAAGGGAGTTACAAGGTGAGATGTTGCAGTGGTAGAAACAACAGGACTTTACAAGACACTGGATATGAAAAGATAAAAGAGAGTGAGTGGTTGAGGTTGAGAACCAGGGTGACTGGGAAGATTACAGTGCTCTTGAGAGTAAAAGGAAAGTTAAGGAAAAGTCGAAGGTCTAGGAGGAAAGATGACATGTGTTTTGGACGTGTGTTTAAGACATCTACAGGACATTCCACTTCAAGATGGCAAGTAAACAATTGGAGATGTGAAACTGAAGGTCAGGAGAGAGTGGAGGACTGGAAAAATGGATTTGAAAATGATCTGCACAGAGATAATAATTGAATCCATGGGAGATGATGATATCACTAAGTGAAATAGTTTTAAAAATTGATCTAAGGATGCCTGGGTGTTCCCAAGACCCTTTCAGGGGATCTGAGAAGTTGAGACTCTTTTAGTAGTAATACTAAGGTGTTTTAATTTTTAATATGCCAAATATTAATAGATATAACTCACAAAAACAGAAACATTTGGGGAATCCTCAATGATGTTTAAGATTATGAAGAAGATTGGAGATCAAATAATTTGAGAACCCCCGGTACAGAGGGAGAAGAGAAGAGCATTAAGGGTGGACCCTTGGAGTCAGACATGCTTAGAATACATGGTCCAGATTAAGATATCGCAAAAAAAAAAAAAAAAAGACTGAGAGGGTGTAATCAGACAAGTAAGAGGAAAACCAGAAAGGAAAATCTATAGAAATCTACTACCTATCCCTTGCCCCTGTGCCTAGCCTTAACCCAGGCTTACCCTACTATCCAACTTCTCAGTTCCTACTCAAATGCAGCTGAATGTTGCTAGAAGTTACACAATCATCTTCACATGTCTAATTTGAAATGGGCACCCATTATTTCATAGAAATCTTTTTACTGTTTTAATTGACTCTTTCTTTCACAGAATCCTTTCCAAATTTACTTTTTTTCCTTATGCTACATGCACCAACCTTCCCTCATCCGTCTGAACTGAGGATCTTAGCTCTCATCTCTGTATTCCTTTCTCATGCCAAGGCCAAACCTTTTTACTTATGCCCTTAATTCCACCCCATTCTATATTCTCTAAGATCTTGACCCTTAAATTTCTCCCCTCTCTCTAACTAATCTTCAATATCTCTTTATTCACTGGCTCCTTCATTACTTTCTACAAACGTCCCTACATTTCTCCCATCCTTAAAAAGCCTCATTTGACCCTGCCATTCCTTCAAGCTATCATTTAATATCTCTTCTCGCATTCACAGCCAATTTCTTAGGGTGAAAAATATCAAATAGCTTTCAAATTTCTCTGCTTCAATTTCTTCACCTCCTACTTCTCAATCCTTTGCAATCTGCTTTCCAACAGCACCATTAGATTGAATTTGCTTTATAGAGGTTACCAGGGATCTTTAAATCACTAAATCCAATGATCTTGTCTTGTTCCTCATACTTCTTTGACCCTCGGAAGCATTCAACACTGTTGACCATTCCTTCTGCTTACTCTCTATCTTGGGTTTCCATGACTATAGTCTCTCTTGATTCTTCTCTTCCCTATCAGATCTCTCCTCAGCCACCTTTTCTGGATCATCATTCCGGCCCTCTGTGTTCAGATCTATATGCTGAGATCTCTTTTCTTTCCACATTCTCTAGGTGATCTCATCAGTCCCCATGGATTCAGTGGGCATCTTTCTGAAGATGACTCCTAAATATCTCTCTCCTGTACTCCATTCCAAATCACCAACCGCATAGAGATGAGGATGAGATCTCTAAGTGAGATAGTATAGAGTTTTAAAGTGTGATCCAAGGATACCGTGGTAGTCCCAAGACCTTTGCATGGGGTTTGTGAAATCAAAACTCAGTAATAATACTAAGATGTTTTAATTTTTAATATGTCAGACATTTCCATATGGATGCCCCCTGCAACTCATATTCAAATCAGAACTCATTATCTCTCTTCCCCTTACCCCACGCTCATCTTGTATTCTAAAATTTTACTTTCTATCATGGGAGACAATAAATACATATACAAGTATACACTAAACATATAAAACTATGTAAATACAATGGGGAAGGCCCTGGTGGATATAGTGTGGGGGAGGGTACCAGGAAAGGCACAGTGAGACAATTAGGTAGTGTAGTGCAGAAAGGTTTAGAAGTAAAGTTAGGAACACCTGAGTTCAAACCCAGACTCAAACATTTCACTAGCTGTGTGACTCTAGTCAAGTTGCTTAACCTCTGCCTCAACTCATTTTTATCATCTATAAAATGGGGGTAATAATAACACTAACCTCCCAGTGTTATTGTGAGGATCAAATAACATAATATTCATAAAGCGCTTTGTAAACCTTAAAGCACTATGTAAATGCACGTTATGAAGATAAGTAAGAGGAAGTGAAAGAGGATAAGGATGAGGATGAGGAAGAACTTGTTATGAGTTTTAAAAGAAAACAGGGATTTTAAGTGTTGAAGGTAAGGAGGGTATGCTTTCCAGGTAGGTGGGATAGACAGTGGAAAGGCATGAAAATAGGGAATAAAAAGTTGTGGCTGAGGACTAGCAAGAAGACTAGTTTGGCCGGACTATAAAATTTGTGAAAGGGTGTAATGTAAGATATACACAAAATATACTCCAAGGGAAGGGAAGGGAAGGAGATGGGAAGGAGAGGGAGATGGGAGGCTAAGAGGGGAAGGAGGAAGGCCAAGGGCAGAACCTTAGGGCGTACTCAAATTTATGAAGCAGAAAGAGGATGACAAGTCAACAGAGGAAATGAAGATCACTCAAAGGAGTGGTCATGGGAAATAAGAGAACCACAAGAACGCTATTTCATGGAAACCAAATGAGGTGAGTCTATAAAAAAAGAGAAACTGGCCATAGATGACATACAAAACAGCCCTTTGATTTATTGATAAGCAGATAATTAAAAGGCTTGAAGAAGACTATTTTAGCAGAAAGATAGGGATATAAATCAGATTTCAAGGAGCTAAATGGTGAGAAATAGTGATGACTCAGGAACTGTGACCCATTGCAGGCCATTGGTAGCGTGTTCCAGCTGGAAGACTACTTCTCTGTAAAGTAGAAGGGGAACTAGAAAAAAAAAATCAGAAAAAAATCCCTCATACAGGTCTAACTCCCCATATACTACCCAGAAGGGCAGCCAGATGGTATCAATCTTTGTTGAGGTTTTTCAATGACCTTGATAGTAGTATAAGCTAAGCAGATAAACTCAGTGAGATCACAGAGCAGGAATATAGCCAAATATGAGATGGAGGCCTAAGAATGTGATGGAACCTATGGCCAGGTCATTCTTTTGGAATCTGGGTATTTCCTCTAGACACCCCAGGATGTTGGTGACAAAATTTTTCTGCTTCATAAACTGCTGGAAGCATTGCATCAGGCTTGGGGAAGGGGAAGGTGGCAGAGAATGACTGTATCTGGGCTTGAAGTGAACCTACAGGGTTTCTCTTCAACCCTATTGCAGTAAGGTAGAATACTGTAATCTCCTTCTCCAGGTTCCTATAGCCTCCAATCTTTTCTCCAACATATATGTGTTTTTGTGTGTATATGCATATGTATATATAATATACATATGTACATATATGTATGTAGCAGGGGTTAGAATAAAGTAGCCCCTGTAGATCTGGCTTCCTTTTAGTAAGACATGTGCTCAGACCCTTGCTAAAGGCCATAAAAGATTTCTGGTGATTTCCTTGGTCCCAGTGAGGGGAACAAGGCTATGCTGAAGTCATGATTTCCAATTGAGCCAGAAAGAGCTGCTGACTTAGTAGCTTTTAAAAGTGAGGCCAAAGGCATGGCTCCTCTTTCCTTTCTTTTGAGTTCATCCCTTGGGACTTCCAGCAAGGGAGATGAGGAGGAGAATTTCTTTTTTCCTTTCCCTTCCACAGGATTGATATGCAGGACTATGTGCACACTACAGTAGGCACATGATTTTGCACACAGCTGAGCCTGAGACCAGATCTGAAATCTCTAGCTGCCTCTTCTTCCTTGTGTTTCCTTCTCTGAGTGCCCAGATAACTGAACATCAATTTTGAAATGGGTATTTCAAGATGTCTGAGTCATTGAATTGGATTGCGCAATGGGAGGTGTCACCTGTAACTACACTCTTTTCTGAAGAGAAGATGGCCATTGCCAGTTGGTTGATCCATACATGCCTGGCTCTCCAGAAGAGATAGATCTTGAATGAATTTCTGCTTGGACAATGAAGGCTGAAACAAAAGTGAAATATTTTAAATGGCCTTGTAAATCTGCTGGGAGTCTTTACCTCCCAAGAGAATATAACAGGAGTGATATATTACTTTTTTCTATTTTAAATATTTGTCAAAGTGTGCTAATGTCTTTTTTTTTAATATTCCTTTTGTTGTAGATGAAATAAATAGCTATTCTATATATAATACCTACTACTTTTGTACATCAAGTAACTTTTCCTTAAGGGAACTCTATATTTTTAAAAATTTGAATTTAAGGATGGGTAGATCTATCTTATCCTTCCAGAAAGTCAGGGGGTGATGGGGAAGGATATAGGAGAAAGCAGATTGGTGGATGGGGTATACAGTGGGAACGCTATTTTGGGGTGGTGGGTAGGGGAAAGATGGAGAGAAAATTTGTAACTCAAAATCTTATGGAAATCTATGATGTAAACCAAAAAATAAAAAAAAATTTAAAAAATATGAATTTAACAAACACCAAATAAAATAATAAAATGCGCATTACTATATAAAAACAGAACAGAAAAAAGAACTGTATGTGCAACAGTGACTCTCTATTACAAATAATTTGTTTTGCTTTTTTTAAGTATACCAAAAGTTCAAAATATAACTTTCAAAGTCCTACATATCTGTGTTTCCTCTAAATTTTCTTTTATTTCCTGTGACTTTTTTTTTTTAAAGTTTCAATGACTTTCTTTTCTCTTCTATTTTTCCTCTTTTTTGGCAACCTTTTGCCAACCCCTTTGTCCCTCCTCTCCTCCTAATTAAAAAAAGAAAAATAAACCCTTTGTAACAAATAGTTATAGTCAAGCAAAATCAGTTCCCATATAGCCCATATCCAAAGCTATATGTCTGATTCTGCCCCTTAAGTCCATCACCGTTTTGTTCTCCAGAATCACAGTTGATAATTTTATTAATTACCCTTTTTAAGTCTTTCAAAGTCATTTTTCTTTTATTTTACAATGTTGCTGGCAATTTTTTCCTCTGGATTCCACTCACTTTATGCTACATTGGTTCATATAATTCTTTCCAGTTACTCTGAAACTGTCCTTTTTGTAATTTTTGATGATGTGATAATATTCCATTACATTAATATACTGTAACTTGTAGCAGCTCCTCAACAGACATATACCTCCTTAGTTTCTAGTTCTTTGCTATCACAAAAAGAGTAACTATAAATGTTCTGGCACATACAGGTTCCTTACCTCTTTCTTCAACGTCTTTGGTGTTTATACCTAGTATTGGTGACAATGGGTCAGAAAGTATACACAAACTAATGACTTTGTGGAATTAGTTTCAAATTGCTTTCCTGAACAGTTAGACTAATCCGCTAACCCTACCAACAGGGCTATCCTGTCTGCTCACAGCCCTTTGAACAATTGACACTTTCTATTTTTGCTATTTTTCTACTCAATCTGATAGGCGTGAGGTGTAACCTCAGAGTTATTTTAGTTTTCTTTTCTGTTATTATTAATGTGTGGAATTTCTTCGTATTCTTTATCTACTGGGGATTGACTCTTCTTCTTACATGTTTAACTCAAATTCCTTATTTGTTTTGAATATTAAGCTGTCATCACAGAATAATTACCAGAGAAGAATATTATGCTTATATCTGTAACTTCAAAGATACCCCTACTCCCACCCTTCCAGTAACTGTTTTCCTAGAAGGGACCCTATTCATCATTTTGAGGAGATATTAAAGATAAGCCAAACCTAAGGTTTATTTGGGAGAGTTTCCCTCAGAAGTTTGTTCCTTAGTAGGGTCATAATGAAACAGAGAATGCAAGAAAAAGCCCTGATCTCCTCTCTTTGGAGTCAGGCTCTCCTAGGACTGAACCCAAGTCTGATTAAGTTGAGAGCTCTTCCCCTTTTGTGGGAGAGGTATGCTCCCATGGGCCAGTCCTCACACACACACACACACACACACACACACATGCACAAACACACACACACACACACACACACACACACACACACACACACACACATGATTATTAGGTTTCAAATGAAAGGACATGGAACCCAAAGACCAGAGTATAGATAACTATTTTGACTTCTTTCTTTCCTTTCTTCCTTCCTCCTTTTTTTTTTAAATTTCCTTCTTTTACCCACTCAATAAACATTTGTTAAGTGTATTCTGTATATTAGGCACTGGAAAAGATAGATAAAGCCAACGCAATCACTACTCTCAAAAAGCTTAGAGAGCAGTAGAAGAAATTGTGTAGCAGAAAATGTGAATATCAGTCATATACACTATTACATAAAATAAATTAGGATATGAATAGTGAATAAAAGGAGTACATAGTGCCATGAGGTCATTAGAGAAAGATTATCATCACTACAGGCTAATGGATTAGGAAAGGCTTCAAAGAAGAGGGAACAACTAAGTGGTGAAGTAGATAGATCACAGGAAGTCTCATCTTTCTGAGTTCAAATCTACCCTTAGACTTACTAGTTGTGTGACCCTGGGCAAGTCACTTAATCCTGTTTGCCTCAGTTTATTCTTTTGGAAAATGAGCTGGAGAAGGAAGTGGCAAACTACTCCAGCATCTTTGCCAAGAAAACCCAAAATGGGGTCACAAAAGTTGTAAATGACTGAACAACAACCAAAGCATTTGAATCAGGCCTTGAAGGATGAGTAAGTTGTCAGTATCTAGAGATGGGAAGGGGAGGGTACAGAAAATGAAGCAAGTAAAAAAATGGAGGCAAGAAAATTGTATTTAATTTGTTTGGAGCAAATAGAATATATTAGGGACAGCAGTGAGAGAGAAGGCTAGAAAAGTAGGTTAGCCAGATTATGGAGGGCTTGGATAATGAAAACAAGAAGTTTGGACTTTATCCTTTGGTAGCAGGGATCCACTGAATACTTTTGATTTGGAAGAGTAATAAGGTCAGAATGGTGCATTATGAAAATTATTTTTTCATTTTCATGAGGGTAGCACTGGAAAGGAATGACTAGAGTTAGAGAGACAAGTTATCAAGTTGTTACAGAAGTCCAGTGTGATAGTGGTGGGGTTGAGGATGGAATAGGTAGTGCAGAATGCTATAGTGGGATTGGTAAGGAAAAAGTAGGGGAAAAGGGTGGTCATCAGAAAGATTTTAGTGGGGATAAAGAGGACTTGAAGGCTGATTACTTGAGGAAGACTGAAAGAGAGGGAGGAGTAACAGATTATCTTAAGGACTTCTTGGAAAAGAAGGACTTCAGGGGCGGCTAGGTGGCTCGGAGCACCCGCCCTGGAGGCAGGAAGACCTGAGTTCAAATCTTAGACACATGACAAACTTGCTGGCTGCGTGACTTTGGGCAAGTCACTTAACCCCAATTACCCTCCAAAAAAAAAAAAAGCAAAAAAAAAAAGAGAGGGACTTCAAAGGAGGAAAATAATTTGCTCTCTTGGAGCTGGGGAATCAGGCTTCCAGGTTTCTCTTATTCCTTCTTAGTTACTCCCAGGAACAAAATCCAAACTTTGACACTAGTTTCCATTTTCTTCTCTCTTAAAGAGTTCCAGCAAAATCTGTTCCACTACTGTGTCCAAGCTTCAAGGATCCCGAGACCCTAAAATAAAGGAAAGGGAAGCCTGCTTCCCTGGACCCTTTGGGCTTGAGGGAGCTTTCCCCTTTTCTATTTGGTACTTTCCTGAGAACCCTCACGCCACGATTTCAAGTGGAAGAGAATAGATAAATTCCTGAGGAAGAGAAGATGATTTGGCTTAGCCCAGGTCTACTGCCTGCTTTCTGACCTCCTCCTCTTCCTTTCATTCCTATACTTGTCCATTTTACAGTGTTCTGCAACTTCCTTTCCCTTGGCAGTCTCCATCTGTCCTTTACCCTCTCCTACCATATCGTCTTTCCCCTTCCCTTTGCTTTTGTCTTTTTTACACTCTTCTCCCCATCCTTTTTTCTTCCCCCCTTTCCTTCACAATATCCTCAGTCCATTTTGTCCCTCTCCTCTCTCCCTTTCATCCCACATCCCTCTACTTTCCAGGTCACCCACACCCACACACAAAGACTCAGTCAACCCAGCACAATGCAGTGTCCC
>CM053586.1:171262048-171305041 GCA_028646515.1 Pseudochirops corinnae
AAAGAAGAACTTTGCTGGCCAGAACCACTCTGTTGCATCTCCAAATCTTTCAGGGCACGATCCTGTCTGGCCAGGGTGGCTTATGTTAGGGCAAAGGGGTGGAGATGGGGGATGAGAGAGGAGAAGATAGCAGAAGAAGGAAGCAGGTGAAGGGGCTTGGGTTATCCTTTAGATTTAAGGCCTGGATGGGGTAGGATATGGGACTGGGTGTGGGAGGGGTGTGTTTGGAGGTGGGAGGGAGGAGGTGCTAATTTTATTTAGGGAGGCAGATGGGGGGGGGGGGGTGTTGGTCATTCTATGTGGGAGGGTGAGCAGGGCACCTGGGGACAGTTAGGGGGACTCAAGTAGCATGATGAAGCAGTTGTGGACATTGGCATCAGTGGTACCCCCAGTCCCTGCCCCTCACCCTCCTGCCAGTCCAGCCCTGCCCTCTTTCTCTATCTGGTAGGGACCAGTTCGAAAGCTAGCAATTCTAACCCTGCGCAGAGCAGCGCTGTCAGAGAAGGCCCATCTCTCCACTTTCTCTGCCCAGGGGTGCAAAGGAGGCAGTCATGAGACTGAAACGGATGGAGAGAGAGACAGAAAGAGTGAGACAGTGGGACAAATGCTGGGAAAGGCAGAGACAGGCAAAGGGACAGAGAGAGATGGAGAAAACAGGGAGACAGAAACTGAGAGCAAGAGTCATAAAGGGAGCCCCCCCCCATCTTGACATCATATTATCTTTTGACATTAGATATATACACATTCAGTAGTTCAAAATGGTATGTACATTCCATAGTCATGCCCCCTATATGCTGAGGGTTGTAGGATAAGGCTGCAAACACATCTCTATTTCTTCACAACAGCTCCAGGGGTGTTTGTGTGTGTGTGTGTGTGTGTGTGTGTGTGTGTGTGTGTGTGTGTGTGTGTATGTGTTGGGGTAGGGGACTAATCGGGGAGGGAAAGTGAATCACAAGCCCCTTGTTGCCTGAAATGGGGGTGAGGGCTCCAGCAATAGGCTAGGAAAGGTAAAGCCCTGAGAAAATTGCTCCTTTCCATGAAAGAAGTTCACCCTCACTGGGAGTTCCTGAGAAGGGTTTGTTTGTTCATTTCTGGCTGTCTCAGTGGCCTTAAGCCAGTGTATGCCTTAGAAGAGCTAATTTGATAGCAAAGATGGGGGCAATGAGCTTGGGGGGCATTGCCTTTAATGATTCTGATTGTGCCTTCGGGTGGTCATTTGTTCCTTTTGGAGGTGCAGTCCTATTTAATACTGTGGCTGATAGTGCTTAAATGTTCACAGCAGATTATGGGGCTTGACAGGGGCTGGGTTGGGCTGGGCTGGGCTGAAGGAGATCCTTATCCCAATGCAATTAAAAAGCAGAAACCATTCACAAAACCCTGGTAGCCAAAGGAGTAAGTTTTTCATGGCTTTGCCATGGATCGTGTCCCTTCCTTTTGACATCAGCTTACTGTATTTCCCTCTGGACCTAGGCTGGGATTTGTGAGTTACATCTCACCTGGCCCTTCTTCCTGGCCGGCCCTTGTCCCTAAGCAAGCTCTTGTGAGACTCCATCCCATGCCTCTACCCAGCCCCCTCATGGTTTTCCTGTCTTGAGTGCTTCTTGTCTAAATTCTGATGAGGAACACGATCACTTATCTTCCTCTTCTGCCCCAGGGAATACAAACAGCGGACTTGGCATTTCTGCACCAGTTATAGGCACTGCTTCTCCAGATCAGACTGACAGGTCTGTCTGCTGCCAGGCTTCTGTAGCAGCCTGGGGCTCCTCTCTGGCCCTGGTCTGTTCCTTCCCCCAAGTGCCTAATCTGTTCCCTGAGCCTGAACACCCTCTCACCCCACCATGGTCCATGGAGCATGGCCCCAAAGATAACTGTGGGAAGGAAAGAGTGAGGGGAGAGGTAGCAAGGGAAGGCAGAGATGTCTTGTTAGGCATGAGGGAGGGAGCTGGGGGCTTCCTTGGCACAAAACTGAGAAACAGGAGATGAGGGGCTGGGGGAGAGAACCAAATATCCCCTAGATGTTTAGCACTCTTTCTCCTCACGTTCTCTTATGTTTATCTGTTTGCATATTGTATCTCCTGGTAGAAGGTAAGCCCCTTGAGGGCAGGACTACTTTTCATGTTTGTATACCCAGTGCCTGGAAGAGTGTCTTGCACATAGTATTTAATAGCTGTTTGTTGAATCAAATTGAATTGAATAATCCTCCACCTCCCCCCAAAGCCCTAAGTTTAGGTAACCTTGAACTAGAGGCTAGTTCTACTACAGAACAGGGCTGGTAGTGGGGAAAACCAGGTGTCTAACAAATACATAGATTTCTCAAGCTCCACCCTTCAGCCAGCCAACATTGGAGCACAAGGAGCCACCCACTCTCATCTGTTTTCCTTTTCAGGAGCCCCCAAGGCCTCTCTTGCCCGGAACCCCACAGCTGAAAGACAGCTGGGAATTTGAGTCAATTAGGCTTACCTTGGGGGGAGTTCCTGCTTCCTCAATGGGGTGGAAGGCCTGACACTAGTCCATTCTTGGGGCCTGCCCAGTCTGATAGAGGAATCACAGTCCTTCACCTTAGGAGGCTTCTCCTCTGACTTGAGAAACTAAGAAAGCAACTAGGCATAACCAAACAGTGAAGGGATACACAGACTACCTTTTTCAGTGTTTTGTGATTTTATTTGGAGACAGGAGGACAACACTGGAGTTTTACATTCAAATTTCCAAATTTAGGCCTGAGATAGAACAGCTATTTGAAATGACTGGAGTCAGAATAACCCTTTCCCTACTTGCTGCCATGAGAACTGGTGGGACAAGATATCCTGGGAAAGGAGGACCACCCTCTCCATAGGATCCCCAGGAGAATAGGTGGCTACGCTACTAGCCAACCCATACCAAAAGAAGCCAATAAGCTGTGAGGAAGGGGTTTCCTCCCTGTGGAATGCTGGATATCCATGCCCTCATGAAAATCCCTATTGAGCCCCTGCTGATTTTGACTCTGGCCTGGGATAGTGTTCATTTTTTAAGTTGTATCATCCTCTGTGACCCTTCTTGACTGAGATACTGGAATGATTTGCCATTTCCTTCTCTAGCTCATTTTACAGATGAGGAAACTGAGGCAAACAGGGTGAAGTGACTTGCCCGGGGTTACACAACTGGTAAATACCTGAGGCCAGATTTGAACTCAGGGCCTCCAGACTCCAGGTCCCACACTCAATCTACTGCACCAAAGTAACAGTAATTGAATGAAGGAGGGAGAAAGTGAGAAAGACACGAGAGGGAACTGGAGACTTGAGAGTGTAGTGAACATGGTTGTCAGGTGGTTGCTTCCACTAGGCAAAGCCCTACTTTCTTCTAATGCTGTGAGCCACAGATGATCTCATAGCCTCTTATCAGGGGAAAGGTAGTCCTGTAAATAACAAAACCAGTAACGCATTACTAATGATATCAATAATAATAGCCACGATAAATGCCTTGCATTGGTAGTGCTTTGCTATTTTCATCCATTATTTCATTTGATTTTCACAACAATTCTGTAATGTAGGCAGAGTAGGGATTTTCTCTGGTTTTTAGTTTTTTTGTTTGTTTGTTTTAGAAGTTAGGAAATTGAGACTCAAGAGAGGGTGACTTGCCCAAGGTTTTGCAGCTAATAAGTAGAGGAATTGGGGCTTGCGGATAAGTCTTCTGCCTGTTAATCCAATGCTCCATCAAACCCCTTGGACTCTGAAATCAGTGTATGGGGGCCATGTACCTTTCTTTCTTTAGAGAGGGGACTCTGACAACATCAGTGATCTTTTCTTTTTAGACCTCACTTTAACTTTTCCAGATTTCGCTCATATTTTAAGAAGTGCCAACTTCTTTCCTGACCCAAGGGGGTAATGGATTTGTGCCCCAGAAGGTAACTAGAGGCAGAAAGAGACTAGCCTGTCTGGATTTCCCCAGGGGGACAAAGAAAGCTGCAGTACCCCCTCTGGATGCTCTGCTCTTTAGCTTGGCCTCTGGTGGTAGGAAAGATGGGGAGGGGCCTGGCTAGCTCCAATGGTGCTAAGTGAGAAGTCTCATTCTACTTGGGCCCAGTTGATCCCCAATAATGTCTTTATTAGACTGGAGGAGGAAATAGAGTAGAAATATGGGGGCTGGGTGAGGGGGAGTAAAAGAAACATGACCTTTCAGTTTCTTAGAAGAATGATCTTCTGTCGGGGGTCTGCCAGAAATGTTTGAAGCAAACAGATGTAAACAGATCATTAAGACCTCCCTAGGAGCTTCCCTGAAAACTTTGAAAATTGTTCTTCTGAGAGTTAGTTCTGCCTCTTTTGTAGAAGCCCCACTCCCTTGCCTTTCTGATGTCCCTTTTTGAATTCTTATCTCCTGAGGACATTTGTTGGGAAGCAGTCACTCTGCCTTTTACAAGCTTCATTGGTTTCTTATTAATACATGAGATTAGAAAGCAACCCCTTCCTCCATGTCTGGCCCCACCCTTTACCCAATCTCCTAGCAACTACTCATGGGGATCCTGGTACAGGAAAGTTGGGGAAGGGGCAGGGGAGCAGTTTCATAATGATGGCAAGAGAAATATCATTTTTGTAATTTATTTCATTCCTATGTAGAAGTTCGTAGTTGTTTACCATTGTGGGCAGTGTAGACAAAGAGCTGGAGTTGGAATCCGAGGACATATGTTCAAATTCAACTTCTGATTCTACACCACCTGTGTGACCCTGGACAATTCATTTATCCTCTTAGGATCTCTGAGATTCCTTATATGTAAAACAAAGACATTGGGTTAGTTGATCTCTACATAGGCGTCTATGATCTTACTTTGACTTATTTACCTGTTTGTCTGTGGTTGTATCCTTACGTAGGGGCTGTTGCCAACAGTTATTGGATTTAACTCAGTTGTTTAGCAAAGATAAAAACGGACAGGGGTATGTTTACACCCTGAGCAGCTCCAGACCTTGAAGGATGGTGAGCATTTTAAGGGAGAGAGAAGACAAAAATAGAGGCTGGGATCAGGGAGAAGAATCCTGGGTGCACCATATCCTGACCAATCAGGATAAGGGAAAACCTTTAACTATTCTTGGACCAATTTGGGGTAACCTCATGGAGAAAGTGTACATTTAGTTGGTTGTCTGTTCACTTGTTTTCAAGTGTTAAAGGTCATTGGGGTGGAGATAGAAGGCAAAAAGAAGTGGGGAGTGAGCTAGAGAATTTCTTAAGGTACCAGACTAAGAGCTATTGTCTCACTTATGAAAGATGAATAGTGTTTTCTCTCAGGCTAGGGGAAGCGGGTCTACTTTGGTTTCCCCTCATGTTATAGTAAAAAAGAGTGCTAAGCTTGGAGTCAACCAACCAACCAACCAACCAACCAATCGATCCCCAAGTATTTATTAAGCAACTGCTACTGGTTATGTGCTTGGTGCCAGGGCTAGGAATACAAAAATTATATCATCCTCACTTTTAAGAAACTTAAATCCTATGATATCTAAAAATAAAATTAAGAGGTGAGAGAGGAATATATTGGGAGAAGGAGAAAGGGAGAGATGGAGTAGGGTAAATTATCTCACATAAAAGAGGCAAGAGAAAACTGTTACAATGGTGAGGAAGAGCAGGGAGGTAAAAGGGAATGAGTCAACATTACTCTCATTGGATTTGACTTAAGGAGGGAATAACATACATGCTCAATTAGGTATCTTACCCTACAGCAAAGTAGGGGGGAAAGGGATAAAAGGGGGGATGATAGAAGGGAGGGCAGATTGGGGGGGAGGGTAGTCAGAGGGAACAGGGTCAAAGGCGAAAATATAATAAATGGGGAGCAGGATAGGATGGAGGGAAATATAGTTAATCTTTCACAACATGACTATTATGGAAATGTTTTACATAACCACACATGTATAACTTATATTGAATTGCTTTTCTTCTCCATGGGAGTGAGTGAGGAGGGAAGAAGGGAGAGAATCTGGAACTCAAAGTTTTAAAAACAAATGTTAAAAAAATCATTTTTACATGCAACTGGGAAAGAAGATATACAGGCAATGGGATGTAGAAATACATCTTACCTTATAAGAAAGTAAGGGGGAAGGGAGTAAAGGGAGGAATAAGGGAGAATAGAAGAGAGGGCAGACTGGGGGAAGGGGTGTGCTTGCCATCTTGGGGTGAGGAGTAGGGGAGAGAGGGGAGAAAATTTGGAACTCAAAATCTTGAGGAAATGAATGTTGAAAACTCAAAAATAAATAAATAAATACCCCCACCCCCCAAAGAAACTTAAATCCCACCAGGTTAACAAATATATTCATGTATAAAGGTTGAATAGGACCCATGATCAATTTTTTGTTAATTAGTAAATACAAATTATAAACAAAGTATATTCAAGACAGTTTGTAGGGGATAGGAAAATAGCACGAGTAAGGTACCAGCATTTAGAAGGAATCATGAAAAAACAAAACAAAAACACCTCATGTAGGCAGTTTCAAGTGTAGAGAGCTAGGGATTTTAAGAGGTAGAAGTGAAGAGAGAACATATTCTAGCCATGAAGATAGCCTGTGTATAGGCATGGAGAGGAGATACAGTCATGGAGACAGAAGAATGTTAAATAAGAAGAGTATCAAAGAAGTCAGTTTGGTTGGAAAACAAAGCAGAGTATGTGAGGGGAAGCGATGTGTAAAAGCCTAGAAAGCTAGGATAGAACCTGACTGTGAAAGACTTTATTTTTTTTTTTATTTGCTCATTTACTTTTAATTTACAAGATTCAGTTCCACAATCACTTGAGTTTCAGATTTTCTCCCCTCCCTTTCCCCCCCCCATGGTGGCATGCAATCGTGTATAGGATCTGCAAATACTTTGTGAAAGACTTTAAATCCTATACTGAGATATCTGTGTTTGATCCTAGAGGAAATAGGGAACCAGTGAAGCTTTTTGAGCAGGAGAGCAGCATGATCAGATGTGCTTTATGAATAACAAGTTAGACAAGACATGGATTCAAATCCTACCTCTTACACTTATTAGCTCAGTGACCCAGGGTAGGACCCAGGAGTCTAAAGCATCAAATTTCCAACTACCAAGCACAGTGCCTATAAAGTCATAAGTGCTTAATAAATGCTTATTAATGAGATTGGTTGGCTGGTTGATTGATTCCAAGCCTAGAGAAGAGGAAGGTTACTTTCTGATCATCAGTTTCTTTATTTGTGTTACACTTATATTTATCTTAGGGGTTGTTGGGAGTATTTACATGAATTAGTATGTGAAAAACCTTTGGCAAACCTTAACATATTGATAAAATATCAGCTATTACGATGGGACAGACTTGGTGGGCTCCTTAGGACCTTTCATCAGTGACTGACATGAAGCAGGTACTTTATATATATACGTGTTGAATGTCTGCTTGACCAATAAGCTCTGCTGATCTCACCTTATAACTCTTACCTCATCTTAGGCAACACCATTCAAAGTCATAGAATGGTAGATTTAGAGTTGGAAGAGACCTTAGAAGCCAGCAAACCCAAGGCCCTATTTTGCAAATGATAAAATTGAGAGCCAGCTAGGCAGAGTGATTTGCCCAAAGTCATACATCTAGGATGTGCTTGTAGAGGGATTTGAATATAGGTCTCCCTGACTCCAAGTCTGATTTACCTGTACTCCCCTAGGAACTTCATTCTAGGGATTTTCATTTCCGTAGAGCACCTTTCTTCTTCCTTCTCTCCCTTCCCACAAAGTTCTTGTTCTCATGCAAATATCTCCTGAAAGGCAGCCTCCTATAGGAAACTTTCTTGTACTGATAAAGGGAGAATTGATGACTTTCCTGGTTGTACCTTTCCTTTATTGGAAATTTTCATAGCTGCTTCCCTCTGTGCTCACCAGTCCAGTTTGGTTCTTATGTGATGAAATTCCTCCCCAATTTTTCCTCACAACTCTTTCCTTCTGGAGACCAAAAGTATCCTATGGAATGTCAGCTTTTGACTTTCTAGCTTTATGCTGGACCCTGACTGATCTGTTGACTGGCCAAAGGACAATAGACTGGCAAGCTTGAATGATGTTCCTTAGGTGAAGATAAGGTAAATGAGATCTAGAATTAAAAAAGAGTTTCAGATAGAAATATGGTAGGAGGAGACATTGAGCATGGGCAGTTAGGAAGGAGTAGAGACTTTTTTAACCATAGAGGTAAGCCAGCAAGAAAAAACAAAAAGAACTTGAAGGCAGACTTTATTCTTACTGGATAGAAAGTTTCTGGATCTCTTTTCCTATATGCCAGATCTGAGCCATTCTTGCATTTCAAGGAACAATATTTATTTACAGGGCAAGAATAAATTCAGCTGATATAGAAAATACAATAATAACAACAAATCACTTTTCAGTACTGCTTTAAGGTTCACAAAGTCCCTTCTTCACAAAAACTGATCAAAAGATAAGAATTCTTATCCATTTTTTCAGTAATAAGGAAACTGAGGCCCAGAGTGACTGGAAGTGATTTACTGAGATTTAAACCCAACTTTTCTAACTTATAATAGTTTTTTTTTTTCCATTGCACCACAATTTTGGCTTTGTATAAGTAATATCTTCCTAAGAGAGCTGTTCAAAAGTACAATGGGCTGCCTTCCAGGGGCAATGAGTTTCCCATCATTGGAGGTCTTTGGGTCAAGACTGCTTGACAACTTGTCAGAGATGTGGTAGAGGAGGTTCCTGTTCAGGTAGGGATTGTACTAGATAGGATTCTAATGTTCATTTCCAATTTTGACATGCAAGGATGCTGTGAAAATTACCTGATAGATAGGAGTGACTGGTCCTCTAACTTGTTAAATCTATCTTGTTTTCCCCAGGCCTGCCTAGTTGCCTTTGGCTGTTCACCATTATGTTACCAGAGCCTAGAGCTCATCCCATGGGTCGTCACTCCCTTGTTTTCTGACCCAGAATTGCTATCCTTCTGCTAAAGACCCACCCTGTGCAAAGTCTTGGTTCTGCCCAGTTTCCAGATCCCTGGGTTTTAATCTATTGGCAGATTTAAAATTCTGCATCACAGCCTCAGCCAATCAGAAAGCTATTCTGACACTAGCTTGATTGCCAGTGTTTCACTTATACCCTGAACCTATGGTCACACTTAGGTTTTTTAAAATAGATTTTTATTGATATCTTTTGTTTTTTACTTCATATAGATTCCCCCCTCTATTCCTCCTAAGCCCCCAGTCATCCTTCATAACAAAGACATTTTTTAAAAAAAGAAAGAAAGGAAAGTAGAAAGAGGAAATTTTTTTTTAGTAAAACTGATCAATACATTGAAAAGAAAATTGATGTTATATGCAATGCTTCTCTATATCCAGGGACATCTCTCCTCCCCCGTCACTTCTGCAAAGGGGTGGGGTGAGATATCTTCTTATATCTCTTCTTTGGGACCAAGCTTGAATATTATAATTTCATAGAACCCATGTGGCCACACAAATTTTCGTTTATGTGTGAGGCTGTGTTAATGAAGGCATCCCACAATTTACAATGATATCCCATTCCTGAGAATGTGAAAGCTGAATTTATGTTCCAAATGGTTAAGTAAGTATGTGATGTACTAATGGCTCACTGCTGAGGACCTGGAGTATAGGAGATAAGAGTGGAAAAAAAACCTGTGTTAGGGTCCTGGTTCCCGTCGATTCCCTTGCTCATTGCCTGGGGAAAGAGAAAGATGTTGCTGCTCTTCAGTTGTTCAGTCATGTCCTACTCTTCATGACCGCATTTGGGGTTTTCTTGGCAAAGATACTGGAGAAGTTTGCCATTTCTTTCTCCATCTCATTTTTCAGATGAGGAAACTGAGGCAAGTAGTGTTAAGTGATTTGCTCAGGGTCAGCATCTGAAGTCAGATTTGAACTAAGGTGCCTCTGACTCTTGACCTGGCAATCTATCCAGTGTGCCACCTAGCTGACCCAAAGGAAGATATGGACATGTCTGATGAAGAAGAAGATGCCACAGCTGACCAGTATTCCTGCGGTCCAACCCCTCTGAACATTTGGAGGATATGGGACCCCATAACAAGCCCTTTGACAGGCCAGAAGCTATAACCCCTTTATCTACTGTGGACACTTGAAGTATTGCGATGATAATGAGCTCAGACTCCTCGACATCTGCCATTTGTCACATGTAAGTGAGGCCACCTTAACCTGGAGTGTGAGGATGATGATGGTGGTGATGACAACAACCAGTTTTTCTATAGCTCTGTCAAATGTGCACAACGCCTTACAGGAGATATTTGAAAAACACTTAGCACAGTGCCTGGTATATGGTAGGCATTTAATATATGCTTATTCTCACCTTCCCCCTCTTATACCTTGCAACCGCCCCATGATAGAGATACTGCAAATGTTATTGCCTGAATTTTACAGATGAGTAAACTGAGTCCCAGAGACATTAAGCAATTTACCTAAGGTCACACAGCTACTCAGTGTGAGATCCAGGATTTGAACCCAAATACATTCTTCTAACTCCAGGTCCAACCCTCTATGCACCATAGCATAGTTACCCCTTTGATGAGAGATGAGTCCAATGGATAGTCCTGGATCTTTTTTCAAATAGTGATGCTTTTTAAATTAAAAAAAAAAACCCACATTCAACTAGCCAGAAAATTGTGCCGCAGCCTCTTTCCTCCCGTGTTGCTATCCAGGGTCCAGAGATTGCCTTAGCTTGAGCCCCTGCCAACCAATCTGCCAACCCTCTCTACCTTGGCCCCTGGTCTTGATCTTTTGCCTTTACTCTCACCGTGATATTGATCAGTTTACTCTTACTATTTGCCTTGGCTCTAGTTGGTCTCACCTGCCTTTCTGCTTCCTGCCCACACCCGGCAACTGTTGCTTCTCTGACGACCTTAGTGTCCCCGAAGCTGTGTATTGTCTTCTGCCTCTCCTCATGGTCTAAGCCAATCCTGCTTCTGTGTCGGGAATCCCTGGTTACCAAGCCCAGTTCTAATGAGCTGCCACCTTTCAGACATGGTCTGAAAAAGAGAAACCTCCAAGTTCTCTTGGGTATTGACTATGGGAGCGACAAGAGGTGAATGCGCTGAGCCTGGAAATCTCTTTGCAAATTTTCTCTAGACAAAAAGGAAAAGGCTTTCCCCTCTCTGAGACTCAGTTTCCTCCTAAATAAAATAAAGGGGATATGGAGACAGAGGATCAAAATGGTAATAGTACAATCTCTAGAGTCAGACTTCTTGGGTTCAGATTCTATATAATACTATTTGCATGACACTAAGAAACTGTCCTAAGTGGTTGTAAGCATCTTTCTTGCTTACAGCACTCCTATCTGGACGTGTGTGTGTGTGTGTGTGTGAGTGTGTGTGTGAGAGAGAGAGAGAGACAGACAGACAGACAGACAGACAGAGACAGAGAGACAGAAACAGAGAGAGACAGAGACAGAGAGAGAGACAGAGGGAGAAGAGAGAGAGACAGAGAGGGGGGAGGGAGAGAGAGAGAGAGAGAGAGAAGAGAGACAGAGAGGAGAGAGAGACAGAGACAGAGAGAAGAGAGAGAGAGAAAGGAAAGATAGAAGAGAGACAGAGAAGAGACAGAGACAGAGAAAGAGAGAAAGAGAGAAACAGATAGACAGAGACAGAGAGAATAAATGTTATCATACCCCATTCCTGCATATATCACATATATGTCGTTATTATTCACTCATTTCAGACTCTTCATGATCACATTTTGGGGGTTTTCTTGTTAAAGATACTGGAATGGTTTTGCCATTTTCTCCTCCAGTTTTACAGATTCAGATGAAGCAAATTACTGAGACAAATTGGGTTAAGTGACTTGCCCAGGGTCACACAGCTAGTAAGTGTTTGAGGCTAGATTTGAACTCAGGAAGATGAGTCTTCTAGATTACAAGTCTGATGCTCTGTTCCCTGCATCACCTAGCTATTCTGTAGTGTTCATACATTCCTTTGTTTTCCTGGCCCTCCAAAATAAAATCACAACTTCCCTGGTCTTCAGTTTCCTCATGTGTAACAGGAAGGAGTATGTAGGATGCCTTTTGACGTCTCTTCCTGTTCTAAATCTGTGATTCAGCGATCTCAGTTTGTGCTCTGGTAGTCTACTTAATGTCTGAGTGACATGGGGCAAGTCATATGATTTATACCTGATGTTTATTGATCAATCAACAAATGTTTATTGAGCACCTGTTTGGTGCTGAGGGTAAAAAGGTGAAACTGTCCCTGCCTTCAAGGAGTTTATATTCAAGAGAGCGGAATATGCGGATATATACAAAATAAATAAAAGGTGATTTTTTTTTTTTAGAATGGAAATCTTAGCAGCAAGGAGGATCAGGAAAGACTATTAGGAAGTGACATCTTAACTAAGCTTTAAAACAAACCAGGTGGATAGAGTGCTGGGCCTGAAGTCAGGAGGACCTCAGTTCAAATCTGGCTTCAGATACTTCCTAGCTGTGTGACCCTGGGCAAGTCATTCAACCCTGTTGGCCTCAGTTTCCTCATCCTGTAAAATGAGCTGGAAAAGGAAATGGCAGACCACTCCAGTATCTCCGCCAAGGAAACTTCAGGCAGAGGCAAGGAGGGAAAACATTTTAGGCATGGGAAACAGTCTGTGAAAAGACACAGAGACAGTAGAAAGAGCATCATTTATGAACAGTAGCATGGAGGAAGGGGATAATGTACAATAAGGCAGGAAAGATAGGTCTGAGGTAAGTGGGCTTTAAATGCCAAACAGAGGACTTTGTATTTGAGGTGATAGGAAACTGTTGAAATTTATTTGGCAGGGTAAATGACATGGTCAGACCTGTGATTTAGGAATAGCACTTTGGTGGCTGTGTGGAAGATGGATTTGAGAAGAGAAATCTGAGTCAGTCAAGAAATGGAGACATCCTGAACAAGTGTGGTGCAGAACGGGCCACAGATGCTAGAGTTACTCTGGTAGAGAAGTGACAGGATTTGGGAAGATATGGAGGGTGAGAGAAAGTGAGGAGTCTGGGATGAGTCAGAGGATGCAAGGCTGAGTTCCTCGAAGGATGGTGGTCCCCTCAACAGAAATGAGAAAGTCTAGAAGAGGGTTGTATCTGAAGGGAAAATATTAAGTCTCTTTTGGGCATTTTGAGTTTGAAATGTTCCTCCAGTTCAAAATGTACAATAGGTAGCTGGTTATTGAAGAGATGCTAGGGTTGGATTTATATATCGATTTAAGAGTCACCTGCACAGAGGTGATCATTGAATTCAGTTATGCTGATGAGGTCACCAAGAAATAGGGCCTTTCACCTCTCCGTCTCTGTCTGTCTGTCTGTGTCTCTCAGTGTGTTTCCATCTCTTTCTCTGTCTCTCTCTGTCTCTTGGTCTCTGTTTGTCTCTCAGTCTCTGTCTGTCTCTCTTTGCCCCTCTGTATCTCTCTTTGCCCCTGTTTCTTATCTCTATCTCTGTCTTTCTCTCTGTCTCTCTCTTTGCTGCTGTATCTTTATCTGTCTCTCTGTCTCTGTCTCTGTCTCTCTGTCTTTATCTCTCTGTCTCTGTCTCTCTCTCTGTCTCTCTGTCTCTGTCTGTCTGTCTGTCTCTCTCTCTCCCCTCACACTCTCTCTCTTCCTCTCTATCTCTGTCACCAGCCCTTTTGGCTTAGGTGTGAACATATAACCTTTTTCACTTTGATGCACTTGGGACAGAGGCTGACTACAAACAAATATCTACATATATGTTGACGTATACACATTTGCCTAATGATTAATAACTAAAAGAAAGAAGGTAAAATAAAACAGAAAAATATTGATGACTAATAGAGTGGAGGATATTTTTTCCAAGATATCCCTAATCTAACCACAGGTGGCTAGCAAAGCATCTTGGCCTAACTAGCTTCCCCTTCCCATCCACTCTTAGCCACCAGATCACATATGGTCATCCTCCATGCTTCCTGTATACAGGGATCAGCATATGGCCACATTTATGAGTCTTCATCCTCAGTTCCCCCTTTGAAAACTAGCACTCTTTCTGAGTTGTCTTCTTTCTGGCACCTTGGGTCATTGGTTAACCATGGCCCCCTTAGCCCCACCTTTCCATGGCACTTACTGTGATTCAGATTTTATGCTAATGTGCTGTCTAGAGCTTTATCACTCTGCAGCTGTTACTTATGTAAGAACATAAGAGCATAAGAAATGCCACCTTGGGTCAGTCTCATGATCCCCTTGCACAGGTGGTGTCTCCAAGATGTTCCCAGAAATGGATTGTGAGAGAGAACAAGGAGTAGTGTCTTCTGGGTTCTCCTCAAAGGTTAGAGATGTATCCTAAGTATCCTAATCTTCCTAATACCCTGTTACAACTATTCATTCATTAATTAAACTAAATCCTCCTTGAGTCTATTTGTATGTTCAACTTGTACCACCTCTTGGGTAAGGAACACCATATGCTTAGTTCTTGTGATATGGAATGGAAAAGGACTTCCTTTTGTTTGTACTCAATATTTGTTTTTTACTCCCCCCAACCCCCGACACATACACTTGAGCTTCAAGGCAAGGTATGTGTGTAAGGGGGTCATTCTAGTCTTCTATGATTTGGTAAACATGCCATATTTATCTGCCCCACTCCCCTTCCATATCATCTGTTGCTTTATGTACTCTGATCTTATCCACAACATCGTAGATTTAGTGCTGTAGATAGAGTAACCTCAGAGGTCATCACATCCTAACCTTTTATGTCATAGTTGAGGAAACTGAGGCCCAGCCAACGTTATACAAGAAGCAGACCCCAGAGGTGGGATTTGAACACAGGTCTGATGACTGCAGAATCGGTGCTCATGCTGTCACATTTCAATTAATCTTTCTAGACTGAAGAAGCTTCATCCTTGCAATCTTTTATATACCTTTGCTGTAATAAATATTCGATACTCATTTCTAGGCCCCCTTCCCTAGGGATGGAAGATTGGGACTAAGTCCATTCAGGCTGGCCACTCTGAGTTGGGTATGACCAAACCTTGCTCATGTTTTGCTTTCTCGTTTGCAGTACATGCTCCATGTCAGCCCTGGAGCAGCAGAAAACAAGACCCTAGGCAGGAGTGTGCTGGAGCCGGCTTCCACAATTAAATTTTCATTCTTTAAAATTCCATTTTGTTTTCATTTTCTGTTCCAAATTTTCTCTCTCCCTTTACCACCTCTCTCAACCATTGACAAGGCAAGAAATACAATACCCATTATGATATGAAGTCATGCAAAACACTTTCTCATTAAATGTGTTCTAAAAAAGGAAAGACAAAGAAAGGAAGGAAGGAAGGATAGAAAGAAGGAAGAAAAATCTGTTTCAATCTACATTTTGAGTCCATCAGTTCTCTATCAGGAGGTGGATAGCATTTTTCATCATGATCTTTTTGGAATCGTGGAGGACCATTGTATTTGATCAGGGTTACTAAGTCTTTCACAGCTGGTTTTCTTTTCAATATTTCTGTTACTGCACACAGCAATATTCTCCTGGATCTGCTCATTTCACTTTTAATCAGTTCATATACTTCTTCCCAGGTTTTTCTGAAATGGCACCTTCATTGTTTCTTATGGTATAATAGATGGAATACCATCACATTCACACTCCCCAACTTGTTCAGCGTTTCCCCAATTAATGAGCTTCCTTTTAGTTTCTAATTCTTTACTACCACAAAAATAGCTGCTGTAAATATTTTTGTTCATAGGGGTCCTTTTTCTTTTTTCTTTAATCTCTTTGGGGTGTAGAACTAGTACTAGTACTCAGAGTATGCACAGTGTTATGGCTTTTTGGACATAGTTACATATTGCTCTGCAAAATATTTGAATTAATTCGAGTTCCACAAGCAGTATATTAATGTACCTATTTTCCCATGTATCCTCCAGAATTTGTCATTTTTTTCCTGCCATATCAGCCAATCTGATAGTTTTGAGTGGTAACTCAGAATTGTTTTAATTTGCATTATTTCATTATTACAGATTTAGAATATGTTTTCCTTCTGACTATTGATAGCTTTGATTTCTTACTCTGAAAACTGTCTTTTCCTATCCCTTCATCATTTATCAATTGGGGAATGGCCCTTAGATTTATAAATTTGGCTCAGTTCCCTATATATTTGAAAATTGAGACCTTTATCAGATAAACTTTCTGCAACCCCCTGCCCCCATTCAATTTCCTGCTCTTTTCTTTCTTTCTAATTTTGGTTGCATTGGTTTTGTTTGAAGAATATTTATTTAATCACAATTATCCATTTTAGCTCCCATGAATCTCTCTATTTCTTGCTTGGTCATGAATTCTTCCTCTATCCATAGATCTAACAAGTAGGTGGCACGGTGGGTAGAGAGAGCACTGGCCCTAGAGTCAGGAGGACTGGAGTTCAAATCCAGCCTCAGACACTTGACACTTGTTAGCTGTGTGACCTTGGGCAAGTCACTTAACCTTGATTGCCTTGTAATAAAAATAATAACAACAACGACACACTGAACTCTGGAAAGGTTGGTCCATTCACAGCATCAAGAACATTGCATAGGTGTACCTATCTCGTAACAGTTCTTCCTTTTGGTCTTTTCAGGCTCCATTTTGTCTTTTTTGGTAGGAGGCAAACAGACTTGAGTATAGCATTCCAAGGCTTTGCAACAGGAGAGTATCTGGTTTGCTGGTTTGTTGCTAGATTCCTGATCATGCTCAATGTACTTATGTATGTCATATGCATGTGCCCTCATTTTAAGATGAGAAACTGTGTAAGCTCTTTGGGCTCCGTATCTGGGACCCCCATTCATTTTCTCCCACGTGAAATAAGGATTATGGGATCATATTATCTATACTTCTGAGTCTATGAATTTAGTGTTGGCATCTAGTTTAAAATCTTCATTTCAGAGATCGGGAAAATGAGGCCCAGAGTGAATAACCAGTGGGTAATAAGGGGCAGAGCCAGGACTTGCTCCTAAGTTCTCTCTAATGCTCTTCCCATTTTTTGGTTGAATTTGTTTCTGTCTTTTTTTTTTTTTTATCATGTCTGACTTTTGGTGACCCCATTTATTTGGATTTTGGGTTTGTTTGTTTTTTTGGCAAAGATACTAGAGTAAACCACTCTATTTCCTTCTCCAGCCCATTTTACAGGTGAGGAAACTGAGGCAAACAACATTAAGTGACTTGCTTAGGGTCACACAGCTAATAAATGTCTGAGGTCACATTTGAACTCAGATCTTCCTCCCTTCAGGCCTGGCACTCTATCCACTGCACCACCTAGTGGCTCCATTGCATACTGTAGACCCTTTATAAATCTTTGTTGAATTGAACTGAATTGGTTGAATTGTTGTTGTTCAGTTGTTTTCAGTTGTGTCTGACCCTTTGTGACCCCATTTGGGGTTTTCTTGCAAACATACTGGAGTGCTTTGCCATTTCCTTTTCTAGGACTCTATCACTTACTAGTTGTCATAGTTTTGGATGAGGCATTTCCCTTTCTGGATCTGTTTCCTTACCCATGAGGTCAGAAGATCTTTAAAGGCACCATCCAGCTCTAAATCTTATGTAGTTGCTGACTCCATGACCCATCGTCTTGTCTCTGTCCCTTTTCTGACTCAGTATTTGTTCTTTTTTAAGTTTGGTGATGATGGTGATAATGATATTAATGCTGATGATGAAGTTCAGCTCAGAGGAATGTGCTAATGAGCTGCTTCCCAAGGCCCTTCAGTCTGGCACTAAGCTGACAACTTAAGTTTTCATCCAGATGGGAACTGATGAGATGAAGAGATTTGGTGTTCAAGGTCCCACTTTAGGGGCAGTTGGCCCTAGAGAAACCATTTAATCCCTTCCCAGTCTCAACTCTGACATCATGGTCCCTGAGCTGGTTAGAAGGCAAACTGAGGGGAAAGGCCTCAAATTAGAAGATAAATCCATGATTCTGAAGCCTGGAGACTAGTGGGTTTTCAAGCAGTGCGTACGTGCAGGCCTGGATGCTTTGACCTTGTCACCAAGGTCAGGGAAAGGGGAAGAAAAGCTTTGGACTTTGAAATAATTCAATAGCCAAGGAAGGCACATAATTTGACTACCTTTAAAAAATACCAGCGATGACCTGTGTTCCTAATATTGTACTGGTTGTAGTGGTCAAGGGAGAAGAGGAGTAGAATCAGAGAATATAGAAAGAGATACAATCCTCACCCTCATCTGATGAAACATCTGATCTCTCGAGCTCCCTGTCTGATAAGGGAGACATTCACTCCCTTCTGTGAGGTGAAGGAAGATAGGACAGATAAGTAACTCAAATAAGACAAATTGAACAGATAAAATGAGGCATTAATATGAATAAGAGTGTTAAACTTCACATACACTGATGAGACATGTTCTCAGTTCCCATTTAACCTCACATTATCTCCTTTACTAGAATTGAATTGCATGGAGTTATTCCCACTGTGCTAGGTGGCACAGTGGATAGAGCGCTGGACTGGGAATCAGAAAGACTCATCTTCCTGAGTTCAAATCTGCCCTGAGACACTTACTAGTTGTGTGAGCCTAGGCAAGTCACTTAACCCTGTTTGCCTCAGTTTCCTCATTTGTAAAATGAACTGGAGAAGGAAATAGCAAACTACTCTGGTATCTTTGCCAAAAAAAATCCCCAAATTGGGTCATGGTGAGTAGGACAAAACTGAACCAACGGAACAATAACAGTATTCACACAATATGATAAAAACTACAAACCACATTAGATTTGGAGTCAGATGGTTTGGGTTCAAATCCCAGCTCTGCTACTCAGTACCCATGAGACCTTAGGCAAGAAATTTAATCCCTGGAGCCTCAGCTTCCTTACCTATAAAGTGAAGGAGTTGCACTAGATGATGTCTAGGGTCCCATCCACCCTTATGATACTGTTCCCTAGTCAACCCCCCTTGAAAATAATGGCTCACTTTTGTGGAGTACTTCATAGTGTCCAGAGCACTTTAATATATCTTATCTCTTCACTCGGGGGTAAGAAGAATTGGGTGCAATCTCTGAATGAATTCTGATGCTTACTACTTGTGTAACCTTGGCCAATTCACTTGACTTATCTGGTCTTCATTTTCCTCATCTGTAAAACGAGGGGGCTAAACTAGGTGGTCTTGGAGGTTCCTGCCATTTCCTTGTCCAGCTCATTTTATTGTTGTTCAGTCATGTTTAACTCTTCATGACCCCATTTGGGGTTTTCTTGGCAAAGATACGGGAGTGGTTTGCCATTTCCTTGTCCATCTACATGTTAATACCCTGGTTCATACCTTCATTACCTCTTACCTAGACTACCGACTTAGTATAGCTCTCTCTGTCTTCATGACCTGTACCTCTGTCTACATGACCTGTCTACGTGACATGAACCTGTACCATGCCTTTATTGTCTCTTACTTGGCCTAATGAGTATATAATAATAGAGGGCTGAGGCAGGTAGGTGGCAAAGTGGAGAGAGTACCAAACCTAAGACTTGAGTTCACATCTGGTATTTAGATACTTACTAGCTGTGTGACCCTGGGCAAGTCACTTAACCCTGTTAAGTGTAACAGGGTTACATCTGTAAAATGAGCTGGAGGAAGAAATGGCAAACTACTCAAGAATATTGGCCAAGAGAACTCCAAAATGGAGTCAGGGACTGAAATGAATGAACAACAGCCATGACAATGAAGAGCTAGATTTAGGAGTCAAGAAGACTTGAATTCAGCACTTACTCATGGTAGGAGCTTGGGAGAGTCTAATGTCACCAAATTTGTTTCCTTTTTACAGAAGTGGGTATAAATAATAACACCTACTGCACAAGGTTGTGGTAGGGATCAAATAGGACAAAGGCTATAGAGCAGCGGTTCTCAACCTGTAGGTTGCGAACCCTTTAGCGGTCGAATGACCCTTTCACAGGGGTCACAGGGTCGCCTAAGACCTTCAGAAAACACATATTTCCAATGGTTTTAGGAACTGAGACACGGCTCCTCTATCCGTCTCCAGGCAGGTCCACCCACATGCAGACATGCCCATGTACGAGTATTAAAGGGTCACAGCATTGGGAAGATTGAGAACCACTGATTTAGGGTTTTCTTTGTAAAGATAGTGGAGTAGTTCACCATTTCCTCCTCTAGCTCATTTTACAGACTCTATTCACTGTGCCACCTAGCTGCCATACTTTCTAACCCAGATATCTATTGGCTCCTTTCATTACTTCTGCAAGCACCTCGTATACCTTAAACTCATACAAATATTTACCCCTACATCCTCACTCTCCATCATTTCCCCTTTTGTCTTCCATAGCTTATCCCTAACTAAAGCATCTGCTCCTATATCTTCCTCTCCATTACCTTCTAGGCTCTATCACTTTTATAGGAGCCTTTGTTCCCTCTTCATTTACCCATTGGAAATTTCTCTGTGTCTTGACTCTTGCTTCCCACTTCTAGTCTTCTTCTTTCTGCTTTATTTCAGCTCTAAGGCCTATAACATGCCAATGTTTTCTTAGTTCATTTCCCCATGGAGGGAAAATAACTCGGAAATATAATTCCAGCTGGCTTGAAAATAATCTTCCCACAACCTGGAGCCATTCAGAGCAGAGGGGATGGACAAGTATCATCTCATGTTCTTAAGACCTAAGACAAGTCATTGCACATGGATATTTCTCCAGACACTTGCTTCTGTTTGGGTCTCACACCTTTTTCTGGCCCATGCCAATCTCCCATCCATCCAGCACAGTCACACAGAGTAAAATCGTGCTACAAAATGCAAAGGCAAATTTAAGTATATTTATCAAAGAAGATATTTTGACTCAGCTTCAGAAATGTAGTGAGTCCCCAGCAAGGAGATTTGTTTAATCCCCAGAGCAAAATTATACTCGAACTCATTGCAGTAATGCACATTTGTGACACGTGCGAATATAAGTAAATGTGCCAATGGAGTTGTGTTGACCCAGAAGCAAGTGGTAGGGAAAATTGGTTCCCTAGTGAATTTGACTCAGGTAAAGAACTTTATCATGAGCAAAAAATTCACCTGTACATTGGTACATGGCTTTTATAGGCAGACTTTCATGTTGTTATTATGGAGTAATTCTTAAGTGTTACTGTTATAATATTAAGTATTCTGGAGAACTCACACAGGGCAAGAGCTTATCTGGTGGTCAGAAGCAGCTATACAAGGACACTCTCAAGGTCCCTCTTAAGAACTTTGGAATTGATTGTGTGATATGGGAGACACTATTGTAGGACCACCTAGCATGGCCTGCACTCATCAGAGAAGGTGCTGTGCTCTGGGAGCAAGGCAGAATTGAAGTAGCTTGAAAGCAACTTGAGATGAGCAAATTTAGAGAATCCACCCCAAATGTTCACGTGGACTATTTGTGCCCTATCTAGGGTAGAGTATTCCAGGTTCTTATTGATCTTGTCAGCCACAGTGGGACACACTGTAATTTGCCTCTAACATCGTGATGCCGTTTTGGTCCTCCTTGAGAATGAAGGACAATCATCAGAAGTAGGATTTGAACCCAGGTCTGCCTGACTTTCAGTTCAGACCTTTGTTCACTATACAATACTGATTCAATTACCTATTTGACTAATACGTCTAGGGCAGGGGTTCACTAGAGATTGATGATTTCAGGGGGTATCTATGAATTTTATTTTTTTAATTTTGGTTATTAAATTTCAGTATAATTTATTTCCTTTGGAATACTATGTATTTTGTTTTGTTCATTTAAAAACATTATTCTGAGAAGAGCTACAGGTTTCACTAGACTCTCAAAGGGACTGTGACATAAGAAAAGGTTAAGAACCCTTGTTGCAGGGTGAAAGTAAGATTGAACTCCCAAAATCTATATTGGTGGAGCAGAGACTCTGAAATGTCCTAACGAGCTGGAAAGAATTTTTTTTTTTAAATAGGCCTGATAGTAGGTTGTTCATGTCTCTTGTTCAAATTCCTTCCCTCCCCTGCTTGGGGAATATAAAGAAACTAGTCTCCTACATCTGTCATGCAAGTAACTCATTACCGGAAAGTTGGCTCCCAGGTGATGAGGAATTTTGACCACAGCAACTTATGAAATTTCACGAAACAATAAAAAGTCAGTGACCTAAGGCACTGATGGGAAGGGGTGGGGGGAAGATCCACAACAATGAATTAATGGACCTCTGTGAATACTGAAGCATTATTGAAGTAAGCACCCAAATGTCTACCTAAGAGTGTGGTTAACCCAGGAGTTAAAGATATGGTTGTAAGAAGTTCATGGCTAGTTGTTCAATCCCATATTTTTCAGTGAACTTCAAACTGAGAGGAATTCTGTTTCTCTGCCCAAGAGCAACAACAAACATTTATTAGGCATCTACTAAATCAGCAGTTCTCAACCTGTGGGTTATGTTCAGTTTGTAACAATGAAAATACATCCTGCATATCAGATATTTACATTACGATTCATAACAGTAGCAAAATTACAGTTATGAAGTAGCAACGAAAATAATTTTATGGTTGGGGGTCACCACAACATGAGAAACTGTATTAAAGGGTCGTGGCATTGGAAGGTTGAGAACCACTGTACTAAATGAACAGGGGCAGCTAGGTGTAGGTGGATAGAGGGTGGGATCTGCGAAGTCAGGAAGACTTATCTTCCTGATTTCAAATCTGGCCTCAGACATTTTTACTAGCTGTGTGGCCTTGGCCAAGTCATTTAACCCTGCTCATCTGTACAATGAGCTGGAGACGGAAATGGCAAACCAACCACTTCAGTATCTTTACCAAGAAAACCCCAGATAAGGTCACTAAGAGTAGGACATGACTAAACAATAACAAAATGAGAAAGTAGTGGGAGATAATTTGGTTGGTGTTTAGCGTGGATGTGAGCTACAGGGAGGGCTTTAGGGGAGGAACGTGGGACTGGAATATGGCACTAGGTATTTGAGATGGGAATAAAATTAGGGAGTGGAGATATTTGGGGTGGTGAGGGGATAGGAGACAGTATATAGCATAGATTTTTGGGGTGGGAGCAATTGACTGGGGTAGGAATAGTGGGAAATGGTCGAGAATTAGGGTAGAGATGGTTTCCTAGTAGAAGGAAGAACTTTGGGCATCTTTATAGAGGGTCCTGGACAAGGAAAGAACTGGCGACCCTTTCATTTGGTTAGCAAAAAACCATGGGCACTACAGTAGCCACAGAAGGAAAAGGGGAAGGTGGAGCCCAAATTAGTGAGATCAGAGCTTGCGGTTTGTCCAGACTTCTACTCTTCCTCTCAGCCTTCTTGGAAAGCTCAGCCCAAAATCCATCACTGCCACTCAATTCCTCCTCCCCGAAGGAGGAAGCCAAGTGCCCACATTCTTCTCCATGGATACATGATCCACTGGTGCTCATAAATCTGGGACTATGTAAAAATGGCAGTTAATTGGGAAGCATTGCAGGCTCTTGTCACAGGCCAGGGAGGGAGGAGGGAGCCTGGCCAGACCTGCAGGGAGGGCGGGCGTATGAGTTCCAAGGAAGGGGACTTCTTGGAGACGTTGAGAGCTGGGCTTCTGTTGGGTGAGTTATCCCTCTGAGGCTTAGGAAACACAGTCACCACTGCTGCTGCTGCTGCTGCTGCAGTCATTGTGCCTGCCTGATAGTTACTGTATATTGGTTTTCCAGTTACAGTACAGCATTGATTCTTTTCCCTTTAACTTCAGTTTTAGCACACTGTCTTTTGAACCATACCTCCCTCCGTCTTTCTCTCAATCTTTGTCCCTACGGTGCTATTTCTGTCTCTCTCTCTTTAATTTGCACTAATACTAATGCTATGCTATGCTAAACTGTGCTATGCTGTAACATGACATATACACTGCAGTAATTACCTTTCTGGCCTTTTTAATACATGACTCCCTTTTCCCAAACTCAGTGGTTCTGCCAGACTGGCCTTCTTGCTTCTCTTCACACCTGGCATTCTGTTTCCCATCTCTACCATTTGCACTGGTCATCTCCCATTTCTGGAATGTACTTCTTCCTCAATCCTGTATTACAGACTCCCCTACTTACTTAAATATTGAGCTCAACCATTACCTTGGAAATGAAGCCTTTCCTGATCACACCAACTGTTAGTGCCTTCTCTCCCTAACTACATATTTATGTATGCCTGTATCTATATCTATCTCTATATGTTGCCTCCCCTAAAAGACCTTAAGCTCCCTGAGGCCAAGGCCTGTTTCTCTTTTTGTCTTTGCATCCCCAGTATCTAGCATAGTGAAGTTCAGAGATTCCCAAACTTATTTATAAGGCCTACCACCCCCTTTGAAAAAAATTGTACCCTACTGGAAATCTACTTTCTTTATCCCTTTAATGGTTTTTTAAAAATTTACATTATTTCAAAAATATAAAATATGTTTTTAAAAATGATACAAGCTAAATTTAATAATTTACCATAAATTTTTGTTTTTTTCATGTGCTGAAATTTTGATGATGTGATATTGTGTCGTGTAACTGTGTAGTATTGTATTGTAAATAAGTTCTCCTGCCAACACTTGCTTATGAAGAGCACTGATGGGTTATAACTTGTATTTTTTGTGTTTACTTGAAAAATAATGTAATCACTACGACTTTAACTCTGTTACACAGCAGGTGAAATATATATGAATGATTTTTCAAAATTTTCTTCTTTTCTTTCCTTATGCCTCTACTGTCCCCTTACTTTTATTCGATACCCCTCAATTGCACCTGAAGCTACTACTGCCCCCCTGAATCAATCCAGTGCTCCCTAGAGGTGGTATTGCCCACTTTAGGAACGTATGGTAATTAATAAATGTTTGTTCATTGATTTATATACTGTACTAGAATATACCTAACTACTATACCTAACGCTGTAATACACTAGAATAATGAGACTAGACTTTAATATCCTATTGCAGGCTATGTTACTGTTATATGTACTGAAACTATATTATTGTATATTATACTACATTGTGTTATGTTGTTGTTCATTTGGTTCAGTTGTGTCTGGCTCTGTGACTCAATTTGGGATTTTCTTGCAAAGATACTAGAGTAGTTTGCCATTTTCTTCTCCAGTTCATTTGACAGATGAGGAAACTGAGGCAAAGTTTCTTTCCCAGGGTCACACAGCTAGTAAGTGTCTGAGGCCAGATTTAAACTCAAGAAATGTACCTTCCTAACTTCAAATCCAGCACTCTGTGCCACCTAGCTACTTGTATAGTATATAGCGTGGTACAGTATAGTATAGTATGATATGGCATGGCGTGGTATACTATGGTATGGTATGGTATGGTATAGTATAGAATAGTATAGCATAGTATAATATCCATTTTAAAATAAAGTTTTATTTTATTTATTTGAGGACTGTGCAAAAAAACCCAGACAAATAGGTGGTGGGACGGATGTTCTCAGACCATTCTTTGTCCACCACTCCTCTAGAGAACTGATGAGAAATCCCCTCTACTCATAGAAATCCCCCTCTACTAATCTCTTCAAAACATATTCTTAGAGGAGTGGTTCTCAAAGTGTGATCTAGGTATCGCAGGGGTCTATGAGACTCTTTCAGGGTGTCCACTAGATAAAAACTTTTAATAATAATAATAATAATACTAAGACATTTTAATTTCTAATGTGGTAAATATCTATAGATTAAAACTCATATAAACAAAAGATCTTGGAGGTGTGTCTTCAATAATTTTTACCAGTCTAAATGGGGCCTAAGACCAAAAAATTTGAGAACCACTGTTTCAGAGTTAGTTGGCAGTGCCTAGGCTTGCCCAACCAATCCAGCTCATTTTACAGATGAGGCAACTGAGGCAAATAGAGTTAAATAACTTGGCCATGGTCATACAGCTAGTAAGTGTCTGAGGCTGGATTTGAACTCATGAAGATAAGTTGTCCTGATTCCCCAACCCCTATCCACTGTGCCACCTGGCTGTCCTTAGGGATTTGACCCTAGTTCATCCTAACTCTGAAGACACCTCTCTATTCACTACACCATGTCCAACCTTTTCAGAACCCATGACCTCATTTCATACTCACTTCAAAGAATATGTGTTCTCCTCATTGTAGACACTCCCTCTGCCAATACAGAACATAAACCATTTCATACTGATTTTGTGAGTTTCTATGACCGAAAATATTCACCATTTGGTGACCACTTTTCTAGTAATGAACCTCTCTGAATTTTCCTGGGCTGGTCTTGTGGTAGTCTCAGCAGTTCCAGTGTTAAGATCTTTGATTTTATATACCACTTTTCTAGTAATGAACCTCTTTGAATTTTCCTGGGCTGGTCTTGTGGTAGTCTCTGCTGTTGCAGTGTTAAAATCTTTGAGAACTCAGTCACCCCCATACTACAATGAAGGATAAGGAGGTTTTGTTAGAGAATCTCATGTAATAAGACATTATGGAAGAAGGCCTAGACATATGGACTTAAGGTCGATGAGACTTGGGTTCTGATTCTGCTTCTGACCTGTGACATATAAAACGTGTGAGAGACAAAGCTTCTGGGTAATTGATCATTTTATAAATGATGCTAGCATATTATTAATAAAAGGGACGGTCACTTGACCATCTCTCTTGGACCAAAGATGACTCATGTTGGTGGGCTCACATTTGGAAAAGTGAGTGTTCCTTAGGGTGGCAATCAACTCAACTCTGATTGGTTAACAATTTATGAGAATGAATATTATAATGAGTGGTGAATCTATTCTAATGGGGGGCTAAAGGACATGACTTTGGTTAAGTCATTTACTTCCAAATCACCCCCAGCCTTGGGCAATTTAGATAAAGGATCTATATCCCCAATTCAAGCCTGAGTATGCCCCCATACTCAGACACCTTTAAGATTATTGGGTCCAGCTGTTACCCAAACAATTAATCAACCAACATTTATTAAGCAACTGCTTTGTGCTAGACACTGTGAAGTGTTGGTATATACAAGACAAAAAGAAAAAATCTCTGCCTTCAAGAATCTTATCCTCTATTATATCTTCAACAAATACTTCCAGTTGCATGGAAAAGTCCATTCTTGTGTTAGAAAGTTCAATCTTACTTTGAATTAGTATGCTCCTCCTCATTCCTCTTCCCTAAACCACCCTCAGTCTTGCTCTCTCCCATTCCCCCCGCATATCACTACCCTCTGGTGACAAGCAGAGCAAAAAGTTCGATGCCTTTTTCACATGACAGCATTTCAAGAAGCCAGCGATCATATCTCTCTGCCCTCAAGTCTTCTCTTCCAAGTAATCTTAGTTCCTTCTCTTGTGACATGATTTCAGTCTCCCTCCCCATTCTCATCTCTGCCAACAGACATAGAAATGATAAGCATCTTTTAAAATGCTTATCTTTTCAATGTCTGTGTTTAAAATGGACTGGTCATAATGCTTCATATGTGGTCAGACAGATGTATTTGCTCCTCACCGCAACCCAGAGATGTAGGAAGGGCAACAGCGGCGTCTCCAATTTACATAAAAGGGCACTGAAGACAGATTAAGTGAAGTAACTTGAGCAAGGTCAAGTCATATTATCTGTTCTGTTCTGTTATACAAGGAGGGTAATACCATGAGTTTTGGTAAATCTTTAAATGCTTTATTTCAAAAAATGAACTTAAATATTTCCAACTTAATACAGAAATAGGGAACATTGAATATTTGGGCATAATCAAGAGGGTTTGTGGTAAAGCAGAGAATCTCTAGACATTAAACATAGGTTATTAACATCTATTTATTGATACTGCCATTATAGTATGGTGTCTAGGTACCTAAGATGTTTTTCTCCTTCTAATACCATTCACTGTGTCATGGGTATTGGGCATGGATGGAGAACCATGAAGTCCTCAGGGAAAGAAGCCCATAGTAAGAGTCTGTGGGTGTTAATATTCTGCCTCTCCTTTTCTCCAGCTTCTAGAGCACTTGCTTCTGTAATATTAATCTCCATTATGCCAAAGGGAAGGATGGAAACGGAGGGTGTGGGAGATTCTTCTAATAGGAGGAGATATAGTTGGGAAAGAGGGGTCACTTTTCTGGTTTGCTGGCTTCCATCCTGAAAGATTTCAGTATTTACAGGGCACTTGTTGCTACCTTGTTAGATGAGGGGAGATTGGAAAGCATAGGATTATGGGGGTGGTGGCAAGAACTGTGGGATTTCCCTAGGCCTGTATAGTCCTCTGTCTTATCTGAGCCATATTTTGGCTGTGGCTTTTGAAGTCTCCAGGCCTCTGGATTTCTTCCTCTCTTTGTCTCTCTTTTCATATCAATACCTCTCATTGTTTGACTATATATGTCTGTCTCTTTCTTCATGTCTTTGCCTCTCTTTACATATCTCTACCTATTTTGCTTAGTCCTTATGTCTCTGGTACTCAGCCTCAGCATCTATCTGTCTTCTATATTCTGTCTATGCCTTCATCAACTCTATACTTATACTCCTCTGCCTTTCTCTATTTAACTTTGCATCTCTGTTTTGTTTCTGCTTCTTTCCCTACAGGATATTATCTTTATTTTTGTAGCTATGTCTTTCTGTCTTTCTCTATGTCTGTGTCTTTGTCTGTCTCCTTAACTGTACCTCTCTCTGTATACACCCTTTTCTCTTTTCCCCTCTTTGTTTCTAGGTCTCTCTATCTGTGCCAACTCTGGAAGGGTTGGGTAGAGGGGTGAGAAATAGGAAAAGATCTAGAGGAAAAAAAACAAGGAGGCAGGAGACAGGAAAAAGCCCCTACTGACCTTCCTGTAGTACCAGCTCTGTTCTGAGCTTTCTTGAGCCAAGGCCAAATTCAAAGAAAGGTTAGGTATAGAAGGAATGGGCACGGTGGGTAGAAAATAGAGGTAGCCAGAGGTGTCACTTAACAGCAGGCGAGGAGCCATTACTGTATGAAGGGGAGATACAGGATGTTCTGTTCCACTTGCCTCTGACTACTGCATTGTCCTGAGAAGAAAAACTAGCCAGCTGTTATAAGTGACCAGGGACAGTCATGATTTTCATTCTGTCTACGAAAATGGGCAGATGAAGACCTGGCCTCTGTCCAGGATTTACAACACAGGGTTTTCTTTCCTGAATGCTCAGTCCTATATGCTTCCATGACTTAGAAGGCCTCACAATCACTAAAAAAGTAAAGTATCCAAATCCCCTGGTGCTTTGGAAATTCTTATTGTCATCTGCCTCCCCCAGGAGACAGAAATGCTGGTGATAAACCAAGGAAATAACCAGCCCCTGTTCATCCCTTCCCCAAATCAAAGAGGGAGCAGCAGTGGATATCCTGAGACCCTGCATACTTTGCCTAGTGGCTTCCTAGGGCCTCTCCAGTCATGATGTGATCCATTCAGATAGTCTAAGTCCAAAAAAACCCTGCCTTTCCCTTAATTAGCTAGGTTGGCTGTGAGGAAGGTCTTTGACAATTGTTGATTTTTTCACCCTCTGTAGAAATGGACTCTAATTACTCCCTACCTTCCCTCCATTGAGTAGATATCATAACCTTGTGTAGGAACCAGGATGAAGGTGAGCTAGGCATATGGTCCATTAAATGATATAACAGGAAGATACTTGACAAAGCTTCTCATGCTATCCTTGTGGACAGATGGGTGTAGGATGTTAGGATAAGTCCGTTCAGAAGTGGAAGAATGAAATGAACTAACCCAAAGTCGAATCAAATGCTGGACAAAGGTCGTACCCCAAAATCAAATACTAGACTTGGAGTCTGCAAGACCTGAGTTTGAATCTCACTTCTGACACTAAATGGATTGTGTCTCTGAACACATTGAAGTATGTTTCCTTATCTGTAAAATGGGAACAATATCTGTAAGTACTTACCTCATGAGATTATTGTATGACTCAAATGAGATGATGTTTGTAAAGTATTTTTTACACCATTTAGAGCACTTTTTACATGTCATCTGTTAAAGGAGGAGGAAAGGAAAAAGAAGTCTTTATTGGAGTGTCCCAGGTATTTATCCCAGGTCTTATAAGGAAGTTCTTATGTTGTTCCACACCTTTTAATCAATGATTTGGATAAAGACAATAGGTAATGTACTTAGTTTGCAGATTACATGAAAATGAAAGGGATAGATAACAAGTTGATTGACAGGGTCCACATAGATCTTGACAGATAAGAAGGCCAGCCCTAATAATGAATGAATGAATGAATGAATGAATGAATGAGTAGTATTTATTAAACACTATATGCCCAACACTGTGATAATTATCAAGGGAAAAAACCCCACAACACAAAAAGTGAGACAGTCCCAGGGGATTTATATTTTAGTAAGAGAAATAGCCCATATCAGAAAGGGGTAGCTAGAAGCAGTGATAGTATTAATTTTATTATTGTGCTAAACGAAGAGTGGAAATGTCAGGGTTTAGGGGTTTGGTGGGAGGGGTGGACAATGGATGCCTAGGAGATTGTAAGAGTGGATGGTTGTGAGGGATGTGAAATATGGTAAAAGGTCTGAGGCCAGATAAGTATAATAGTCCATGAGCTTTGGTGCTGGCTGAATCATCAGTCAGCATGGCATAACCCCAAGGTAGTGTTTCCAAAGGTGGGTGGAATAAGTCACTCAAGGTATTATCTCAGCAAGACCAGTGGCTGGAAGTATCAGGGAGAATGGCAAGAAAATGCCTTGGACAAATGATCAGATGGGACGAAATAAATAGTGATAAATATCAAATCTTTAAAAAGGGTTCAAGCATAGAAAGGCAGAGGTATGACTAAATGGAATTCCCCTAAGAAATACTAAACAATTTCAGTGGGTAGAAATCTCAGTATATGAGTGAAAAATGCAAAATGGCAGCTGATAAAAGTAAAACTAGCCTTGGAAAGCATTAACTGAGGCATAGTGTCCACAATGCAAGTCTCATGGGCCCCACTAGACCCTACTCATATCAGGCTATGTATTGTGTTCAATCCTGTGTGACACGTTTTTGCGAAGCTTGATCGTATCTGGAGGAAGGTGACCAATAGAGTGGGGAGACTGAACACTGGGTACAATATAAAGATTAGTTAAATGAATTAGAGATTTTTTTAGCCTGAAGCAGAGGAGACGGGGACAAGATACACAATAGCTATTTCTGAGAATTTTATGAACTATCATGTGAAAGAGGGATTGGTAATATTGGTACTGAAAGACAAAGTTAAGAGACAGCAGTAGAAGTTGCAGGGATATAAGGGAAGATTTCCTAACAATTGTAACTAACCCAAGTGCGATGATCTCCTTTAGGACGTAGTTAGTAAGTTCTTCAAACCTCCAAGGGAGGTCTTTAAACATGGCAGAGATGATTAGTCATTAATATATAGGAGAATTTAGAGGCAGTAAGGTAGCCCAGTGGGTAGAATGCTTGACTTATAATCAGGAAGGCCTGATTTCAAATTTGTCCTCAAAGGCTACAATCTTTTGATTCTGGGCAAGTCATTTAACTAGTTTGCCTAGCTTTTGTCATCTGTAAAATGGGGATAGTATTAGCATCTACTTCAGGATGTTTGTTGATAAAATCAAGTTGTAAAATCTGCTTCAGAATTTTTGAAAGAATTCAATCAGACCTTCTCTTTAGCCAAAGGGAGCTTTATTGATGTAAAAGCATTGGGGCCTGAGACTTAGCAAAGAGCTAAACAAAGGCTTTGATATTGGAAAAGGACCAGACTTGTATACACAGAAAGTTACACAGCCTGATGGTGATGTAATTTTAGGGTTTCTAATGGGGGTTGGAGATTTAGGGACCGATAAGTACAAACAAGGTGAGGAAGGTGGTTGCTTGTAAGATAAGAAAAGATCCTCGTGACCAGATGAGGAAGATGAATGACACAGGATAAGGGGGGACAAAAGCAATTCTTTCAGTACAGGTGACATGGTATTTCGAGATAAGGGAAGGGGCACTAAGTTACCGGTGCCCTCAAGTTACGGGATGGGCTAAGAATAAGGCTCAAACCCTCTCAGGGGGCCTGGGACAGTAACCTTAACTATTAATTCACCCTGAGGGCACCTTTGTGTCCACATCAGTTGTGAAGATAAAATTAGGTAATATTTGTAAAGTACTTTACTTAAACTACTATATAAAAACTACCATATACTATATAAAAGCACCTAAAGCACTGTGCAAATACTAGTTGGTAGTGGTAGTAGTAGAAGTAGTAGTAACGGTAGTAGTAGTAGTTTAACAGCAATACTTTCTCCAGTAACAGTCATAGCCGGTACACTCTCATTTGCAAAGCACATTACAAATATCTCATTTTATTTTCACTTTGATCTTGGGAGGTAGGTGCTATTTTTATCCCCATTTTACAGATGAGGAAACTGAGGAAGACTGAAGTTAAGTGACTTGCCCAAGGTCACACAGCTAGTAAGTGTCTGAGGCTGGATTTGAACTCAACGTTTTCCTGACTCTAGCACTGTAGGCACTATGCCACCGAGCTGCTTGCATCATCTACAAGAGATCATATAACTCTTTTCAATACCTCCAAGTCTAGGTGTCCTCATTAGAAGCTGGGGACTATTCCTACTAGATAAATACCCTTAGGTTTGAGTTTAGGCTTTAATGAAGTCTCCACAAGTATAGTGCAAATCTGTCCTGTCCAGTGGTTCTGTTTCCCCACTGGATATCCAGAGGGTTCCTCCCCACCCCCCAAACAATCAACAAGGGTTTATTAAAGTGCAGGCACTGTGTTAATCTGAGGCAATTCAAAGAGAAAGAGAAAAAAAGACTCTGCCCCCAAGGACCTTTCATTCTAATGAGAGCTGATAGTCTGAGATAAAAGAGCCCCTGGGCATTTAAAACACATTCCAGGTTTCACCAAAAAAAACAAAACAAAACAAAACAAAACAAAAAACAAAACCCAAACCAAAAAGTTATTCTTCTAAGGTATAGCATCTTGATGTAGAGTGACCATTTTAAAAAGATCTTATATCCAATAAATTAACTCTATAATACAATTGATTGGAAAAAGTTGAGTCTTCTCCATCATTCCTTAAATCTATAATTTTTTGGTTATTCCACCACATTTATAGCATCTTTTTGCAGCATTAGAAATAATTAGATGAATTGGCAAGGTAATTTGGGGAATTCCAATTTGTTACTGCAAATGAATAATGGAAAGCACCCTTTACTGGGCTGGGACAGCTAGGTGGCGAAGTGGATTGATAACCCAGCCTGGAATCAGGAAGACCTGAATTAAAATCTAGCCTTAGACACTTACTAGCTGTGTGACCCTAAGCAAGTCACTTAACCTTGTTAGCCTCAATTTCCTCATCTGTAAAATGAATTAGAGAAGGAAATGGCAAGCCACTCTAGTATGGTTGCCAAGAAAACCCCAAATGGGGTCACCAAGAGTTGGACTCATGAATGAGAAATGCCCATAGCCCTGACCCTGACATTAGCTGGGGGTACCTTGGACAAGGCAATTCATAGTTTCATAAACTTAGAACAGGAAGGGCCCTCAGGTTGTTTAGTTTCGCCTCTATTTTATACTTGTGGAAACAGAGCCCAGAAGGAGTTACAAGTGATTTGCCTGTGGGGACTTACGTGATAAAATGCAGCCAGCAGATTTGAGCTGAGATCCTTCCCCTTCCAGGGTTAGTATTCCACTGTATCAAGATGCTGTTGGCCTCCCTTTCTTCTTCTATAAAATCAGGGGGTTGGACCAGATGGTTTCCAAGGAGCCATCTAGTTTTAGCATGCCTTCAATTAAATTGGATTCAATTTTAATTCTATAGGCTTCTAATCTCTGTCTTTCCTTCCCAGTGCAGTTAAAGGATGTTGTTCATTCTCTGGGGTTTTCTTGGCAGAGATATTGGAGTGGTTTGCCATTTCCTTCCCTAGCTCATTTTACAGATGAGGAAACTGAGGCAAACAGGGTGAAGTGATTTTCTTAGGGTCACAGATAATAAGTGTCTGAGGCCAGATTTGAATTTGGGAAGATGAGTTTTCCTGACTCTTGGCTTGGCACTCTATCCACTTGGGGGGATATAGGGCCCCTAAATGATCATCTCCCAAAGTCCATGGGATTGTTTTACTGTGGGGACCTTGACTCTTTTGTGTTTCCCATTCCCTGCTTGAGGGTCTTGAGGCAATATGGTACATGGGAAGAGCACTAGGAGATTTTCATTAGAGTCCTAATTTTGGTGCTTCTTAGCTATATATGGTTCTGAACCAGCTCCTTTACCTCTTGAGGACTGATTTTCCTCATCTGTAAAATGGGAGTAATAAGAGTTGTACTTTCTATCTCTGAAGATTTTTGAGAGAAACAGAGGGAGACCAAAGGAGAGAAGAGAGAGAAACCTTTTTAAATTCTCAAGGGTTATATAAATTGGGTTGTTATTAAGGTCATAAACAAGCATTTAAGTGATTACTATGTACCTGGAACTGTGCTAAGGGCTAGGAATATAAAAGAAGCAAAAAAGAAAGACAGTCATTGCTCTCAAAGAACTTTTACTATCTCATTATTGTCATCATTATTATTAATTATTAGCCCTAGACTGCATGAGCAGCAAGAAGAGGGAACCCCCTTCTCCTACAAGCATCCTGTATTGTTTCTGATTGGAAGCGCTGTCTTAGAATGAAAGTTCAGGATTCCACATGGATATATATCTGCAATAGAAGTCTCTCGTTCTCCTGAGGGTCTTAGAAATGTAGTATTGACTGTATATTCCTGGCCAGGCAGCAAGGACTTTAACCATCCTCTACCTGCTTTTAAGGCAGCTGAGTACAAGTCGTGGGAAGGACAATGATGAGTCTATAAATTCTGAATAAAGTTCACAAAAATGGCCTGTGTCCCGGGGACCCATAAAACAGGGCAGACCTCAGGCTTTCTACTCTGTTGTATCTCACAGGGAGATGTGGGCAATTCCGTGTCTTTTCCCCTCTGTCTCAAGGCCCTTGCCCATCAAACCTGAGATTCCAATAGCATTTATTCACTCTACTAGAGAAAGTCTGCCTTTCGGACTGCTTATATGTTGCTAAGGAAAAGGAATGGGGTATGCTGGCTAGAGAGCAGCCTTGAGAGTCAAGAAGACCGGTGTTAGTCTTGCCTTTGACACTTAGTAACTGTATGATTTTGAGCCAGTCCTTCAGACTCACAGTGCCCCAGGCAGCTCTCTCGTCTCTAAACATTGTAAATTACAAAGGAATGGGCAATCTGCCTAGGAGTGCGTTTCCACATTGGCTGTTGCCTACTTTGATGAAATCACAGGTTGGTGGGAAGAGGGGTAGGATCATACTTCTATCCTCAAAGTCATTATTCACAGAAATATTGTCTTTCCACTAAATCCTGTTGGGCTTGATCAAGTTATGAGTTACAGCAGTGAAAAGTTTTGGAATTGTAGGGGCACCATTTTGTTTTCTTTTTTTCTTAGCCGCTCAGTTTGATTCTTACCACTGCCTGATTCCATAAGCACCATAGTACTATAGAATGTCAAAGTTGAAAGGAATCTGAGATATCAACTAGTCCAAGCCCCTTATTTTATAGAAGGAAAATCTGGGGCTCCAGGAGGGGGAGTTACACAGAGTCACATAGAGAATCAGTGTCAGAGTAAGGACTATGATTCCCAGCCCAGGGCTGTTTCCAGTATACCACACTGCTTCTAAAACTGGTTTTTGAAGAGGACCATGGCATCAGGGAAATGATGACATGACTTGCAATTGACTTGGACTTGAGTGAGGGGGGGCTGTGCATGGTCACCAACCTCACTTTCTCCTCCAGAGCCATCTGGATACAGTGATCAGATATTCATCAGGATGACTGGGAGAAGTCATGTGGTTTGTGGATGGTCTGGTAGTGTTGCTGGTGATGGTAGGACTTCATATTAGAGTGGCCTCATCTTGACCTTGAACCCATATAAATTTGATGTTTCACCTTATGTTCCCACTAAACTTCCCCTAGCCTGTCCCCGGCTACTTTTTGTCTGCTACTCCATTGCCCATATCCCAACCACTTGCCATGTGCCATCCCAGATCACCAGGTGCAGAGGATCAAGGGGCCAGAAGAGCAGACTGTGCCTGAATCTCCTGTTAATTAATCCAGCTATTTAAAGAATCCCTAGTGCTGCTTGGAATCTCTGGGAAGCTGCTATTTCAGGGAAGCTCTGTATTCCTGCTCTTTCTCCTTTCCCTTCACCCCTTTCTAATGATATCTTCATGGAGGAAAAATACACACAAATTATTTGTTCAGGGATCATTTGTTATTTCAGTTTTGCCTCACTATTGTTTCTCCAACAGAAGCAGCTGGGATATGAACCCTTAAATGGAGAGTAGAGGGTGGCTTGGTAAGGTGACCTTGCCTCCATCCTGAGAGAAATAGTAACCCTTTCCCTTTCTGATCTACCCCTTGTGCTTTCTTGGACCCATTCCCTACCAAAGCAAGTTGTTAGCTCAATACAGTCAATTGGGTGAAATGTAAACACTTAAAATCCTATGAGAAGATCTCAGGTTAAAAACTATATATAAAAGGAAATTGACAAGTACATAGCTTAGTCACTTAATCCAGCTTGACATGCTTTAATACCCATTATGTAAGACTTTTTCAGTTTCAATCTGTTATATTCCCACTTTCAGGCCCAGTCTTGATGAAACTGGATCCTTTATTTCTGAATTCTGGATACAAATCATTAGGTAACACTTGAAAGTATACTCTTCACATTCCCATATTCTATAAGTTAGTTGTTTCAATTCTATATTGAAGCAATTCGTTTTGTGCCTTTCATTTTATGGCCCCTAGAGGTGGTCTGCTTTTATCGGTGGCTCTGCTTCCAGCTTACACTTGAATGTCTATTTTAATTTCTTCTGATCACTTGGGTTTCAGGTGGATACCAGCTCCCTCCCTCCCTCTAGCTCTTCTCAGGTGCCAACTCATCTTTCTTCTATTATTACAGTGATACTCCCACGCACATACGGACTCTTAATTGCTTACAAAACAACTGCATTAACATTTAGAACTTTTTAGGTGTACATGAAGACCAGAGAGATATATTATTTTTCTTCTCATTCATCTAGGAAAACTTCATGGAGAAAATGAGATAAGATCAAAACCTTTTTGAGCAAGCAGTGATCTTAGAAATCAATTACAGATGAGAGAGGTAAGGCTCAGAAAGGAGGAATGACTTGCCTCAGGTTGCACAGTGAGTCTCAGAGCTGGAGCAGGATGCCAGAACACCTGTCTCATAATCCATTGACTTCTCTTCTACACTCTTCACTGAAGGATGCAAGGTACTTGGGGAACATAGAACCATAACCATCTTGGAGCTACAGGAATCTCAGTGGTTTATTTCCCCCTACCCCTTGTCACCAAAGATGATCCTAGCTTTCATGGACTAAATAAAGGGAAAAAATAAATGGTCAAGTCTTTTATGTGGGTTGGAAATGGCAGGAAACTGTTTTGGTTATTACTTTTATTTTCTTCATATGTGCGTCCTTCACATATGTATCTCTTTCAGCTCTAAGACCCCGGAGGGGAGAGTGTCTGTCACCAGTGTAATTCTCTCTGGTATCTATAAAAACATCATGCTTAGAAAGGAAGTTAACATTTGATTATGTGATAGGGACAGTGGTGTGATATGGATTGTGATGCTATTGGTGGTGAGCATAGTTATGACAAAGATGGATGGATGGGCATCATATGGATGGTTATGGTATTGGTGGTGATGACGGTTATTTCTGGTGCTATTGGTGATGGGAATGGAAATGGTCATGTGAAAATGATGATATTGATGGTGGTGATAATGGTGACTGTGATGATAATGAGGAAGACAATGGTAGTGACGGTGAAGATTATGTCAGGGATGATGATGATAATGGTGGTGAAGGTAATGTTAACTGACGCTGTTGGCCATGGCGATGGTGATGGCAGCAATGTCAGTGATAACAGTGATAAAGATGATTGTGACTGTGATGCTGATGATAATGAGTATGTTAACAATGTTAGCAATGGTGATGATGATATTTACAACAGTGATCCTGATGATTGGGATTGTGATAATAAGGGCGGTGATGATGATGGTATGAACCATGCAAAGGATCCGAACCTAGACTTTGGACCTTACTGACCTTTTGTCAGCTTCCTGGAGTGCCAGCTCCTCCTTTCAGGGCTTCTGGTCAAAGAAGTTTTTCACATTTTCCTAAATGCCCCTATTCATCGACTCATTGAAGCATCCTGGACTCGTGTGCCTTGCTCACTTTTACAAGTAACTTGGTTTCCTGTCCAGATTCAGAGATGTGCTACACCTGAGAACAATTTACTTCACTCCTGCTCTTGATTCCATCTCCAAGTTCCCTTACCTGCTGCCCCCTTCCCCTTTCTTTGTGGCTCCCTGTCTTTATATACACTTCAAAATGGAAGGGTTCACTTTCTACTTTTTATTTTCAATAAAAAGAATGTAAAATGAGAAGATGAAATGATTAAAAGCTTGAAAAAGATCTCTCCAGTCCCAAACTGAGTGGTACTTAAACATTTTCACTTAAATGTTTACCAAAGTTCCCAACCCTATCCTGGCCCATGATTCTCCCTCTAAAAGGCTACATACAATGACTTATGTTCCCCTCATGGCTCTATATAGTGATGATGTCCTCATTCAGTTTTGATATTTGCCTATCAGGGTCCTCTGTAATAATCTCATTGGTTCATTCTTTCCAACATAGGATCACTCTCAACCTATCAGAAAGCCTCCTGATGCATGATCCCCTTGTTGCCCTCCATTCAAAAGTCCTGCTTTGTTTATTTGACTGACTAGATAACTAACTTCCCAGTTAGAACATGAAATCAAAGAAAAAAACAAAAGAGAGAGTATTCCCATTACCTCAAAAAGATAAAAATCCAATCTGGTATACTATTCAGATCCAAAGTTATGAAAGACACCTGACTTCTTTTCAAATGGAAGTAGTACTAATGATGGGGATGGTGATACTGTGGATGAGAACAGTTGGTGGTGAATAAGATAGTAATGTTAGTGAGGACACAAAGGCTTTGTCAGAAAAGTAAGGATTAGTCAACAAAACAGTAAGTATACATTAAGTACCTTACAAAGATAACTTCTGTCTTCAGAGAGCTTGCATCCTAAGGGGATGTCCAGAGACAAGTAAATGTTATTATATACACTATAAATGTAAAGTAATTTTTGAGGGGAACACTAACAAATAAGGCATCCAGGAAAGGACTCGAAGGAAGTGGCTGATTTTACCAAGGGTTTGAAATGCCCAACAAAAGATTTTGTATTTTATCTTCAAGGCATTAGTGAACTATTGAAGCTTTCCAAGCAGGGGAGTGATATGGCCTGACTTGAATTTTAGGAATATAAAATTGCCAGTTTTATAGTAGATGGATTGGAAAAAGAAGTGGTTGGATGTAGGATGACCATTTAGAAGGAGGATGCAATAATCCCAGCAAGCAGTAATAAGAGCCTAATTTAAGGAGTGATTATAGTGTTAATAATAGAAAGAAGCAGAAAACTGCAAGAGATGTTCTGAAGGTAGAATCAATAAAATCTGGCAACTGATTGGAGGGTGAAAATTAAGAATAACTCCTAAGTTTCAAACTTGAGTGGCTGGAAGAATGGAAGCACACTTGAGAAAAACAGGGACATTAGGAGGAGGAATGTTTTAGGGAAGAAAGATGAGCTTTGTCGGTTTTGGATTCCTAGGGCACATGAAAGTGTGGAGGTGTCCAGCGGGCAATTAAAGATGCCAGCTTGGAGATCAGGAGAAAGATGAGGGCTGGCGATGTATATTTGGAAGTTATCTTCATAGAAATTAGAGTTTGATCATAGAAACTGATGAAATCACCAGGAGAGAAAGTAGAGAGTCCCGGACAGAGCTCTGAGTCCATGAAGGGATAATTGCTAGGATGTGAATGATGGTCTTGCAGAGGAGCCTGACGAGTGTTCAGACAGATAAGAAGAGAGGCGTGGTAGATGATTGTCATGAAAGCCTGTGGACAAAGAAGAAATCCAATAGAGGAGGGAGTGGTCAACTACTCTCATGTCTGAATTTGCTTTGATATAAACATGACTTCATCACAAAAAAATATGTCTTTAAAATAGCAACAGGTGATTTTATCCAAACAATATCTCCTTTAAACAACTGTTCCATGTTGGTCTTTGCACCATGACAACTATCTTTGAATGGACAGGCAGCCCCAGGCAGCTGCTGCATTCTGCTTCTTCTCTCTCTGTAATGAGAAGTGAGGAATCAGTAAATCTTAAGACCCTGGAGGGCTCCCTGGAGGAGGAGGAGGAGGAGGAGGAATAGCTTTTCATAGCCTAAGTAACTGCACCTGCTGTCCTGGCATATGTGTGCAGAAGTATAGGGAGTAAAAAGAGCTGTAAACACAGAATGAGAGGGTTGAGGGTTGAGTGGATATTTGGATTAAGAAGCCAAGAGTGTGTATGTGTGTACATACACACACACACACACACACACAGAGTATGTATATATATAAATATATATATTTGTGTGTATGTATGTATATATATATATATATATATATATATATATAAATGCACATGTGCATAACTGTATATAAACAGATACTTATGGAACAATAAACACACCTCTATTGTGAACCTGGCCTGGAGAAAAGGTTTTCAGGGCTCTATAAATAGGAAAATCCTACTTATTGTCATTAATGGATCCCCTGAAAGCATGATGTTAGGTGAAATGACATTACGGGGGACAAGTGGCTCCATAGGAACAATATTATAAATAGTAGAAATGACATTGTAGCATGGTTTTTGCAATGTTGCTGTAGTATTCGGATGTAACTCACCAGTGATAGTATTGTGCAGCATTGGGCGCATTTCTGCAATTAGCATGGTTCCTAGTACGTAGTAGGTGCTTATTACATCTTCCTTGATTTGTTGACTTTCTTTAGCAATAACTCCAAATTTTCCATGCAAATGTAGTGGAGGGGAAGGAAGACGGAGGTAATCAAGAGCAAGAAACACTTTAGAATTTCCATTTACTTTTGCCTTTGGAATGAAGTTGAGACATAATAGTCACACAGATGTAAATAAGTTCATAGAGTATTAGGGCTGGAAGGGACCTTAGGGACCATCTGATTCAACTGTCTGATTTTACAAATGAGGAAACTGAGTCTGATAAAGAGAATTGACATGTCTGAGGTCACACAAGTAATAAATTGAAGAGCAGGACTCCCAGTTTGAAGAAGACAGGATTTGGAGATAACAGACACGAGTCTGAAACATAGCATTGCATACTTACTAGATATATGCCCTTGGGCAAGGTACTTCATTTCTCTGGGTCCCAGTTTTCTCATCGACAGAATGAGTATGCTGGGCCAGATGAACTCAAAATTTCCTTCTAGCACAAAATCCATAATCCTATAAATTTATGACTCCAAATTCTGTGTTCTTTCTAAGATGTCATGCTGTCATGCTGCACAGACATGCATGCAAACACCCATCAACACTTAGCACTGAGACCCCCTTCAGATCCCCTGTTATATCCTGGGATACAGCCATGCAGTAGAGGGTAGAAGGTTACTAAGGAAAATCCACTCATCAGGTAATCTTGTTGTAGTTTAATTAAGAGCATGTGTATAAGCATACATGTGTATATATTTGTTTGTGGATGGGCATGAGCATGCATGTACTGTGAAAAAGGATTCTTTAATCTCATTTTCCAGGAATGTATTCACTTCCAAGCAGCAACAGAAATAGACATTCTTTCTTTCCTCCTCCTGGAGCTCTGTCTATATCGAGTTAATCCATTCGTGTATTGGTGGAACTAGAAGGTCCCTACCCCCATTGCTGCAGTTTTTTCCCTGAGTGTGGTTAGTTGGGGTTTTCAGAGACTGCAGAAAGCTATACTGTTAATTGACTGAACTGAAACCCACAGTCAAAATGTCAGACTGGCCTCTAAGCAGGATGACTTGTGGTCCCATAGTCACCAGTGAAAGAAGAAATTGATGAATTCCTCTTGCAAGCCATATCCTTATTGGAGGCAACTGGGTTGTGTGTGGGATAGATTGCTGCACTTGGAGTCAAGAAAACCTCGGTTGTAATCTTAACTCAGATGTTTACTTGCCGTGTGACTACAGGCAACTGTGCCTCAATTTGTTCATTCATAAAATGGGTTCAATAGTCTCTATTTCACAGGGTTATTATGAAGATCAGATGATAGGACATGTAAAACACTTGGCAAACCTTAAAGTGATCTATAAATGTTAGCTATAATTGTTGTTATTGTCCTTACTTCTAATCCTTACTATCTGTGTGACCACGGACAATTAACAAATCAATAAACATTTATTAAGTGCTTATTATGAGTGGGAGCTACAAAGAAAGAAAAGGAAGGAGAGCCAGAGGGGGAAGGGAAGGGGAGATGGAGAGAGAGAGGTGGAAGGAAGGAAGGGAGGGAGAGAGGGATGGAGAAAAAGAAGGAGAGAAAGAGATAATGCAAAGAGGAAAAGAGAGGAGGGAAGGAGAGAAATAAGAGAAGGAGGGAGAGAAGGAAGGAAGGAAAGAAGAGAGGAGGGAGAGAAGGGAAGGAGGGAAAGAAAGAAGGGAAGGCAGGAAAAGGAGAAGAGAAGAATGGAGGGAAGGAATGAAGGAAAGAAGGAAGAGAGAAAAGAAGGAAGGAAGGCAGAAAGGGAGAGAAGGGAAGGAGGGAAAGAAAGAAGAGGAGAGGGAGGGAAGGAAAGAAAGAAGGAAGAAAGGAAGGAGGGAAGGAAGGAAGAATCCTTGGACAAGTGAGTTAATATTTCTGAGACTCAGTTTCCATATTTGTAAGATAGGGATAATAACTGATGGGCAACAGGGTTGTTCTTGGGCAAAATTAAATGATATAAGTAGAGTACTCTGCAAACTTTGAAGTGCCATCCATTTGTCAGTTATTATTATCTTTTTTATGAAGCCGTTGTTATTGTTATCAGCATGATTATCATTACCGTTCGTTTCCATTCCTCTCTCTATCTCCCTCAAAGATTTCTTGGGATAAAAACCAAAATAAACCCAAAAAACCTTAAATTCTCCAAGGAGCCTTCCATGGAGGCTGCATGGTGTAGCGGAAAGGGCTCCCAGCTTGGAGTCAGAAGAGCTGGGTTCCAGTCCTGCCTCACACACTTAGTAGCTAGGTATGTGCCTCTGGGAAAGTCACATAGATTCTTCGTGCTTTTGTTTCCTTATCTATAGAGTGCAGAAATTGTACTATTTGGCCAGTAAGTGCCCTAGCAGCTTTAAATCTATAA
>CM053586.1:171312029-171332931 GCA_028646515.1 Pseudochirops corinnae
GACAGCTTCTCCAGTGCCCGCCTCCCCGTCCTCTCCTCAATCGATACATCAGAGAGAGGCAGAGATTTCCTGCATCCTGTCGGCTCAGTTTCAGAAGCAGAAGAGAAAGAGGAGGGATGAAGCTTCTTCACCGTAGGGTGAGCTCATCTCCGCCTGACCTCCACTCCATCCCCTTCCTCCTCCTCCTTCCCTCCTCCCCTCCTCCAATCACCACCCTCGCCAGGCTCTGCCAAGAGTGACCTCACAGCTGTGGTCACCTCTGACTTGGGGAGGGGAGAGGGAGGTTCAGCTTGGGGCACAGATTCTCTGTAGATGCTCCCAATAACCTATAATCAATCGTATTAAAAGAATGTCTGTGAGGGGAGACAATTAATGTGTTCCTAGCACCATTCTTTGTATTTGGATCCAAATGTCCTGGGTCTTAATGCCAGCACTATTTATTACCTGAGTGACTTTGGACCATCTATGTGACACAGTCTTCCCATCTATAAAATGATGGACTTGAACTTAATGAAATCTGTTGTTGTTGTTCAATTGTTTTTCAGCCATGTCTGACTCTTCATGACCCCATTTGGGGTTTTCTTGGCAAAGATACTGGAGGGGTTGGCCATTTCCTTCTCCAGCTCATTTTACAGATGAGGAAACTGAGGCAAAAAGGATTTGCCCAGGTTTGCACAGCTAGTGACCCCATTTGGGGTTTTCTCGACAAAAATGCTGGAGTGGTTTGCCATTTCCTTCTCCAAGGAAATCTAATGGCTTTTCTAAATCTAATATTCAATAATTCTGTCATCTGTGTATACCGTATATACAGTGGAAAATGTGCTAGTTTTGGAGTCAAAGGAGCTGAGTTCAAATTAATACTCTGCCAATTAGTACTGCTGACTTTGGATGCGTTTCTTAACTTCTCTAGGCCTTAGTGTCTCCAACTGTAAAGTGAGGGACTTTGGCTACATAATCTCTAACGTACCATCTCACTTTAAATCTATGATCCAATGTTTTAAAATGATTATGACTCAATATCTTGTTACAGCAGAAAGATTGGTAGATTTGTAATAAGAAGACCCAAGTTCAAATCTTGGCTCCTCCATTCACCATTTATGTGACTTTGGGCAAGCACTTAGCACAGAGCTTGGCACATAGTAGGTACTTACTAATGTTTATTGAATTAAAGTTCATTGAACTTCCTCTCTCTGGGCTGCAATTTATCATTTAGAAAATGAAGGAGAGGGGGTTGCACTAAATGACCTCTAAGTTCCCTTCCAACCAGTGGTGCCAGCTCAGACCAGCTCTAGAGAGCTGATTGCTAAATTCTCCGTGTGAGCACTCATGTCTCATAAATGTGAAATGCTACAAATTAGGGCTGGATCTATTGTTTTGTTGATTGTCTAGACTTAAGGAAGAGATGGAGAAAATGTTAATAACGCAGAATAAACTTAAAAATACATCGAGAATACTTTTTTTGGACTGCCAGTTGTTAAACATTTACCAACACACCCCAGCCTCCAGCTTTAATGGTATCCTACCTAGAGATAGATAATCCTTTGTATATGAAAACATCTATACTTATATATGCCCATTTTATTTTCTTAATTAATTTAATTTTTATTGATTGGCTTTTTAAAAATTTTGAGTTCCAGTTTCTCTTCCCTCCACTTCTTCCCCTACCTATTGAGAAGGCAAACTACAATCAATACCCATTATATGTGTGAAGGCATATAAAACATATTTCCATATTAGACTTGTTGCAAAAAAAAAATAGCAAGAAAAAAAAGTGAAGAACAGTATACTTCAGTCTGCACTCAAAATTCATCAGTTCTCTCTCTGGAGGTCATAACATTTCCATCCTAAGGCCTTTGGCATTCTTGTGGATCATTGTATTGATCAGAGTAGCAAATGTTTCCCAGTTGAACATCATCATAATTGTTATTGTTATTGTGTATGATGCTGTGCTGATTTTACTCACTTCACTTTGCATCAATTGATATAAGTCTTGCCAGGTTTTTCTGAAACCAGTTTTTTCATCCTGTCTTATAGCACGGTAGTATTCCATCACAGGAACATACCACAGTTTGTTCAGCCATGTACCAATTGATATATATGCCCATTTTCAATGGGAAAACCAGGGAGGACCAAAGAAGAATAGGAAGTTATAGTGAAATGTGTCTGAAAAAACAGTGAGTAAAACCAGAGGCTTTGAAAATATATTTTTAAAAGAGGAGTGAGATGAAGTTAGCTACATAATTGGACTTTGCCATTAATAAGTTGTATCGTCTCGGACAAGGGTGGGGAACCTGTGACCTCAAGGCCACATGTGGCCCTTCTAGGTCCTCAAGTACGACCCTTTGACTGAATTCAAACTTCACAGAACAAAATCCCTTAAATAAAAGGATTTGTTCTGTAAAACTTGGACTCAGTCAAAAGGCCACAGCTGAGGACTTAGAAGGCCACATGTGGCTTCAAGACCACAGGTTCCCCACTCTTGCTCTTGGACAAGTGTCTTCATCTTTCTTAGTTCTAGACATTTTCTCTAGTTATCCTCCAATCCTGGAATTCTCTGCCTCAACCTCTGTGCTTCCTACCTTCCCTGACTTCCTTAAGTCTCAACTGAAATCGACCTTCTACAAAAAAGGCTTCCACAACCCCCCTTCATTCTAGTGCCTTTTAGTTCTTTTAGTTACTTCTTATGTTTCCTGTATATAGCTTACTTTGTACATAATTTCTCATTGTCTCCTCTATTAGATCGTAAACTCCTTTAGGGCAGGTGCTGTCTTTTGCCTCTTTTTTTTCTTAATTCCCATTGTTTAGCACGGTGCCTGGTATACAGTAGGTGCTTAATAAATGTTGACTGACCAGCAGAATGAAGAGGACAGATTTGTTCTGTCCCTAGCAAAGTATGGACATTTTAGACCTACCCAGTTCAAATCATAGACTCTCAGAGCCCTTCTAATCCCAGCTGTCCCTGAAAAATAAATCCTCTTAGGTAAATTGTAGAAGGCATTGAGAAGTGGATGAGACCAGATAGTTTTCTGACCAAAGTTCCTTCCAATTCTGAGAATCTGCATTTCTGTAATAAGACAGGGAGGATAAAGGAAGTCTTCATGGAAGAGACAGTATGGCAGTTGAGTTTTAAAGGACGGAAATGAATTCAGTAGTTAAAGAGGAAAAGAGAAGATCATAGATGTAGAGGTGGAATGGACTTTAGAGGTTATTTGGTTCGCTTCCTTCATTTTTTAAGAGCAAATTAAGACTTGGGGAAGTTAATTAATTTGCTCATTGGCACATGGTTTGTAAGTGACGAACTGTTTGCTTTGGAATAAAGCACCTGCCTATATCCCACAGAATTTTCTAGCATCGAAATATATACTTTTATACAAAACAATTTAAAAATATGTCACTTGTTGAGCCACTTTCCCTGCCCTCAATGTACCCTGTCTTAGGCCAGTGCCTACCTAGACTTCCCACTTCAGAATCTACTCTCTGGATATGTCCCCGCTGGAAAATTCAGAGGTTGGCCTAGATGATCCCCATGGTCCTTTCCAGCTCTTCCATTCTGTGATTCTCCGACTGTGCTCACTGTGGCCTGAAGAGTCAGATAGTCAAACGTGCTACAGCTGAGCCTGGGGAGCCGATTAAACAACATCAACATCAACCAAAAAGAACTTGCTAGAATCACAGAATGTTAGGGTTGGAAGGAACCTCAGACCATAGAATAGCAACACACACACACACACACACACACACACACACACATTCACACACACACACACACACACACACACACACACACACACACACACACACACGAAGATTTAAAGCCAGAAGGACCTCACAGATGATCTAATCCATCCCATTATTTTACAGATGAGGAAACTGAGAGCCAGAGAGGGTGAGTGACTTCCCCAGAATAGCACAGAGAGTAAAAGTCTGAGAAAGGATCTGAGCTCAGCTCTTCCTACTTCCAAGTTCTTTGCTCTGCTCGTTTCTCCAATATGTCCCATTCATTGTATCTATGAGGGAAGCTGATTTTCACCACCTTGGCTGAATGAATAATGGCCCAGGACTTGGAAGAATGGCATCCTAGTTAGCCCTTGTTCTGAAACTAAATCTGGGTCCCACTTTCTTTCTCTGTAAGAGAAGATGGTTGGACAAGGTGGTCTCTAAGGCCCCTTAGCAACTCTAACAGCTTATGAGTCTATGAAATTTGGAATCCATTTGATGACCCCTCAGCTCAGTCTTAATTTCAGTATGAGGTGAATGATCTTTTCTCTATGACCTTGGAAAAGTCATGGGGTCTTATTTTCCTTATCTATAAATAAAGGACTTAGTCCAGGGACAAAGGACCCTTCAAGTTTTAATATGAAACTCTGAAGATTTGGGATGGGAGGATTGTCTTCAAGCTCCTTTCATCCTTCTTCCCAAAAGCAAACATCTGTTTGTAGTAAAGGTTACCACGAACCCTCCTCCCTATACCAAGTGTGAAGAAATAACTTAGCTTAATGCCTAATTTTTGAGAAACATGGAAAAAAATATAGGCTTTGATATCAAAGGTTCTGGGTTCAAATCCCATTGCTTATGTGACCTTGGGCAACTAATTTTAACTCCTCAAACTTTGGTTTTCTCATCTGTAAAATGAGGAAGGCTGGACTTGATGTGGCCTCTGATGTCTTTTTCAGTTTTAGAGCTATGATTTCATGAGAATAAATAATAGAAGAATAAGTAATTTAAAGAACTAGTAGTAAGAATTCTTAGTAGTAAGAATTCAAAAGAATAAGTAATTTAAAAAAGAAACTATCAAATGAATCAGTGGGGGATCCATAGGGAAACCTTTCCCAATGAGTGGTAGCTTATTCTCCCAAAGGGTACTTGTCTGTCTATCCTGTCTTCACCCCCATCATCAGCTAAGTGTGTCCTTTGTGCTGCTTGCCAGCTTTAGGCTTAGTTTTGCAGTGATTGCCCCCAGTATAAAAATTCCTAGTTATTGCTCTGGCAGCCAAGATTACTGAGAAGAAAAGCACTGGACCAGTCTGGGGGCAGAACCAAAGAGAGAAATCAGGCTTCTTGGAGAGCCAGGGAGAAGAGAATCTATGCCAGAAAGCATCTGGCACAGGTCCAGAGAGGAGAGAATTGGCCCAGAAATACCAGAGCAAGGACATTTTCAGAAAGAAAGGACAGAACTGTATAGACACTAGCAGTTCTGCACTGCAAGAAAATATCAGACCAGGTGAATAGAGGAAAGACCCTGGGTCTCATGGTAGCAGTCAGTAGTGATGCAGCACCAAATACCCTGACTTCGTTTAAAACAAACTCATATTTAATCCAATTCTGCAAGTACTTATTAAGCACCTCTAATATGGCATAGACAGCATGCCAAAACAGAAAGAACTTTGGTGGAACTTGGCATCAGGAGAGCCTTGGGTGCAGACCTCACCTCTGACACATTTTCTGTGTGACCATAGCAAAATAGGATCATGGGCAATAGAAACCATCCCATGAAGGCCAGTTCTTTCATTTTGCAGATGAGAAAACTGAAGTACAGAGCAGTTATGCGACTTGCCTAAAGTCACACAGTTAACAAATGTCTAAGGTGGGATTTGAACCTATATCTTTCTGGCTCCAGATCATCCATCTACTCCATCCTCGATGACTCTCAGTTTCTTCATCTCTTAGATGGAGCTAGAAAACTACCTACCTCACTGGATTGACATGATGATCCAATGTACATAAAATGCTTTGGAAATCTTACAGTGCCATATAAAGTAAGGCACTGGCTTGGACACTGGGAATATGAGGATTTTAAAATGGCTCTGTTCCTTCTCCAGATAATGCTTTCCTTCTTCCAGAAGATGTTATATAGACGTCAGATAAGCGCAAAACAAGGGAGGGTCATTTTGGGGCAAAGAAGAGCTTTAGAAGAAATATTCTATGAAAATCAGGGAGAATCATGGAAGAACTCCTTGTGATGCCAAACCTGAGCCTTAAAGGGGAGAATTTTGAAAGGCAGAAACAAAGCAAGAGTGCATTCGGGGTATGGCGACAGCCTGTGCAAATGTGTGATAGCTGGAGAGGGCAGACTGAAATTGGGGGAGTTAATTCATATGGAATGTAAACTCACCTCAACAAACATCTATTAAAGTGCTTACTGTTTTACAGCTTAGAGTCTAGAAGTTGGGTAAGACACAAAGAGGTCATTTAAAGTATATGGTCATCCATGAATTGTTCATATCTGAACAAAGTGCAGTGGGGTGTCCAAGGGTGAGGGAAGATGTCATTGTGGCTGGGAGTAAGGCAAGTTTAGGGGAGGAGGTGGAATCAGGGAGTGATCATAAAAACCCAGAACGGTAGACCTTCTTAGAGACTGTCTCATCCAACTGGTGGCTTTTGAGTTGGATTTTAAAGGATTGGCAAGAATTTAACAGACAAAGGAGGGAAGGGAGGACAGGACAAGGTTAACAAAGCCACAGAACTGGGACGAGGAGGTGAGAATTCAGGACCTAGCTTGTCTGGAGCTAGTTTGTGGAGGAGAATGTCAGAATGGATGACCTCTCTTCAATCAAATTAAGAATAGACACAGTAGACTTGTGTGTACTTAGAAGCTTTCTTTCCTTTTTTTCATCTTTCTTTCATCTTTTGTTCTGTGGGACTTATTTGGTCTACTTTGGGCTGATAAGTGAATTATCTAATTCATGTTTTATTATTATGAATAAATATTGATCTCTTTTATATAAACACTGGTGTGGTATTCCCTTAGGGCTCTGAGTCTTCTAAGCCTAAAAGGCTCTCTGCCTAGACTGCTGTGTCTCCACTTTTATGAAGCATTTTATTGTTTACAAAGCACTTTCCTCCCAGCAACCTTAGAGTTAGGTAGTTAAATATTATTATCCCTATTTGACAAAGTAAAAAAAATCGAGTTTCAGAGAAACAAAGTGACTTGCCTAAAGTTTCACATATGCACAAGTTTGTCAATGGAAGAACCAGGACTAGAACCCAGGTCACTGGACTCTCATCTAAGTCCTCTTTTGTATAATATGGCATCATTTAGCTTCTCTAAGTGAATTCTTGCTTTGACCTTTTGAATTGAACCTCTATTTTGTATCCTACTTCCAGTACTGTGCCGTTATCTTGATTCTCATAGTCATGAAACATCACAGTTGGAAGGGATGTAAAAGGCCACCATAAATCCTTGTATACTATATCTGACAAATGATCACCCTTTTCCTTCAAGCTAAGAAGGGAACTTGCTACAGGGAACGTACTACATAGGCAGGCCAGTCTAATTTGGTTCAGTTCTAATTTTTCTTTAACTCAAACCTTAGTTTGTCCATTTGCAACTTCAACTCATTTCTTCTAGTTATGTCCTCTGGGGTCAAAACCAACAAGTGAAATCTCTTTTCTGCACATCAGCACTCCACATACTTGGAGACAGCTCTCAGGTACCCATAGTCTTTTCTGCAGGCTAAATGCCCATGCATCCTTCAACAGACTCTCAGATAGCATGAGCTCATGTTGATTTCTCATTTGGTTGTGTTCCTCTAGATTCCTTCAAGTTTATTAGTATCTTTCCCAAACTGTGGTACCCAGAAATGGACACTGTGGTCTGACCAGAGCATCACATAGCACAACTATCACTTCCCCAGTCCTAGATTCTATGCCTTTCTTTACCTGGTCTCTATTTCCATTGCACACTCAAGCCTCTCCCTTGGTTTCCTGTCCAGAACTCCAGTTTTCTCAGGAGTGAGGCATTACATTATTTGACTCAATCTTTCAAGGAACTGAGTTCTGTGCTTGAACTCCAGGCACCATTGTTAGTGATGATAGTGAGTGCCAAAAAGAGGCTTTCTGTCCCACTTGATGTCAACCATCTGTCTATCTGATCTGCCTACTGCCAGAAATCCTTAACACTACACCCACATGTATAGATTTCTTTCTATTATCTATGTGTGAGATCTTCCTCTTCAGTGCTTTCTCCATCCTGGATAAAGCTTGTCTAGTCTCTTGTTTTAAATATCCTTGACTTGCCATATCCCACCATCAACCAAATCTTGGTGTTGATATTTGTTGTGACTTGGGTTGTATTAGACTCCACGGTGAAACATCATAGATTTAGAGTTTGAAGGCACCTCAAAAGTCATTTATTTAGTCTAACCACCTTATTTTATAGATAGGGAAACCAAGCTAAGTGAAATTGGAACCTACATGGCTCCAGGGATATAGCAAAGGACTGGGAGTCAGGAGTACCTAATTTCACATCCAGCCTCAAACACTTACTAGCTGTGTGACCCTAGACAAGTCACTTAACTTTTTTTTTTTGAGACAATCTGGTTTAAGTGACTTGCCCAGATAGTGTCAGATGTCTCAGGCTGGATTTGAGCTCATGACTCCAGGGCTAAGTCACTTACCTTTTGTCTGTCTGTTTACTCATTTGTTGTTATGAGGACAAAATGAAATATTTGTGAAGCATTTGCAAGCATGAAAGTGCTATATAAATGCTAGCTATTATTATTTTTACTATTATTTCCCCAAATCACATAGGTAGTGAGAACAAGGTAGGATTTGAACCCATGTCTACTAACTCTGGTAGAACCTGTCTTTTCTCCACTGCACAATGCTGTTGTTGAGATAGCGTCCTTGTGTTACCTGCTCTGTTGTTGTGGATATATCGTGGTACATAGCCATAGCCACAGTTCACATATATATATATAGTGGCTTAAGGCTTATAAATCACTTTCTCCACAAAAATAAATTTGAGGTGGGTAGTGTATTTATGATTATAGGAAGTTAAGAGTTGTAAGGGACATTACAGGTTTAGGAGCTTATGGTTTAGAGCCAGAAGAGACTTTATAGATTATCTAGTTCAACTCTCTCAGTTTACAGAATGGTAAACTGAGGCACAGAAGGATGCAGTGACTTACCACGAAGGTAGTATGTAGCAGGGTTGCCGTTAAAATTAAAATGCAGAGTATTTTCCATCCTACTATGCTGCATCCTGTTATTATTCCCATTTTGCTGGTGAAGAAACAGAGTGAAAATAAATTGCCCAGGGTCATACATCTGGTAGGTGTCAAAACCAGGATCCTGGTCTCCTGATTCTGAGTCTCTTTTCCAGTTAACTATGTTGCCTCTCAATGGAGCCATCTTCTAAAAACCCTGAAAGTTCATACTTGAAGGCCTATGTTAATTAATTTATTTGTCAACCTTTGTCATAGGACTTATTTGGGGTATATGATCTTAGTAACTGGATCCTGTTAATCCTGTGCTGGCATCAGTCCATAGCAGTGAAGCTAGGATTTTCTTTGACTGTACATTTCACTGTTTTGTCATAAGCTAATTCATTCTTTCAGCAAATATTCATTAAGTCAGATAATGAGTGATAGACAGTAAGTGTTAGAAGGGGGAGAGCTGTTTGTGGACCAAGATGGAAGCAGAGGGCTTCCTGGAGGAGGCAAGATTTGAACTAGACTTTGAATAATGGGTGGAATAAGCAGAAAGTTGGGGGAAAGGGTGTAGGGACAGGGAGCTATTAAAGACAAGGCAAAAAGCATCCACGCAGAGATTGTGATATTTATTTTGTGTTTGGGGAAATGGTGAAACCATTCTGTCTGGAGCAGAGAGATTCAGTGGGGAGTAGAGGAGTATAGGGTAGCTGGATGGCACAGGAAGACTCATCTTCTTGAGTTCAGATCTGACCTCAGACACTTAAAGTTGTGTGACCCTGGGCAAGTCACTTAACCTTGCTTGCCTCTGTTTTCTCCTCTGTAAAATGAGCTGGAGAAGAAATGGCAGGCCATTCCAGTGTCTTTGCCCAGGAAACCCCAAAAGAGGTCACAAAGAGTCAGATGCAGTCAAAAATGACTTAACTACAAAAGGAGAATGTAAACCCTTCGGGGTCATGGGCCAGTAAGTCACCTGCTGGTATAAGTTTAACAACTGGTTCTTGGGGAGGGGGGATGTACTCATTACACACTTTTAAGTTTAATTTGCATTGTTAACATTTTATCCATCACTTTCTTAAGCTGAGACAAACTACAAAAACAATAAATGACGCTCTGACTTGTAGTATTTGCTTCTGAGGGCTAAATGCTCACAATGGAAATTTAACAGTCTGCTGGAGAGCAGGTTCAAGTGGGCTCCAACACTCACCTGGCAGGGACTCTTCGTTTTGGCATTTTTATGACCAGCCACTAGCATAGCACAGTGCTTTGGATATTGTAGACATTCAGTAAATGTTTATCAAATTGAATTAAAGTCAATTGGAAGTTGCCAGCTGATGCTATATCCTATAGAAAGTCTATCCTAATCCCAGAAGTTGCTAGTGCCCTCTCCCTGGAAATTACTTTGTATTTATTTTGTATTCATTCATTCCTTCATTCATTCATTCCTTCATTCATTCCTTAATTTGTTCTTCATTAGTTTGTTTGTTTATTCTGTATATATTCTACCTCCCCTAATAGAATAGAAATTCCTTGAGGGCAGGAACTCAGGAATTCTTTTTTTTTTGTCTTTGTGTCCAGGCTGACTAATGTGGCATCTGGCAAGTGACTCTTGATGAATGCAAATTGAGTCGAATGAATGAATAATTGAATGAAGGCTTGAACAAATATACCACTTGCTGCATGTTATCATCAAACTACTCTTCCTTCATTACTGTTCTTGTTCCTTGGCAGTTGCCCTGTGATGGATCTCTTCAGCAAGATGATTGCTGTTATCAAACACTCATCCAGGGCTACTCTAGGCCAACCATAGTTTTTAGCTCATCTGAAACAGAGGCAGGCATATGGGCATCCATGTGGCTCCCACCCTTCCATTGACTATTGGGTGTTTTATTTTCCCATCACCTACCCAGGTTTCTGGCATGTGAAACTAGGCATCTTTTGGCTGGATTTATTCATGGAGGTCTCAGAACTTATGGAAAGAGTCCCTCAATTTCAGAAATTGAGTTGAGGCATAACATGGGGATAACAGTATTATTAGTGACCATTCTATCACCTTCCTTGACTTTCCCTTTTTAGTGTGATCCACTCAATTGCAGCTTTCCAGGGAATCTTTTGTAGTATTTAGTCAAGGTCATTGAGGTGAGAAATATCTCACCCTCTTGGACCTAATTTATAAGACTCAGTGAGTATGTTAGAGTTTCTATAGTAACACATTCATTACCTTAATTTGGCTCCCTCCTGTGAACACCCAAAACACCCCTGAAATCTTCTCCATCTTGATTACATTCTGTCCCATTGATACTTGGCATGGTCCATTGTGTATGACTATCTCTCCAACTAGACTTGAAGTTTCTGGAAGGCAGGGAGCATATTCCCTTTCTAGTACAATTAGGCAGCCAGAGTTTGATCATCTGTTATAGATCTGGAATGAACCTAGGAGACATTTAATCCAAACTCCCCATTTTATAGATGAGGAAAGAAATCATAGGCCTGGCCTATCAAAGCTTGGATCTGAAACCATGTCTAAAGTCCATTTTTTTGTTTTTGTTTTTGTTTTTTTTTTTACACTGCAAGGAAATGCTTTGTGATTGATTGCACTGAGATCAGTTTTTAAATATTTTCTTCATGTGCCAACTAAGTGTTTTCCCTGAAGGTTTTCTTGAGTAGCAGCGTGGTTAGACGCTCTCTGATTCAGGAAGCTCGGCCCCTCAATCTCTTCTCTTTCTTCCTTTCCTGTTCTTTTTTCATTCCTCTCCTCTGCCTTCTTTTCTTCCCCCTTCTCATCTTTTCCCTCCCTCCACCATCTCATCCCTTGCCTCCCATTCTCATCTCTGTCACTTCCTTTCTCTCTTCCTCCTATTCTCCTCTTCCCCTTTTATTTTTCCTTCTTCGGTTTTCTCCTTTCCTGACCTCTTTCTTTCTTTCCCCTTCTCTCCTCCTCTTTCCTTTTCTTCATTTGTCTTCTCTGTTTTTTCCCCTTCCCTTTCTGTCCCTTCCTTCTCTTTTCCCTGATTGCTTTCCGCCCCTGCAGAGTGACACACTTAACATGCCTTGGGTGTTGGCTGGAGAGCTTTAATGCATTCAAGAGAGAATACAAATTCTTCAATCAATTGCTTTTTCAATGAAGGTAACTCACTTTCTCTCACCTTATTTGCCAATGATGCATTGTTGTTTCAACTCAATGAGCCTTATGACTTGTGGGGCTTTCATTATAAATGAACTGCATAGCAATCGAGGTGCAAAAAGGAGTTGTGATAACCTGATCTGAAATCCCAAACCCAGTTAAGCCCTAGGGTTCTGGAGATAGTTATTCAAGAGGACCTGCTCTGGTGGAGGACATCAGCTTTAGAGGACTGAGTGTCAAGAAGGTCCAGGGTTCTCCCCAGACAAGCAGTGGAGTCCAAGACCAGGAAGTTACTCACTCTCGTTAGCTTCTTAGGGGCCAACTTGGTCTACCTTTTCTATTGAAACTATTAAAAGTTTTTTTTAAATCAGTTAAACTTATACCTCTGGTTTAGGGTGGATTTCCACGAGAAGCACGCCTGTAATAAAAATGGTGAATACATGTAGCCCTTTAAAGATTACAAAAGCACTTTACAAATATCATCTCATTCTATCCTCTCAGCAATCTTGGGAGGTAGGTTCTATTATTATTCCCATTTTAGAGATGAGGAGACAGGCTCAGAGATTAAGTGACTTGACTTGGATCACATAACTAGTATAGGATTAGAACTAAGATCTATCTTGACTCCAAATCCAGTCTTCTATGACTCAAGTTTGTGTAGGGGCATATAGAGAAATCTAGCTAAGTTCTTCATTCCTGAATGTGGTGTTCCATGCTGGGCATAGCACTGGTTGTGAAGAGCCCCTAGAAAAGTTCCCATTCTCTTGGAACTCAGGCTAGTAGGATCATAGATGGGCCACCTGGGAGCAGGGATCATGGTGACAGGAGCCTCGGATTTGGACTTAGAGGAATCAAGGTTGGATGCCTTTTCAGTCTCTTTGTTACCTGGGGCCAAGTTCACTACTTTCCATCATGGCAGTGCCTAAGTCATGCTCCAATCACAACATTCACATTTTTCTCTGGGGTAAGGGAGTTGTAGTGGCCTTTTGATGTTGTTGTTCAGTTGTGACCCCATGTAGGATTTTCTTGGCACAGATACTGGAATGGTTTATCATTTCCTTCTTCAGCTCATTTTGCAGATGAGGAAACTGAGGTAAACAGGGTTAAGTGACTTGCTCAGGGTCATCTAACTGGTAAGTATCTGAGCTCGCATTTGAATTCAGGTCTTCCTGACTATGTATGGTCCCAGCACTCTAGCCACTAGTCACCTAGCTGCCCTTTAGCTTATGACCAATGCCCTTAGCTTGGCCTCCTGAGAGGAGAGGGTAGGGTGCCTAACTAGTAGGCTGGGCAAGGAAGGTTCTCTTCTGTATCACTTAATATATAGTGAGTTACCTTCAAAAGCTCAGTCTACTTTAGCTGGAGTAGACTTAATAGCTCCAGAGCTAGAATAGATCTCAGAGATAATGTAGACTGACAGACCCCTCTCCATAAGCTCATTTCATAGATGAGAAGACAAAGAGGTTAACCAACTTGCCCAAGGTCACACAAGAAGTGTCAGAGACAGGATTTGAACTTAGGTCCCCTAACTTTGGGGCCAGTGCTCTTGTCATTCTACCGTGATGTCTCATGCGTGACTTCTGAGCCTAGCTCTACCCTGATTCCACTGTACCCCTCTTGTTTGTTGGGACTCCCTTTCAGCCCCTGATTCTTAGGGAAACAAAAGCCCTATAGTCTAGTACTAGGTATAGCTCCAGGGCTTAAGCCTATAATGTTCTTCCTATATCTCCCAGACACTCTCCTCTCTACCCTCTCTTTCCTGGATCCCATACCCAGAATCTCTTAAAATAATTTCTCCTGGAGGCATCCGACCTGGGTCACCTTCTACAATCTGCAGCCTCAGCTTCTACTCTTGATTGAATTAAAGAAGGAATGAGAGAAAAGGATATTCATCTTCCCCTATTTTCCCCCTAATCATTTCTTGCTGGGGTTCCAGAGTCCTCATTCCCAGCCTCCCACCCCACCCCTCACTTTATAGAAGTCTGCTTCCAATTTGGGAGTAATTAGCTAAGTAGGAATTTATACTTACCAAGTGGCTAGATTTATGTAGCATAGCTTTGGTCTTTCTTGCCTAAGGCATGTTGCAGTACAATCCACGCACTTGGGGAAGAGGGAAGGAGGGCAAGTCCTTCACACACTGGCTAAGCCTAAATGGCCAGAAATCAGCTTCCTTTATCTTAGAAAGGACATTCATTGACAGACTGAAGTACATCCAAGAAAAGTGACTAAGATGACAAGGGGACTGGAAACCATGCCTTAATTCAATTTGATTCAATAAAATTCTATTCAAAATGATAGGTATCCACTGTACTGCACTGTTGGGCCTGGAGAACAAGGGAAGGCTTTACTAAGGAAGTGGCATCGGAACTGAGTCCATATAATAGAAAGCACTTTAAGATTTTAAAAATGCCTTATATGGATTATTTAATTTAATTTTCACAACAACCCTGGGAGGTAGGTGTTATTGTCATCATCATTATTCCCATTTTCTAGGTGGAGAAACTAAGATTGATTAAGGTTCAGTGACTTTCACAGAAAGAGTCTGAGACACCATTTGGACTCTTCATGACTCCAGACACACGACACCGTCTTGCTGTCTCCTGAGCCAGATGAGAATTAGTTGCTGTAAATGGGAATGTTCACCCAAAGAAGAGGCTTAAGGGGAGCATTATGGCCACTTTCAAATATGTGAAGGTCTAAGTTTTAGGTGTTTTTGTTCTACTTGGTCCCACAAGACAGAATGAAAGTTATAGGTGATTGTTGTAGAGATGTAGCTATCAGTTTGATGTAAGGAAAACTTTCCTTTTAAAATGGGCCTCAGTTTCCTAATTTTGTAAAATGGAAGGACTGAAGTCTTTTCCAATGATAAGTCCTGCCATCCTTTGAATTCCCAGAGTAGAAGGCCCTGTCTCTTGGTGGTGAGTTACCTGCTGTTGGTGGTTTTCAAACAAGCTTCAGAGCATCCTAATTCTAGAGATTGAAGGGACCTCAGAGGCCAAGCTAGTCCTTCATTTTATGAAGGAGGAAGCTGAGTCCCAGAGTCTTTCCCAAGTTTCCAAAGGTTATACAAGTAGGATTTGAACCCCCATCCTCTAAAGATTCATTGCTCTTAGGTGATCTCAGGTAAGTGATGTGGTTGAGAAGATTTCTTACTATTCAATTATGGCTGGAGCCAGTTTACTTCTGAGTTCAGTCAGTCAGTCAATAAGCATTAATTGAGTGCCTACTACATGCTGGGCATGTGCTAGGTGCTGGGAATACAAAGAAAAGAAAAAGATATTACCTGATCTCAAGGAGTTCAGAGTCTATGGTTGATGATTGTGAGATAAGAAAAAGTGATTATGGGGACAGGACGTCATAAAATCATAGAATATCACTCAATTCAATTAACATGGTATGGTGGGATATATGCTGGGTCTTAGAGTCAGAAGCACCTGGATTCAAATCCAGCCTCAGACACTTGACTAGCTTTGTGACTCTAGGAAAGTCCCTTAATGTATATCTGCCTCAGTTTCTTGAACTGTTAAAATGGGGGGAGGGTAATAATAGAACTTATTTCATGGGGCTGTTATGAGGATCAAGTGAGATACCGTTTATAAAAAAAACAGCATGGTGCTTATTGCATTTTATTGTTATTGTTCAGTCATTTCAGTCATGTCCAGTCATCTCCATGATCCAATTTGGGGTTCTCCTGGCAAAGATATTGGAGTGGTTTGTCATTTCCTTTTCATTTTACAGATGAGGAAACTGAGGCAAACAAGGTTAAGTCACTTGCCCAGGGTCACACAGCTAGGAAGTATCTGAGGCTGGATTTGAACTCAGGAAGATGCGTCTTCCTGATTTCAAGCCCAGTGCTCTAGGCACTGCACCACCTAGCTGCCTGCCTTGTGTTTTGTCCTATGTTCTCTAAGAGGATCGTGATAACAGGAAGATGATGCCATGGCTTGTAAATGAAATGGATTTAAGTGAGGCAGGACTGTGCAAAGTCACTAGCCTCACTTTCTCCTCCAGAGTCATCTGGGTCCGGTGTCCAGATATAGATCAGGATGGCTGGAGATGGTCCAGCACCTGTCTGCCTAGGACATAATAGGCACTTAATAAATGCGTGTTTCCATTCTTTCCCTTTTGGCAAATTGCATTGTAAAATATTTGAATTGGAAGGAGCCTTAAACATCACCTATATTCTATGTCCTCATTTTACTGATAGAAAGCTAGGGCCCAGAGATGGGCAGTGACCTTTCAGCACACACATCTAGTCAGATCCAGAAATCACGCTCACTACCATTGCCAATCATACCTCCCATTTTCTTGAAGAAGGAAAAAAGTTTTAGTTTATAGGGGAAGAAAAGAGAGGCTCCGGCTGGTGGAAAAGGACAGCCAGAGATTTGAGGTTGGGGCTGTGTGGTTGTGGCACAGCCATGGAGTTAGTGCCCCCTGCCCCTGCAGGGAAATATCCAGGGAGTCTGGCCATTATCAACGTGCTATTTAGCAGAATTGGTGAAGAAATGCTCTATCCCTGAAATTGGAAGCTTGATGTTCTGGGTAATAAACATCAGGTTTTTAAACTGCAGCTTAAGGTTAACACAGAAAGTTGTGCTTAAAGAACAACAATTCTTCTATTTCAGTGTCACCTCCAGGCCCAGTCTCCCTATTTGTCTTGGACTTGCTGCTGTGCCAACCTTAGCTCAGTGGGGCTTCTGTTGGAACTTGTCATTCTGGCCCCCAAGCCTGAATCAGACACCCTGCCCTATCTGATACTTTCCTTTCCACCTAATATCTTCTCCCTTTTTTAAAGCTCAGGTGTTCCCTGCTCTGCAAAGCCTTTCCTAATTCCCCTACTTAGGAGGGAGATCTCCTTTCTTTAGAAGATCTGACCATTCTGATTGATATTCCCTAAGTGTTCATCACACTTCAATCCGTGTCAGAATGATCTTTTGTTGTGGTTCAGTCTTTTTCAGTTGTGTCCTCTTTGTGATGCCATTTGGGGTTTTCTTGGAAAAGATACTGGAGTGGTTTGCCATTTCTTTCTCCAGTTTATTTTGCAGATGAGGAAACTGAGGCAAATAGGGTTAAGTGACTTGCCCAGGGTCACACAGCTAGTAAGTGACCTAAGCTGGATTTGAACCCAAGAAGGTGAATCTTCCTGACTCCAGGTTCTGCCAACTAGGCTGCTTGTTCTATGTGTGTATGTCTCTCTCTCTCTCTCTCTCTCTCTCTCTCTCTGAATGTATGTCTGTGTATGTATGCACACACACATATGTGCATGTGTGCATGTATATATGTATCTGTGCATGTGTAAATCTATACATGCACCCATACTACATGTATATGCATGTATATATGTATACATGCATGCATATACATATACCTCTATGTCTGCCTGTTCTTTGTGTGCCTATATGCATGTGTGTATGTGTATGTGTATAAATACATACATGTATAAGTGCATACATATATATGACTGCCTGTTCTTTGTATGTATCTATCTCTGTCTCTGTCTCTATCTCTATCTAATCTATATCTTATTCTTTCTCTGGGATTGTGCGCTCTTTGAGATCAGTGTTTGTTCTGTTTTTCATTTGCATGCATACACTACTCAGTGCCTAGTACTGAGTCCCTTGAACCTTTCAGGAGCTCAATAAAGGTTCATTGAATTGAACTGAATTTGGAAGGTGGCTAGACTTGTTCTCATTCAGCCTCAAACATAGGATTGCAGAATATCAGAATAAGAAGGAAATTCAAGTACTCTGGTCTGCGAGTTCTTTACCTGGGTTCACAGCCATGTCCATGGATAGATTTCAAAGGGTCTATTAACTTGACTGGTTAAATTAAAAAAAGTACACACACACATACACACACACACACACACACATTTTCCTCCTCCACTAACCGAAATATATCATTTGCTTCCATGAATTAAAAGCATTAAGCTCCAAAGGAATCCACCAGACTTCCAAAGTGGTCCATGGCATAGAAAAATTGAAGAAACTTTGTTCTGCTCATTTTACAGAGGAGGACACTGAGGTTCAGAGAGGGGAAGTGACATTCCTAGGGGTACACAGGGAGAGGAAGGATGCAAATGCAGGTCCTGGACTGGTAGGAAGCTAGACTAGTAAGTAGTCAGGAAGACCCAGATTCTAATCCTGCCTCAAGTCACGTGACCATGGGCCAATCATTTAACCTCTTGAAGCTTCAGTTTCTTTCTCTGTGAAATAAGGGGATTGGAATAGAATCCCTTCTATTGGAATAGAACATCCCTTCCAGCTCTATATCCATTATCCTAAAGGATCTTCAGATCACCCCACAGCAGGAATGCTGACCCTGGTTCTTTCACGGCTGTGTGTCCAGAGAAGGAACTGGTGGTGCTAATGTTCCTTGCCTGGGCTTCTCTTTCAAAGCAGCTAATTGCCCTCTCATGTGAGAGCATCGTGGGGGTATCAGCTCCCAGAGGTAGGCGTGAGAGCCAGACCATTCCCCAGGTGAGCAGGAGACCTTAGACCAGAGGGGTCTGATGCATACAAAACTGGAACGTAAGTAGGGCAGGGAGGATGGTGCATGGGCTCCGGGCTTGCAGTCCTCAATCATCAGCCAAGAATAATAGAAGCGCAAGCATTTACTGCATCGTTTCGTGCTTTCGCTTCACATCCTGGATGTGAACAGCCAATAGGAACTGCATTTCACAGGAGGAAGAAATAGAGAGAACAAAAATACAGGTCAAATCCCATTACACTGGGCTTCATAAATGTGTCTGGATTCTTCATTGACATAAATACTGCTCGAGCTGGGGAGCCCCCAGTGCCTGCAGCTGCTTCCGGCCTGGGATTTGACCTGTAATTATAATCCTTTTTCTTTGATTTTCTCTGTGAAAACAGCAATATGCTGCCCAGGCTTAGAGCAGAGGGTGGGGAGGGGGGAGGAGAAAGTATAATATAAAGCTTCAGGGATTTATAAACACTGTGAAAATCAATTCTGTTCAATCCAACTAACATTTCTTTTGGCACCTACTATGTGCAAGGGCATCGTGCTGGGGTTTGGGGGATAAAAATATGAAATATAACTGTGTCCCTGATTCAAGGAGTTTGCAGTCTGGTTGGGGGTGGAGGTGGGGTGGGAGGAGATGGAGGGAAATGTGCTGTGGTGGGAAAAGTAAGACATTTACACAAATAACTATGATCCAAGACAGAATGTGGCAGCAACATAATAAAACAGAAAGAATGCTGTCCATGAAGTCAGAAAACATAAATTGAAATCTCATCTCTCATGGTCTCCTAGAGTGACTTTGGATAAGTCACTTAAGCTACCTGGGCCTCAGTTTCCTCATCTGTAAAACAAAAAGGTTCAAACTAGATAAAGTTCCTCCCACTTAAAAATTAATGGTCCTGTGATGCAGGAGCAATAGATGGGAGTTGCAAAGAGAAACATTTAATAATAATAGCTAGTATTTACACTGCACTTTACTAACATCTCATTTTATCCTCACAACAACCATATGAAGTAGATACAATTATCTCTATTTTACAGATGGGGAAACTGAGGCATAGAGGTTTTTTTAAAAATGACTTGCTCAAGGTCACACGGCTATAAATGTCTGAGGCTAGACTTGAACTCAGGACTTCTTTATGTTTTATCCATATGCTTTATCCGTATCACCACCTAGCTTGATGGGCACAACTTCTTAACAATTGTCCAAAAGTGGAATGTGTGGGCACAAGGGATGATAGGTCCCCCCCTCCTTGGAGGTCTTCCAGTAAAGTTTAAATGTTGAACATGTAATAATGGGGATTTCTTTTGGTTATGGATTGAATTAAGTGGCCCCAAAGTTCTTCCTCTGTTCAGAGGAAAGGTAAAACACATGTTGAGAGGGATCCCAAGAAGCAATATGGACCACTTCTAGCTGAATGGATTAGGGATGGTTTCAGAGAAGAATGAGTACTTGAGATGGGCTTCAAAGGAAGAGAAAGTTTTCAATCCATGAGTGCTAACTCACATAGCCCACTTTATCTAGCTGACTCAGGACCCTTCTCCCCCAGTCCCTCATTCTTTGCCCCATCTGTCTTCTTGCCAAATTTCTGCCATTGCTGCTGCTGCCACCCATGGAAATAGAACTCCAAAAATCATGCCCTAGAGGAGCTAAGCCATTCAACTTTGGAGCTACCACCCTGGGACCATACTGTCCTCAGAGCCCTCTGAGGACACACAGAGCCCTTTAACACTAGACAGCCCCAACCCCGTGACTGTGCTTCATCTTCAGGTGCCTTCTTATCATCCCCCAACTCAGAGTTTTACCTTTTGTTCTAGAGAGAGTAGCCAAATCAATTCTATCATTCATTCTACGAGATTCATTTACCCTCCTTGTGACTCACCAGAACAAAACATCCCTCCTTAGCCCCGACTTCCCTGAATGTGCTGTGTCCCTCTATTAGAAGGAAAGCTTCTTAAGAGAAGGGGCTGTATGTCTTTTGTGATTGCATCACCAGAAGTGCAGCAACTGACACATATTAAGAACTTAATAAATATTCATTCATTCATTCATTCACTGCATTCATTCATATTCTTCTTTTTCATGCATTCAGTGGATAGAGATGTTGAAGAAGTCATTCTTGGGCTAGAGAATGGTTTATGTAAATACAGAAAGATAGGAAGAAGAAAGATGAGATTAAAGAATGGCTATATGTCCAGTTTGGCTGGAAGGTGTAACAGCAAGCACCCTAGCATAACTAGGGCAGCTACTAGCACAGGTTCTTAGATCTGCTTTTCTAAAGGAAAGCAACTCAAAATGGGTTAACGGTTTCACTTTAATCAATCAAACATATGATTTACCTAGTTCAGGGGGAAAAGTCGGCACCCT
>CM053586.1:171333431-171360738 GCA_028646515.1 Pseudochirops corinnae
AGTTACCAGAGAGGGAAGCACCAACATCTGGGTTTTTCACAGCCGGGGGGCTCAACGGCTGCCCAGAGTCTCTTCTGGCCAAATCACACAACTCTTCTCAAAGTGAGCCCCAAACCAAAACCTCACATCAGGGCGTATATATAGCCTTCTCCTGGCTTAGAGAATGTCACAGCCCTCTAGACCCACTGCCCAATCACAAGCTACAAGGCACGGGCTTTCCTGGAAAACAAGCCTGGCGCCACAGGCTCCACGTGACCACATTCAGCCTATTAGGGAACAGAATATACTTTCAAATATCCAAGAGTCCTCAGAGTCACGTAGCCACTTTAGCAAAGGGCCTAGGGGCAGGGAAGATCTTCAGATTCCCATAACAGAAGGTATAACCCATAAGAAGGAAGAAGAAAAAATAAGGCTGGAGAAGTAAAATGAAATCTAATTGGGAAGGACTTTGAATGCCAAAGTAAGAAGTTTGCTTTCATTCTGTTGGTGATGTGGAACCCCTGAAGGTCTTTAAGCTAGGGTGTTGGTATTATCTTCTTAAGTTCTGAAGTTAGGTGGGGAAAAGAAGGAGGAGAATGGGAAAATTTGGGAGGGAACTAAAACTAAGAGTGAAAGGGGAATGGGGAAAGGAGATTGAGAGAGGTATAAAAATAGATAGAGTGAAGATATGACAAAGATCTGGAAGGTCTTAGTTAATCACAAGCTCAGTCAATATGTCTGCAAAAATGGGATTATATATGAAACTGAACATCTTTATTTTGCACAATATGATTTTTGAAATGTGTATGTATGTATATTTGACATACAAGTATTACTTATAAAGGTTTCCTGGTTGTATTTTGCCCTGGACTTTCTTCTCTTTCTTCTGGTACATTAAGAAATGTTTTGTTAACCCTCTTTCTCTTCTTCCTTTTTTTTTTGTCAACACTTTTGATAACTCTCCTCTCTTCCCAGAACCCATGACAAAACTTTTGAAAAAAAATTTCTTGAAAGAAATAATCATGATCAAGCAAATCAGATATGTCCATTGGCCATATTTCAAAATGCACATCTCATTTTGCACCTTGAATTCATCACCCCTTCTTCAGGAGATTATCATCAGACCCCTGGAATCATGGTTGGTCATTGTATTGATAAAAATTCTTTAGTCTTTCAAATTTATTTTTCTCTACAATGTTGTTGTCATTATATAATCTGTTCCCCTGCTTCTGTTCATTTTAATCAGCATCAGTTCATTCAAATCTTCCCAGGTTTCTCTGAAACCATTCTTTTTGTTCTAAGATGCCATTCTACTCTGTACTAGTGAGATAATACCTGAAGAAAGTCTAGATATCACACTTAAAGAGGGACATTAATGCAGTGAATGAATGAATGAATGAATGCACAGAAATATGACAAGTATAGTGAAAGGGATTTGAAAACATATCACATAAGGCTAGATTGAGAAATTGTTGATAGTTAGCCTAGATAATGGGAACATGTCAACTGTGTAACCTTGAGTAAGTGATTTACCCTCCCTGAGCCTCCTCTTCCTCGTCTACTCATGATGATAACTAAATTTATTCTGACATCTAAATCCTATGACCCTGTGACAGATCACCTTCTTCAAATGTTTGGTGGAGTTCTGTGTGAAATAGGGAGTAGACTTAATAACCTTAGCTCCAGAGAGCAGAACTAGGAAGAATGGGCAGAATTTAAAAGGAAAAAAAAAATATTTCAAGCTGATTTGTTAGTGAATTCCCTGACACTGGAGATAATCAAGAAAAGACTATCTAATATGTTGTAGGCAGAAGTTCTGTGTGATGAAGGTATGAACTGACCTCTGAAGTCCCTTGCCTGCTTATGGATCCAAGCTTTTTTATATATAAATTTTAAGTTCCAAGGACAAGTCTGGGCTTCATTGGGGTGGCATAGGGCATTATGATTATCCCTCTGGTTTGGGATATCAAGTCCTAGCAAATAGACCAGTGACACAGGAGTGTATTGAAGCCAGCTTGAATGGGCTAAAGAGAATTGTTAAATTTTAAGAGTTGAAATTTGTTGTTGTTTAGTCATTTCAGTTGTCTGACTATTTGCAACTTCATTTGGGGTTTTCTTGGCAAAGACACTGGAGTGGTTTGCCATTTCCTTCTTTAACTCATTTTACAGATGAGGAAACTGAGATAAATAGGATTATGTGACTTGCACAGGGTCACACGGTGAGTGTCTGAGGCTGGATTTGAACACAGGAAGATGAATTTTCCTGACTTTAGACTTGGACTACTGTCCACTGTACCACTTTCCCCAGAGTTAGCATTTATATTTGGGAAGTTGGCAAACAGTGCAAATGGTGCCTTGGCTTATCATTTGGCTCGTTGTCTAGATGTAAGAGAGTGATGAAGAAAATGTTAATAATACAGACTAAACTTAAAAGGCTGTACATGTTTGTTTTTTTCTTGGAGAACCAATTTTTAATTATTTACCAGTGCATCATTTACTTAGAGTCAGAAATTCTAGGTTCCAGTCTCAGTTCTGCAACTTACTAGCCTTGTGACTGTAGATAAATCCTACAACCTCTCAGAGTCTCAGTTTCCTTAGTATTACTTGTAGTGGTTATTTCACAGGCTTATTGTGCCATCCAGTAGAAGTTTGTGGTTGTGATACTATGGAAAGAACATTCATTGGTTTGGGAATCAGACCTGGGTTCACATCTGATCTCTTTCTCTTACTACCTTTGTAACCTTGGAAAGTCACTTAGACATCACTTCCACAGTTTCCTCATAAGTAAGAGGGCCAGATGGTCTCTAAAGTCCCCTTTAACTCTAAAAATATGATTCTCAGATAATGGACATAGTATTTTCAGTTGTTTCTGACTCTTCATGACCTCATTTGGGGTTTTCTTGGCAAAGATACTAGAGTGGTTTGCCACTTCCTTCTCCAATTCATTTTACAAATGAGGAAAACTTTGGCAGTTAAATGACTTGCCTAGGGTCACACTGCTAGTAAGTGACTGCCCTATATAGATGATTGCATAAATGTTAGCTATTTATAGATTGAATTAAAGCAAGTTACCTCTCCCTTAATGTCTTCTTTTCTCATTGGAACAGACTCAGTATACCTTTCCAGCTTCCAAAGGCTACTGTGAAAATGAAAACCCTTTATTGTACCTCCCCTAAGGGTAACACTTCACATCCTGTCATGATAAGACAGGAAATGGTCCTTTTGGGTTCTAAGAGAAATGAGAGGATTGGGTAAAGGTCACCCCATCCTCAGCAGAGAAAGTAACTTTATTTGGGCTTGGTGACTATTCTTCTCCTAAACACACACTCTAAGGTCTACTCCAACATTCTTGCTTGCTGTTGCTGTTCATGGTGTACCATTCCATCCAAAACATTCCATGTTTTTAAATTCAGTTTCATTTTATTTTCAGTTCCAAACTCCCCTTCCCACCCACTGAGAAGTCCAGGATGGCAAAACTCATTGCAAATATGAAGTCATGCAAGCCTTGGCCATGTTCTGAAAAAGAAAAAAAAAAAGTAAGAAAAAGCAGGAGGAAAAAATGTTTCCATTTACACTCTGAGTCCATCAGTTTTCTATCTGGCATTGGGTAGTATATTTTACTATGACTCCTGTGAAATTGTGGTTGGTCATTGTATTAATCAGAGGTATTAAGCCATTTTTCATAATTATTTTATATTCATTTTATTTTTATTCTTGGTTCTAAATTCTCTCCACTCTTTCTCCTACTCACTATTCCATCTCTTATAACTATATCCTTGGTCAGACAGGACCCCATGCTTGAAATACACTTCCTCCTTACTTCCATCTCATAGAATCCCTTTTTTCAGCTGGTTTTCAGTCATGTTTGATTCTTCGTGACCCAATTTAGGGTTTTCTTAGCAGAGATACTGGAGTTGTTTGCCATTTCCTTCTCCAGCTCAGTTCACAGATGAGGAAACTGAGATAAGTGACTTGCCCAGGGTTGCACAGCAAATGAGTATCTGAGGTCACATTTGAATTTGGGTCTTCCTGACTCCAGACCTGGCACTCCACCCACTGCATCATCTCACTGCCTCATAGAATCCCTATCTTCCTTCCAAACTCAGCTCAAGTGCCACATTCTACAAGAATCCCATCCTGATCACACCATTTTCCTGTGCCTGATCCAGTCATTTTACCTGGTTAAACATTTCATGTCTACTTCTCTGTGCCTGTGTTGTTTCTCTTGACAGAATGTAAGCTCTTGGGGTGGCTAGAGCACTGGCCCTTGAGTCAGGAGGACCTGAGTTCAAATTTGTCCTTAGACAATGTGACCTTGGGCAAGTCACTTAACCTCAATTGCCCTGCCGTCCCCCTCCAAAAAAAGCAAAAAAAAATAAGTAAGCTCTTTGAGGGAAGGACTGTTTTGTGTTTCTTTGTTTCTGCAGTGCTCACACAGCGTCAGCAGTATACCAGGTCAGACTTATTGAATCGACAGGGACTTTTCAGTATTTGCCAGTGCTATTTGTGTAGGGGGAGGAGGATAAACTTGTTTGCCAGTCAAGGTTCTAGCTATGAAAATTCCTTTCAGGAGTGGGGCATAAGGCAGATATCTGAAGTTGTCCTTCTTTAGTCATGAGTATGTGGAAAGGAACCCAAAAGAAGGGTAGGAAGGCACTCATGACATCCATTTTTCTTGGGGCTGCGGTAAGTTTCTCGCTCCTGCTTGGAGACTATGACTGGTCTATATAAGTAGGAGCAGCCTGGTCCCATGATGATGAATGGAGTGTTGGTAGAGCAGGAAGGGACCTTGGAGATAATTCCTTCCAGGATCCTCATTGTAATGATGAGGGAACTGAGGTCTAAAAAGATTAATAATTATTTTCCTGTCATTGCATTGTAGCAGTGGTAGAATTTGAACCCAGGTCCTCTGACTCCCAAGCCACTGAATGCTCCTTCCCCAGTATCACAACCACAAACTGCTATTATCAGAGAAGAAACTATCCTATAAACCCAGTGAAGGAAGTTGGGGAAGTTTTCTTATCCCCACTTAACAATTTAGGCAACTGAGGTTCCTTTGGCCCGGTCAGGCAGCTAGTAAGTGGGATATGAATGCTTGAGTCCAAATCCAGGACTCTTATCTCTCCCTGTGCTTTCTCCCCTCTCCCCATCCAGTTTCTGGGATTCGGGTCCTTTTCTTATTAATACTTGCAGACAACTTAATGGGAGGAAATTGTGGATGCTGGCTTTGGGAGTGTTAAGAGAGTCTCCAGAGAGCCCCTACCTCCTGCAGCTTGGGAAAGATCTGCAGATGTTTGATGGATCTCCTGACGGTTCCTTCTGTGATGATACTGTATTTTCACCGCAGTGCTGCCTGCCTGCCTGCCCCAACCCCCATCACTCCCTTCATACCACTCTTAGCTCTTTTTCTGGGCCAACATGGGCAAGTCTGAACCCTAATGAAACCCTGCTGCCTTGTCTCCCTCCTAGGATTCCCCTTCCCTGGTTGGAAAGCTTAACTCCCTGAAGCCCTTGCAAAGGCAACAGCAAAGGGCAGGATGAAAATAGGAAATGCAACTCTTGCTATGCTAGGCTCCCAACCACCATCATTCTCATTTTGGAGTAACTGTGGTGAGGATTACTGTGAGTCATTAGACACCTAGGAGAAACGTGCAAACTGAAACAACATCTTTCCTAGTAAAGGCTAATGCACCGGTGTGTGTGTGTGTGTGTGTGTGTGTGTGTGTGTGTGTGTGCGCTCTCATTTCTGCAGTGCTTTGGGGGGGGTTTGCAAAGAGATTTCCTCAGAATAAATGCTTTTCCTTCTTAGAGTATAATGGTCACAGTATAGTCATTTAGTGTATCTCTGCATATATACATACATACATACATACATACATACATATATATATATATATTTATATGTAGTCACTTATATTGCTATTTAAGGTTTGCGAAGGACTTTCTACATCTCATTTCCTTTGATTTTTCCTGACAACCCAGAGAGGCAGGTGTTGGTATTATTCCCATCCTACAGATGAGGACATTGAAGCCAACTAGTCCAAGCCCCTCATTTTGCCTGAAGAGGAAACAGAGGCTGAGATCTCCTCAAGGTCACACAGATTGTAAGTGTCTGAGGCAGGACTCAAGCTCAGGTTTGACTGATTCCCAGTTCTATCACTCTTTTCACTAAATTCTCTACCTTTGCTACATAAGCTCTTCAGGAACAGGAATCGATTCATTCTTGGTACTTGCACACCCACAACTCCTTAGGAAACAGATGCCTTAATAATACCTGCTGATTGTTTAAGCAGTCCCGTGGGGTGAACAGTACAATTGTTATTAGTGCCGTCTCCCAGATGAGTAAATGGAAGCCTACCCAGGGTCACACAGCTAGCAGGGAGTGCCAGAGCTTTGCCAGAGCATAGATTCACACTCAGGTCCCTTGACTTCCTGGCCAGTGATTCTTAGCTTTGCCCCATACCACTCCTGGTTATCTCTGCCTGGGCCCACGATATCACTGTCTTCCTTTCCGCATTTGCACCCATTGCCCCACCATTTTGCTCAGGCAGATGTTGAACAAGTGTTGGTGTCAAACAGTAGCATCTGCCTGAGCCCAGAGCTAAATGAGTCTGAAGAGCAGAGGGGGAGGAAATGGGGAGGGGGGACAATGCTTCCGGTTCTTCTTTGTGGTCTGTGTTTGGGACACAGCTGCCTGCATTTCCTGCTTTGCTCTGGGCCTGGAAGCATCTCAGAGCTGCTGGGACATGACCGTGGTTGGGGAGACTGAAGTGATCCCTTCTCGTTGTCTTTCTTCTGCCTCCTCTTCCCATGGGGTCTCTTCCTATTGCTGGCATCGGTGAGGGGAGCAGGAAATGGGTTCATTGGTTCTCAATTTGCTAAACTCTTGGAATACAAAAAGAAGCAAAAGACATTCTCTGCCCTCGTGGAGTTTGCAGTCTAATGGTGGAGACAACGTGCAGACAACTGTGTCCTAAACAAACTATATACAGGATAAATAGGAAATAATGAACAGAGTAAGGCACTGGGACTAGGAGGGGTTGGAGAAGGCTTCCCGTAGGAGAGAGGATTTTAGTTGGGAATTAAAGGAAGCCAGGAGGGTCAGTAGTTGGAGCAGAAGGGGCATAGCATTCTGAGCCTGAGGGACAGTGAGAAAGAGCAGTGCCTCATTTGTGGAACAGCCAGGAGGCCAATGTCACTGAATGTCATTGAAAAGTATGTGTTGGGGAGTAAGGTGGAAACTGGAAAGGTAGGAGGGGTCCTAAGGTCTTTAAATGATAAACAGAGCATTTTATGTTCGCTCCTGGAGGTGATAGGAGCCCTCTGACTGCTGCTAGAAGCATCCCTTTCTGGTTCCTAAGCTCACCTTTATCACCACTAACTCTGGGTTCAAGTCTTACCTCTAATACTTATTGACTTTGTAATCTAAGGCAAATCCTTTACCCATCGTGGGCCTCAGTTTCCTGTTTTGTAAATATAAGAGTTGAACTAGACCAGATATATTAGGTACAATGCTGGGCTCCAGAGCAGGGCCAGAACCAGATTACAATGTTGTTAGGGGTATTCTGCATGACTTCACCTGTATAATGGGTATCACATTACTTGCCTTCTCAATGAGTAGGGGGCAGAGCTGGAGGAAAAAAGAGAATTTGCAAGTCAAAATTTTAAAAAATTTTAAAAATAATTGAAGAATACATTTTAAAAATGTGATTGGGACATATTTAACAAAATACATAAAAATACAATAGAACATAAGTAATGTTAATATGTGATTTTCTCTGTCAATGATACCTCCCACAGTCATCCTTATATATGGGTTAGTGATCCCATTTCTTTCTGAGTCTAACATCACTGGACTAGATGATCTCTGAGGACCTTTCCAACTCTGATTGCCATGGCTATATGACCCTATGTCCTACAGTCCCGTGAATCTCTGGGAACCAGAGATAATAGAATGTCACAACTTGAAGAGAACTTCTAGCCCACTCCCTTTCTTCCCACCCTCAACTTTATTAAAGAAGAAATTGAGGTCCAAAGAGGGGGTTGACTTGACTGAGGTCATATAAAAAGTCAGTAGTAGAGCAAGGACTTGAATCCAAGCCTTCCAACTTACAAACTAAAACCCCTTTTGTTTATATGTTGTAAGTTGTAGATTAATGCATGGGTAGATGGGTGGATGGATGGATAGATGGATGGATGATGAAAGATTCATTCATTCATTTATTTATTTATTTTGCCTTTTGGAGGGCAATTGGGGTTAAGTGACTTGCCCAAGGTCACATGGCTAGTAAGTGCTAAGTGTCTGAGGTTGGATTTGAACTTGGGTCCTCCTGACTCCTGGGCCAGTGCTCTTTTCACAGAAGGATTTATTAAGTGCTCACTATGTGCAAAGTACTATCTTAAACCTGGGGGATACAAATGCCAAAGTAAGACAGTCCCTGCCTTCAAGGAACTCCCATTCTAATGAGAGAGACATCAACATATAGAAGGCTTCAACGGCAGACCAGATCCCATGGTCATTCGGGTGCAAAAAAAGATGGTAATGTGTCCAGTGTAATTTTTACAGATAAAATTATATCGATTTTTATATAGAACCGTTTGACAGTGCTCCCGTGTCCAGGCTGTATCTTCACGGGGCTCCCTCCCAGGGTGGTGGAGGAAGGTGTCTGAGCTGGAAGTATGGCTGTTCCAAAGGCTCTTGGTTTCAGGGTCTTGGGTGGGCTGTCTCTCTCAGGTTATGAGAGAACATGGGGGGCAAGGTGATGGTGGTGACTTGCCTGGCACATACTGCCTTCCTCCTGTCCCTCCTTTGGGATGCCTCGATGCTTCGGTTAGATTGGATTGCCTGTCCCGTGTACGGGTGTCAGTTGATGGGGGTAGCTGGCACCTTATCCATAGAATTTGTGCACCTGATGATGATTGTGAGGCTGGCACTGTGGGGTGGGGGGGTAGGGCACAGTATAGCTGCTGCCAGGACTCTTGTCTTTATCTGCCTGCTGGTTGTGAGGAAGAAGATGGGCCCCTGCTCGGCAGTGATATCTCCCCTCGATATTGACTGAGAGGGCTGGGTTAAAAAAAGATCCAGTGGTTTAAGGAGGAGGGGGCACTGCTGTTCCCATGGCTCTTGGGTTCAGAATTCTGGGCTGTCTCCGTAAAGGGTCTGAGGGGAGATGGTGGTCAAGGTGTTGGTGGTAGTTTTACTCGCCTAGCCCATGCTGGCTCCTGTCTCTTCCTCAGGGTGCCCCATTAGGCTGGCTTCATTGCCCTGTCATCCAATCAGCATTTATTACTGATGGGGGGAGGTGGGGAGGGCTGGGAAAAGGTACCCCTCGAAGCAAGAAGGTAAAAAGATATGCTTTGTGAGAGGCTCAGTATTGCTCTCCATTTTGCTTTCATAATGAAAATACCATTATGCTTTATGCTTTCTACAATGCAGAGGCTCTGTAGGCAGCTGGCAGCCCCTGAGGGCGACATTCTCCTTCCCTGCTCTCCTGGGGGGAGGAGCTCCTTCCCCTTGGTACATCAGATTTACAAAGAAAAACATGTAAACCCCAAAAGCTTCCATTTCTCAATTCTTCCCTTGATAAGTCATCTGGGGTGGAGGCCGCCTAAGCAGGCTTCAGGCTGGTTCCTTAATCCCAGACTTTGCTGGCAGAGAGATAATGGGAGAGAATAAGAGGTAAGGCTGAGGCTGGGGGATTGGAGATAGGGGCATCATGCGGGAAGCTTTGGTAGGAGGGAGATTGTTTACTGTAGAATCCTAAAATAGAAGGCCTGTTAAGGGACCTTAGGGTCCATGCAGTACCATTCTGCTTTTTACAGGGAAAGGAGTTGAACCCCGGAACAGAAAGTGACTTACCCAAAGTCACACACATAGTAAGTGCAGAGTATTTTCAATAGTAATAAGTGCATAGTAAGGGGCTTTAACTCAAGGCCCTTCAGCTCTCAGGTTTCTGTTCACTGCTCACCCCACTCCACTGTCACACCCCACTGCCTTCTTTATGATTCTGAGCATCACATGTATAACCTAAATCTGGTTGTTTACTGTCTCAGGGAGGAGGGAGAGGACGGATAGAATTTGGAACTCAAGAGTTTAAATAAGAATGTAAAAAAAAAAATGTGAGTTCTTTGGGAATGAGGACTATTTTGTTTTTCTATCTTAGTGATTGTTAGCATGGTGCTTTACACACAATAAGTACTTAAATGATTTTTCAGTCATGTAAAAATAATAATTCTGAGCATATTTGGATTTTCAAAGTCCTACAATATGAATTATGTCATCTAATCCTCCCATCATACCCTAGAATACCTAGAATACCCTAGGGCCTAGATGGTAAGAAGAGCAGAGAATTATTCTTTCCATTTCACAGATGGAGAAACTGAGGAATGGAATAGGTCAACATAAGTGATTTGTCTAAAGCCACAAAATGAGTCAGATGGCGGAGTCTGAACTGGGACCCAGATCGCCTAACCCCAGTCCCAGGTTTTATATTATCAGTTGCCATTTTTTCAGGGCAGTTAGAGATTCCATAGCTATAGGGGATATGGAAAACATGTCCATAATGGTTCCTTATTTCTGTCTCCTGTCTTCATCATTAGCCTGGGAGCTCTTTGAGAGAGGAGACTGTGTGTTCACCATCAGACCAGATGGCTTCTCTCAGATAGGGAATGCTATCTCTCCTTGACAAATCACATCCAGGGCTGTGCTGGTGTTTAACAACTGACTCTCTGAGAGAAAAAAAGTGTACCCAGCATCCCTTTAAGTTGAAGTTGTACTACTAATTTTCTCCACCGCTTTCTTAAATCTAGACACTCAACAGAATAATAACTCAAGCCCTGAACTGTAGCATTTGTCAATTTCTGAGGTGCAAATGTTTACATGGAAAATTTAACAAGTGACTTTACCTCCATCACTCCGGATGCACCCTAGGAGCAAGGACTGTGTTTTCTGCCATCAAAACAGCGTCTTCTTGTTTCTCCCCCAAGCAACTAGTACCGTGTTACAGCACTATAGTACCTGTCAGTGACTGTCAGAAAAAAGACATCAATATGATGAGTTTGGGGAAATAGCTCCTCTGAGGCTGTGTTGACAGGATGGGGGTCAGTGACCCTGGAGAAGAGAAGGCCAGAGGCTCAACTTAATAACTGTCTAGGAAGACCTGGAATATCCATGGTGAACAGCTGTTTATCTTTCTCTCTCCTGAGGTCAGGCCTAGGGGGAGGGAGGGAAGGAAAAAGGGAGGGGAGGAGAGTCAGACCGCTGCAGAAGTGATGTGCCAGGAGGACGGGATAGGGAACTGCTTTTGTATGTGTGTGTTGGGGGATGTTCAAGGTGGAATGCTGTGTAATTGGGCATGGGTGTGTTTGAATAGAGTGAGAGAATGGTGGGGGATGAGATAAGGTGTGACATGTAGGGAGACTGAGTGAGAAAATTATTCGGTGAGAATGGGATGAGGAGTTGTTTCAGAAAGCACGAGGTGAGCAGTTATGGGTTAGAGAATGGAGCCAGAAACTGTATTGGGTGATGGCGTGGGAGGTCATATGTGTGAATGGAGCAATGGGTTTCATGTGGGGAAGAGCTCAAGTGGGATATATCAGCCAAGGTCTGATTCTGAAAGACTTGAGGTCTTGTGTAGCAGGGACAGGAGGAAGTTGTCTGCTGAGAAGATGGGGTGGGAGGTTCAATATTGGGAGGATGTAGGGAAGATGGAGTGAACAGTGATGCTGCTGGGGGATGGTGTGGGAGGTTGTGTATTTCTAGAAGGGGGAGGGATCAGAGGACAACCAGATGTAAGAATTTTTATTCATAAATGGCTACATCTCTGTATCTAATTGCACCAATTGTGTTTATGATAATTTCCTTCACCATGGTAGGGGCAGTCTTCCTTTTTGGAGACGCTCCAAAGGTAGGAGTTGCCAGAGAGGGAAAGAGGGAGGGGGTTTCAGGTAGGAGGCAGCCAGGAGTGGCAAAGAGAGTGGGAGGAATTGGCATGGATGTGCTGGAGGAAAACCTGTTTGTTCTCTGAGCCTGAACCTGACTCCAAGATTCTGTTAGATTTACTGAAGACATCATTTCTTCTTTCCTTCCACCAAGTCCCCACCCCACAGATCACTCCCTTGCAGATGGTAGAGTCTGAATGTCCACTTTGGGGTGTACTGCGAAGAGCTATTGGATTTGGAATCAGTTGGACCTGGGCTCTAATTCTGGCTCTGACATTTGGTAATCGTCTCAACAGTTACCGACATTTACACGGCACTTTTAAATTTTACAAAGTGCTTCACACATTTTATCTCATTTTATCCTTGAAAATAACCCTGTGTGAAAGGTGTTATTACCATCTCCATTTTACAGGTGACAAAAGTGAAGCTAAGAGGGTGATATGTAAGTCAAGATTTGAATCCAGGTCTTTCAGACTCCCAGTACAGTGTTTTCTCCACTACCTCCAGTGTCTTCTGTGACCAGAGGAAGGTTACTAACTATATGAGCCTCTGTTTCCTCATCTGTATAATTGAGACAGTAATACTTATGCCATAGGATGGTAAGGAAAATGTTTTGTCAATGGAAACAGGACATATACAGAAGGCAAGATATATACCAGCCCAAGAAATTATATATAGTGCATAGATGTGCAGTGTTCACAGTCAAGGCAATTAGTACAGGTTTATGTTGATTGATCAGCAAAAACACCCAGTTCAGTTACCCCATCTTTACCCTATCTCTGGTTTCAAAACGAACAACAACAAAACTGCTCCAACTACTCCTTCCTATTCTTCCCTCATTCTTACTTTCACCAAGTACTTGGGATCCTTTTGTGGAGGGGGATCTCGCAATATCAGGAACACAGCCACCCCTTCCATCTCCTATCTGCTTACCATCAGACTTTCTTAAGTATCAACACACTCCTGGGTCAGTCTTCTTCGAGGCGTGGTAACTGCTTACTCCAGGCTTGAGAGGTTATGCTTGGCATAAAGCTGAAGTAGGAATCTGGATGGATCTGGGCTCTCATCTCATGGAGACTAGCATCTCTAAGCTTCATTTACCTCATCTGTAAAATGGGAATAATAACAAAAACTCCCTCACAAATATGTTGTGAGGATCAAATGAGATAATATTAATAATCATAACAATAATTATTGTTGGCATTTTTTATAGCACTTTAAGTTTTGCAGAGGACAACAAATATTATCTTACGAAGCAGGATTACTATTGTCATTGCCATATTACAGATAAAAAAATCTAAGAGACAGAGGTTAAGTGACATGTTCAATGTCATACAATTGGTATCTGAGGTCCGTTTTGAACGCTGGTCTTCCTTACTTCCTTGGGAAGTTATGTGGGTACAGCAGTTACAGTGCTGGATCTAGAGTCAGAAAGATTCTTCTTCCTGAATTCCCATCTGACTTCAGACACTTACTAGTTGTGTGACCCTGGGCAAATCACTTCACCCTGTTTGCCTCAGTTTCCTCCTCTGTAAAATGAACTGGAAAAGGAAATAGCAAACCACTCCAACATCTTTACCAAGAAAACCTCAAATTGGGTCACAGTGTCAGATATGATTCAAAATGTCTGACCCCCTCACCATTCCCTCCTAATTCCAGGTCCAGAACTCTACTTACTGAGCCCCTGAAATGATGTATGTTAACCCATTTGCAAGCTTTAAAATGCTACATAAAAATGTCTATTATTATTATCATTCTTCTCTTCTATTTGGCCATCCAATAACAGGTATATGAGGTAGTTACAGAGTCTAATTTTGTCTAGATTAATGCAAATTTAGGGAACCTCCAGTTATTCCCAGATCCTTGTCAGTCTAAATTCTTCTTTCCCTGGCTAGCTAAGAGGTCTGCATTCTCTTTTTTAGCTTTGCCTCATATCTACCATCAGTTCACACAAAGTTTCCCTAAGATCCCTACCATCTGATGAGGCAGGCTCTTTTGCTCCACAGAAGGACATAGTCTTTGTATTTTCAACTGTGCCAAAGCCCAAACTAGCATTAAGTCGCTGGGCTTTTCCCAGGATATTAATAGGGGATGGGTCACACTTCTCCATAGTGGTCCATACCATCCTTGCTCCCTTGCCTGGCCCTGGGTTTAGTATCCCTTTTTTGTAGCCTGCTTTCCCCTACTGACACACTCCCCCTAACAATCTCTACCTCCTGCACTTTAGGGGGCTCAGACTCTCTGATAAGCAGGTCATCCCTTCTCTTGTGGTAACTACATTAGACTAGGGGAAGTCATCTTCTTTGCTCTAATTCTTGCCTATGGGCATGGAGTACCCTCTTTATACCTTTGGGCAGAGGGCATCTGTGATGTCGGTGTACACAGGTGATCTTTTCTGAATCTCTCCCTTCTCTGCTCCCCTCCTTTAGTGAACTCCTCTGCATCAATGCCCTAGGGGCTCTGACCAAAGGGCCTGGGGACACTCTGGGATCCCATCTCCCACTTCAGGGTTTTGTTTGCAGTTTTTCCTAACATGGAACTTTGTGTCCCAAGGATGGCTGCCCAGAATCTCATTTGGCCAAATCACACAATGCTTCCCAAAGTGAGCCCCAAAGCAAACCTCACCTCAGAGTATGTATAGCCTTCACCAAGATCAAAGAACATCACAACTCTTGTGACCCACTTGACTATAAAAAGTAACAAAATTTCTAACTCCTGAAAAACAATCAAGCTTCTCCTGTGGGTTCTGCTCTATCCTTCAGCAAATTCCTCCCACCACAGACTCCACGGGACCACATTCAGCCTATTGGGGCCAGAGTATATTTTCAAATCAGGGAAAGTCCTCAAATTTACCTAAGCCTATTAAGGAGCAGGGAAGATCTTCAAATTCCTATTACCATTACACCTTGTCTGCTCTACTCCTTCAAACGAATTTGCCTCAAGTGTTCTAGTTCCTATATAAATCTCTGTTCTGTCTCCCTCATAAGACCTGGCCCTCCCCAAGGGTGGGACTGTATCTGCCCATGAGAACAGGTGCTCCATTTTCCCAGGACTGGGACAGTGGAGGTCGCTTCTTCTATAGCCCGTCTTCTCAGAGACCATTCTCCAATAACATCTCTCCTGTATATTCTCCTCTCCTCTGACACTGCCAGATCCATTTCACCTCACACCTGGACGATTGCAATAACCTGCTAGCTGGTTTCTTCTCCCTCCTATCCCTCCTTTGATCAGCTGCCAATGTTGTCTGCCTGACTTGCATATGATTCTCTCATTCAGGAAACTCCAGTAACTGCCTCCAGGACCACATGTAAAATTCTCTGCTTGGCATTTAATGCTCTTCACAACCCATCCTTCTCCTACCCTTCTTGTCTTCTGCCACATAGTTTACAATCTAGTGACACTGAGGGCTTTGCTATTCTTTTTACAAAATACTTCATCTCCCAACTGTACATTTCCACTGGCTGCCCCACCTCACCCTACCCCATCACCACCATGGAATTCTCTTTTTCTGTCTTCTAGTTTTCCATCCATCCTTCATATCTCAGCCAAAATCTCACCTTCTTCAGGATTGATTTCCCCTTAATTCTTCACTTTGAGTTTATCTTCAATTTATCTTATATATCTTAACATAACATCTGGTATGTAGTAGGAGCTTAATAAGTGTTCGTTGACTCTGAATACAAGGATTTAGCCCATGATGGTGATTGCACCATGGGCTTGTGTTCTTTTTTAGACTTCTGGGGATAGCTCAGGTGACTGATCACATTCTGTTAGGGAACAGAACTGAAACACTTTTCTTTCTCTCTTCTCACCTGACTCCTCTGTCCTGGGCTCACACAGCATTTTTCTGTAATATCCCCAACTTAGGGCCAAACCCATCTGCTTCCTCCCTGCTGAGCCAGCTGCAAATCCAGGTCAAGCTCTTCTCGTCTCCTTGCTTTTTTGTCTCCTTTCTTTAATCGAATTATTTTCTTTCCAGCACTATGCACGTCAGACATGGTTTCTACAGACCTCAGTTATCCATGCCTACCAGGAATCAAAAGGTGACATTAAAAGGAAGATAATAATAGCAATATAGATGCTTAATCAGAGATGTACTAGGCTGTGGTCTTCCATCTCCATATCTACCCTCCCCCCTCCGTCCCACATAGTCTTTCCACCTTCAGCTTTCCTCTGGTTTGGAGAATAATTTATAGACCTATCCCCAGGCTGGGCTGGCAAGCAGCAAATAAAAGACAGGTGCCTTACACACGACCCTGCTGTCCTGATAAGGAGAAGTGGAACTGTGGGAGGGGAAGCCTGTGTGTTCGTGAAGTCACAGCAGTGCTAACTGAAGTAGTAGCAGGAATAGCACAGTGGTGTTAACACAGTAGTAGCTACTGAAGGGAAGACTCCTCACCAAGAAGCATTCCTGGTTCATCTATAGATATACCACGGAAAGCCTCAAAAAGGAACACCCCAGCCCCAACTCTTCTGCTCCTTCTCTCTAGTACCCAGGGTCCAGGCTGAGGGATTCCAATTGATAGAATTTTAGAGCTGGAAGAGACCTCAGGGTATCCACCAACAAGCATTTATTGTGTCTACAATATGTGCTAAGTGCTAGGAATATAAAAATAACAGTCTCTGACCTCAAACAGCTTACATTCTTATTTTTGGTCTTCTGATCAACAGCATCTATTTTCTCTCTCTCCAATATTCCCCCTCCACACACACACACACACACACACACACACACACACACACACACGCACACAAAAGAAAAAATCCTTGTAACAAATATGTGTAATCAAACAAAACAAATTTCTGTGTTGTCGTTTGGTCATTTTCAGTAGTGGCCAACTCTTTGTGACCCCATTGGGAGTTTTCTTGGCAAAGATACTGGAGTGGTTTGCCGTTTCCTTCTCTGGCTCATTTGACAGATGAGGAAACTGAGACAAACAGGGTTAAGTGACTTGCCCAGGGTCACACAGCTAGAAAGTGTCTGAGATGAGACTTGAAGTCAGGAAGATGAGTCTTATTGATTCCAAGTCCAGGACTCTACCCACTGCACCACCTAGCTGCCCAAAATTTCTACATTGACTGTATCCTTTAATGTTCTCTCTCTCTCTCTCTCTCTCTCTCTCTCTCTCTCTCTCTCTCTCTGTCTCTGTCTCTCTATGTGTGCATGTATGTGTATATATATGTGTGTGTGTGTGTGTGTGTGTGTGTGTGTATGTATACACACATACATATGTCGGCACCTTGAGGAAACCACCCCTCTGTCAGTATGCTTTGCCGTTGGTCCTCTGGATTAATAGTTATGACACTGATCATCATTTTTAAATCTTTCAAAGTTACTTGTGTTTATGATATTAGTATTATTCTGTAAATTGTTCTCTGCTCACTTCATCCTGTATCAGTACATGAAAGTCTTTCTAGTTTTCTCTCAAATCATCCTTTTCAAGTTATTTCTTAGGGCACAATAGTATTCCATTACATTTGTATACCACAATTTGTTTAGCCTTTATCCCAACTGATGAACAGCTCCTTATTTTCTAGTTCTTTGTTCCTATCCAAGGAGCTACTATAAACATTTTTTTACATGTGAGTCCTTTTCTTTGATCTCTTTAAGATATAGACCTCTTATTGGTATTACTGGGTCCAATGTATAGTTTAGTAACTTGGGGGCATAGCTCCAAATTACTTTCCAGAAGAGCTGGACCAATTCACAGCTCTATCCACAATACATCAATCTGCCAGTTTCCCCCCAGCCCTTCCAACATTTGTCGTTTTCATTTTTGGTGCATTTTGCTAATCTACTGGGGGTGATGTGGTTTCAGAGTTTCTGTAATTTGTACTCCTCTAATTATTAGTAACTTGGAGTATTAAGAGCTTGGAATTCTTCCACTGGAAACTGCCTTGTACATCTTTTGCCTATATAACAATTGGAGAATAGAAGAGATGTCCATTCTAATGGCGGTAGCCTTACCTAAATCATATCTAAGCTACAGTCCTCTCGGCAACATTACCTAGTAGTCACTGAGTTTCTGATTGAAGATCTCTGGTGAGAGGGAACTCACTCTTTCCCAAGGCAGCCTATTATATTTTTGGACAGTTTTTATTTTAAAGAAGTTTGTCTTTATATTCAACTGAAATATGCCTTTCTGCAAGTCATGCTCATTGCTCCTGGTTCTGCTCACTAAGGCCGAGCAGAATAAATCTAATCATAATCATATGCATAGCTAGAATAGCACCTACTATGTGCTAGGCACTGGTAAACAGTTTTCAAATATTGTATCATCTCTCACAATTGCCTTAGGAGGTAGGTGCTATTACTACCCTCATTTTACAGATGAGGAAGTTGAGGCAAACAGATTAAGTGCCTTGTCCAAGGTCACACAGCTATTATCTGAGACTGGATTTGAACTCAGGCCTTTTTGACTAAGGTCTCTAGTACCTCTTCCATATACTGCCTACTATGTCCATTCTAAATCTATTCTTCTGGCAAAATAATCCCCATTCTTCTGACTGGTTTTCATGTTATGATCTCCAGTCCCCTCACTGTCTAGGTTGCCCTTATCTAAGAGAATATTCTGGCTACCCATTCATCAAGGATAGTAGCAATAGAACAAATTATCCTTTTGAAAGCAGTGTCAAATCTATTTTCTCTCTTGTAATGAGCTGTCTGAAGTACAGATATTATTATCATCCTGTTTTCCAGATGGGGAGAGAAACTTGAGGCACAGATTCATCCATCAAGTGACCCTTCCAAGGTCACATGGCAAGTCAATTTTTAAGCTGGAAATAGGAACCTGGCTTATACCAGGGCTCCTTCCACTGATCTGTTGTACTCTGGTGATGACTTAGATGTTCCTTGGCTCTGCCTTGGTCCTGGGTGCTGATAAGGTAATTCTTATGTTGATGGGAAAAGTGGAAAACAGTAGTCCACTACCTTCTTCTCTCTCTTTCCTTCTTCCTCTCAATAGTCCTGATTCTTCTCAAGAAAAGCCAGCCAATAGCATTCTAGTACTCACCAGGCCATGGACAGTGTTGGCCAGGAATTAAGATAACATTGTCAATGATTTTAATATCCATTTGGGTGAAGAGAAGCAGTGTTTTGTAGACTGGGGAATACACAGTTTTCTTTTCCAGATCATCACCCAGGAGTTATAGAACATGGAACATCAGAGCAGGAAGGGACCTACTTTAAAGTCTACCTAGTGAAAGACCCTTGTTTTGTAGATGAAGAAAGTAAGGCCCAATTAGAGGACCCAGTTAGAAACTAACTTACCCAAGATATCATCACACAATAGTGGAAGAACACTGACTATGACCCCAGGTTTCTGACCATCAGCCAAGTGCTCTTTCTCTTCTTCCTCCCCTCTTTTTCTCTAAAATAATATAATTTTGTAATAATTTTGTAATGTTAAAACTAGAAGGCACCTTAAATATTCTCTACTTCAAGAGTTCTTTACCCTTTTTAGGGTCATGGACCTCTTTGCTGGGCTAGGGAAGTCTATGGGTCGCTTCTCAGCATCATGTTTTTAAATAAAAACAAGATCTATTTTTATTTTACATAAGGTAAAAACTATAAGATTGCATGAGAAACCAATTATATTGAAATACAGTTATCAATTTAAAAAAACATTGATAGACCCCAGATTAAAAGCACCAAATACAGTCCAACCCTCTCATTTTGCAGATGAGGAAACTGAGCTCAAAACAAGATGCATAGTTTGTTTAAGTTCCTTTAGCTAATTAAGGGCCAAGCCAAGACTAAATCTCATATCTCTCAACTCATAGTCCAAGCCACTTTCTTCTGGTGACCTCTGTTTTGAGTTTTCTCCATTAAAAGGTTTGAAATACACTCTTGTGTTAGCATTGCTTTTCATTATTATCATCATCTTTGTCATTTTTACTATTTTTTCTCACGTAAGCTTCCATGCCTACAAGTAGCTAAGTCCCAGTGGATAGAGTGCTAGATGCAAAGTTAGGAAGACGAGTTCAGATATGACCTCCGACACTAGCTAGCTGTGCATTCATCTCTGTATCCTTCAATGAGCTTGTGACCACTTTGTGCCTTCATTTTACCTATCTGAAAAATGGGGGTATTAGGTAACACACTAGCCAAATGGAGTTTAACAGATCCTAGCTCGTGGGAAAAGAGGAATGAAAATTTCAAGAGAATCTGTAGTCTCAAGATAAAAGTCAAAAGATCTGATTTAAAGTATTAGTTTCAGCACTTACTATGGGATGACTTTGGACAAGTTAGGTTACTTTTTTCTTCTGTAAAATGGGGGTGGGTGGGTAATGATACCATTGGGACAACTGCTTTGTCACATGCTACAAAAATTTTAGCTTAAAAATACTGAGATCATTTGGCTTTATGGCACCTTAATTTCAAATATAATCCCAACTCTTTTATCCATACCTAGTGAGCTCTCCTTTGTAATAAATTTTTAAAAAAGAAAGAGGCCATTTAGCAAAAATAATTAATAAAGAATATTATCTGACTAGGTATGTAGTATTCTCCACCCATAGTCCCCCTATCTCAGCAAAAAAGAGACAAATATACTTTTTTTTCTCAGTTCTCCAGGGCCAAGTTTCATCTTTGTAATTACATAGGGTTTAATTTTCTCTTCTTTGTTTCTTTATTTAATTTTGCGTTTTGGAGGGGGAAATGCAGGGCATTTGGGGTTAAGTTACTTACCCAAGGTCACATGGCTAGTTTCGTGTTAAGTGTCTGAGTTTGGATTTGAACTCAGGTCCTCCTGACTCCAGGGCCAGTGCTCTATTCAGGGCGCCACCTTCCTGCCCCATTAGGATTTAATTTTCTTGTTTTGTTCTTTTCATTTACATTGCCATATTCATTAGTATGTTGTTTTCCTGGCTTCACTAATTTACTTTGTATCACTTCACATAGGCCTTTCCATGCATCTCAGAATTCTTCATATTTATCATTTACGGTATAGTAATATTCCATAGCATCAATAGATTGTGATTTGTTTTGCTCTTCACCAGTCTATAGACATTCTTTGTTTCCTGTTCTTTGCTACCACAAAAATGTTTCTATGAATACTTTTGTATGTATGGGACTTTTATTTCTGTCTTTGACCTCATTGAAGTATCTGCTGAGCAATGAGATCTCTAGTTATGGCCGTATTAGCTACCTTTTTTAACAGCACAATTCTGAATTGCTCTCCAGAATAGTTGGACCAATTCACAGTAACATGAGCTGCCTTTTCTTAAGATGTACTGGATGTGAAATGCTTTGAAAAATAAAAGAAATATAGGGCATTATCCTTCATGATAATTCAGGTGAACAGGTGGCAGAGAACCACAGATAATCTAAAACCTCTTTCTTTCAGCTTCAAGTTGAATTGCTTCCTTGGCAAATGACTTATCTGTCTAATTCTGTTTGTTTCAAGCAAATATGGTAATGAGCTTATATTCCTTGAACTAACACTGACTGACAGTCAGGGAAACATTTTACACCCTTGGGGTGCTTACTGTCTGATGGAAGAGTCTGGACACACACACACACACACACACACATACAGAGGCTTCTATCAGAAAATGCATTAAAATGCAGCAGGCTGTCCAGTAAAGCAGAAAAGATAGGGAAAAAAAAAGAAAGGAATGATTGGTTTCATAGCTTGCTAGAGCTTGAAGAGTACCACAGAGGAATCATAAGATTTAGTACTTTAAGGAGCCTTAGAGATCATCTAGACCAACTCCCTTATTTTATGAATATGGAAGCCAAGTCCAGAGAGAAATGGCTTGCCCAAGGTCACATATCTAGTAAAGTAGGAGAACCAGAATTTTAACCTACTTCTTGACTAGCCTAGAAAGACTTTCTCAAAAATTAGCTGTAGTCAAGACACAAGGTTATCCCCTTGAGGATGTCTCTGCAGAGATAGATTCCCTCTCCTGATCTCTGAGGAGCTCCACTGTAAGCTTTTCTCCTATATAACTTTGAGAAGACTTTAAATAAATGAATAAACTCTGAAGTATAGTGTGGTGCAGTTTCATTTATTGTTAAGCATTGCCAACCATATGTTAATGTTATTTTGATATTAACCTGGAGTGTATACTTGGAGTGAGCATCAGTCACATATTCATGAGATCATGGAATTCATCTTAGTTTACAAATGTTTTCCTGCCTCACCCCATCCCTACCCTGTGAGCTATTCCCTGTAATACTAAAAGAAAGAGAAAAAAGTCAATTCAGCAAAACCAATTCATATAGGAACATTATCTGATTGAGTATTCAATATTCTCTACCCGTGGTCCTCCACCTCAGCAAAGAAGAAAGAGAGGGGTCAGTACTACCCAGCCTTACGATAAGTTTGGCTTCAGTCATAATGTGATATGATACTGCATGGAATCATGGGATTTAGAACTAGAGGGGTCATCTTGTCCAATTTCCTAATTTATCAAATAAGCAGAGAAAGGAAGTGATTTGTCCAAGATCCCAGAGAAAGTAAAGAGAAAAACCACAATTCAGACCAGCTTCGCTGACTTCAAACCTCATGTTCTTTCTGCTATACCATGACTGCCTCTCATGGGATCAGATTCTCTCCCCACCTTAAGAAAAAGTCATTCCCAACATTAGGAGAAACAAGTGAGATAAAGTTTGTCTCATCTTGTTAGGTCTCTTCACATAGTTGTGCTATGGAAGGCCTGGAGACACACCAATGCTTTCTACTGCCCTGGGACTTCTTCACTCAGCAAGCCTGCCCTACCATAGCCAGACCTCAAAGAAAGCAAAACTAAACTAAACTTTAAAAAAACACAAAAAGCCAAAAACCTTTCACTGTATAACTTTAGATTTGCATGTTCTATACTCAAGAGATTAAGGTTTGGGTCTCTTTTTTTTTTTTTTTTGATATTTTTTCCTGTGGTATTCCATAGTAGACTGCAGCTTTACTGTTATACAGATAAATTAAAGTTTTAGAGAATTTCCCCTGTGTTTATCATTTGTTGACTATAAAAAGCATTTGATTTAGTATGCTGCCTTCAAGGTTGTCCTCCAACAAGGTGTCTCCCAGGCATATGTCAAAATTGTACAAGATTCCTTGAAAGATGTAAGAGATAACCTTCCTTGTTCAACAACCCTCTTGTCATTAATATCAAGAGAGACATATAACAGCTAAACATATGCTCACCAGAGGTGTTTACTATTGTCATGGACAGCATCCAATGCAGAGTTCAAATTGAAGAGGGATTCCTTAAAAATGCTAAGGTCCTCTAGATTCTCCTGTGTGTTGTTGACCTTGTAAAGATTATAGTAATCAATCAGTCAGTCAACAAGCAGGTATTAAGCTCTCCTTATATGCCCAGGACTGTGCTAAGTACTGGAAATCCAAAGAAAGGCAAAAGCACATAGTCCTTTTCTTTTAGGAGCTCGTATTCTGATGGTCCAAAACATTACAGACACTCCTAAATGAGATCCATAATGCCTCAAAAAAAGTTGGATTAACTGTCCACAGAGGAAAACACCAAGTGGAGGAAGAGAATAATATATATTGTCCTTATGTATGATATATAATTAGATGAACAACCTTTGGAATTCATCCAGATAGATATATAAATGTCTCTCTCTCTCTCTCTCTCTCCTTCTGTCCATCTGTCTGTCCATCCATCCATCTGTCCATCCACCTATCTGTCTGTATATCTGTCTATCTGTCTATGGAAGGAGACAGACACAGAGACATAGAAAATGACACAGACACTAAGAAAAAGAGAGAGATGGAGAGAGACAGAGAGCAAGAGATGTTGGGCAAACACTTAAAGTGGAAAATTGGCCCATGATTCAATGGGAGGAGAATTGGCTGGATTGCCTTTGAGGAACTGAAAAGTTTTTATTTTATTTATATTATAATATATGGTATATTATAATATACATTATTTATATTCCCAAGCTTCTCCATGGAATAACTACTCATCTTTTTAATGCTGTTTTTTTGTGGTCTTATTTGACTACAAGTCACAGAATATTATCTCTGAAGAAATGAAGTTGAGTCTCACCCAGAAGTCAACAAATGTCAAAGCACATGGTAGGAATCAGCAGGTGGCAATGTATTCCCCAAATGGGAATTATGGAGGGGAAATGGTGGAAGGGATGCCATCAAAGGAATATGGGATTGAAAAGGAAGTTGGGCTAGTCATGTGACAAGAGCAAGGGGTAAATGAGTTCTCCCTGGGTATCCTCAGGGGATGTTGAGGAAGGCCACCAGAATATTGAGTGGATTCCCTGTGTTTCTGTAATTCTATGAAACTTTAGATAAGAATGTGACTCCGAATCATGGGATTCCATTCCCATGGATTCCAAACCCATGGAAGGGACTGTAGACACAAAGGCTTGATGAAGGTATCATCTGCATCGTTGGAGGCAGTAGTTACATTGATGAAATCACACATCATCTAGTCCAAGGAACAGCAAGCTAAGCCTATGGTACAAAGTCCAGCCAGCCTCCAGCTTTGTATGGCCCATGAGCTAATAATGGCTTTTAGATTTTAAAATAAAGTTAATTTTATTATAAAATAAAGTTGATTTTATTTTAAAATGTAAAAAAAAATTAGTTTAATTTAAGGACCACACAAAAACTGGATTGGATTTGGTCAAGTCATGATGTAATCTGCCAGTTTTAAATATCTAATATCTCTTGAAGTTCTAAATTTATGATCTTGTATACTCACACAGGTAAACTAATCCAGACCCCTTATTTTGCAGATGAAGAAACAGAGATTAAGTGTCCAAGGTCACACAGTAAGATTTCATTCAAGTGAGTTAGAAAGCCTAAGCTTTATCACAACTATGAATTATCCCATTAGATAGATAGGTAGATATCGTAACTATACATATAGATATATACAGACATATTTTATAGGAAATTTTAAATAAACACCTGAGTACAATGTTGTACATTTTCAATTATTCTTTTTTTTTTAGAGGGGGGAAAGGCAAGGTAATTGGGGTTAAATGACTTACCTAAAGTCATACAGCTAGTTACGTATCAAGTATCTGAGGTGGGATTTGAACTCAAATCCTCCTGACTCCAGGGCCAGTGCTCTATTCACTGTGCCACCTAGGTGCCCCATTTTCAATTATTCTTAATAATTGCCAAATAATTCCAAATAAATGAGACACTACTACCACAGTTTAACCTAATTTTTAATATTATCCTTAATTTTAATATTATCCTTAGACCTGTTTTGGTAAATGTTTAACAATTGGTTCTCTCTAAGAAAAAAATATATATATGTATATGTAGGATCACTTGTCAGTTTAATCTTAATTTTTAACATTTTCTCGATCACTTTATTGCCCTGATTTGTAGAATCTGCCAATTTCTGAGGTGTAAATGCTCACACCGAAAATTTAACAGCTAATTCTCAAAAGCTAGTTGGATCCAGCTCCAACACATACCTGAGACTAGACTTATACAGACTTCTCTTTAGTCTTGTCTTGTAGCCAAAAAAATGTCTTATATTATTTCTCTTAATTTCTTCAGAAATATCTCATATTTCCTTGACTATGTCAAGTCCAGCCTCCTGGTCAAGCACGCAGTTGGCCTCCCTTGTCTCACCTCCCTCCAACTTGTTATGAGTGAAAACTTATGAACAATAGACCAGGATCATGGAGAACCTTGAGTTCATCCCATGGAAGAAACCAAGGGTGTTTCTATTGTTGTTCAGCTGTTTCAGTCAGATCTGACTCCCTTGAGACCTATTGACCTCTTGAGGTCTTCTTGACCTCACAAGGGGTTTTCTTGGCAAAGATGATACAGTGGTTTGCCATTTCTTTCTCCAGCTTATTTTACAGATGAGGAAACTGAGGCAAATGGGGTTAAAGACTTGCCTAGGGCCACACAACTGGTGTCTGAGGGCAGATTTGAACTCAGGTCCTCCTGACTCCAGGCCCAGTGCTCTAATCCACTGCACCACCAGAGGATGTTTCTTGTTTCTTGTTGGTTGTCCATTGTTCTCAGAAGAGGACCAATGACATCAGGAAGAGGATGTTTAGCTTGAAGAAGAAAAGACTTAGGAGAGACATGAGAGTTGTACTCAGGTATTAGAAAGACTGACTAGGAAGAGTGATTAAAGTTTGTTTGTTTGTCTATATTCTTTTTGGTTTCAAAGAGCAGAACTAGGAGCAATATATATATATATATATATATATATATATATATATACACACACACACACACACATATGTATACATATATATAACAAGAATAAGAAAATGGACAGCAGCAACAAGTAACATTCATGTTGTGTGTTAAGGTTTGCAGAGCAGATATTGAGCCAGTGTAAAGTTAACCACCTTAATAATTAGAGTCATCCCAAAGTGCAATGGGCTGTCTTAGGAGGTTGCGGGTTTCCTTTTAATGGATGTGTTCAGGTGAAGGCTCAAGTATAGTGTACGGAGGTGGTTGTCTTTGGATGAATTAGACGAGATGGCTTCTGAGGTCCCTCGAAATTCTGTTTCTATAATTCTATGAAACTTTAGATGAAGATGTTGCTCCACTGAGTCAATGTTTTGATACTTAAGAGCTGGTCTAAAGGGGCAAGTCAATCACTATTTGTTGGAAAAAAAGATACTGATATATTTTCCTTGCTATCTTCTTCACTTCCAAATATATCTTTCCCCCTTCAATTCCTCTTCCCAGAGAGCCATCCCTTATAACAGAATTTTTTTAAAAGGAGAGGGAGAGAGAAAAGCAATTCAGCAAAACCAAACAATATGTCAGCTGAGTCTGACAGTATATTGAAGGAGAAATGTGAATTTTTCTCTTCTCTGGGGCCAAGCTTGGTCATTAGAATTACATTACATTCAGTTTTTCAACAAGTATTTATTGAACTCCTCCTCTTTCTTAGGTGCTATGGGGGACATAAAGTGGAAGACATGTTCCCTATCCTAAAGTTGCTTATAACTTAATTCGGTAGACATAAGGAACTGCAAGTGACTGCAATACAGTGGGGAGGCTACTAGATATAGAGGTAGAAGAACTGTTTACTCATCCTGGCTGCATGACCTACCCACTGCTTGACCTTGTCCAAGACCCTTGATTCCCTTGGGGTTTGATTTCTTGGTCTGTAAAATAGGGGTAATAATATTATGATGATCAGTCTGATTTACAGGGCTCTTGGGAAACCCAAATGAGATACTCACTGCAAAGTGTTAGACACACTGGTATCCTTCCACCTCATAGGATGATGGAAGGATAGAGTTTTAGCTAGGAAGGACCTGGGAGACTCTCTATTTATTCCAGCATTCTTTCATTTTACAAACGGAGAAACTGAGGCCCAGAGAGGTTACAAGAGTTGCTTAATGTCACATAGTTATTATCAGAGGTGGGATTCGAACCCAGTCCTCTTACTCAAGAGCCTGTATTTCCACTGG
>CM053586.1:171360838-171372618 GCA_028646515.1 Pseudochirops corinnae
ATTGCACAGGAATAGCCTGTTATAATAATTAACCCATTTTAATATATTATATATTATACCCCTAAAGTCCACAGGGTTCCCTTCTCTGTAATTTTAGATAAAAAATTATGAATTTGTTTATAATCATTCCAAGATTCCAGTCAGAAAAATTTCTAATTTTAGGCAAAGGTATAAAATATTCTTACATTTATATACACCTTATAGTTAACCACTATGCTCTTTGTAACTGAGGCGAAATTCAGTTTGTTGGAAACATTTGGGTAGTAGGACAGCAGATTACAGACATACCCCAACCCAAAAGACACATAGAAAGGTGAAGCTTCTGATGACACACAGCCTGCATGGGGCCTTGTCCTACAGGTGTGGAAAGGCCTGTAAGAGTTTCTATTCCCTCTACAAGACTTGGAGAGCCCAAGGTCAACTTCATGTCATAATGAGGGACTGGGGAATGGTATAATTGAAAATTACTATTATTATGTGAAGAAATTAGTATTCTACATAATAGTATGTCTGTGTGTGTGTGTGTGTGTGTGTGTGTGTGTGTGTGTATTTCAGTTGTGTTCAACTTTTGGGGAACCCATTTGGGATTTTCTTGGAAAAGATACTGGAGTGGTTTGCCATTTCCTTCTCCAGCTCTTTGTACAGATGAGAAAACTGAAGCAAACAGTGCTAAGTGACTTGCCCAGGGTCACACAGCTAGTAAACATTTGAGGTCAGATTTGAACTTTAGGAAAATGACTCTTTCTGACTCCAGGTCCAGCACTCTGTCCATTACACCAGCAACTGCCCGCTCCATTGTACAATAGAGGCAATAAATACCAAAGGAGTAGGAATAATCAGGACAAATTAGGTGTCATCATGGTAGGATTCATGGAGGAGGGAAGAGGAGTTGGGCCTTGAAGAACTATTAGGTTTGGAAAGGCAGGAAGAAGGGGAACGGTTTGGGATAGGGAGAGTGAGAGCAGGAGGGAAGAAACTAGCCTGTGTAAATCTCAGCTCCCTCTGCCAGTAAAGTTCTGCAAACTCATATTACTGTCAGTTTTATATTAACATTTACATAACAAGTAGATTGAGAGATTGCATTATTTACATATATATGGAGGCTGGCTGGAAATGGGGATCCTGGAGCATTTACATGACATTTTATTGATTAATAAATTAGACACTTACGGATCACGCACAAATCAAATCCATCCGCTTCAGACACCCATCATGTGCAAATGAAGGTTAAATTGGCTGCCTCATTTGCATACAGAAAGCAAACCGTTTAGGCAGCATTTGTCATGGGCCCTTGGAGACTGTAATTTGCCACTGCAGAATCAGTCAGCAGCCCACATGTAGCCAGACCAGGCACTTCCAGGTATATTTGGGAAACTCACGGGCCAAAGAAAAGAGGAAAGAATTCTGGGATCTGGACTGGAAGCGGAAGGTCAGATCAAAGGCTTAAGGTTCAAATTTGTCTCCATGGCCTCTAACCAAGGAGACCTTCTCCAATACCTGAGGACCATGGGGCTCCTCTCCCAAGGGAGAACTTTGAGAGATTGACTTTCTCCAGGATGGGGCAGAGAGCAGCTGTGGTATGAGCCTCTACTAGACTGTGAGCTCAATGAAAGCAGAGAATATTTATTAAGCTCTGGCGCCAGACACTTGCCAGCTGTGTGACCCTGGACAAACCCTGTTTGCCTCAGTTTCCTCATTTGTAAAATGAGCTGGAGGAGGAAATGGAAAACCAACCACTCTAGTATCTCTGCCAAGAAAACCCCAAATGGGATCATGAAGGGCCTGACATGACTGAAGTACCTGAATAACAAAAAAGCACCTACTATGTGTCCGGCATGGTGCTAAGCACTAGGGATATAATTAATATAAAGAAAGACAGTCTCTGCCCTCAAGGAACTTACAATCTAAATTGTGGGGGTAGGTGGAGGACAACATGCAAAAGGAAAAAGGAAAAGAGTGGGGGAGGGATAGGACCCCAAGTGATACCTGCTGCCAGAACATCTTGTTTTGTGATTGAAACCAGGTAGGGCAGCAGATGGAAAGGGGAGGGAGCTGGGAGTCCAGTTTCTGACCTCTCTAAAAGAAGGCATTGGGAGGAATTTGGTACTCTGCCCCTTAGCCTTCTCTTCAGACTGGAATGGAGGCTGAGGGAGGCAGTGTCAGTTGAGGCTTGAGTCAGCTACAAGGTGCTCAGTTTAGAAGTGATGAACTCATCCTGGGAGGGGCATCTTGTTACTTGGAGCTGAAACCAGGCAGGAAGGCAGATGCAGAGTGGAACGTGGATAACCTGTGTTATTACTCCCCAAGAAACTATCGTGGCCAGCTGCACTGACACTGCAGGGTAGCTGTGGCTGCTGCACATTTTTCTCTAGAGTCAGAGGATTCTTCAAGGGATTTAGAGCCAAGGAGGCTTCTAAGTCCATTGATGAAAGTTAGAAGAGGTCTCAAGGGGCCATATTGTCCAACCTTCTCACTTTGCACATGAGGAAGAGAATGATTAAAAAACTTGTTTGGGGTCACATAGCTAGTAAGTATCTTAGAGATCATCTAGTCTGACCCTCTCATGTTATAAATTAGGAAACTGAAGTCTAGAACAAAAGTGACTTTTCAAGTACACAAATTACAGAGGCAGAAATCCAACCCAGACCTTTTGATTGGCAGTGTTCTTTCCACCTTGCTCTTTCTGGACAACTGTTTACCATTAGGGCTCCCAACCCTATCCCCAAGACAAATAACTACAAAGCCTGCTCCCCCCACCTTCTAGCTAAGACCAGAAATTTTATTAACATAGACAAATTGTTTAATCCTATATAGATAGGATTTAAAGGAAACATTCCTACTGAAGCATGAGGTGCTCACAGAATGGATTCTGGAAAAGACCATCTAGTCCACATTCTCATTCAAGATGAGGTCCAGGAAAAGGAAAAATAAGATGCCCAAGAGACAGCTAGATGATGCAGCGGATTGAGTTCTGGGCCTAGGGTCAGAAGACCTGAGTTCAATTGCAACCTCAGTGCTGGCTGTGTGACCCTGGACAAGCCAATTAACCTCTGTTTGCCTTAGGTTTCAACTGTTAAAATAAGGATAAAAATAGCACCTTGTTGTGAGGAATAAATGAATTTATTTTTAAAAAAATGTTCCAGTGCTTGGAGCGCAGTAGTCACCAAGTAAATGTTTATTCCCTTCCCAAGTTCATTAGAGGCAGTAAGTAGCAGAGACAGGATTTGAACTTAGGTCTCCTAGCACCAAATTCAGCCCTCCAGAAGCCTAAGACCTGAGTTCAAATTTGGCCTCAGGCACTTACTAGCTGCATGACCCTGGGCAAGTCATTTAACCCTATTTGTCTCAGTTTCCTCATCTATAAAGTGAGCTGGAGAAGGAAATGGCAAACCATTCCAATATCTTTGCCAAGAAAACCTCAACTGGGGTCACAGAAAGTCAGGCAGGACTGAAAACAAATGAAAGAATGAGGAGGAGGAAACGGTGAAACTAAGTACCTAAGGTGAGAATGGAGCAGGGAAGGGTATGGACACCATGGAAAGCCTAAAAAAGAGATAGTGATGACAAATCTCATCAGCTTCACATTCTTGCAAAGGCTTCCTGTTCCTTCTCTCCCCACTGAGCACAGAGTCAGAGGGTAAGGTTTATATTTGCAATAGGAAGGGTTCAGCATCACGAGGAATGACTTTCTGGGGCCAGAGGGTGGTAGAGAAGAACACACAAAGAAGTGGGTTACCCAGAGAGCTCAAGGAGTGTTTGTTCCATCAGAACCTGTTTGTAAACATTTTTTATTTGTTAGGCAAAGTACTGGAGGCAGGGGGTTAGACAAGATGACCCCAGGCCTGGCTTTATTTAATACTGTATTTTCATATGTTCCATTGGCACATTAGAGGTTTTGGGGTGAGGTGGGTAGGGAGGATGGTGGTAAATTCAATCCATGCTGCTTGCCAAGAAATCAGGTTAATGGGGACATTAGCCAATAGGTTTCCTTTGCCCTTCTTGCTAATGATGATGAGGATAATGACTTGTAATTTCCCCAGAAATGCTTCCCCATGATGCAGCAGGGAGCCCAAGTTGGACTCGTCCCTCTAGGCTACAACTTGGAGCAGGCATCCCACCAGTCTGCCATATGCATGTACAACATGCTGAGACAGCTCTTCAGCTTAGTTTGATACATTTCCTATCCCACCCCTAACACATGGTCCCATGGTCATTTTCTGGCACGCGTGCTCACGTGCACACACACACACACACACACACACACACACTAACAATCAGTGCCCCAAACAACCTTAAGAGTTACTTCAGAAATCCCCTTAACAGGTCACAAAGCCTTTCATATTTGGGAGAGGAGCAGAGTCAAGAATATATGGACTTGAGGGGGAGGCTATGAATCTTGCTAGGGCATACAGTTAATAGAGAGAGGAGGAAAAATCTTCATTCTATCCACTCTCTTTTACCATTCCTTGAATGCCAATCTTCATGAGCTCATCCCCTATGATAATAGCTCATATTTCTCTATAACTCTAGAGAACTTTCTTCATTATCCTTTAATGAAGGTTGTGAAAGTAGTGAAAATAGTATTATTCCCATTATATAGATGTGGAAAATGAGGCTCAGACAGTTGAAGTGACTTAAATATAGTGATGGGAAATGTCAGAGGCAGAGCTATTCATGCTCAGATCTTCTAATACTGAGGTCAGTGCTCTTTCCACATCAGCCACGCTTTCTTTCAGTTATAGGATCATGGAACTATAGAATGGTACAACTGGAAGGGAAGATAGACAGATGATAGATATATGGATGGATGGATAGATAGATAGATGGATAGATGGACGAGATGGACAGATAGATGGGGGGAGAGAGAGAGAGAGAGAGAGAGAGAGAGAGAGAGAGAGAGAGAGTGTCTGACCACTTATTAAGCACTTACTCTATGTCAGGCACTACAGATAAGCATTGGGGATGCAATAAAAACATGCCAGGTAGTTCCTGCTGTCTTCTAATGGAGAGAGACAACTCATGAAAGGAAGATATAAAGGAGTTGGAGCAATCCTGGAACTGAGCAGGATAAGGCCAAAACTGGATTGTCAAAGTCCAGGGTGGCTCCCGGGTTGGAGTCTAATTTTCTGGTGGAAAGAAAGGGAAGGGGATGGTCCAAGTGGTCTGGCCAGAGATGTTTAAAGACATCTATCAGGTGATTAACTAACAAACATTTATTAAGCATCTATCATGTTTCAGACATTAGGCTAGTTATATGCAAACAGAAATGAAAGTCCCTGCCCTCAAGGGGCTCTGGTGGAGTCCCAACCTATAGTGGGCTTTGTGCTGTCTTCAGGGGCACAGCTAGGTGGCACATTAGACAGAGTGCTAAGCCTGGAGGTAGGAAGACTCATCTTCATGAGTTGAAATCCTTCTTGAGACACCTACTAGTTATATGACCCTGCGCAAGTCATGTAACCCCGTTTGCCTGTGTTTCCTCATCTGTAAAATGAACTGGAGAAGGAAATGGCAAACCACTCCAGTATCTTTGCCAAGAAAACCCCAAATGGGGCCCTGAGAAGTTGGACATGACTCAAATTAACTCTTCAACTGAAGTTGCGTTCAACCTTTCCAGAGCCTTTCTACTAACTCCACCAAGTCACATTCCTCATCTTCCCTTCATATTCAACATTCATCTCTTTCAGGAAGTATTCCTTTATGACTCTGCTCAGCACCTTTAGAAACAAGCCAGCATTTGTGCAACTCTGGGGAAAAGGAACAAGCATTTATTAAGCTCCAACTATATGCCAGGCACTATGCTAAATGCTTCACAAACATTATCTTATTTGATCCAAGCAACAACAATTATTACCATTTTATAGTTGGGAAAACTGAGACAGACAGTGGTGAAGTGACTTGTCCAGGTTCACACATCTAGTAAGTACCTGAGGCACTTTTGAACTCATGTTCAAAAAAGAGACAGTGCCCCACATTGGGTGCCAATTTGTCTGAGGAGATTCAAGTTGTGTTGCAGGTTCTGGGTGGATCCCTGAAAGTAGAATGGAATTTTTGTCTGGGAACTCAGCCCTCCCCTCCCTCCTAGTTTGAACTCATGTCTTCCTGATTCCAATCCCCAGGTCTTGTGCCATCTAGCTGGGGATAACAACAAAAATCTGCCAGTGTTGCCCGTCTAGAGAACCTTATGCAGCATCTGCATGTAGCATCTCATTTGGCCCTCATTGAGCTATGTGGAGCAGAGATAATCATTTTATAGAGGAAATTGACATCCGTATCCATATCATGAACTAGTGAGTGACAGAGCTGATTCTAGAAAGAGCCTTAGCTCCCCACACTGGCTCCTGGCCTCCTATCCTGTTTTCACCATGTCACACCTATGTAAAGTGGGAAAGTTGAGAAGCATTGAACTGGGAACACTTGCATCTGAGTTCTGATTCTTTATTGATGTGTGCTATGGCAAAAAACTGCCCTTCTTGAGCCTGTTTCCTCCTTTATAAAATGAAAGTATGTAGTAACTATTATTACCCCTCCAAGAGTAGGTATGAGGAAAGCATTTTGTAAAACATAAAACCTTATGAGAATGCATGACATTACATGTCCGTGTGAGTGGTGCTCATCATTAGGGATCGGAGCAGAAATTTAATTTCATAATAAAGGAATCTCCTTAGATGAGGAAACTTCTTTCCAAGGTTAGCATCTTCTCTGTAACTTAGAGTCTTAGAAAATTGCCTAGAGAGTGTGACTTTGCCTGGGGGCACACAGGCTGCTGGGTGTCAGAGGAAGGGCTTGATCCTCAATTCGAGCCCAGTTCTTTACCTCCCTAATATCATTTTTCCCTTCATAATTCCTTATAAACAGCTGCCCCAGGGCCCGTCCTGTTATTCCAGTTTCTAGCCAAGGAATCAAACCTGGGAGGGGAGCCTAGACCACTGGGGGTGGGGAGTGGGATCTGACAAACTAATTGGAGTTTCGGGGGCATTATAGTAACCATCAATGCCCCATTCTATCCCCCAGATAGCTTTTAGCTGCCACGACTTGCCTTTAAGGTTTCCTCAGCAGCAACCGTAGGGCCGGTCAGGATTTTATTCCCCTCCCCCCACCCCTTCCCCACCAGGGTTCCTGGGGATTTCTTGGCTAACCCATTTCACAAATGAAAGAGCTAAAGTTCCAAGGGAATAGAGACTTCGTCCTTCCCTCCACTCACCTTGGAAGGCAGAGTAATGTAACTAGGGCCAGAAACGTGATGGAGTTGAAAAAGAAGATTTGGGGTCAAAGAACTTGGGTTCAAATCCTAACTCCAATACTTCTTAGCTATGGGAACTTAATTGAGTCAGATGGACCTGAATTAGATGATCTCTTAGTTTATTTCCATCTCTGACAGCTCTTAAGTTTCCTTCTAGCGTCTAAGATGAAATAAAAGCTGTATGTAGAGTATTCAGAGCTTCTTTTTCCTCCCCCTCTTCTCCCCTTGTTAGCGCTATTACCCAGCTCACTGGCTCTCTGGACTTGAAGAGATTGAAAGGAGGAGACAGGTCAAGGTGAAATGCAGAGAAAATTGATGCATCGGGACCAGCCGCAGCCCTCAGCTGCTCAAGGAGAAGGGAGTGGGGGTTCTGGGTGGACCCCTGAAAGTAGAATCAAATTTCTCTGGCTGGGAACTGAGCCCTCTCCTCCCTCCTAGTGCAGGGCCCTAAGCATCTTGTTTGCTGGTGTGATGCTCTCCAGTGGTAATTATATGTATGAAATTCAACGCTTAAACCGTTCAGGATTAATCTGCGCCAACACATAGAAATGTGCAGCGCCTGTAATTAGCGATTTCCCAGCACATGCATTTTGCAAAATAGCACTTGATTTTAATAACACGCTGTTAGTATTAGAACATTGCGCCGATTTTTATTTTAAATTACGAGGGAAGAAAGCTCCCTCATTCCGGAGATTCCCAGCCAATTGCCTCCCAGGTGCCACAGGTAGCGCGGACCCTTCTAGGGGTAGTAGTGCATTAGGGTCTCAAAGTGTTATCTGGTTCTGGGGCAGATACCTCCCATTCCACCATACCCTTATCCCCCAAACCCCCCAGGCTGAAGTCTTTTGGTCAGACCACGCATGGACGGTCACCCATCACGGGTACGGGAGAAATAACATTTGATGAAGCCATTCCTTCTCAGCTCACTTCCTAAAGCCCTCCATTCTCTTTTCTTCCTCTTTCTTTGCCTTACTCCTCTTCCTTTCCAGTTTTTAAGGAGAAAGAGAGAGAGAAAGAGAGAGAGAGAGAGAGAGAGAGAGAGAGAGAGAGAGAGAGAGAGAGAGAGTTACCCATTTCCCTGTCTATTGTTGTGTATCTATTTCTATCTTTTATCTGTCTGGTTCTGTCTTGCCTTATCACTCTTTGTCTCTGTATCTCCCTGTTTGACTCTAAGTCACCTCCTCTTTATTTGTCTCTGTCTCTGGTCTCTGGTCATCTTTCCATCTCTCTCAGTTTTTTCTGTTTGTTTTTTTTTTTTAAATCTACACTACTTCCTTTCTCTCTGTCCCTCTGTCTCTAGTTCCTTGTTTCTGCCTTTCTGCTTCTGAATGCTTGTCTTTCTTTACTTGTGAGTATCAGAATCTGGGGATAGCCTCATGCCCTCTTCTGTGGCTCAGGGCAGTGTTTCTCTGAAGACCTTCATGTATGGTAGATACATTTTTGTGGGAGAGGGCAGAGTTGTGATCCCCTCCCCCAAATAAACCAACCTGTTTCTACTTAGCCTTCAGTACTAGCATCTACCCCATGAAGATGGTGATAGGAAATGGGTTGGAGAAAAGTAGTTGTGGTGGTGGGAGATGCCTTAGGTTAAGGTAGGCAGCAGCCCTACTCCAGGATCTTAGCAGGGACAGCTGCAGATGTGAGAGCTATCTTCCTCCTGGCCTTCTCCCCCTCCCTTATTAAACCTTTTCTCCTCTCCAGTGGTGCCAAAATCAGCACAAAAGCAGCTGCCTAGCTCGTCTTCCCATGGCAGCAACTCCTCCCCTCAGGGGGACCTTCCTGAGTCTGGGTAAGGGGATTAAGGTGGAGGGAAGGGACAGGAACAGCTGGACCAAGGAGCAGGTGCTATGGCTGGCTCTGGGCATCCCACAGACATTATGGTCAGACTAACAGCTGGATGGTGGTGGAGGTGGGTGGGAAAGGGAGCTAGTTATCTCCTTGGAGGCGTTTCCACCTCAGATTTTCCCAGGACTACAATGCCATACTGATTAGACAAAGGGATCGACAAGAACTTAACTCCTCTCAGTTCTCTTTCCTTTATATTTCACTGCTTTTGCCTAATACTATAATCTAACCATCTTGAGTAACTCTCAGAAGCACAGGGAAGTGAAAAGAGCATTGAACTAATCCTGGCTCTGTCACTCACTGAAGGTATATAACTTTTGGATAAGTGACTCCCCTCTCTGAGCTTCAGTTTCCTCCTCTGTCAAATGAGAGGTTAAGACTGGTTGGCTCCAGCCCTGAAATTCTAGAATTCTGGCATTCAGACCCCAGTCTATGGTGAGCTCTGAGATATGAGAACCAATGGGGGGGGGGGGGGTTCTTAGAGGAGAGACAGTCAAGGAGGACTAGGATTGGAATGGTGTCAGCAGGATGGTGGACAGATGCTATGGGGAGTGAAACTTAAGCAGGTAATTCCCTAATTAGGAAAGCAGGTGGCACTGACCAGAGATGACCACAAATTAAATCAGATGACCCCCTCATCACCGTCCCACAGTGAGGTGTGCCTGAGACCTTCTCTGCTGCCTCCAAGGGGATCAGAAAACTACATCCTCTGGGGCCCACTGATCTCCTCAGAATCTCTGCTCCATAGTCCTTGTAGATCCTCAATTGATCGGTCTGTGCTGATAAAAATTCTTCTCCAGTTTTCTGAAGCCTCTGTCCTGGATTGAATGCCTAACATAGTTTCCACTTCTCAGTCAGGGTGTTCTTAGAGAAGTCAAACTCATTTTAGCCTTTGCCTGCTGGAGGATGTCATTAGGAAGGTGTTGGGGGTGGGGGGAGGCATCATGGAAGATCAGGAATCACATAAGCTTGTCAAGTATAAATGAACAGGGAGTAAAAATAAACAGGGGCAGCTGGTTGGTGCAATGGATAGAGCTCTGGACTTGGAATCAAAAAGACTCATCTTTCTGTGTTCAAATCTGGCCTCAGACAGTTGTTAGCTGTGTGACTAGGCAAGTCACTTAACCCTGTTTGCCTCAGTTTCCTTATCTGTAAAAATGATCTGGAAAAGGAAAAGACAATATACTCCATTATCTCTGCCAAGAAAATCCCAAATGGGGTCACAAGATGTCAGACATGACTGAGCTACAAAATAAATAGACACCTTTTGGAACATCAGCTATTTCTGCTCTGTCCTGCTCCAACTTCCCTCCGGTGTTGCACACAGTCAGATGTGTCTCATCAAGAACTGACTCGAAGTGTATATGCCGATTTCTCTGGGACACTGCTGTCTGTGAAAGGGCCTAGTGGGTCAGCATAGGAAATAGGGGGAAAGGGGTCAGCCTGGAAGTCTCTAGTGGAGTGCCCTGGAGATCTGTGACTGACCCTGTGCTGTTTGTCATAGCTTTAGAACTGGTAGGAACCTTAAAGGTCATATAGATCAATCTCCTCATTTTACAAATGAAGAAACTAATCCCAGAGGGGTTCATAAGTGATGATGAGTGGCAGAGTCAAGATTTGAACCCAGGTCCTCTGAAACCACACAAGTTCTCTTTCTGTCACACATGGTTTCCTTCAAAGCTCAGCTCAAATGCCCCATGAAGCCTTTCCAAGGTGCTAGTATCAACCCCTAACCCCGAATCATCTCACATCTGTCATATATGTGTGTTGTCTTCCCTAGCTAGACTGTAAATTTCTAAAGGGCAGGGGAGTGATTTGTCTCTGTATCTGCAGTGCCTAGTAAGTGCTTAATCCATATTTGCTTAACTGCTTATTTATCAATGATTTGAATAAAGGCATAGTTGGCATGCCTATCACATTTGCAGGTAACATAAAACTGGGGGAAGACAGCTAACACACTGAATGATAGAACCAAGATCCAAAAAGATAATGACAAACTAAAGACTCATGTTGCTTGTTCAGTTGTTTCAGTCATATCCAGGTCTTTGTGACCTCATTTGGGGTTTTCTTGGTAAAGGTACTGGAGTTGTCATTTCTTTCTCCAGCTAATTTTGCAAATGAAGAAACTGAGGCAAACAGGGTTAAGTGACTTGCTCAGGGTAATACAACTAAGTGTCTGATGCTGGATTTGAACTCAGATTTTCTTGATTCCATACCCAGCACTCCACCCACTGTGCCCTGTTGCTTCCCCAAAGAATTTTAGCTACAGAGAACTGGAAATGACTCCAGGAGTTCACTGGATTCTATCCCTTATATGCAATTGAGGGACCTCTGATATCATCACAGATACAGGTTATTGGTCTTCATATTTTAAATGATTTCCCAAGGAAAGAGGTCCTTTCTGCACAATTACTTACTTTTCTCAGATGGACTGATTACTTGAGTAGGGCACAGGGGAAGGATTGGATATAAGGGTGGGTTGAGAATGAAGCACTGGCAATAGACACTTACCAGAATGGCCAGCAAAAAAGAGGTGTATAAGGAACCTCCCTGTATCTTTCTCCTTTCCCCACTGATTCCTAATCTTGTGTGTTCAATTAAAATTGGCTTTTGGTTCTCTCCCTGAGACTTCCAAAATCCTGAAGAGTCTTCAGACAATGCAATCTGTGGAGATCCCGAGATCCCCCCCCCCCCC
>CM053586.1:171373118-171443991 GCA_028646515.1 Pseudochirops corinnae
AGGTCTGCCAACAAGAATTTATATCATAATATAACATGATTTGAGAATCCCAACAGAAGCAAATGGGACAGAAAAAACTGACTCATGTAGTCTGTTGTTCAGATGTTTTTAGTGGTGTCTGACTCTTCGTGACCCAATTTGGGGTTTTCTTGGCAAAGATACTGGAGTGGTTTGTCATTTCCTTCTCCAGCTCATTTTACATGTGAGATAACTGAGGCAAAAAGGGTTAAGTGACTTGCCCAGGGTCACACAGCTAGTAAGTGTCTGAAGTCAGATTTGAGCTCAGGTCTACCTGACTCCACACCTGGCACTCTATCCACTGCACTACCTAGCTGCCCCCAAGAAATCCTGCTGCTGTAATTTTGGCCAGTAGGTCTGTTGGCTTAGAGGTTTTTTTCCTACTTTGAAAAATACCTGGGATCTTATTTCTCTGTGTGTGCTGCTTGTGAGGAAAAGTCTGTGAAGACAACCTTCACCTTTCTGCCAAACTTTATAATCCCCAAAAGGAGTGTGAACTGAGAATAGAGTATACAGTGGCAAGAAATCCTGAGTCTGAAAACTTGGTTCCCAATTTGACCTTTTCTCAGTCAATAGCTTTCTGGTAATGTCACCACTGGGGCTCAGTTTCCTTATCTGCAAAAAATGAGAGCGTTGGACTAGCTGATCTTCTGAGGTCTCTTCTAGTTCACACATGATTCTTGGACAACAGAATTCCTTTCATTGATATTGCCACGGGGTTGCCATGTGTGATGGCAATGTGTACTCTTTGAGGGAAGGTGGAAAAAAGGTACAAGCACCACTATCCCAAATCTTTCCTGGGACTGGTCTTTACTTTGATTTTTCCTGTGTGTTTAATGTGTTTGATCACCGTAAGCTTGCAGTACCTCAATATTTTTCCATCATCTTCCAATTCTCACTATTTCCTCTTGTTCACTCACCCATTTGTATAGGATATCCAGAGCATAAGTGAGTTTTAAAAGGTTTCCTGGCAATTATGGGAAAGGGTAAAACTATAAAATTAAAAACAAACCTTTTAACAATTTAGACTCATGATAGCTTGACTCTCTGAAGCCAAGCAGAGTAAATCTAATCCCTTCCCCATATGCCAATTCTCTAAATATTTGGAGATAGCTATTGTGTTTTCCCGAATTATTTTCTCTTCTAAGCTAAGCATCCTCAGATTATATAAGGCTTTTACTGCTGAGCTGAATTTGGATTTGATTTCAAACACCAATAGGTAGCTGTTGGGATTATAGACACAGAGATAGAAAGGATCTTAAAGATCAACCAGTTCTGAGGGCCAGGGAGGTTAAGTGACTTGTCCAAGGTTATACAGGTCATAAGAGATAGACTTAGGACTTGAACCCAGGGCCCATGACATTAAACCCACTACTTTCTATTGTACTGCATGAAACAGTCTTCCATGAAGCATTTCCTGACCACCCCCAAACTTTTTTCCCTTTGAAATCCTCTAATTTAGAGTCTATCCTAGGAATCTTAACTTTTCACCAAGCCATTTGTCCTTTTATTCAGAGGAATGTGTAAACATATGCACAATGTTTGTTGATTGATAAAGCTAGCATGGGTTTATGAAGAGAAACAATTAAGTTAATCAGTTAGTAAGTGTTTCTTGAATTCCTACTATGTGCAAGGCACAATAAAGGTAGCTAGTGATGTCACTCTGTCTCCTGATCTGCCTGGTTCAACTCCATGGAACAAAATGCTCCTCCCAGGTTAAGCTCATCACCTCTGCTTTGTTGATGGTAGCGTAGGGACACAGCAATAAGGTGGCAATAAGTATTTACTGAATATGTGCATGCATGCATGCATGCTTGAATGAATGAATGAAGAAATGGATTTGGACTCCTTAAACTAATAATGCTGATAACTCAAACCTTGACTGACACCAGCTCTCTTAACTTCCTCTCTCTTCTGAATGGAGGGCTGGAGGGTGGAGCATCAAACTCCTTTCAATGTCTTCCTTCTTAAAGGGCAGAAACTGAGATGTGTAGCTCACTCTTCTTTGTATCTCCTGCTCTTCCTGGCTTTGATTCCATGGAACAAGATGCCCCCTGCAATGGTACTCCTTAGTGTTCCTCTGCTTCCCTTCCCCCTTGCTTTCTTGCCTTCTTTTGTGTTGTGTCTCCCCCATTAGATTACAAATTCCCTGGAGACTGGAATTGTCTTTTTATTAATTGTATTCCTAGCATTTAGCACAGTGCCTGGCACATGGTAAGGGTTTAAGAAATGTTTATTGGATTGGATTGAAGTATAAATAGATGAGTGCTATAATTTAAAACAAGCATGAAGTTTGGGTATGATATCACTGCTCTTGTCTAGCATATGATTCTGTATTATCTAGTACTTACAGTTAAACCGTAAGCTCCTTGAAGGAAGGAATCAAATACTATCCTTCACAGGGAAAATTTTCCAAAGAATCTCAGAATTGGAAGAGACCTCATGGATCCATAGATTTCATTCCTACCCCTTGCACCATCTGTACTAAGTGGTTATGTAGCCTCTCTTTTAAGTTCCCAGGGTTGGGGAACTTGCTACTTTCCCAATCCTAGCCATTCCGCTTTTGGACAGCTCCTTAGGCTGAGCCCAAATTTGTCTGTCTACAATGGGTGCATAGCCATGGCTTCTAGTTATCTCCTCAGGGACCAAACAGAACAAATCTAATTCCTCCCTCTTCCACTTGGCTGTTTTTCAGATCCTTAAAGAAGACATTTATCCTTTAAATCCTCTTTTTTTCAAGAAAGCACCACCAAGATGTGCCAAATATCTTTTCTCAATCAGTCTTCCTATGGCATGACCTTCAGTCTCATCCCCATCCTGATAACACTCCTCTGAATGTGCCTCAATGATATTGTTCCTAAAATACAAGTCCTAGAACTGAGCAGAGAGTTCCAGATGTGTTTTATATCCCCACAGCACCAGCAGAGATTGGATGTATGGTTGGATATATAGTTTCATACTCAATACTCAGTCCATTCTTGCTGAATGGAGACAAGAAGATAGGTTTTCTAGCTAAGTTTTCTTCTTTCCCCCTTTCCCTTCCACATCCAGCCTTTCTTGACTGGGGAAGGACTAGGGTTAGAGCATCTAGAGAAGAGCACAGGGGCAGTGCTGTGAGGAGGTTTGGAAAAAAATCACGTGTGTCAAAAGTGGAAACCTATTCTTAGAAAGCTAGTGGGCAGTTCCAGCTGAGCTTGAAAAGGAAGCTCTGTAGCATGTGTGAGGTGCCAAGCTGTGGGCAAGTGAAATTGAGAATATCCCTGCTACCCACAATATCCCCTCCCCCAACACATACAGATTCTCATCCTGAGCACCTACATGTCCCTCTCCTTTATCCTTGCCAAAATAAACTCTAAGAAACCTGTTCTAGGTGGATCTCAAGAGTTTGTACTTAGGTTCATCATCAGAGAAACAGGAAACAAAATGTTCCTAGAGGGCTAATGCATCAGATGACAGAATCCTAGAATGTTACAGTGGAAAGAGACTTTAGGTGCCATCCTGTCCAAGTCTCTCATTTTACAGAAGATAAAACTGAGACCCAGAGAAGGGAAGTGACTTTTATAAGAGTGGAGACTGTCATTTGTCTTTCTTTGTAATGCCCAGTGCTCATATACTTGGTACAGAATAGTTAGTAGTTACTTTAAAAAGACTTGTTCATTGACTGACTGATCCAAAGGTTTTATTAGTCTAAAGAACCTAATCCATTTCCTCATCTGTTAATTCAATAAGTAATTTACTCTTTTGCTTTTGTTTTATTGTTTTTTGATGTCTCATAAAGTCATAAGTTTTCATTTGCCCAGTTGTAATTTTTAAGGAATTATTTTCTTCAGTGAACTTTTGTACTTCCTCTTCCATTTGGTCATTTCTACTTGTCAAGGCATTCTTTTCTTTATTGAATTTTTCTGCCTCTTTTACCATTTGCTCTATTCTGTTTTTTAAAGTTTTATCTTCTTCAGTATTTTTTATGTCTCTTTTACCAAGCTTTCAGCTTTCCTTTAGGAAGCTTTTAACTCTTTTTTTTCATGATTTTTTTGCATCACTCTCATTTCTCTTCCCAATTTTTCCTCAAACTCTCTTACATGTTTTTTAAAAATTCTTTTTAATCTCTTCTATGGCCTGAGACCAATTCACATTTTTCTTTGAAACTTTGGATATAGCAGTTTTGACTTTGTTGCCTTTTTTGAGTTCATTTTGATCTTCCCTGTCTCCATAGTAATTTTCTATAATCAGGATCTTTTTCTGCTGTTTGCTTATTTTTCCAGCCTATTTCTTGACTTTTAACTTTATGCTAAAGTGGTTGCTTGTGGAGTGGAGGGGGCACTATCTCAAGCTTCAGAGTCTGTTTGTTTTTGCCTTTTTTTTGCTTTTTGGAGGGGAGAAGGTAGGGCAGTTGGGGTTAAGTGACTTGCCCAAGGTCACACGGCTAGTTTTGTGTTAAGTGTCTGAGATTGGATTTGAACTCAGGTCCTCCTGACTCCAGGGCTCGTGCTCTATTCACTGTGCCACCTAGCCACCCGCAGAGGTTTGTTTTGTAGTTGTTTTCAGAGATACTTCTAGGGACCTATAAGTTTTTTGGTTCTTCCAAGGTAGTATGATCTAGGGAGAAGTATGTTTCCTACTCTCCTGGTCTGTGCTCTGGTCTGTGAGTGACCACAAGCACTTTTTTTTTTCCACTCTGGAACTATGACCAGGGACCCAGCCAGTTTCCCTGTATCAGGAAGCTTTGCTGTGCTAGTGTTCCTCCTCATCCTGAGACTGAGACCTTGGAGTATGACCCAGATGTAACGATGAGCAAGGCAACAGAATCCTGACCCCGGTATCGGCAAAGGGACCTCTGTAATCTTCTGACCAGTTGTTTGGTCCCCTTATCATTTGTGGGCTTAGCAGTCTGGAAACTGTTACTGTCACAACTGATTCAGTCACCCCTAAGGCCTACTGCTAGTTTGCTGGGGTGTGGCCTGCACTGGACTGTGTTCCACTCTCATGCTGGCATAACAGATCTTTCCTGCCGATGTTCTAAGTTGTCTTGGACTTGAAAGTTATTTTAAGCCATCCTTTTGTGAATTCTGCTGCTCCAGAATTTGTTTTGGGGCATTATTTAAAATTGCTTGGAGGGATTTGGGAGAGAGTCTAGGCCAGTGCCTGCTGTTTCTCCACCATCTTGACTCTGCTCCTCAAATATTTGATGTTCTTCATAAGCAGAGAGTGGGAAAGAAATAACTGAGATCCACTTACACCCTTAGCCTATGGGTTGATCAGCGGGGCCAAAGAACATAGCATTTTCACGTTCCTTTTCCCTTGTATCTCTTTTTTTCCTTCCTTACCTCTAGAACCTCTTCAACAGGAAGACTGTTCACTCAAACATGGTTTCTATAGGCAAGACAGAGAAAGAAAAGAGTGGCAGTGGAAGAGGGAAGTGAGAACTCCATTATCTTTAGCATCTCTATTGCCCTATATTCCACTTCTCTAGAATGTTTAGCCCTTCATGGCATAGGGCAGAAATGTAGTGTTTGTTGGATGAATGAGCCCAGAGGAGAGGTGGCTGTACTGGTGGTGAATACGGCTGTGAGAGGGCTTTGGAGGAGATGGCATGGTGAGTGGAAAGAGAATTAGACTCAGAATCAAGAGTCTACTAACAACAGACTTTCTGTGTGACCTTAGGAAAGCCGAGCCTCAGTTTCTCCATCTGTAGAATTTGAAAATAGTATCTGAAATAATTTCTAAGGTGCTTCAAGTTCTGAGATCTCATACTTCTTGCAAGATTAGGGCTAAAGGAGGCTTAGGAACATAGTTGAGTAGCTGCTGATCAAGCCTGAGAATTTAAAACATGTTTAAACTACGTGTGTGTGTGTGTGTGTGTGTGTGTGTGTGTGTGTGCGCCAGAAAATGACCATGGGAAGTAAACAAGCATCAAGAAATGCCAGTATCTAAATGAGATTTTCCTGGGGTGAGGTAGGGAGTAGGATCTCTCAGTCCCATTTAATATATTTTTACCTGAAATATAAAGCAATATGAGTTAAGATGGTGAAGAATAAAACATAAATGGTACCATCCTAAAGAGCCCCAATTTAATTTCTCCAGAGAGAAAAGTATTTGTTGCCTCCGAAGGTGAACCTTCAGTGAACTGACATTGATATATTCATCAATCAAACAAGTATTTATTAATCACCTTCTATGTGCTAGGTGCACATGCAATGAAAGGGAAAAAAAGTCCCTACTCCCAAGAAGTTTACATTTTAATGGGGAAGACAAATACACAGATAAGTATAAGGAGAATAAGAAGGGGAATAAATACACATTAATAGAAGGTAGTTAAATGCAAGACAGGTCAGGATTCAAACCCAGGTCCTTTGATTCCAAATCCACTACCCTTTCTCTTGCAGAATGTTGAAAAAAAGGATGGTCATCACCATGATGATGATAATAGATGACAGATAGCAAGTTAGATCGGCAAAAGGCCTTAGCAAGTGATTAAATCTAAGCCTCTCATTTTGGAGGTCAGGGTATTGAGGTCCAGATGGGGGAAAAGTATTGATTTATGGTAAAAGCCAGTAGGTATCATTACTAGAACTAAAAGGGAGAGTAATTCATAAACATTGGCTTGATGGAAATTTGGAATTGTCATCTCTTGGGTTGACTTGAGACCTAAGTGTATGAGTGTAGAGTCCAAGGGCTTAGTATACTGTATACTTCCAAAGATATGATGATATAGGAAATTATGTGACCCTGGGCAAGTCACTTCACTTGGGGGTCTCATGTTCCTCTTCTATAAAATATGACTCTTGAAATAAATGCTTTCTAAGGTCCCTTTGAGCACTGGAATTCTGCGCTTCTCTAGCTACAAATCGTTAACATATGTTCTGCATTTATCCCTAAGAGAACATTTCATATCATCCCCTTCACTTACTCTATATCTCTCTGTAGTTTCCAGAAAAATTCTGTTTCTCTGGAGCATTCTTAGTTCTAAGTTCTACTATTTGCCAACATTTAAATTCTTCTCATTTGAAACTTTCCTCTTGGTTCCTTTCCATATTTCCTCTAGCTTCTGATACCTAGCTCCTCTTGGCTATGCCCCGAGGGCAGATTTTCCCTATTCTCTAGAAGAGAATGTTGGAATGTAGAGCATACAGGATCAAAACTGGAAGGGGCCTTAGAACATAGAACATCAGAACACAGAGCATACAGTATCAGAACTGGAAGGGACCTTAGAACACAGAACATCAGAACACAGAGCATGCAATATCAGAGCTGGAAGGGACCTTAGAACACAGAACATCAGAACACAGAGCATACAATATCAGAGCTGGAAGGGGCCTTAGAACACAGAACATCAGAACACAGAGCATACAGGATCAGAGCTGGAAGGGGCCTTAGAACACAGAACGGCAGAATGTAGAGCCTTCAGTTTCAGAACTAGGAGAGAAGTTAGAAGAGAGAATATTAGAACACAGAGCATACAATATCAGAGCTGGGAGGGACCTTAGAACACAGAACATCAGAACACAGAGCATACAGGATCAGAGCTGGAAGGGGCCTTAGAACACAGAACGGCAAAATGTAGAGCCTTCAATTTCAGAACTAGGAGAGAAGTTAGAAGAGAGAATATTTGAACACAGAGCATACAATGTCAGAGCTACAAGGGACCTTAAAACACAGAATGTTGAAACGTGGTCCATAGAATGAATATCAGAACTGAAAGAAAACTTAGAATGTGGAATATTAGAATACAGAACATAAAATGTCAGAAGTCAAAGGAAGGAAGGGGCCTTAGAATATATAACCTTAGAACACAGGGCATAGAATGCCAAAACTGGAAGAGTTTAAAGATTACTTGGTTCCCTTTTCTTTGACCTGTTTATTTATGAAATAAAAGAATTTCATTAGATAGTAACAGGCTCTTGCAGTCTGTGAAATTGCTCCTGGGCCTCCCACACTCTCCATAATGAAGATATTAGAAAGAGAAGAAACCAAAAGCCCCCTAGTAGAGTGGAAAAGCTATCACCCTGCTCCTCCTAGCCTCATTTAGCCTCTCTTCCTTTCCTTTCCCCAGATACTCCCTGCCCACCGCCATCTATAGATTGGTTTGATCAATGATACACACCAGCTCTCTTCCCTCTGCCTGAATCCTCTAACTACCTTGAGCAAGTATAAGCCTAGGTGAAAGTGCTAAAGTAATCAGCTCACACTTTGCCCTGGCTGTTCCCAAGTCCTGCCTTGGCATGTGTCTTATAGCGAAGCTTCGCTTTGGTCATTCCAGCACCCCCAAGACCTGCTGTGCTTTACTCTGAGGAGCTCATTCAGATACATGACACATTCCCCATTGAAATCATTAGCTCCTAGAAGGCAAGGGGCTATGTCTGAGACATTTCTCTGCATCTCCTGCAGAGTCTAACACAGTATTAGGCACAAATTAGACACTCTTGGATTTTTTAAAATTGATTAAAATCTGTATAATTCATAGGCCAGCAGTATATAAAGCAAAGTTATTGTTGCTACCACCCAGGAAGTAAAAGCTAAAATAAGCAAAATAATTAAAAGAATTTACATTTATATAGGACTTTATGGTTATCATTGGGGCAACTAAAATGATACCATGGATAGAGTACCAGACTTGGAATCAGGGAGATTCATCTTCGAGAGTTCAAATCTGGCCTGCCATGTACTAGTGGTGTGACCCTGGGCAAGTCACTTAATCCTAGTTGCCTTAGTTTTCTCATCTAGAAAATGAGCTAGAGAAGAAAATGATAAACCACTCAAGTATCTTTGCCAAGAAAATTCCAAGTGAGGTCATAAAGAGTCAAACACAACTGAAATAACCAAACAACAAAAATAGTTACCATTAAGTTCTACATGAGACTTTCCTCAATATTCTTAGGAACTAACCCCCAAATTATCATACATTTATTCTTATATGTTGTGTGTGTGCATATATATACACACAAACATATGTATTAAGTTCTTATATATAACACATATGTGTATATACATATATACTTTATATGCGTATACACACACACATTTACATATACATTCATTCATTCCTGCTATGTAATGTAAGCTCCTAGAGGGCAAGGACTGCCTTGCTTTTGATTTTTTATTCTCAGCACCTGTTAGCAGTGCCTGAAACATATTAAACACTAGGTGTTTAATAAGGACTTGTTGATTACCAAGTGTCTTATGTAGATTTACAATACCTACCTTGCAAAGCAGTTGTTCATAAATCTTAATGTACTATTGAAATTTGAGCATTAAAATTACATAATTTCTTTTGAAATTTTCATTTTGTTTTCCTGTTAAAGCATTTTTTCTTTCCTCTGCACTCCCCCCATTTATAAAAAAAAGGAAAAACTTTTGTAATCAATCAATATTCAGAGTCAAGCAAAAACAAAATCCCACATCATCTGTGTGCACAAATATATGTCTTTTTCTGTATCTTGAAATTCATTTCCTTTCAGGAGGTGGGTAGAATAGCTTCTCATTCAGTCTCTGGAATCATAATTGGTAATTGTATTGGTCAGAGTTCTAAGGACTTTCAAAATTATCTTTTTAATGTTTCTATTATTGTATAGTTTTTTCATAAATATAGGACATTTTCTCTTTCTTTTATCTCCTTAGGGTATAGGTATAGTAGAGGTTTCACTAGGAGAAAGGATAGACCCACTTTTCCTGCCTTTGAGGGTATATGGTTCCAAACTGCTTTCCAGAATTGCTGCTCCATTTCACAGTTCCACCAAGAGTCCATTGGTGTGCCTGTTTTGCTGCAACACCTCCAACATTTATTATTTTGGTTTGGGTTTTTTTTTTTTTTGTCATCTATGGTAGTCTGATACCAATGAAGCTCTTCATTTGATCTAAATTATTTACTTGATCTTCACAACAACCCAGTAAAGAAAGTAGCACAAGTATTTTTATCTCTCATTTTATACTTGAGGAAGTTTAGCTCCAGAGACATTAATTCATTTACTCATGGTCACTCAGACAGTGAAAGACAGATTAAGTACTAGAACCTAGTTGTTCTGGCTCCAAGTTCCATTGCTCTTTCTACTATGCAGTACTTCCTAGCTAAGGTGAAAATGTTTGTGTAAAAACAAATCTTTTTTTCCCTCTGTGGCATCTGAAGTGCCCACCAATTCTTTGTTTTCCATATGCCCTGCTTAAAAACTAAGACTAAGAAGGAGTGATATGGTGGCAAATGTTTAACAACTGACTCTCTGGGGAGAAAAAAAGGACACAAGACATACTTTTAAGTTTCTTCTGAATTATTAGCATTTTCTCCATCACTTTCTTAAGTTTAGGCAACCAATAAGACAGTAGATCAAGCCCTGATTTTTAGCAATTGCTGATTTATAGATGTTTTCCCTGAAAATTTAACAATCGGCTTTTGTCTCTGCTAAGAGAAAACCATAGATCCATAAAGGCATCCTGAAATATGCCAAAGGGAAAACTCTTAGCCTTAATGACACTTAGATTGACCTCTCTAGTCATAAAGGACCCTTCTTTTGTTTTTGTTGTAGGGAGTCTTGCCAACATGGTGAACTAATGGATTTTGTTGGTGTTGACTCCGAAAGTTGGTGAGAGGGAACAGAAGAATCATCAGATGTATAAAGTAAGGGAATCATGGGCTAAGTGGAGGCAAACCTAGTAAGATTATACTGAAAATTTGGTTTAATGGGAGCAGAGTTTATTAGTCCAGAAAGTTGGACCAGTCTTTAGAAATTTAATTTGGACTATTAATAAATTACTTCTGTGCTTTGTAATTTGCCAGTTCTCTACCCTTACAGAATTGTTTTGTTTAATCCTCTTTCCCTTAGCTAGTAGTAACATCCTTGTTGAAAAACCCAATGGGGCTTTCACTCAGTAGATGTCTCAGGTATGACAATGGGAGAGAAAGGGGTTTACAGATGGAGACAAGGTGACAGCAATACTGATACAGATAGGGTCACTCCCCCAATTAGTGAGGTGCTGGGTATGCAGTGAAAGTTAATAATAGAATAAAGTAAGAAAACCCCAGATAGGTCTGGCTGGGGGTCTTTGAGACTGAGTCCCCTTTCTGTCTAGAGTCTGTTTCTTCACGATATTCCTAGGACCAACTAAGAAAGCCATCTAAAGTGAATGCCCAGTAGCCCTCTGTGCATGATAGGTACTGCCCCTTCCACCAGTGCCTTTAGGTGCAGCATGGAGCCCAAACTTCTCTGGATCCTTCCTAGACTCACAAACACAAAAAATTACTATAGGTCGTGAGTAAGGGGCAGAAAAGTTTACTCCTCTTCCCAGTTCAAGTCAATAAGCATTTATAAAACATATGCCAAGCACTGTGCTAATTAATTATTGAGGAGACAATGAACAGGAGGGGGAATACTTTACTCTCCAGGAGTTCACAGACTAATGGGGAAACAAAATGCAAAATAATTTTGAACAGACAAAATATATACACTTGTCCTTAGTTCTTCCCCCTACGCTATTCCCTATTTCAATTTCTACAGAGTACTAGAGCTTGAGATTTGCTCCTTATTTTTGATGAAACCCTTATCAGAAAAGTACATTTTTCTAATGCCCTTTTTTGGGGTGAAAAAATGTCATCCTCCCCAAAGCCCTTGCTCTAGAAAGGGCCTCTGTCACTCAGGGAGTCTGGTGAAATGGAAAGAAAGCTGAGATCTGGGAGTCAGGAAGCCTAGGTTCTAGTCCTAAGAGAAGAGAAGAGATTAATTATTTATATTGTGTCCACTGTGAACCAGAACACTGTGCTAAGTGCTTTTTACAAATATCTTTTTTCATCATAATGTTGCCTCTGACTCACTGTGTAACTTTGGACCTGTCACTTTTCCTCTGTAGGCCTCAGTTTCCTCACTTGTAAAATGAAAACTCCAGGTTATATGATCACTAGTATCCCTTTCAGCTTGGACATTCTTTGTTTGATGGTGTAACTTTGCATGTTCTAAGGTTCCTTCTAGCTTTGATGGTATATGCTCTATGTTCTAACATTCTGTAATCAATGCTCTAGAACAGCGGTTCTCAACCTGTGGGTTGCGACCCCTTTGGGGGTCGAACGACCCTTTCACAGGGGTTACAGGTTGCCTAAGACCATCAGAAAACACATATTTCTGATGGTCTTAGGAACCGAGACACGGCTCCTCTATCCATCTCCAGGCGGGTCTGCCCACATGCAGATACTCCCACATACGAGTATTAAAGGGTCATGGCATTAGGAAGGCTGAGAACCACTGCTCTAGAATCTAGAGTCTAGATTCTAAAATTCCATCTTCTATAGCTCTATTCCAGCTCTAAAATTCTATGTGCTGTATTGGAACATTCTGTTTTCTATGGTCTCTTCCAGCTCTAACATTCAATGTTCTGTAGTCAAATATTCTGTGTTTTAAGTTCTCATTCCAGCTCTTAATATTTTGTGCCCTATATCCTTATGCTCTGAATTCTAACATTACATATTTTCTGACATTCGATGCTCTTTATTCTAAAATTCCATGTTCTAAGGCTCCATTCTAGCTCTAACTTTCTGTGCTCTATAGTCTAACATTCTGAGTTGTAAGACTCTATTTCAGTTCTTAACATTCTGTACTTTGTATTCTAATATTCTATGTTCTAAGGCACCATTTCAGCTCTTAATATTCTGTATTCTGTATTCTAACATTGTGGGTTTTAAGGCCTCTTCCAGCTCTAACATCCTGCAGTTTATATTATAACATTTTATGTTCTAAGCCTCTAAGGTCTTTTCAAGCTCTGGTGTCCTATGATTCTTTGTTTTTAAAATGAAATCTCATCTCCCCCAGGCAATTGAGAAGGAAATTCCCAATCCTTCTCCTGAGTTTCCACACAGGACTCAAACTTAGTCCTGCAAGCCTAAAGCAGCTGTCCTCAGCAGTTTGCAACAGAGACATTAAGCAATGGTGTTATTAAAATGTCTTCGAATACAATTATTATAGCATCAGTATAATTGTTGATATATCACAATGTTATCGAATAGTAATGAGTTGTTACATTTGGGTAACACTGTATAGCTCTTCAAAGCACTTTTCAATCCCGAAGTCTTATTTCATCTTCCTAACAACTCCTTCAAATACTCATTCTATACCTTCAGTGAACCAAACTACTTGCTTTTATTATTTATAGATCTCATCCTGCCTTCTCTCCCTTCTTTGCCTTTATATAGACTGATTCCTATGTCTGCAAAGCGTTCTCCTCTTCCCCACCACATGCATCCCCATCTCGGCTGACTGAAATCTTTCTCCTCCTTCAAGGCTGATCTGAGCTGTCACCTGTTCATGAAACATTCCCTGACTCTTCTACTTTTGCCCATGATCCCTTCTTCTTTGACTCTACAGGTTCTCCTTTGTATTAATCATTTTCTAAGTTGCATTATAATTATTTGTATACATGCTTCCATTTTCTGCTTTGATGAATATCTGTTATATATGTGCCCACAGCCTGGAGGTACCTTAGAACTAAAGCTCCCTTTTCCAAGGGAGTGACAATAAATAAGACATTCAATGTGATAGAGTTTGTCAACCTATAATTCTTTGAAACCATAAGATTATAGACTGTAGGATCATAGAATTACAGCTGAAGGGACCCTAAAAGTCAATGAGTTCATGGCCTTTGTTTTACAGGTGAAAAGTTGACAAAAAGAGGCAAAAGATAGTCCCTGTCCTTAAGGAGTTTACAATCCAAGTTTGTTGACAGATTTCCAAACAGTCACAGAGTGGAGGAGCTAAGACAATATTCTTGCTGTTGTTTGGTTATGTTAGTCATGTCCAATTCTTTGTAACCCCATCTGGGGTTTTCTTGGCAAAGTTAATGGAGGGGTTTGCCATTTCCTTCTCCAGTTCATTTTACAGATGAAGAACTTGAGGCAAGCAGATGTAGTGACTTGTTCAGGGTCACACAGACTGTAAGTGTCTGAGACCAGATTTGAACTCAGGAAGATGAGTTTTCTTGACTTCAGGCCTGGCACTCCATCCACTGCACCATCTAAAACCTAGCCGAGGCAGATAGCTCACACTTATATAGCACTTACAATTTGCCAGGCACTGTGCTAAGCCCTTTATAATTATCCTCACAACAACCCTGGAAAGTAGCTGCTGTTATTATCTCCTTTTTACAGATGTGGAAACTGAGGCAAACAGAAGTTAAGCAACTGACCCAGGGTCACCACAGCTAGTAAGTCTCTATTTAATTTTATGAATCTAAAAGCATTATTCTATGAAGGGGTCCATAGGTTTTACTAGACTGTCAAAGGGTTCCATGACCCAAGAAAGGTTAGGAACCTCTGATCTAATCTAACCCTTTAATTTTATAGATCAGAAAGCTGAAGATCCAAAAGGGAACATGTTGTTCTCAGGGTCATGTTGGTAGTAAATAAGCGTCGGTGACAAGAATTGAATCCCATTCTTTGAACACGCTGCCCCCATTGTTCTTTCTATCTCTACATGTTCTTTTACCACACAATTGAAATTCCCAGCCCAGGCTGGGATGCATAGATGGAGCCTTACAAAGAATGGAGAAAGCAAGCATCCCTCCATGTAGGGGGAGAACATAAGTGGAGTCAAATCAGGATATTAGCCCGAGCAGTTCCATGGTGACAAGAGATGGAAACATGTCCCCAAGAAACCCTGGCTTGTTCAGCCTGCTGACTTAGCTTGCCTTCCCAAATTGGGATTTCTCGCTTCTTGTCAATCAGACCTCCTGGGGTATCAGGTTCACCCAGAAAGGAGGTGAGGGTGGCTTTTGTGAAGCAACGTCCTCATTCCGCATTTCCATTTTCAAAAGGAAAAAAATGAAATAAATTTTCTCCAGCAGTAGCCATAATTGACTTTGGAGTTGTGACTTTATCCTGCAAATAGTTATTTGTGGAGTTTTAGAAACCTGTGCCATGGAGTGAAATTGCATATTTAGAGACTTGTGAAACCATGGATTATGGTCCCAACAGATCCTAATGATTCTCTGGGTGCCATTAGGGCATAACGTGAAAATGCATATTTAGAGCATGATTAAAAAGCAAATGAGCACATGCAGTAACATTCCTTATGGAAAGCAGTGATTAGTCGTGCCAAGAAGCTATACCTCTTGTGTTTGAGATCTCACCCACCAGATTCCCTCCTGCTGTGCCCAGGACCCTCTAAGGCTTGGTGATAGATTTCCAAACAATCAGAGTGGAGGAGCTAAGACAGATCCCATGATGAAACCACCCAGAGCAGAAGGCTAGGAGCAAATACCAGGTTTTCATTTTTTGAACAAATGACATAGTTGTTTGGGGAGAAAAAACATACTAGTGGAAAGTGCATTGGGCCAAGAGAAATGGCCTGGATTTGAATGCTACCTTTGTTATATACTATCTGTCTAACTTAACTTCCCTGGGCCTCAGTTTCTTTATCTGTGATATGAAGATATTTGACTACATGGCCTCTAAAGCCCCTTTTACCTCAAATCTATGACTCTGTTCCTCATCTGTTCCCCATCAAGGGATTAAGGGAGGTTTCCCTCTATAGTAGGGAGTCTTAACCTATTTTGTCATAGATCTCTTTGGAAATGTGATAAAATATATGAACCCCATTCTCTAAATAGTGTTTTTAAATAATTAAAGGAACTGATCATTTTAGTTAAAGATTGAGAGGCAGCTAGGAGGTGGGGTAGAGAGAGTTCCAGGCCCAGAATCAGGAAGATCTGAGTTCAAATCCAGCCTTAGTCACTTACTAGCTGTGTGGTCCTAGGCAAGTCATTTAATTTCTTCCCTCCCCCCTGGGTAATTAAATAATTTTATTAATAATGCCAGAATTTTAATAAAAGGATCAGGCCATCATGGTGACTGACTCATGGTTTATGTGCCCATTGGAAGAGGGGTGCTCCTTAGGGTGGCAATCAACTGTGACTGGTTAACAGTTAATGAGAGAATGGAGATTATAATGAGGGGCAGAGAAAGACATCATGTCAAAGAGAGACTGTCCCTACATCCAGACCACCTCCAGCTTAGGCAATCTGTTCAAAGAATTTATGCCCAACTCAAGTATGAGCAGAAGGGAATTTTATTTCATTAGAAGTCTGATCCAGTTGGGTAGAGTAGCAATACCCAGAATGAGAAGAATGCTAAACCTGTCTTCCAGCAGTCCTGTTCTTGAGAGATTGGACAAGAAAATAGTATGGGGGAAAATGCTGGGGTCTCCCCAGTCTTAATAGCTGGCTATTAGTCATCATTTCTCTAATCTTCTGTGTGTCAGGTCCTGTGCTAGGCACTAGGGCTATAAGTACAAAGAATGAAACAATCTCTACTAAAAAGGAGCATACATTCTAACAGGAGTGATAATTATACATATAAATAAATGAAGCAGAAATCTGAAGTGAATAAATGCAAACATATACAAAGCAGTTAAATGCCAGGCAGTTAGGGAAGGAGGGCACTCGCAATTGAGGGGATCATGAAGAGCTTCATGTACAAGATGGTGCTTGAGTTGAGTCTTTTCCGTCACACTTAATAGTATTTTATTTTTTTCCAAGTACATGTAAAGATAGTTTTCAACATTCATTTTTATAAGAGTTTGAGTTCCAATTTTTTTCTCCTCCCTCCTCTTCTCCACCTTCCCCAAGATGGCATGCAATCTGATTTAGGCTATACATGTATAATCATATTAAACATATCTCCACATTAGTCATGTTGTGAAAGAAGAATTAGAATAAAAGGGAAAAACCACGAGAAAAGAGAGAAAAGGAGAAAATAGTGTGCTTTGATCTGCATTCAGACTCCATAGTTCTTTCTCTGGACCTGAATAGCATTTTCCATCCCGAGTCTTTTAGAATTGTCTTAGGTCACTGTCTTGCTTGCATGAGCTAATTCTATCAAAGTTGATCATCACACATTGTTGCTGTTACTGTGTACAATGTTCTCCTGGTTCTGCTCACTTCTCTCATCATCAGTTCATGTTAAGTCTTTCAAGGTTTTTCCAAGGTCTGCCTGCTCATCATTTCTTATAGAAAAATAGTATTCCATTACATTCATATACCACAACTTATTCAGCTGTTCCCCAATTTATGAACATCCCTTCAGTTTCTAATTCTTGGCCACCACAAAAAGAGCTGCTATAAATATTTTTGTACGTGTGGATCTTTTCCCCATTTTTATGATCTCTTTGGGATATAGACCTAGAAGTGGTATTACTGGGTCAAAGAGTATGCATAGTTTTATAGCCCTTTGGGCATAGTTCCAAATTGCTCTCCAGAATGGTTGGATCAGTTCATAGCCCCACCAACAGTACATGAGTATTCCAATTTTCCCACATCTTCTCTAATACTTATCATTTTCCTTTTTTTCCATATTAACCAAGTCATTTAATTTCTGTTTGCCCAAGTTTCATCATCTGCAAAATGGGGATAATATAGCACCTGCCTCCCAGGGTTGTTGTGAGGATCAAATGAGATAATAATTGTAAAATGCTTACTGAGTACATAGAAAATGCCACATAAATGTTAGCAATTATTATATTATTGAAAATAAAAAATATTTTCTCCCTTTCAAGTTCCACTGAAATATATCCATGAACCCCTTTATGGTGATAAGACTCCTTGATCTGTGGGCTGCAGGGGGAATATAACCTAATCCCTTTGTCCTCTTTCTCCTTCAGGTTTTTCCTATTGTGTATCGTTAATAGTGATTTCAGTCTTCTTTTCTAGCTTTATCTCATATTTTGACACATTCTAACTAAACTGGAGCTATTAACAAACCCCTCCTTTTGTCCTGCCCTCTCTGATTTTAATGGCTTATCTGATGCTATCCCCCAACTGCGGAATAGATTCTCCCTACAATCTCTATTTGGTCACTTCAGTTGTGATTCTGTTTGGGGTTTTCTTGGCAAAGATACTGAACTGGCTTGCCATTTCCTTCTCCAGTTCAATTTAAAGATGAGGAAACTGAAGCAAACAAGGTTAAGTGACTTGCCCAGGGACACACAGTGAGGCTGGATTTGAAATCATAAAGATGAGTCCTTCTGACTCCAGACTCAGTGGTCTATTGACTGTGACACCTAGCTGTCCGCCACAATCTCCACTTGCTGAAATCTCTCTTTTCTTTCAAGAGCTAACAAAGGCCACCTCTTTTGTGGAGCTATCTTTGATTTCCCTACTTCCCCTAAGTGGGAAAGGATCATGCCTTCCTTATATTTCTCATAGTGCTTTCTGGACTCCTTCATTGCTACTGCATTGCATCATCAAAGTTATTTTGAGTATCCATCATCTCCTTTGAATAGATTGAAAGCTCACTGAGGGCACGATAAAGAATCACCCCAGTATCTTGTTTCATCTTTGAATGCCCTAGTACCTACTGTAACATCCTATTACATAGTGAATACTTAAAAATGTTGAGTTGGATTGTATTGAGTGGAATTGAATAGCATATACTACAATCAGGCAACCATTAAAAGTATGAAATATTCAGGACCACTGAGTGAGCAATTCTGTCAATTAGTCAACTATTCAACAAATATTTATTGAGTACTATGTGCTCCCCTTTGCTAGGTGATGGAGACACAAAAAGAAGAAATTAACCAATCCTTGTTCACAAGGAGATTACATTCTAATACCATGCATAGGCAAGAAAAACCTACTTTTTCAGTTTCACTCTTCTCAAAGTGATATCATTTATGCTAGTTATAATTCCCAGGCCCACCTTCGAACCTTAGTCCTAATAAAATCAGTTCTTTTCAGCCTGGTTTCAGAATACAGATCAAAACCATTCTCTCTGTAGCCACCTGCCCCCCGCCCCCCAATAAATGGTTGCTCAATCTCCTGAATACCATGTCTGAGAGTTTATCAACATATATCCCTCCTTTGGTTTTCCTAGTATCAGGTCCTTGCCACTTGAAAAGATGGATCTGAATTATTCTGGTGATAAGGGGAATTAACAAACCCAGAGGGAGAGAACACTGTAGCCTATGTCAGAAACTGATAGTTTGCTGCTACTTGAGGAAATATTAATTTATGGTAGTCTAGTGTCAGCCTTGCCTCTGCAAGTTAATTGAATTGGTCCTGCTGTGGCTCCAGACACCCATCAATGGTCACTTTGCACAAGTGATTTCTGTCCCTTTATCTCTAGCCTTTAGTACCTCTCTGACCATCTCTAAGGTGACCCTTTACCCCATACAAATTTAATGTCAATAATACCTAGCATTTTTATGGTGATTTAAGGTTTTGCAAAGTGATTTGTGAAAATTATTTTTTTTGACCCTCACAGTAACCCAGAGAGGTAGCTTCTATTATTATCATATCCATTTTACAGGTGAGGAAACTGAGGCAGACAGAGGTTAAGTGTTTTGCGCCACATAGCTAGTAAGTGTCTAAAGGTAGATTTGAACTCAGGTCTTCCTCCAGGTCTGGCACCCTATCCAAAAATTTACTAGGACATCCTTCATCAATAAAAAAGTTACTCTTGTCTCAGCCCAGTAGGGGAAAGTCTGACCAGGTCAATCACCTGTTCAGTAAATTCCATTGATTCTCTAGTGCCTCTAGCATTAAATACAAACTCCTCTGTTTGGCATTGAAAGCCTTTCACAAATTGGCTCCAATCTCCCTACCCTTAGAACCTTATTATATAATACTCTCCTCCATACCCTGTGAGGTTCAGCCAAATTAACCTTTTTACTTTTCTCATATGTGACTCTTTATCTCCCATCTCCATACTTTATAGTGATTGAACCACATGCCTAGAACCACCTCCCCATATCCTCTTAGAATCCCTAGTTTGCTTCAAAGCTCAGCTTGTTAAGCCACCTTCTACTTCCCATCTTTCTTGATTCCCCCAGCTGGTAGTTCTTCACCCTGAGTGCCCCCCAGGAAAAAAAAAAAAAACAAAAACTGCCTTGTATTTAGTTCATGCAGATTTCTCACATACTTATTTAGAGGGCCATGTGCCCCACTGAAGTAGAATATAAGGTACTTGAAATTGTCCATTTTTCTGGTCTTTGTGTCCGTGGCACCTACCAAAATGTCTGGTATATAGTAGGCACTTAATACATGCTTGACAATTGGCTGGTTGGTTGATTAATTAGAATGTTCACATGGGGATGACTAAAAGTCAATGGAACTGGGACCTATCATTTATGTTACTTTGTAGTCATACAGGAGCAGAAACTGGAAGAGGATTTTTAAATTAACATAACCTTCTCCCCTGGAGGCCCCTTGCTTCCTACATCTCAGCCTTCTTTCTCCAATCCCTTCATTCCAAGTCCCCTGATTCCCAACCCCTGGAATTCCAAGCTCTTAGCTTTCTGCCTTCTAGATTCCAGACTCTGGAATCTAGTCTCTGGCTTCAGCCCTCTTGCCCTCCCCCCCCCCCCCCCATTCACTCCCTGCTGTTGGTTCCTTAACTCTCAAGTCCATGCTTCCAAGACACCTGTCCAAGTGCCTCAGGAATATGGACCCCTTCTCATTTCTGTATTCCTCTCCATAATGCTATAGTCCACACTGACAATACACTTTGAGCCTAGACTTCTTGAATGCAGGTGTAATGATTCAGTGCAAAGATGATTGGGGTCAAGAGAGACCTGGTTTCAAATTCTGACTTTGATGCTTGCTGCCTATGTGACTCTGGGCAAAATAATTAACCTTTCTGAGCCTTAATTTCTTAATCTGCAGAATGGGGATAATGATATTTGGTATACCTACCTCCCAGTATTGCCTTTAGGAAGATGTTTTATAAGCCTTAACGTACTTTAGAAATGTGAGTTACTATAAATGATTGGGAAAAATATTGATAGAACTACTGGCAAATTTTTAAAAAGCACTTAAAATACTTTTTAAAAAAGCACTAAACACCATGCTATGTGCTTTATAAATATTATCTCTTTTGATACAACCACACTGGGAATTAGGTTCTATTAATATACCCATTTTACAGTTGAGGAAATTGAAGCAGACTGAGCTTGCCTGAGTTACTCAAGTTCACACAGCTAGTAAGAATCTGAGGTAAGATTTGAACTGAGGGTTTCCTGACTCCAGGCCCAGTGAACTATCCACTGGACCAGGCAGCTGCAAGTTAGATAAGGTCACACGTGATAGATAAAGTTTGGTTTTTGCTTTTTGTTTTTTGTTTTTCTTCAGAAATCATTCCAACCAATTCTTAGATCCCCATCCAACCACTTCTGGAACCTGGATCCTTGGCCACCTCCCAAGTCATCTATATTAATCCTCAGTTCTAGGCTTCCCTTTTTAACTGTCCTTCTGTCTCCCTCCCCTTCTCCTTCAGTGGGCATGGGGGTGAAGATTACAAAATGAGTAAGTACTGCCCACCTCACTGGGGAAGGGAAGAGCCAAGTGTTTGCTTTGGATAGAACAGCCTGCTGTTTTCCTTGCCCACAGAAATCCAAAAAGCTTCCTATGATTACCTCCAACAGGTCATTAGCCTCAGGACATCTTGCTTCCCACCTGTGCCTACTGAGGTTCCTGCCCTGAATGACTTCTCTCCCTCCTTACTGCCTAGCCAAATCTGACACATTCATTAATACTTGAATGAATAAGTCAAACCATGCCTCTTCCTTGAAGCCATCCCTGGCTCTGTCAGCCTTCAGAATTGTCTCCTTCCTCAGACGTCCTATACTCTTTACTACCTATGCAAATCAATAAATCAACAAAGCATTTATTAAATACCTCTTGTGCTCCAGGAGGTTTGCTAGGTGCTGGGGAAACAAAATGAAAACAAAAGAAAACAAAAAACTAGGAAGAGTCCTTACTGCTTATCTGGAGAAGAGAACCTGTACACATATGCAAAATGCAAACAAGATAAATTCAAGGTAATTTGGAGAGAAGGCACTAGCAGATGGGAAATTAGGAAAGGACTCATGTAGGAGATGGCACATGAGTTGAGCTTTGAAGGATGCTCAGAGCTCAGAGAGTTGGAGCCAAATAAGATCATGGTGAGCATGCGGGTCAGTCTGTGCAAAGCCATAGAAAAGGGAGACATAATGTCATATGTGAGGAATGGTAAGAAGACAAGATCAACTGGACCATGGAGTGCATGATGAAGAGATAAACATAATAATCCAAGCCAGGAAAAGTAGTCTAGAGGCAAGTTTGGAAGGTCTTTAAATGTCAGAATTGTTTGCATTTGATCCTAAAGGCAATAGGGAGACCGTGGGTGTCCTTGAGCAGGGAGATAAACAGGCAGACATGTGAATTAGAGATATTACTTTGGCAACTGTATGGGGGATGGATTTGTGGGGGGAGGGAGGGTGGAAACTTGAAGCAGGAGGACCAACTGAGAGGCTATTACAGTAATTCAGGTGACAAGTGATGATTAGGGTGTGAGTAGAGAGAAAGAGGGTAGATTTGGAACTGGAATCAATAAGATTTGGCAACTAATTGGATAAGCAGGGAAAGGGAAGAACTGGGGATAACTCCACGATTGAAAACCTGAGTGACTAGAAGAGTAATGGTGCCCTAACATAATAGGAGAGTTTAGAAGAGAGATAGGATTCGAGGAAAATATAATGAGTACCTCATTGGTACTAAGCATGAACTCTCTCATGATGTCTTTCATCTTCTTGTCTGATATTACTGTTTAACTTTCAATGTGCTTATATGTTATCTTCCCAGCTAGTCCATAAGCTCCTTGGTGGTAGGGACTATGAAAGATTAGATAGATAGATAGATAGATAGATAGATAGATAGATAGATAGATAGATAGACAAACTTAAATACCAAATATATTTAATTTTTTAAACATTTTTTAAAATTTTGAGTTCCAAATTCTCTTCCTCTTTCCCACTCCATCCCTTCCCCCAAGAAGGAAAACAACATGATATTAATTATACATGTGAAGTCATGAAAACTGTATTTCCATATTAACTATGTTACAAAAGAAAACACACATACACAAAAAGGAAGAAAAATTTGCTTCAATTTGTGCTAAGAATTCATCAGTTCTCTCTTTGGAGGTGCATAGCATTTTTTATTATGGGTCCTTTCGAATTGTTGTGGATAATTATCTTAATCATAGTAGTTAAGTCTTTTACAGTTGACCATTCTTATAATATTGTTGTTATTGTGTAGTTAGTGTTCCCCTGGTTCTGCTCATTTCATTCTGCATCAGTTTGTGCTTATTGTTTGTTAGAGAACAAGAGTATTCCACCATAATCATATACCACAATTTGTTTAGCCATTCTCTAATTCAGTGATTCTCACCCTGTGGGTTGCGACCCCTTTGGGGGTCAAACGGGGTCACCAAAGACCATCAGAAAACACATATTTCTGATGGTCTTAGAAACCAAGACACCACTCCTCTATCCGTCTCCAGGCGGGTCCACCCACATGCAGATACACCCACATGTGAGTATTAAAGGGTCGTGGCATTAGGAAGGTTGAGAACCACTGCTCTAATTGATGGGCGTCCTCTCAATTTCCAATTCTTTGCCATTACAAAAAAGAGCTGCTATAAATAGTTTTGTACAAATAGGTCTTTTTCCCATTTTCTTCGATCTCTTTAGAAACAGATTTAGTAACAGTATTTCTGGGTCAAAGGATATGCACAGTTTTATAGCCTTTTAGGTGTATTTCTGAATCATTCTCTAGAACGGTTGGACAACTTCACCAACAGTGCATTAGTGTTCCAATTTTTCTACATTCCCTCCAGCACTTGACATTTTCCTTTTCTGTCATCTTAGCAAATCTGATGGGTGTAAAGTGGTATCTCAGCATTCTTTTAATTTAAATTTCTCTAATCAATAAAGATTTAGAGCACTTTTTTCATGTGACTGTTGATAGCTTTGATTTCTTCTTCTGAAAACTGCCTGTTCAAAGGATATCTTTGACCATTTATGAACTGGGGAATGGCTCTTAGTTTTATAAATTTGGCACAAGAAGATGTAAATAGTAGCAAATAGCAAAACTAATATTCAGACCCATGTCCTCTGATTCCAAACCCTCTGCTTCTTCTACTATGTCACCTTTAACCTCAGCCAATGAGTCAACATTAGTTGTTATAATGGACAGAGCGCTGGGCCTGGAGTCAAGAAGACCCAAGTTAAAATCTGGCATCAGATATTTATTGTGTGTCCTCAGGCAAGTCACTCAACTTCTGCCAGTCTCAGTTCCTGCATCTATAAAATGTGGGTAATATTGATGCCCCCAATTTCCAGATTTGTTGTGAGGATTAAATGAGAAAATATTTGTAAAATACTGATTTCTTTTCATCCTATCAGCACCAGGAAAGCAATCTATCCCCATTCCCAACATTTGACAGTGTAATACACTTGACAAATGATCATTCATTCATTCATTCATTCATTGCTGGGCCAGACTATATTCTAAGAGCTAGGGATAGAAAGGCAAAAAGTAAAAATTTCTTAGTTTCTTCCTTTTTAAATTTGGGATAATAATGCCTTATAGAGTTGTGAGAAAGTACTTTCAAGTGCCCCAGGAATGGAAATGAAAGTTATCGTTTGTTTGTCTCACCCAAAGAGGACCAAGATTAAGCAGAGGATCCAATGCCCTTTTTCCTCTATGCCTCCAGTTCCCTTAGGACTGCCTCTGCTTAAAGGGGAAGAAACCCACAAAGGAGCTCCACTAAGCCCTAAATCCAGTTCAGTTGTATTTTCTCTCCACCATTTGGAAAATAAAAATTGCTGAGCTTCTGTTCTTTTCCCTGAAACCCCGAAGTAGAAATGTTCTCCTGGGCAGCAACCCTGGGAGCCAACATTCTGCCCAAAGCATATTTTTACAGCCAAGTTATTTCTGATTCTTTAAAAGCAAAAGCAAATACATGCATACATACACACATATATGCACATATATGTGTGTGTGCACACATATAGATACAGATAATATCTATTTGGAATGACTGGGCTCTGTTGTAATGCCTCAGCAAAAAAATTCCTGGGCTACTGAGTCTATGCTTGGCTCCAGCTTGTTTGGTGGAGGGACTCAGAGCTGTTGGGAAGCCTGCAGCATAAGATTTACCCACATGATTCTATAAGTCAATAGGGTCCTTTAATTATTCCAGTGATGTGATGGGGAGGCTTAGGGGTGGGTGGGGATACACATTGATATTAAAAGGTGAAGAAGTACACCTGGGAGAGAAAGAAGCAATTTATAGATCAGACTTTGGACTTTATGCAGTCATACTCATCATTCAAATCTAGCACCTTTCTCAGGGATTAATAAGGAGGTATGAATAAAGGATTTGTATTGAAAATAAGGGGCCGCTGTGTCCGTGTCTCTATACACATATGTATACTTATATTGGTTATGTGAACGTTTGTCTTTATGAGTATAACTGTGTATATTGGTTTTTTTTCTTAATTCAAGTTTTATTTAGTGCTTCCTTAAAGGAATGACAAAGAAGCTTGATTTCTCCCCTTGGCCATTGGTGGCTGGAGACAGAAAGTTTATTGATGCTCACATAGGTACCATCTTCTGGGTCTTGAACCTCCTCCACCATCCTGTATCTGCTGTGATGTCTACTTCGCTCCAGGATGGCCTCCAGTGCTCCTTACTGGACCAGATTAGATGCCACCCAAATTGAGCTTGAGAGTAGATGTAGGACCTAATGGTCCCCATGCCTGTCTGTAGAGAAGCACTTAGATGCTAGTGTGTGTCTTGGTTCTTGTGTATACATCTGCATATTGCAAGGCAAGTTATTGTTATTAAGTTATCAATAGAGCACTGAATAAATTGGAGTTTTTAAGGTTTGAGGCTTTCAGTCCCGACTTCAGCTATGTGACTATATTATTTCGCTGAGCCTCATTCTACTCATTGGAACAATAAGTAGCTACAAGGTGCAATGGATAGAGCACTGGGCCTGAAGTCAGAAAGATATGAGTTCGAATTCAGCCTCAGACACTTACTGGCTGTGTGACCTTAGGCAAATCACTTAACCCTTATTTGCCTCATCTGTGCTGGGGCCATCTCTAGTTATCCTGATCAGTATCGGACCACTGGACCTAGATCTCTCTGGAAAAGAAAGTGAGATTGGTGATTTTGTATAGCCCTCCCTCACTTAAATTCAATGCATTTGCAAGTCTTGTCATAACCTTCCTGATGCCGTCATCCTCTTTGAAAACCAAGGACAAACAACAACAATGCTTCATCTGCAAAATGGGAACATACTAGAGAAGGAATGGGAAACCACTCTCTGCCAAGAAAACTGCATGAACAAAGTCCACGGGGTCACTCATGAAACAAGTGAACAACAACAGTATAAAACACAATGCTTTTTCAGGGGAATGATGATAAATGTTTAACAACTGACTCTGAGGTGGGCATTGGGGAGAGGATGGGACTTCTGACACGTTTTAAAATTTAATCTACATTATCAGCATTTTCTCTATCATTTCCTTAAGTCTAGACAATCAACAAAACAAGAAATCAAGTTCTGATTTGTAACCCATGATGATTTCTGAGATTTGAATGCTCACACTGAAGGTTTAACAATCAGCTCTCAGCAGTCAGCCCCAGCACGACCCTACCTGTAATGTCTTCCTCATAGTATCCTTGTAAAGATCAAATGAGATAAGTTCTCACTGCTTTGCAACCTTCACTATAGGCCAGCCATTGTTAATTGTGTGTGAATGTGTGTGTAAGTCTTAATTCTGTGTATCTCTTTGGTTGTCTGTGTACTGGTACATATGTAAGTCTGAGGGGTGTGTGTGTGTGTGTGTGTGTGTGTGTGTGTGTGTGTGTGTGTGTGCACATGTACACATTTGAGCATATCCCTTTCTGTGGGTATGACCCAACACCCCTGTGCCCTTGGCAGTATTTATGTACAACAACTGGTACCTGCATAGTCTTTGATGTCTTTGAAAATGTTTGTGCATCTATGTGTGCAGAGATAGACAGAGGACAGGCCGGGCATGGTGAAGTTTGGCAGTAACACCAGACAAGTGGCTTCATCAATAAGACAGAATCTATTCCTTTTGCTCTGTTCTCTTACACCAGAGTCTCTGCTGATTCAGATTTCCATGGCTCAGTCAGGGGACCCTTCAAGCACAGATAAACCCAAGATTCATTTATTAAAAGTGACCTGAGAAAGGAGACCAGAGGTCTGGGCATGAAGTCTCTGTTCTCCTTTCTCTGGCTGCAACAGGCCCACCACCCTGGGTTCTGGGTACCCCCATCATTTGTTCCGTTTTAATTATCCTCCTGCTCTATCCTGGACCCCCACCTCCCACACCCAGGTCTTAACAGGACCTCAAATGTAGACTCATGAAATGGAAAAGAATATGGGATTTGGAGACATAGAGCTAGAAAGAGCCTCAGAGCCCAAGTCTAAATTTTTCATTTCATAGATGAGGGAACTGAGACTTGGAGTTAAGTGACTGACCCAGGGTCACATAGATGATGTATCAGAGGCAGAATGTGAACCTAGGTCTTTCTGACTCCAAGGGCACCATTCTGTTCATTATATCACACTACCCCATCATACCTAGGTTCAGATTCTAGCAGCATCCCTAAAGGCAAGGCCTCAGTTTTCTCATTTCTAGAATGAGGGAAATGTGGGGGTTAGACTCAGTGGCCCCTAAGATGCGGTCCATCTCTAAATCTCTGCTCCTGTGATCTACCAAAACAACTCCCATTTCTGTAACATTTTAAGGTTTATGCAACATCACCTTCACAATAATGTGTAGAGATAGATTGGAAAGATCGGTGCCTCTGAAGTCATGGGAACTGAGTTAAAATCTTATTTATGATACTAACTACCCACATTACATCAGGTAAGTTTAGATCTTTAGTTGTATAAGCTCAATTTTTATGGCTGAAGAAACTGAGGCTAAGAGAGATGAAATACTCATGATGAAAATTTAACATTCAGCTCTCAGCAGACAGCCTCAGTACCGCCTTCCTGCATTGTCTTCCTCATAGTATCATTGTGAAGATCATGTGAGATAATGGATATATAGTGCTTTGCAACCTTTAAAGCAGTATAAGTCAGCTACTATTATCTGTATGAATGTGTTTAAGTCAATGCTGCATATCTCTGTGGCTCTCTATGTACTGGTGTATATGTAAGTCTGGTTGTATGTCTGTGTGTCAGAGAGAGACAGAGAGAAAGTGAGTGAGAGAGAGAGAGAGAGAGAGAGTATATTTCAGCATAACCATTTCTTCCAGTTCCTATTTACCAGAGTAACTCCAGCTCATTTTACAGATGAAGAAACCAAGGCAAACAGGATTAAGTGACTTGCCCAGGGTCACACAGCTAGTAAGTGTCTGAAGCCCAAATTTGAACCCATATCTTCCTGACTCCAGACCTGGTGGTCTATCCACTGTGCCCCCTAACTGTCCCTGTGTCATTGTGTGTGTGTGTGTGTGTGTGTGTGTGTGTGCTTGTATGCATTTTATTGAGCATATTATTTCTTCCGGTCCACAGTTACCCAGGGTCAGAAGTTAGATTAGCTCGTCTCTTCTAGCTCTATATCAGCTCCCAGATATTTGATTTCAAAATCAGGCCAAAGTCTCTTACTTGACCTGGTACCTTTCATGTGACCTATCTTTACCTCTCATGATTTACAGGTCAACCAGTCTGTCAGCCAACAAATTGGTCAACAAGTATTTCTTTTAAGCGTTTATTATGTGCCAGATATTGTATTGCTAATTGCTGAAGATACAAAGGAAAAACCTTGTCCCTGCCCTGAAGGAGTATGACACAAAATGAGGGAGACAACATGTAAATAATGCAGGTTATACATAGAGTAGATAGAATAGAATCTGATGGGGGAAGACATTGGTGACTGAGGTGGTGGGGTGATGGGGACTGGGAGAGGCCTCCTGCAGAAAGTGGGATTTAAACTAAGCAAACCAGTTCAGAGACCGAGGTGAGGAAGAAGAGCATTCCAGGCACGGGAAGAAAAGAGAGTACAAAGACATGAAGTGATAGTGTCGCATTTGAGAAATTACAAGTTTGGCAAAGTTGCTGGATTATGGAGTAGGTAGAAGGCAATAAAGTATAAGAAGGTTTTAAAGGCAGGAAGGGACCAGGTTATGAAGAGCTTTAGGAGCCAAGCAAAGTGTTTTATATTTAATCCTAGAGGTGACAGGGAGCCACTGTGATAGGGAGCCACTAGAGTTTATTGAGGTGAGAGTGAAGGTGGGCTGATGCAGCCAAGTATGATTTAACAAAATTATCTTGGCAGCTGAGTGGAGGTTGGATTAAGGCAGGGAAAAGTTATAAAGCTTTTGTGATAGTCTAAGTGGGAAGTGATGAGAGTGGAGAAGGGAACATTTTATATGTATGTGTGTACATACATATATATATAGAGAGAGAGATACACCCACACACATATAGGGGCAATTAGGAGGTACAGCAGATAAAACACTGGAAGTAAAGAGTAATGACCATAGCTCCCGCTTCTATAGGGCTTTAAGGTTTACAAAGGTCTTTCCTCACAACAGCCCTGTGAGGTGAGACAACTGGTTATTATCACCATTTTAAGGATAACAAAACCAAGACCTTGTGATTTCCCCAAGGTTACACAACGAACAAGTTATCAAAAGCTAAGAAATGGACTCACCTCATTGGGTTCAGGCCTAGCAGTGCCCAGGGTTGCTTAGAGAGAGGCAGAGTCATAACCAGAAGGTTATTTTATTTTGTTCCCTCCCGCCCCCCCCCAAAGAGGCAAAACTCATTGAGAGATGGATGAGAACTGGGGAAACAGAGGCGTCTGTTCTTTGTCATCATCGTTCATCCTTTGTTCTCCAAGAGGACCAGTAATGTCACAAGGGTGATGTCTTGACTCGCAAGTTGAATTGGATTTAAGTGAGGCAGAGCCATAAGTGAGAGTGAGAGAGGGAGGAAGAATGGAGTACCATGGACAGAGACGGGGAAATTTGGAAGAGTGGTCTAATTAGGGGGAAAGACAACTTAAGCTATCTGAGTTTCTGTTTCCTCCATTTTCAGATGAGGGGGTCCAATTAGATAATCTCTTCTGGTTCTGAATCTAGGAGTCTGTTGTAAAGAACCTTTCATCATATGAACACCTTATTATCCCAACTAGCCTTTAAATTCCTCGAGGCAGCCTTATTCATCTCTATAAACCCCACTGTGCCTAAAACAGTGCTAGGTGTTTGGTAGGTGTTCAGGAAAGGTTTGTTGATTGAGTGAATAATAAATCATATTTCTATAGCCTTTTATGATTTACCTAGTACTTTCTTCACAAAAATTGTACAGAGTTTCTCTGGGAGGCATTGATCGTGGAAAGAAGCACTGCAGTTAGCATCGAGTTTTGGTTTTTTTGGTTGTTTTGTTTTGTTTGGTGATGGTGGTGTTATTGTTGCTATCTCACTCTTCATGACCCCATCTGGGTTTTCGTGGCAGAGATACTGAAGCAGTTTGCCATTTCCTTCTCCAGCCCATTTTACAGATGAGAAAACTGAGGCAACCAGAGGTAAGTGACTTGCCCAGGGTCACACAGCTGGCAAGTGTCTGAGGTCAGATTTGAACTCAGGAAGGAGAGTCTTCTTGACTCCAGGCCCAGCATTCTTTGCATTATGACATTACTTAGCTGCCCCAAAGAACAAGGTTTAAATCCTGACCTTTCTATTGCATAACTCTGGGCAAGTCACAATTTCTCAGGGCCTCAACTTCTCCATCAGTAAAATGAGGGGTTAAACTACATGATTTCTAACTAGATTGTCTTCTAGTTTTGTATACTATTGGGTGATAATGCAGAAGCTCACCCTCATTTTACAGATGAGGAAACCAAGGTCTCAGAGAGATCAAGTTACCCAGGATCCCATAGTCAGTTTGTAACTGTGGGAGCCACAACCAGAAATCTTCATTTCCAAACCTGTTTTTCTGCGGATAACCTCTCCATTCCTATTCCTCCAGAGTCTTATTATGCAGACTCTGGAGACAAAAAACGTAGTGTGAGGCCCACTTTGGAAAGGATGTAAAGGTGGGGTTGAAGGAATAGTAACAGATGATGGAAGGACAGACGGTAAGGTTCAGAATGAAAGGTGGAAAGAGGAGTGAATTGTACAATCTGAGAAGGTTCAAAAGAAAAGGGGGAGGGGCTCCTATGTCATTGTCCCAGACCCAGAAGGGACCTTAAAGCCCATCTAGACCAGCCTTCTCATTTTACAAATGAGGAAACTGAGGCCGTGGTTTAGCTAGTGTTTAATAAATGCTTGTTGACTGACTGAAAAGCTAGGAATGAATTGAGTTTTTGTCAATCAAACCCAATTTTTAGTGCGCTACAGGGAGCAGCCTCTTATAGAATCCCTGCAGTGATTCCTTTGGTTCAGCTGCGAATTCTTTTGTAAAGAGAATAACCAGTCCCTGATGGATCCAGTTTGTAAATTCAGTTTTTCACAGTCTGAGTTGCTTCAAGCAGGATTGCTGTATGGGGGATCCATACTTCCTTTATTGCCCACGTAAAACTCCCCAGGTTCCAAAGATGGATGAATGGTGGTGATGGGAAAGGGGATATCCATGCTTCCCGAGATGCCCAGTTGGCTCTCTCCAAGCCAGCAACATACAGTGGACACAAGCGGGAGGCAGGCGGAGGCTGAACACCTGGAAACTTGAGCTGTGGGTTGTTTCTAGGCTGTTAAGCCCTCAATAAGTGACTTTAAAGATAATCAATTGTTTTTATTCTGAGTGAAGAAACTGGCTCCATTGACTCTTTATTTAAAAACCACACACATCCCCCAGATCTGTCTTCTTTTAAATTGTTGCACGAGTTGATCTGATTTAACCTGACAGGTTTAATGTCTTTCCTGTTCTACACTAGAGAAGATGCAGGGAGGGGGAAGGTAATGGGAAAGGAGGAGCTCAGAGGGAGGGGAAAGAAGAAGGGGCAGGGAAGGGGAGATAAATTGCAGAAAAAAAAAACAAGAGAAGAGGGAAGAAAGGAGGTGGGGAGAGTAGTGAAGGGGGCAAAGAAAAGAGTAAATGACATAGGTTAGGTCACAGGAGAACTGAAGGGAAATCTGAGTAGAGGAAGAGGAGGGAAATTAAGATAGCTAGAGTCAGACCTAAGTTCATATCCAACCACAGATACTGTGTGACCCTGAACCTCTGCTTGCCTCAGTTTTCTCATCTGCTAAATGGAGATAATAATGGCACTTACCTCCCAGGGTTAAAATGGATAAAATGAATAATACATGAACAAAGTGAAAATAAAATAAAATAAATGTGGATAAAATGAAATAATCATTGTAAAACACTTTAGAAACCTCAAAGTGCAATATAAATGCTAACTATTAAAAGCAGGAATTATTTCCAAGTCTTATTCATGGATCCTAGATTTCATCCATCAGTCATAGCTTTTGAGCTAGAGGACATCTTAAAGGTCTAACTCCTTCATTTTACAGGTCAGGAAACCGAGTCTAAGAGGAAACTGAGTCTGACAGTGAATAAGTGACTTGCTCAGAATCACACAGAAACTAAATGTCTAAGACAGGATTTGAATTCAGGTCTTTCTCACTCTCAGCCAGATATTAAATCAAGTAGGCCACCATCTTAGATCTAGAACAGTGGTTCTCAACCTGTGGGTCGTGCCCCCTTTGGGGGTTGAACAACCCTTTCACAGAGGGTCACAGGGATCGCCTAAAACCATTGGAAAACGCGTATTTCCGATGGTTTTAGGAACCCTGACGCCGCTCCTCTATCCTCCAGGCGGGTCCGCCCACATGCAGATAAGCCCACATACGAGTATTAAAGAATCTGGCATTGGGAAGGTTGAGAACCACTGCTCTGGAAGAAACTTTAGAGGTCAAGTGGTTAAACCTGTTTATTTTCCAGATAAGGAAGATGAAACCATAAAAGCTTTCTCTGGATGCTGCAGCCCACCCTAATCTCCCCTATAAACTCACATGATGTTATCCTCTAAGACAGAGATAACAAACTTGCTGTCTTCTGGCCATGTGGCACCTGGAACATTCCTCAGGGCTTGCAGAACCAGATTATGTAACTTGAAAATATTTAACAAAATAAATAAAGATGCAATTAAGACATAATGATACTTTGTGATTTTCTTAGTCAAGATCCTTAATATAATCCACTTATCTAAGCCCTCACACTCAAATATAGTCTGCTTTCCACTGACTAAATATATGTATATGTGTGTATATGTGTATATAGGCATACATAATACATTATATATATATATATATAATATATATATATATATATATATATATATATATACACACATTCTTTTATATGCCTATTTAAATGTTTTCTCTTTCATTAGATTATAAGATGCTTGAAGGCAGGAACTAGATTTTGCCTTTCATTGTATCCCCAGAATTTAGCGCAGTGTTTGGCATATAGAAAGCACTTCATAAATGCTTTTTTTTGATGAACTAATAATAACACTTTCCCTACTTATCATACAAGGTGATTGTAAGGGAAATGATTTGTGAATCTTAAAGCTCTGTGGAAATGGGAGCTATGATTATTAAGGAAGCAGCTGGAGCAAATGAGGCCCCTTGATGAACTGCAGATTAACAGCAATTTGGGTGCCCCAGTGGGAGCTCCTTCTCTTTGGGAGGATGAATGGGCATGGGGAGGAGGCGTGGCTGGAGAGCACTGTTCCCAGGATTCAGATCAAAAGATTGTCTGTCCCCAAGGCTCTTTGCTTCCTTGATTCCTAGAACAGCTCCTGCATATCCAACACTTCCCTTCTCATAAACCTTGAGGGTAATGGGGCCTCTGCCCCAGGGAGTCATTAGAATAACTCTGGACCCCTGCTCTCTCTGCCTTTCTGGCACAGGGATAGGATGAAGAGTAGACTGGCGATTTCCCTGGTATAGGAAATGCCCAGGGGAGGAAATGTATAGTTTTTGAGTTTTGCCTAGAGCCATTGCAGTGGTTCTCAACCTTCCTAATGCTGTGACCCTTTAATACTCGAGTGTATGTGGGTGTATCTGCATGTGGGCGGACCCTCCTGGAGACAGAGGAGCTAGTGTCTCGGTTCCTAAGACCATCAGAAATATGTGTTTTCCAATGGTCTTAGGCGACCCCTGTGACCCCTGTGAAAGGGTGATTTGGCCCCCAAAGGGGTCGTGACCCCCCAGGTTGAGAACCGCTGCATTAGAGGCTAAGTGATTTGACCAGAATCACAGAGCTAGTATGTGTTAAGAGGCAAAAATCATGACCTGAACCCTTATTATCTCTACTCAATGGCCTGACTTCCTGAGGGAAATCAAAGTTATGAGGAAGGCAGTCAGCTCGGCATGCTCCACCCCCATCTCACTCCTGATTCTTGGCGCCGTCATCATTTCTCAAGCCAAGCCAGGGGCCCCTTTTCCTGTGGGGACCAGGTACCTGGAACCAGGTCCCACCGGTCTTCCCCAGGAATCATGAGTGAGCAATTATTAAGCTCTTATTATTTTACAGACATTGTGTTAGATGCTGGGATTACAATGACAAAAATAAAACAAAGTGTAAGACAGATAAACACAGCACACAGGAGGGCTGCTCGCACAGGTTCGCTCTTGATCTGGTCAGACAGGAAAGACTCTCAGAAGGGGTTAACAATCTTACTTTATTCTAGTCTAGTTTTCTCAGAAGATGATTGCTGATAATGGGGGCACAAACTCCTATGGCCTTCACTAATCACCCTTCTTGTAAGGGCCTGTGAAGGGAGGGGCAACAACCCCTACAGCTTGATGGTGGGTCGAGACAGGCACAACTCGTGCATCCCCTAAGACCCCTTAAGCCTCAGTGGGGACACACAGCATTTGTGCATTCAACCCTAAGGTTCCCCATTCACTGACCACTGACCACCTGCTTTATAGGGACAACAGACAAAGAAGGCATATTGCCAGCAACAGCCTTACAAGTTTGCATCACCCCATCCCTGTATCTCCCTGCACGGTCTCAGTGGATGTTTATATTATTTATCATTATACAGTGCTGCACAAGCATGATGGAGATGTTCTGAGCCCGAACTGTGAGAACTCATGTCTAACACCTGGGAACAAGAGATTGTTATGGCTATGGATCCTGGGAAACTTAACTCTAAGAAATAATAACAAAAAAAGAACTTTACGCACGCTAAAATTCACCTTACTTACACAAAACCTACCTTTAAGAGCCGTATAGTCTAGCTGAGGGATACAACATGTACATACAAAGGTGAAGACACAATACACATGAGGTGATTTGGCACCAGGATCCTGCTGGTCTCAGCTGAGATTCTGACTGAGGCTAAAGGTGAAAGAGCTAAGAGAATAGGGGAGTTTTGACAGCCCAGGAGAGCTCTGAAACAGATCTCAGCCTTGGAGCACCAGTCAGGAATTAAGGGAGGTGAAACATTTACATTTCTACAGCACCTTAAAGTTTGAAAAATACTTTCCCCATGATAACCCTATGAGATAAGTAGTACTGGTATTATTATTTCCATTTTATACAAAAGACAAGTCAGGCTCAGAGGAGTTAAGTAATTTCCCCAAGATCACAGAGCTATAGTCTAGATTTGCACCCAAAGGCTGTTAAGTTCAGGGGCCTTTTGTCTACATGAGAAGTGTCAAGCAGGTCACAAACTGCATATCCCCAATACTCCCAAATGTAGCCTGAACCAGATTAAAATGTAATTGGGAAATGTTTGACAAAATAAATAAAAATGCAATAGTATATGTATAATGTTAATATATGGTTTTCTAAGTCAATATGGAGCCCACAGGGATACTTATATATGGTTTAGTGGCCTCATTTCTATGAGTTTCACCTACTGATGTAAGCCACAGCGGCTTCTCTTTGCCAAGGTCAAAGTGTTATACCAATTGACCCTATGGAAACTAAAGTGTCCCTAATTTGAAAGCACAAGAGATTTGACTATATAACACTTTCATGTTTAGAGTCAGAGGAAAGTCATTGTCCTGGGGAAAGGCCCAGATTGTTGCCTGCCTGCAGTCATTAACAGAACCCAGGAGTATAGATGTTCAGTCCAGCTCTTCTCCACAGGACGAGCGCCATTCTGACTCCTTCTCTGCCCCTCCATCCTGGTGGCCTAAGGCTTGGAGAAGGCCATAAATAATGGTTATAATAAGCAAGTCTGCTCCAAGTGTGATGATTTTATGAAATTACATTTTTGAAAAGGTTAATTCTTTCATCTCCCCATTTATACTCCAATCTGGAGAGGCAAATGTGGATAAATTGGGCCTATTTCCTTCCTGGCCTCCACAGAGCCCTGTCAAGATGTTTGTTTTCCTCTGAAGTTCTTCTCTTGACCTAGCAGAAGCAGCAGTGGGCACTTTTTTCTTATTAACCAGTCTGACCTTACTCTGGGCAGAGCGGCCTAAGCCCTCCTGGGAAGAGGGAGGGAGAACATGGAGCTCTGAGTACCAGTGGGTCTCTTGGGAGAAAATGAAAGGCCTCTAAGGAGTATTCTTGGAAAGTGAAATGATGGGGGCAAAAATGGTGTTGGGGGGGAGGAAGGAACTAGAAAGACCAGAGGTTGGAAGTGGACACAGATCTGGGATCAATAAGGGGTTAAAAAGGAATTGCATTAGGAGGGGAGAATGAATGGAAGAAGCACACAGGGGTGTGGGAAGAATCTGGAAGTGGGGGGAGAAGGCAGGAGAGCATAGTGGGTGGCCATCAGTCTCCAGTCAAGAGACAGCTCTTTTTTTTCACAGCTTGATTGGTTTTTCCTAGAACCCCAGATCATTCAGAGGAAATAGCAGGAAGATAGGTCCTGGGAGAAGTCTCTTTACCTGAACATAGATATAATGAGAAAAGAAAATGTGTCTTTTCATTATCGCTTTCAGGGTAACCTCTTGCCCCTTTTCACCAGCTGCCCTTCTCATTATCTTTTTAAGAAATGATTTACATTCTCCCACTCATTGTTCCAGGGAACATTCATAGACTGATGATACTGTTCCCTTCTAGCTCTCCCTCAGCAAAGCTCACAAGGACTCCAGGGAAAGAAGACCTGAATTGGATTCTGAATCCTCATTGTAACTAGCTGTGTGACCCTGGGAGAGAGTCTTAACCTCTTAAACTTAACCTCTTTGGGCCTCAGCCTCTTCATCTATAAAACAGGTATAATAATACTTCACTAGCAAGCTCATGGCAGCTAAGTGGCTCAGTGTATAGAGTGTCAGACCTGGAGTCAGGAAGACCTGAGTTCAAATCCAGCCTCAAACACTTTCTTACTAGTTGTGTGACCCTGGGCAAGTCACTTAACCTTGTTTGTCTCAGTTTCCTCATTTCTAGAATGAACTGGAGAAGGAAATGGCAAACAACTCTAGTATCTTTGTCAAGAAAACCCTAAAAGGGGTCATCAGACATGACTGACTGAACAACAACAGATAGCTCTCAGAGTGATTGTGAAGTATTGTATAAATCATATGCAATATGAGCTGTTATGATCCCCAGAATGGTCTGAACTCTCTGCCTGGTTTCTGCCCCTTCTCAGAACCCAGCTGGATTTGGCTCATGATCAGTATTGGATTGTAATATGTTGTCGTGTCATGGAAAGAACAATGGTGGGATACATGGGATTTGACATAGGTGGGGTAGGACATTGGATAAGTCACTGCCTCCATGTCTCAGTTTCCTCATGCTTCTTTTTCACTGCTCTCCTGGCTCAGCTCTTGACCCTGTGGAATTTTTCATCATTTCCCAGCAGCCTCCTCACTTTGGAAGGTACCCTTACCCCTTGAGTCTCTTCCTCCAATTGGTGATTTCTTCTAAGAATCTCCATTTTGAGAAAGTGTCCAAGATTCTCCAGATTTCTCCATCATACCTCCACCTGGTGACCTTCTGAACATTCCCCCAAAGCTTTTATGTGTGGTCCCCCCTCATTAGAGTATAAGATCCTTAAGGGAAGGGACTGTCTTTCTTCTTGCTTGTAGCTGTATTTCCAGGCTAGAGCACCATGCCTGGTACATATTAAGTACTCAAAAAATGCTTGTTGATTTGACCATATCCCCCTTACCCATGCTGAGTCATTAAAATGAGAAGATTCATACACTCAAGACTCAATCCTTCATTTTACAGATAAGGAAAAAGTGACCCAGAAAGGGAAGATGACCTGTCTTGGGTCACAATGGTAGGAAGTAGCCAAGTTAGATTTCACACCCAGGTCCCCAGATTCCAAACCAAGAACTCTTCCTCCTACTCCAGACTAGGTGATCTATAAGGGTTGTGTTTTTTTTCAGTTTTGTCCATCAACAGTTCTGTGATTCTAAAGTTTATGAATGGCAGGGGAACAAGATGTCACCCTGTTTTTGTAAAATACTTTCATAGTATTAGGCTTGGAATCAGAAGTCTCAGGTTCAAATCCTGGATCTTCCTGTGAGACTTAGGGGAAATCATTTAATCTCTCTGGGACAGTCAGCTAATAAGCGTTTATTTTTTAATGGTACTTTATTTTTTCCAATGACTTGTAAAGATAATTTTTAACATTCGTTCTTAAATATTAATGTCAAATTTTCTCTCCACCTTCTCCCCCCTTTCTAAGACAGTAAGTCATTTAATATAGATTATATAGGTGAAATCATGTAAAACATTAGTCATGTTGCAAAAGAAGAAACAGACCAAAAGGGGAAAAAACCCACAAAAAAATAAAGTGAAAATAGCATACTTTGATCCGCATTTAGACTCCATCAGTTCTATCTCTGGAGGTGGATAGTATTTTTCATCATGAGTCCTTTGAAATTGTCTTAGATTTTAATAAGCATTTAATAAGTGCCAGTGATGTGTTAGACACTGTACTGTAAGTACTTAGAATATCAAAAGAGGCAAAAGACACTTCCTACCCTCATGGAGTTCATAATGTAATGGGGGAGACAACAAACAAACAAATATGTGCAAACAAGATAGAAGATAAATAGGAAATATTAATCAAGGGAAGAAACTAGAATTAATACAAGTTGGGAAAAACTTCCTATAGAACAGTGGTTCTCAACCTTCCTAATGCAGCGACCCTTCAATACTCGTATGTGGGCATATCTGCATGTAGGTGGACCTGCCTGGAGACGGATAGAGGAGCCATGTCTCGGTTCCTAAGACCCTCGGAAATATGTGTTTTCTGATGGGCTTAGGTGACCCCTGTGACCCCTGTGAAAGGGTCGTTTGACCCCAAAGGGATCATGACCCACAGGTTGAGAACCGCTGCTATAGAAAATGGAATTATAATTGGGATTTAAAGGAAGCTACAGAAGGCAGTAGGCAGAGTTGAGTGGAGAGAGCTTTCCAGGCCCCAGGGAACAGCAAGAGAAAATGCTGAGACATGAGAGATGGAGTGACTTGCTTGTGGAATAGCCAGGAGGCCAGTGTCACTGGGTCAAAGCCTACCTGAGGGGATGTAAGGTGTAAGAAGACTAGAATTGTAGGAGGAGGTTAGATTATGAAGGACTTTGAATGACAGAGGATTTTATGTTTGATCCTGATTGTGATAGGAAGCCACCAGAAATTACTGAGTAGGGGAGTGACATGTTTGGACCCACATTAAGAAGATTATATTAGTGGCTGGATGGAAAATGGACTAGAGCAGGAAGAAACTTGAGGCAGGCAAACCCACCAGCAAGCTACTGCAGTGATTAAGAGGTGAAGGGATGGGGTCTTGGACTGCAGTGATAGTAATACCAGAGGAGAGGAGAGGGCTTGTTCAAGAGCTGCTGCAAGTCCATAAGCCCTGGAAACAGATCAAGTATGGGGATAGTGAGAGGATGGCGGTGCCCTATGCAGTATAAGGCAGTTTGCAAGTAGGAAGGGTTTAGGGGAAAAGATAATGAGTTAAAGTTTTGGACATGTTGAGTTTAAGATGATAGCTTTTGCTCTTCACCTAACAGTGGTATTATGAGAAAAGCACTTGGTGAACCTTAAGGCATTATCCAAAAAGAAGCTTGTTCTTTAGACTTAGGGTAGAAGTTGAAGATGCTTGTGGGTCAGCTGGATGTGGCATCCAACGAGAGACGTTGCCCCCAGAGATTGAACGTGTGGACGAAGAGACTCAAATACGTAATTATTCATTAAACATTAATTAGATGCTAAATATTATTATGGGTGAAAAAAAGAAAAGGAGGATATGTATTCCCTATCATCAAGGAACTTACAGCCTCGCTGAGGAGACAAGACACATGCTTTTTAACAATTAGAAAAATACTATCTTCCATACCCCCAAAAAAGCTACATTAGATGAAAAATAGGATTTTAGAACAGAAGGAGACCATAAAAACCATTTAGCCTAGTCCCTCATTTTGCAGCGAGAAAACTGGAACCCAGAAAAGGAAAATCATAGTCAAGATTTAAACATAGTCCTTCAGATTCCAACACCAATTATCTTCCTGCTACACTACTCTCTGGCCCAGAATTCTGAAAGTGAAAGATGAGTGTGGGTTGGAGTATTCAGAGAAGGCAGTTAGTCATGCAGGACATGAGACTTGAGGCCTTATGTCAAGAATAACTGACTTGAGGTAAAATTTGGATAGTTGGAGAAGAGAAGGGAGGGCAGCTGAAGGCAATAGAAGCATTTTGAGGCAAGATAGGAAGATAGAAATTGTTTGAAAGGCCACGTGATGTACAGGATAGGGTACCAGTAGTCAGGAAAACTTGGATTCATATCCCACTCTGGACACCTATGAACTGTTTGATCCTGGACAAGTCACTTGACCTCTCTGTGCCTCAGTTTCCATATAAGAAATGAGGGGTAGGACTCAGGAGCCTCTAATTTCTCTTCCAGCTCTGACTCTTAGATCCTATGTCTGTCCTGGCTACCAAGGGGTGGAAGGAGTGGAGGAGTGGGAAGAAGCTGAGCAGTAGTGTAAGATAAAGGTAGAAAGTCAAGTCAGGGGTGGAAAGAGCGTTTCAGGATCATTTGCATCCCTCCCTTCAAGCTGGCTGGGAGGGAGGCTTAAGAAACCCTTTCCCCAAGTGTGAGTCGGTTGTTGACAGGAGCACTCCTTGTTTATTCGTGCTCAAAGAGCAAGGAAGACCTATTTCCCTCCAAAGAGCCTGTTTATCCTGCTTTCTCATTTTCCAATCCAGTGACTTTATGACTTGTCTCCGTTTTGGCTCTGTCTTTCTTGCGCTCACCTCGTCCTGCTCTTCCCCCTCCTCCTTCTGTGGGAGAATGGGGCAGGCTGGCCACTGCTGCAAGCCATTCAGGCAGCATTGGTCCCTGTGCACTTTCCCTTTGAGGGGTGGGACACTCCCCTTCTCACACCAGCTGCTTTCTGACTTCTTGGCATCCAATTCCAAGGCTGAGTCTTACTCACAGGAAGGGTGGGGCAGAAGGGTAGGGGTAGAGGGAATGAGATAGAGTAAGTAGTATGAAAAGAAGTGGTGAGGAATAGGATTGGGAAATGGAGCGTAGACTGGGCACAGGGATTTAAACAAGGGAAAATTGATTGAGGAAAATTGCCCTGGGCAGGGAATTAATGGAAGGGATGAGCTGTAAGTGAAGGAAAAATTGTTGAGTGGAGAATAGGACTCTAGTAAGGGGTGGGAGAAAGGAGGGGTTCAGAAAGGATCAGAATATTAGGAGAATGCTCCGTGCACTATAACCTTTCCTGTAATTCAGATCACTTGGAGAGGGCTTTGTTTTGTGTTTGGAGGAGCCTCTGAGAAGTCAGCTACGTGAATGAAACCAAATTACTCAGCAAACATTGATGCAACGTCTTCTCGGCACCATTGTGCTAGGGTCTGGGAACCAGAGACAAACTGAAGCAATCCCTGATCTTAAGGAACTTGCCTTTGATGGGAGAAACAAAAAGGGTGTAAATACAGAAGAAATATAAAGAGAATTCATGAAAAGCAGCCAAATACAATGTAGTTTGGGAGAGAGGGCCCTTGCAGTTGGGGTGGTACAGAAATGAGAGGATGAGGAGAAGAATTCCTCTCTGAGGGCAGGGATATGCCACCTTTTACCTTTACATAGTTTTTCTTATTTCAGCCAGGTTGGAAAATGGTCACTCAGTCAGTACACATTCATTAAGCACCTACCATGAGGCAGGCACTGTGCTAAGTGCTGAGATTACAAAAAGAGGCCAAAGACAGTCCCTGCCCTCAAGGGACTAACAATCTAATGGCTTTAGAGATAAATAATTTAAACACAAATATGAAAATGGTAATGTAGTATCACTCCTATAATATTTCAAAAGATTAAAGTTTTCTCTTTTTTGTAACATACTCAACGTATTTTATAAGTACCTTTCATCCAAGGATAATGAAATAGCTAACAAATAGTTTCAGTGGGAAGATTGGTAATAATTTGGGGAAAGAGACTGATACAAAGCAGCTCTGCTTAATAAGAGTTATTTCACTCTCCAAATTGTGCACGTGGGACCTTTTCTATGCTCTCATTATTCTCAGCCTCCATATCTGAGGCCATTGTATCTCTATGTCTGGCTCTGTGTTCCCCCAGCACTCTGGGCTCAGTATGCCCCTGGGGACCCATGCTTCCCTTCTGCTGGAGAAAGAAACTGCCCGTGGAAACACAACATTCTCTCAGAGAAGTTGACCTCCCAATAGCTGTGCTCCTCCCATGTTTGCACCTTCTCCCAAGTTTTCAGTCTCTCTCCCTTCAAAGGGAATTCAGCAATGAGATTGGTTGGTGAAGTCTTAGAATTGTCAGGGTTAGAAAGCTTTGATGTAAATCAGTGAATGCAGTAGAGAGTGCCTTTTAGACTCAGAGTCCCAGTCTAATGTAAAAAGAGCACATACACACCTTAAGGAAAGGGAGACATTTGGTGGCAATGTGGAGACAGAACCCTTCCTGTCTGTCTGCCAGGCTGCCTTCAACAGAGATTTGTTTCTCTCTGTCATTTTGTGGGTTCTGTAGCTCTAAAATTTGTTTAGTCATTTTTTACAGGTATTGGAGATGATTGGAGTGGGAGCTCAAGCAAGTTCCTGCTTTTACTCTGCCATCTTGGCTTTGCCTATCGGCAACGTGGAACGAATGTGGGCATTTTCACACATGAGTTCATATGTCAGACATACTTGTGGCAGTAGGAATTTGAATTAACTCTCATTGTTACATCATTATTGACTCTAGCCCCCAACAATCCATCAATCAACAAACATTGATTAAATTCCTACTGTGTACCGTGTTCTGTGTCCCTCTTTGGCCCAGTTCACCTTGCCTTCTTCCTCTTCCCTCCCCAAGTGACGACCTCCTGTCTTTGCCCTCATAGTGTTCTAAGGTACCCAACAATATGTTCCAGTATTCCTAGATCTGTATCTCACCCAACTAAATTTGATTTGAGGGCTGTTTGCCCTAGACAACAAAATTGCCAGTTATAGCTTGTGATCCTTATTTCTTCTTTTCTGGTTTATTTCAATAGCCTTCCCTACTCCCTCTTTTTCCCCTTTGAAATTTGTCTGCCACCAGGAAGCCAGAGATAGTCTTCATAATACTCATTTCTTATCACAAACTTTTAGGGGCTTATCATTGCCTGCCAAAAAATGTCTGAACTCATGCTGTTATTGAAGACCCTCTACCATCTCATTCAAACCTACATCAGCAGCTTTATTTAAAGCTATTCTCCTTCAGATACTCTACAATCCCCTCAGACTGGACCCCTCACCTTTCTATGAGTCCATTTATTTGCTCACAGTTTTCTTCATGCTGGGAAGGTATTATTCATTCTCTCTTTGTGGAAATCTTCCTCATCATGCCTCATGCAGCTCATGTGCTTCCTTCAAGACTTAGGTGGCAGCCACCACCTCTATGAAGCCTTCTTTGCTATTCCCAGTGAGAAATCCTCATAGTATTTTGTCCATGCATTTACCATGTTTTATTTTACTCTTCAGTCATTGGGAAATATTTGATCTTACCTGCTGGGTTGTGTGAAGCAACTAAGTGGCTCAGTGAATAGAGTGCTGGGCCTGGAGTCAGAAAGACCCCTCAGTCACTACTAGCTGCGTGACCCTGGACAAGCCACTTCACTCTGTTTGCCTCAGTTTCCTCATCTGTAAAATATTTGCCAACAAAACTCCAAAGGGAGTCACAAAGAATCAGACATGACTGAAAAAATGACTGAACAATAAACAAAACTGAGTTGTATGCTCCCAGAAGGCACAAATCATATAACAGGTATGAAGTGTTTGTTGAGTGACTGCATAAATGTTACTAATGATTCTTTGGGGAAGCTTGTTCTGACTGGGATAAGGGATTAGGCCTGGGCCTGAAATTTTCACTGGTGGACAAAAAAACTCCCTATATCAATACAGATCACCATCTGCTCTGCAACTTATTGTCATAGAGAGTAACCTAGAATGCCAGAGGCAAGAAGGGTTAAGTGACTTGCCCAGGGTCACAGAAGCAGTATGTATCAGAAAAAGGACTTCAACCTGGGATATTGAGGTCATTTTCTATCCACTACACTGCCTCTCAAGTAACTAATCGATTACTTGAGGGCAGGATTCATGTTTTTTTTGTGTCTCTCGTCTTGAATATCGAACAAGGCTGTGTGTGTAAAAAGTGTTCTGTAAATTCTTGAGAATCCTATGTGACAAAATGACCTTGATACAACTTAAAACCTCAGGCTGTTACAGCTTGTAAAGATCTTAGCCTTTCTCTGTGATTGGAGATGATGACGTGTTATTTCGTGGTGAGATATATAAAGTTGTGTTGCTATATATCTGTGTTACATTGGAACAAACTCAAGAGTCAGAGGTTTGGTGTTGTATCATTTTCAGTTGTGTCTGACCCTTAAGGATCCATTTGAGGTTTTCTTGGAAATGATACTGGAGTGATCTTCAATTTCCTTCTCAAGCTCTTTTTACAGATAAGGAAACTGAGGCAAGCAGTGGTAAGTGACTTGCCCAGGGTCATGTAGCTAGTAAGTGTCTGGGACCAGATTTGAACTCAGGAAGATAAGTCTTCCTGACTTCAGACTCAACACTCTAATCACCTTACCACCTAGAGTCATATGTAGGATTTGACTTAAAATTCTGCCTCTGACATTTATTGTGTGACTTTGAGCAAGTCCTTTCACCTTCCTGGGCCTCCATTTCCTCATCTATAAAATGAAAGGGTTGGACTAGAGGACCCCCAAGGCCCATTTTAACCCTGGGTCTATGATCCTAAGTCACATGAATGTGAAGTATTATATTGTCCTAGTGACAGATACATAAGCTATGACATAACCAATCCATCAGTCAATGATTGGGACCTTGTAAATAGGATGGTATTCTGGCAGCTGGAAGTGCTGCTGGCTCCAGAAGCAGGGGGAGGGGGCATCACCTTTGAATGGGAAGAACAGCCAGGAATTGGGTAGTTGGCAAATCTAAGGGACAGGTTTTCCAGGTTTTGTTCCGCAGACAAGCTGATGAGGCCACGTGGATGTTGCCACAGGGAATTATTTAACCAAAAGCTCAGCTGACCTCTATAGTCTAATTAAGGATATCTTAGAAAAAAAATAAAGATCCCTGCACTCTATAATTCAATGGTGAGCCTCTGTTTTTAGTAGTATTTTTATTTTGCCTCATGATCTTAAAATTGAAAGAGTAGATTCTGGAGACATGGGAATCCTGGCCCTGCTACTTTTTACTTGTGTGATCTTGGGACAATTCTCTTCCCCTGTCTAGTTCTTATTTTTGCATCTGTCAAATTAGAGAATGGTAACCAATGATCTTTAAAGGCCCCTTCTAGTGCTTAATTCTATAGTCTGATGAAAGACCTTTAAAAAAAAAAGATCCTTCATCTCTCATAAAATCCAAGAACTGGATGAGGCAGACCATCCAAGAGGTCATTAGAGGCCATGTAGTATAGTGGAGAGAGTTAGAGTCTGGAGTCAGAGGAGCTGGGCTCAATCGCACTTCTAACACTTAGTACCAGTGTAACATTGAACAAGATGCTTAGCCACCCTAGAGGTTAGTTGAGTTATCTGTAAAACGAGAGGTTGTACTAGATAACCTCTTCTAATTCCAGTTCTATAAGCTTATAGTCTAGGAAGACATTCTAGAGAAAGAAAGTCCAAGTCTAGTGGTAGTAGTAGAAAGATACAGAAGGGCCTCTGTACCTATCCCTTTACAGTACTTTCAACAGCAAGGGAGTGAAGATTAAATATAAAACAGAAGTATTAGTCAATCAACAAACATTTTATTAAGTGCCTACCATGTGATAGGCACTGGGTTGATTGCCAAGGGTAAAAAGAAAGAAAACCCCAAACTCCAGAAGATGTTTGACCCTGGGGTGTCTCTTCTTTCTTGCTGAAGAGTTCTCAGCCTCTGGGGCTCTCATTTTGGGTTCAGGTTCTCTCTGGCTCCTCCTTGGTTCATACCTGCTCCAAACATAGCTGGTACCTCCTTCTTGGAAGCTCAGTTGTCCATCTCTTGGTTCCTTCAAGCCCATGGGCTGTCTCACAGGATCCACAGCTCTCCATAGACATGACTAGCATTTAAAAAATCACTTTAGCAATCTCTTTCTCTTCCCTCCCTCTTACCATTGATTTTTCCTTTCACTTTTGCAATCATTTGTCAAGAATAGAAGATCCTTTCTCTCTAGTCTGCCCAACCTCATATTGGTCAATTTCATCTGGATATATGAGGCATCCTCCCCTATTCTCACCTAGGGATGTAGGGATAGATCTAGTATTAGTGTCTTGGCACGAGTGCATACACATACACACACACACACACACATGCCTTTGTCTTTATTCTTACTCTGCTCTCCTAAATCTGTTAGTTTGCTGTCAAAGGAAAGAGAACTTGATGGCAAGCCAGGAGACCCGGGCTCTTCTACACCTGGCTCTGCCTCTAACTTGCCTTATGTTCTTGGGCAAGTCACTTCTCTCTGGGTCTGTTTCTTCATATGTAATCTGATTAGCTAATCTAGTCCCTCTTGCTTCAAACTGCCTGCAAACCTACTGCAAAATCTTCCCTCAATGTCTAGAAAGCTACAATATCGCAAATACCACAAGTCGATAATCCTAGAAGTAATATCGAATGTTACCTTGTTCAGAGGGGACTCTCTGGTGTGAGGGTTTGCTGAGCCCTTTTCAGAGCTGTTCATCCACCTTTAGTATCCACCTTCACCCCACTCTCGCCTGTAGCTCTAAGAAGCTGTAGTTTGCACAAGTGGCCACATCCCAGTAAAACCATCTTGGCAGATAGGTTAAACCGGTTTGAGGGTAATTGACAGATCTCAAACCCATTGCTGAGTTAGGGATGTTTACCCCAAGCATGTGAAAACTTCCTCAAGAAGAATGGGGTAAAGGTGGCTGATGTGGGTACTATGGAGTGCTTAGAGCTTGGTCAGACATTGAAGATGCCAAAGTCACCCACTGCATCAGTCAACCTGATTTTTATCTTGCCAATGGACTTTAATGATGTCAAGAAGAGAGAATAAGACTGATAACTGTGCAACTCTGCCTCACTTAAATCTAATTCACCCACAAGTCAGGAGGTCACCCTGTGATGTCACTGGGTAAAAATGGAGGATAAACAACAACTACATGCCAGGTATCTTCCAGGTGACTAACTAGTCTCTTAAAATCCCTTCTGCTGTCAGCATTTCTGAGATGCTATATCACTGTTATGGATCAGTTCCTCAGGTAGGGGGGGGCAGGGCCCAGCTTGAATTTTGATATCCTTCTCAACTCCTCAACAGGATGTGCTCCCAAAAATCCCTGTTCAGATAAAAAAAAAAAAACAACCCAAACCACAACTCTTATTAACCAGTTCGTTCCCATGGAGGAAGGAAGGAAACAAACATTTATTAAGTACCTCTATGTTCCAGGCACTTTGCAAGTATTATCAAATTTGATCCTCTCCACAATCCTGGGAAGTAGACATTATATCCCCATTTACAGTTGAGGAAACTAAAGCAGACAGAGATGAGCTGACTTATCCAGTATCATGTGGCTGGTAAGTTGTTGTTTTTCCAGTCATTTCAGTCATGTCCAACTTTTCATGCCCCCATTTGGGGTTTTCTTTGTGAAAATAACTAGAGTTGTTTGCCATTTCCTTCTCTAGCTCATTTTATAGATGAGGAAATGAGGCAAAGAAGGTTAAGTGACTTGCCCAGGGTCACAAGGGTAGTAAATATCTGAAAGCAGATTTTAACTCAAGAAGATGAGTCTTCCTGACTTCAGGCCTGGCATTCTATCCATTATGCTACCTAGTTGTCCAGCTGGTAAGTAACTATGGCCAAATTTGAACTCAGGTGTCCTTGATTTTGAGCCTAGCACGTTACATCCATTGTACTACTTAGCTGCCCATGTGAGACATCAGGAAGGCAGAGGTGAATTCCCTAAAACTGTTATGGATGTGAGTTCAATAAGGATACTACTGGCCCTTACCACTGTTTATCTCAGGGGAAGCTTCATTCCAAGCACTTTCTTGGGAACATAAGCCCTAGAATCATTGAATGTCAGTGCTGGAAGGAAACTTATAGCCATACACCAACTAAATTTTGAGGAAACTGAGATTCATAGAGGAACAGTGGATTTCTCAAAGTTATATGCAAGGAAATGGCAGAGGCAGGGCCAGAATCCAGGTTTCTTGGATTCCAGTCTAGTGCTTTTCCTTCTGCCTCTAATGTTTCTGCAGTTTCTGCTGTAGAAATTGATTCATCCCTGGGAGCAAAAGGTTCTTCCCATTGACTCCACCCCAATCTCAAATTTCAAAGCCTAGATCCTGCCTAAAAATCTCATGTAGAGCTGGAGGGGTCCCTGGAGAGCATCTAGTCTAACCTCCTTATTTCACATATAAGGAAACTGAGACTCAGAGAGGTAAAAAGACTTTTGTAGTCTGCCCCAGCATTCAAACTCAGGTTCAAGTTGAATGCACTTCCCACTTTTTCCATCATCTTCCCTTGCAGGAATAATCCTGCCATAGCTGTTTCCATCTAAATGTAGCTCCCTCTTACACTTCAGTCAGATGTATGTCCTGGCCCCTTCTCACCTCCCATGGATTATGAATAAGGTAGAAGTAACTAACAGCTGGCCTCGCCATGTGGGCTGGAAATTTTGCTCACCATGCCAAAGCTGTGAGCTGCTCCTGTCCCCAGCATATGCACACGCCCCGTCACTCGAACACTCACTTACTCATGCACATGCTCATGTAACGTTACACATATTGTCCACCCACATGCACATACAACTTCACGCACATATTCATGCACAGCACTCCGACATCAATAAATCAATCATCCAGCATTTTAAGGACCTTACAATGTGCCAGGCATATTATGAGCCAGGAATACAAGTATACAAAAATGGAGCAAAAGAAAAACTTAGGTGTGCTTCAATGTGTTCAGAGGAAGGCAACCAGGATGATGGGAGGACAAGATAATTTGTCATAAGAACACCTGCAGGAAATGGTTTTTTTTTTAGCATTGAGTAAAGAAGTAAGAGAAGGTGATAATTCTGTTCTAGCATCCATGTCATTGAAAGACAATGTTAAAAGACTAGGGGAGGCTCCCTGAGCTGAACTTTAAAGACTGGGTAGTGAGTGGTATGTGTCATGGAAGGGCCATGGGAATTCCAGGCATAGAAAATAGTTTACACAAAGACACAAAAGCAGACTATCCAATTTAGGTTAAACCTAGATCATTTTGAGATGAATGTTATGAGATTAAGAATGGAAAGGTCCAGTGGTTGTGGTTAAATGCCATGAGCAGAGGAGTCTGAACTTTATTCCTTAAGCACTGGGGAGCCATTGCAGGTGAGTGAGTGATACCATGAGTATAGCTAACATTCACGTAGTACTTTAAGGTTTCCTAAGTGCTTTACCTAGTTGTCTCTTTTGGTCCTCACAAGAATCTGTGAGGCAGGTGGTATTATTATGATGCCCATTTTACAGATGAGAAAATTAAAGATGAGAGGTTAAGTGACCTAGCCAGGGTCAAACAGTAAGAGGTAGGATTTGAATGCAGATATTTCTGACTCCAAGTCTAATACTCTTTTTTTCCTATGCCTCCTGGATGTTCATAACTAGATTCACTTCAGTGGTATTGTAATCTCTTCAACATAGTTACTCCCTCCAGTGATGCAAATTTTAGCCCATCATGTGTTCTCATTCCCTGAGACTTTTGTCCATCTCCTATAAATTCTCTACAGTGTGTTCTCCCATTGTCCAGGGAAACTTCCTCTAAGCCTCTTAACATTTCATGGATACCAATAAAGCATGTGGGCTCTTCACTAGCTCGTTCCTTGCTCTCAGTCCATGACCAGCCTACCTCCTTTTCCAATCATACATTTCTTTAATGACATCCCTCATGACAATTCTCCTGTTGCAGCCTACTCAGGCCCATCATGTACCTCTCTCTATTGCCCTTTCATTGACCCACAACTTTAATTCATTAGAGACTTTGGTATTCCATAACTCAGCCAGAAAACCAGCTAGACATAAGGAAAGTAAGTCTGGAAACCATGTGAAAGATGAACTGGAAGGGAGGGGGAAAGAGGAGAAGCAATAAAACTGTTCTTGCAATGGTGTAGATTGAATGGAGCATAAAGTCCTTTGTTTGACATTCAAGGCACTTCACAATCTTCCTACCTAACCAGTCTCTTAAATTCTCCCTTCTTCCACATAGCCTATGATTCAACCTAAGCAGCCTGCTTGGTCTTCTATGCACTTCATCCTGCAACTACCATGATGTCCCTCATGTCTGAAATGCCTTTCCTCCTCACCTCCACTTCTTAGAATCTTTGGCTTCCATCAAGAATCAGTGAAAATATCACTTTCTGTAGGAGGATTTTCCAAGTTCCCAGAGGAAAGAGAGTCTTTTCCTCTAAGGTTACCTTCCATATACTCTATAAGTATTTTTAATTTATATATTACCTTCCCTATCAGAATATGAATTCCATGAGAGTAAGGACCATGTTTGCTAAACCATTGTTTAGCACAATGCCTGTTACACTATATATACTCAATAGCTTGCCAACTGACTGATAATTAGTACCTATGATATACTAATGCCAGTAGGAAGAGAGGTGATAGAATAAATTCAAGAGCTATTGTGGATGTAAGATAGACTGAACTTAGAAACTGATTGGATATGAAAGGAGAAGGAGAGAGAGGTACATGATGGGCCTGAGTAGGCTGCAACAGATTACAAGTGAAGAATTATTGAGGAGAATTGTCATGAGGGATGTCATTAAAGAAATGTATGATTGGAAAAGGAGTTAGGCTGGTCATGGACTGAGAGCAAGGAACGAGCTAGTGAAGAGCCCACGAAGAGCCCACAAAGAGCCCACAAAGAACCCTATGGGAGTTTTGAATATGAGAAACTAGAAAAATGATGGTACTATTGACAGAAATAGTCATCAGAAGCAAGAGAAAGATAAAAGAGAGAAAAATAAAAAACTTAGTAATGGACATGTTGATTTGAGGTGCCAGTGGGGCATCCAAATAGAAGTGTTTTGTAGACTTCTAAAGATGAGGATCTAGAGCCAGGAGAGAGGCCAAGGCTGGAAATACAGATGTGGAAGTCAATTACTCTAAAATGATAATTGAAGATTTGTGTGTGAATGGTATTGTCCAAAGCCAGGATCTGTTAACGTGTGTGTGTGTGTGTGTGTGTGTGTGAGCACATTAATATAACATTTTGGTATTGTATTTCAATAAAATTGGCTTCATTTGAAATCTTATGTATTTTATTTTACACCTTCAAAAACATTGTTTTGAGAAGATGTTCACAGATTTCACCAAAGGGGATTCATGATACAAAGAGCTTAAGAATCCTTGGTCTAGGGAGAGAAACAGTGAAAGTGTGTAGAGAGACAAAAGCAGAGACCCAGTGCTTGAGAAATATCTCTCTTAAGGAATAAAGAAGAGGAGTAGGAAAGGAGATGGTGAAGATGCAGTTAGAGTCAAGAGGATAGACAGCCCAGTAATACCTTCTTACCAAGGGAAATGAAGGAAGAGAGCAGAGAGGTCTACAATGTTTAATACTTTGAGAGGTTAAAGGCAACAAGGCCTGATGAAATGCCTTGGGAGTTGTAGATTAGGAGGTCATCAATGGCTTTAAGAGTGAGGTTTCCCTGGAAAGACTTTTATGAATTGATGCTGAGTGAAGTGAGCAGAACCAGGAGAACATTGTATACAGTAACAGCCACATTGTGCACATTTGATAGACTTAGCCCTTCTCAGCAATGCAAGGACCTAAAACAACTCCCAAAGACTCATGATGGAAAATGCCATTCATATCTTGACAAAGATATGGAGTCTGAATGCAGATTAAAGCAGACCATTTTCTTTTTTTGTTTTGTTTTTTCTTTCTCATGGTTCCTCCCATACATTCTAATTCTTCTATACAAAATGCCTAATGTGAAAAAATATGTTTAATAAGAATGTATATGTAGAGTCTGTATCAGATTGCATGCCGTCTTGGGGAGAGGGGAGGGGAGGGAGGCAGAGAAAATTTAAAACTTTTGGAAGTGAATGTTGAAAACTAACAATAAATTTGTTTAAAAAAAATTTTTAACTGTAAAAGAAGAGTGAGGTTTCAGGGTAAGGTGAGAGGAATATGGAGGTAACTGATGGACTTAGAGTCAGGAAAACCTGAGTTTGAATCCTGTCTAAGCCACTTCCTAATGGTTTGATCCTGGACAAGCAACTTGGCCTCTTTCATTGGTAAAAATGAGAATAAGAATAAAACCTACTTCCCAGGGTTGTTGTGAGGTTCAATTGAGATGACATGTGTAAAGAACTTTGTCAACCTTAAAGGATCATATACATACTAGCTGTGTTATTGCTGGTGAGGATGTTGTTGTTGATAGACTGAGGAGGAAGGAGGCAATCAGAAAGTGAGGACATTAAGGAATGGTTTTAGGCCAATTTAGATAAATCTTCTTGGATGGAGCTCAAGGGTAGGTCTGTTTCAAGGAGGAGTTGTGGGTCCCTGCAGGATTCTAAGCTAAATTAAGCCTCTGGATTAATTTCAAATCAACTCTATGTTGAAATGGTGGTAAAACTGACTTTGAGAAGAAAGATTTCACTGGAGTTGGACTAGAGAGAGCCCTCATAGGTTAGAGGTGCTTTACCATGGGGGAAATTTAGGCATATTGAGGAGTATGATTTTCATTTTCCTTTCTCTGAGGCCAAGAAGGGGCATAAACTCATCATAATTCCAGCCTAAGTTGTAGGATCTTTTCATCCCATAGGGTTCCAGATGTGACAAAGAGTTCAAAAAAACAAAAGAAGAGAATCAGAAGCATGGCCATGTAGTATAGTAGGAAAAAGAGCAAAAGAGTTGGAGTAAAACAAAAACATGAATGTAAGCTGTTCCCTATATTACATGTTTAACTTCTCAGGACTTTTACAGCTCTAAGCCCTATGACCCTGTGAGTAAATGACAATCTCAGGAAGTGTTTCACCAGTATTCCAGTTTGGCTGGAGCCTAAGATACATAAGGCTGGAAATCCAAGGAAAGAGATGAATATATGGATTTGAACCAGATTGTAGAAAGTTTTGAATTCAGAACTAACGAGTTTGGATTGTATTTCCTAGGTAATAGGGAATCATTAATGGTTTTGAGCAGGAGAGGAACATGACCCAAGGAGATTACTTTGGTAATAATAGGATTGAAGAGGGGATAAGCAAGGACAGGAACATCAGTTGGGAGATTAGTACAATAGTACAAATGAGAGGCAATGAGGCCTCAGTCACATTGTTGGCAGTTGGAGTAGAAAGGAAGGGGCAGATATGACAATATTTCAGAGGCTGATATGTTAGGATTTGACAAGTAACTGGATAAGAGTTGGAGGGAGAAAAAAAAGGAAGAGTCAAAGATTACTGTGGTTTTGAGCCTGAATATCTGAGTACTATGGACAGAAATAGAAAAGGACCATTTGGGGAAGAAATATGATGAATTGTGTTTAAGTGGTTAGTATGACATCTATGTGGATGTGTAATTAGAGCATTGGGAAAACTGTGAAAAAGGAGATATAGATTTGAGAGGAATCCATTTAGAGGTAATAATTGAAGCCATGGGATTGAGTGACATACAAGAGAAAGAAAGGAGCAAAGAGAGTGGAGAATTTCCAAATGTTGGGAACATCCATTCTTGGATGTATCTCAAGTGTAGGTCTGTTTCAAGTAGAGAATTCCCAAAGACAGCACCTTTGGAGGAAGGTGACACTTGGATTAGAGGAAGGAGAGGGACAGATAAAGAAATCCCAAAAGGAGGCATTCAGAGAGATAGGTAGGGGAAGGATAGTGTGCTGAACTTGAAGTTAGGAAAACCTGGTTTCAAATCCCGTCTCTGGTACTTGCTAGCTGTGTGATCCTGGGCAAATCAATTAACCTCTCATCCTCTTATCTCCATCTGTAAAATGAAGAGCTTGGACTATTTGGCCTTTAATGTCTTTCCTAACTCTAAATCAGGGGTTCTAAATATGTAGTGTGTGTGTGTGTGTGTGTGTGTGTTTATGTGTGTATGCACACAAGTGTGCCATAGACAACTTTGTAGTCTGGTAAAGCCTATGAACTTCTCAGATAATGTTCTTAAAACATAAAACATAATGCATAGGATCACAAAGTAAAGACAATTATATTGAAATATAATGGCAATTTTTTTTAAAAGAACTGCTGTACATCTGTGATTCTATGAACTGAGAGAGCAATGACATGAAAGTCAAGCGAGAAGAAAATATAATGGAAAAAGAAGTGATGATCAGTGTTAAATGCTTCAAAGAGATCAAGGAGAATGAAAACTGAAGAGAGGCTTTTGGATTTGGAAGTTGGGAGGTGATTGGTGACCTTTGAGAAGGCAGTTTCCATGGAGTGGTGGGGGATGAAAACCATGCTGCATGGGGAGGAGGATGGAGTGGGTGGCTAGGAAGTGAAGACAGTAAATGTTAACCACAGTTCATAGAAGTTTAAAAATGAAGAAAAGAAAAGAGACAATACTGTAAGGAAGGATCAGGTTCAAGGGAAGTATACACTGAACCATGGTCTTCAATGACAGTAACATCTGTAATAGTTTTAAGGTTCGTTTTCCCCCCTGAATCATAACTGAAAGAGCAGAACTCTGTATTCAGTGAGCATGGTTAGGATTATTTGTGTCTAAACTTTTCACCTTATCCTTGTCTGCATTGAAACTCATCTATGACTTTCTTGCCTACTTGTGCTGTCTTGTGAGATCTTGCAGATTATCACTGTTGGTTTGGCATTTCACTATTCCCAAAAGTTTGAGAGCCATCTGTGAATCTGGACAAGACCCTGTTCACTTTCTTCCAGGTACTTTATAGAAATGTCATGTCCATGTACCAAACTGTGCAACTTCACATTTTACTCTCCTCCATTCAGAGAAATGATCTCATCTGTGTCTGTGTTGTGTTCGCCTCTGCACCAAAGCTCCCAATGAAGGTAAACTGGTTGAGGGTCAGTGACCAGTCATCCCCACATGATATTAACTGTACACAAGCCAGTTTCCCATCTACCCCCTCAAAAAAACACCCAAACCCAATGCTTCATTCTGCTCCATGGTGATTTTTTTGAGGGAATGGGTGGGTTAAGGAACCTTGTTGAAGACCTTCTGAAATTCTAAATCAATTACATCCACTAGTTCTCTTTTATCTAAGTTGCTATTTCCTGCCTCAAAGAACTCTAATAGACTGGTCAGACGTGATTTCTCCTTACAGAACCCATAGTGCCTTTCTCTCAGTAGGTTATATTTGCTTAAGTGTTCAGTGATCCAACTCTTTATTATAGATTCCACCAGTTTGCACAGTATGGAAAGTGAAACTCATTAGTTTGTAGTTGCCAAGTCTTCCCCCTCCCTCATTTTTCTTAGAGATGTAAGTCACATTGGTAACCTGCTGGTTCTCTAGCATAGTGGCCATTTGGAATGAACCGCTACATGTCTTGGCCCAATTGTTTCCCAATTTCACCCTTGAGTTCCTTCAAAACTCTCAGGTGGATAGCACCCAGTCATGGTGATTTCTCCATATGTGGAGAGGCTCATGCATCATGGGGTCTGAGCCCTCGGACACAGTACCCACAGAGCAGACTGTTTGATGGGAGGGATGGGGAGGAGGATAGTGGTATGCTTGACAAGCACTGGGCAGACCTCAGGATCACATGCAGAGCAGGGCTTCTGTGCTAGGGAATTTCCTCCCCATACCAGGGAATTTCTCCGTCTTGCCTGTCGATGTTGGAAGAGTTTATCTTGTCATTGAGCTGCACTGTCTGCTGATTTATCTCTGTCCAGGGGAGTAGGGCCCAGCTGCAGACAGCAAACATATTGAGTAAATTCCTAATGAACTGATTACTCAGCTTAGCATTTTAACTGCTGCATTAAGCATCCTCTCACCCTCATAAACATGTTGAACTACTGAAGGGATTATGGCTTCCAGGCCAGCCACTGTGTCACTGGGAAAAATTAATCCCAAGATTTAATCAAAGACAAACCCACAAATGACTGGAGGGCCATGGGCTTTTCCTCTCTGTCTGTCTTCTGAGCACAAAGCCCAGGAGAAATGGTCCAGGAATTCTTAGACTTCAGAATGGAAATGACCTTGAAAGCCAGGCTAGTCCATTCCTCTGCTTCTGCACAGGGTCACACTCAGACCATCCTGGACAGGTGGTTGTAAAGAATAATAGTAACAATAATAACAGTAGACATTTATATGGTGTTTTATGGTTTTACATATATTATCTCATTAGATATATTGCTTTGAGGCAGTAGATTCACTATTCTCATAGGCAAAGGTCCCCAGCTCAGCTAAGGCTGGTTTCTTCTACAGGAGCATCTACCCAAGAGGAGAACAATCAATCAGCAGCATTTATTAAAGGTCTACTAGGTGCCTGGTATTGTGCTGAGTGCTAAGAATACAAAGAAAAAGTCTCTTTCCTCAGATTCTATAGAGGGAGATAGAACTTTTAAGGCCTTTATTGGACAAAGTATCTCAGTACAGGCCTGAATGGAGCAGGGCATGACAGATAAGAATGACCATAACTGTCTGCAAAACTTTGGTTTATGCTTTCCTTATGCTTTACTTACCTTAACTTCCAGACCTTCTTCAGTAGGGTTTGAACAGTCAACTATATCTACCTGGGGGACTTCCCCAAGTCTTCCCTTCAATTTCTGTTCAATAAACATGGATTAAACACTTTCTGTTTACCAAGGCACTAAGGAGGGGTGCAAAGATAAAGTTGAAACAGTCCCAGTACTCAAGGAACTTGCCTTCTTTGAGAGCTAAGGTATAGAAGTGAGAACAACACATAAACAGATAAGTAAAGGCAAAATATATTGAAAGTAAACATAACATATCCATTTATTTTATTTTGAGGAGGAGTGCTAACAATTGGGGAATAAGAAAAACCCTTATGAGGAAGGTAGCACTGAGATGAGCCTTAAAGGGAACTGGGAATTTCATGAAGTGAATGTGAAGAGCGAAGGCATTCCAAACTTGGGGGACAGCCTGTGCAAAAGCATGGAGTTGGGAGGTGGAATTCTCTGTACAGAAAATAGCAAAGTCTAATTAAGCTGAAACATGTGAAGGAGAATAATGTGAAATAGTATTTAATTGGATACGGATTGTGAAGACACTTAAATGCCAAATGTGTTTTGTATTTTGTCCTAGAGGTGCTAGGGAGCCAGTTAAGGTTTTTGAGTAGGAGAACTGACATGTCAAACCCAGGCATATCCCCACTGTAGAAGATCTGTTTGTATTTTGCAGGTTCAGAGGTATCAATGACTAGGGTATACTGCTGCCTATTTGTTTTTTAATCCATGCCTCAATTTTCAGTCCATGCCTTAATTTTTAGTCCATGCCTTTATTTCCTCTGGCCTGTATGTACTCTAGTAACTTCCTAACTAATCTACTCATTTCCAGTCTCTCCCCCATTCCAATCCATTTGATGTTCTTCCACCAGATTAGGCATCTTAAAGCACAGATCCAACCATGTCAATCTGCTCAAAATAAATGTTTGTTGACTTTTTTAAAAAAATCAAATTGAATTTGAGATTTACCTTTCCTAGTAGACTGAAATCTTGAAGTCAAGGCTTCTGTTTTATTCTTGTTTTTCCCCATAGCTCCTAACTCAGTGCTAGGCACATAGTAAATGATCAAAAAATATCCGTTGAATGAACGAATGGTTACTTAATTGAATGTGAGGTTGAAACCAATCTCTTCACAAGGGGAGACTGTAAAGAACACTGAACCCATCACCACCCACTATTGAAAGTATTTGCATTTACTGACATATGAACCACATGCTAACTTTTGTCCATCCCTGTGGGAAGACTGAGCTTGTTTCTGTTAATGAATAGAGTTAAGTGTGACACATTTAAGTGGTAATGGATAAGCAAGCGGCCCAGAGAGGTTGTTCAGCTCTAGCTAAAGGAGAAATCCAAGTAAAAAGAAAAAAGTTCACATACTGGAGGTAAAAAGAGAAGAACAGTATGGGGAATAAATCAAAACACTTGCAGAGAAACAAGGCATCTGGAGAGACCTATTACTTCTCATAGACTCATGGTCTCATAGACCTTGAGGGATCTTAGGACTCTAGTCAAATCTACTAATTTTATACATGAGAGAACTGAGGCCCAGAGAAGCTAAATAAATTTTCCAAATGAGAACCACTCATTCCCAACCCAGTGTGCCACAGTGTGCTACAAGAACAAGGCTGACCTGGAATATCATTTGACCTAAGCCTTGGTAGAACCAGACTACCACTGGAGCTCAGGAAAAACTCAGACTGCTCCAGGACTAAAGTAGCTAAGCATACAACAGAAATGGTTTCACATAGATCCATGGAGTTCTCTGAATGGGAATGGACTACTCTAGTGAGAATAAACTACTCTTATGTGAATGGTCAGAAACTTCCAGAGACAAGGGAATTTGTTAAAATTTAGAATCACTCAGAGCATAGAATATCAACATTGGAAGGCACAAACTAACAAGACTTCCCAGTCTAAACATCTTATTTCACAGAGTAGGGGAACTTAGGCCTTAGGGGGAATGAACTGACTAACCCAAGGATATACCAGTCTTCTTTAATTGGATGGAACAAGACTATGGTAATTAACAGACATAATTTTGTTGATTAATTGTAAACACTTTATTCACCAACTGGTATCAATTTTTTTTTATTACTAACAGAAAGACAGTGTGGTATAATGCTTTTTTATTTAGTCAAATCTGATTCTTCATGGTTCTGGGGCCATACTGTCCCTGGGGTTTTCTTGCCAAAGGTGCTGGAGTGGTTTGCCATTCATTCTCCAGTGGATTAAGGCAAAGAGAAGTTAAGTGATTTCCCCAGAGTCATACAGCTAGTAAGTTTCTGAGTGGTATAATAGATAGAAAGTTGGCCTCAAATTCAAAAACGCCAGGCTTCATTCGTGTATTGCCTCTGATGCATTCTGACTGAATGGCTCTGGGCAAGCCATTTCATTTTCCAGTGGCCCAGTTAATTCTCTACAACTATTACTAGCTGCTAATTAGATACTCATCTGCATTGGTAGAGGAAGTATGTTCACTAGGAGATCTCCATAACAATGAAATCACATGTGTGCCTTCCCAAACACATCCAAATCCCCAAAAGGGTAATGATGCTATTTCAACATTTCAGAGATCTGTGATTTTGTCAGTATGGATGTTTCCCTCATTAACACAAATCACAACCCTTCTATGACTCAGCAGTCTTTGACAGACATAATTGTAGAAAATTTCATCACTCTTTGGCTAACCAGATGATGAACTCCCAACCTAGTCAGTCTAGACCTTGGACAACAGATTACAAGCCACCACCAACCTCAAGTGTGAAGCCTTTCCAGCTTTATAGGATCTTTAGGCTTGTGCTGTACTGACCCAGTCTTCTAGCACCTGGGTCTGGCCATGAAGAGAAATCCAAGGAGGGATTTGGTGGAAGAATGGTAATAAGGCTATTGCTTTGTAAAATGTTTTAAATAATACAAAGGGAGGCAAAATGGTGTAGTAGATAGATAGAGCAGACCTCAGAACCAGGAAGATTCAGGTCCTGCCTCTGAGACATCTTGGCTTTGTGGCACTGGGAAAATCACTAACCTTCTGAGTTCCCCTGCTGATTCTCCAAAGTTACAAGCTGTAGAACAGTTACAAGTCTGCATTGATGGAGGGAGCTTCCTTAACTAGAATTCTCCATTCCAACGAAATAGACTTGGACCAAAAGCAAAACAAAACAAAACAACAAAATAAAACCCAATAACCACAGAATAGAAACATGCACTAATGACTCACAATTATTTTGAATCTTTGTAATGTCCATTAACACCTGACGAGACTCTGAAACTTTATCTACATATGCACATATTAGCACTGAAGCATGTCTTCTTCAATATTGATACTATACCATTGACAGTTCTTCAGAAGTTTACCAAGTCATCCCACTTCTTCACCAAAGTAACTCAGTACTGTCTTTGAATTGCCAGGTCCTCCCATCCCATCTCTGATTCTTCCTACCTCATTACTAGCTGTATCATTCTATGGCTATTTTTATACTTTTGGTGGTTTCACAGATATAATCTGACTGCTCTCTAACATATAGCCTTCTCCTACCCTGTCTTCTTAGATACACTCTCGCCCCCCAAAGCAGAAATCCTTAAGAATGGGAAATATGGAGGGAGAATGAATTCTATATTTCTAATGCAGACTTTTCTGGATTGTTACCTTATCTGGATGCTCATTTTGGTTGAATACCCTATTTAGGAGGCAAGACAAATCACAGAGGTAGGGAGTAAAACAGAGGAATCATTGGGAGGGGAGTAATTGAGGAAGAGGGAACTAAAATAGAAAGACCATTGTAGAAGAATACAAAAGAAGACAAAACAAATAAGGGAAAAATTGAGAAAGGAAGGGTAAATGGAGAAGAAAACATTGAGATGAAAAGAAATTGAGGCATGAAAAGAGAGAAGAAAGAAGGAGGAGAGAAAAAAATCAAGAAAAATGTGTGAGAGAAAAAAGAATGATGAAATAAAAGAGGAAAAGAGAGATGGAGGAGAAAAAAAAGGTATGGAAAGAGATGGAAGAATGGAAAAAAGAGAAAGATAGAGGCAAGAAGAAATGGAAGGAGGAGAAAAGGGAAAGAAGGAGTGAGATGAAGGATAGGAGAGGGCAGGATGGAGGCAGAGAAGAAAGGGAAGGATAGAGATTGAAAGGCTTCTCTGGACAGTTATGTAAACAGGAATCCAGAATAGAGTGGATTCCCAGAATCAGGCAAGGTATTAGGCAATAACCAATATGCCAAGCAGGCTGAGACTAGTAAGGTTCAAGGCACTATTTGGGGAACAGGTCATAGGCATACCTGACAGGCTAGAGGCAGAGGTCAGATTTCAAAAAGAGCATTGCAGCACCACGGATAGCTCCCTATTTGTGCTGCTACTCCCAACATTGGCTTAGTGGTTCCTGAGACTTTTAATCATTGGTCATCCAGGACTGTTGATTGATTGGCTTTTAGGTCAAAATCTATGGATCTCAAAAGGAACTTATTAGATGAAGGTGAGTTCTTATACTTTTTTGGTAGAGGGCCAAGTTTATTCACCAAGAGTCATATCTGCCACGCTAAAAGGGAGCTCACTGGGGATGGTGGGGGGGAAGGGGGGATGGGTTGGGGAGAGAGGTATTATTCCTAGGTCCCAAAGACAGTGGGTTAGCCCCTGAGGAGGAGGCACTGATTTCTTTATCACAGTTTTCAAACTTCTTTCAAGGCTGGGGCAGGAGCAAGTACCCTTATGTATAGAAACAAGGGAAAGAGATGGAGGAGAAAACAGAAGACAAAAAGGAAAAGGGAAAGAGTGAGGACTTGTCACCTGGTTTCATTCCAATTCCACTTGAGTGTCCCTGGTAAACCTGAAGCCACTAAGGGATCTTATTAGTGTCACTTATTTGACTGCATGATACCTTTTTTCTTATTTTTTTTCCTTCCTCTGAAATTTTATATGAAGGGCTGAGCTTCTCCACATCTATCTTCAGTAGGAACATTTAAGTAGGGGCCAATAGGAATGGATTTAGCCAAGAGAAGAAAAGAGGAAGCTAGTGCCTAGGGAGCAGAAGAAGGCAGTGGGGGGAGCAGTTTGGACTTGAGGTGGAAGGAAGGGTATAGTCTGCTGAGGCCAGTGGAGATAGTTCAGTTCTAACTTCAAGCGTTACCCTAGCAACCACTGATCCTCAACATCTTTGGGAAATAAATAAATAAGTAAGTTTAGGGTTGGTTGGGTTATTTTTTCTTCTTTTTGTCTTTTCTTTTTCCTATTGCCAGGAGGAGAAGCTGGGATCTTGGGCAAAGCCTGGGGTGCAGCAGGCAGGCAGGCAGGCCGGCTGTCTTCAGCAGAATCCCTGCTGTGAACTAGGAGGATGTGATTAAATAATGAGGGGGCCCCACAGCTAAAGAGAAAGACAGCTCATTCCCTGCCAGATCCCAGGGTTTTTCCATGGAGACTCCAGCCAAGATTCAGTAGCACCATTCACCCTTCCCCTATATAGACCTTTTATCTAGTTTGGGGACTTTAATGATAATTTTTTTCCAGGAGTGTCTACCAACAAGGAAAGAACAGAGACATCTCTGAGGGGGTCATCCATGTAAATCAGGCAGGGCTGAAAAGGAATAGACTTAAGTTTCTGGGAGGGGGGAATATGGGTAGAGGAGAATATGGGTGACTACTTAAGAGTTTTATTATTTCATTACAACTTCTGACCAGCTGCCACCGATAGGCAGATAGGTAGGAGAGCCCTGAGAAGGTCACTATTCTTCCCCTGACCCTCCCATCCCCTGCCTCTGACCACCATTCTTGCTTTCAATGCAGTATGCAAAGCCATCACCTAGGGAAGCAACTCCCGTGGAGAGGAGACCAAGTGTCCCCACCAGCTGCCAACTGAATGCCACACACAGGACAAGTAAACCAACTTAAGCTGAAAGAGCAGGGCACTCTGGGGGAAAGACTGGAGAGCCAGGTGCTAGGCAGGTAGCACTACCACCACTATCTTGACAGGCATCTCTCCTCAAACCCTGAACCCAGGAGCCCCCGAGATAGTGATACTAAATAAATAAGCATCAGAGAATGGTCACTAACATCTGCTTTGCTGCTGTGCCCTGAGGACCATGGGACCTTTCCATCTGACTCACCATCAGAATGTGAGCTCCTAGAAAGCAGATTGTGTCTTGGTTTTCAGTGTGTATCCCTAACACTTAGCACAGTGCTTTGCACATAGTAAACACCTAATAAATGTTATGTTTGTTAATTTATTCATTCATACAGACAAGAATAGACACCTCTTCCAGAAATGTCTCCCTTTCCTGCTGGTTGAGGATTAAAATTCTCTAAATTTAGGACAAAGATGTTATTTAAAGAGGAAATTTTAAACAGGAACAAACATTTATTAAGTGCTTACCATGTTCCAGACACTCTACTAACTTATGAGAATACAAAGATAAAAAGGGAACAGTGCTGGCCCTCAAAGAGCTTACATTCTGCCTGGGAAGACTACACATGCCTATATAGATACATATAGAAAAGAGACACAGTGGTGGTGGGGGAAGTACGAGACGGGTGGTACTAGCAACTGAGAGAGATCAGTAAAGGTTTCATGTGGAAGGTGATATCTTTCTCCAAGGAAAGGGTTCACAATGACTAAAATTCATACTGAGTTATCAGTAGCTGGTGCTGTACCTTTCTCAAGAGAAGGTATATTGGCAGAAGGGAGAAAGGGGAAAATTACAGTGCATCTGGAGTTTTTTTTTCTTTCCCTGATATACATTTTTATACTCTTCTACATTTCCCACTGCATTTTCCCCCTCTTCCCCTCCCAAAGAGCAATCCAGTATAATACAAACTAAATAAAGGAAAGGAAAAAGCTTAGCATAACTAAAAAAAATCAGCATCTTATGCAGTGCTCCATACTCATGGTTCCCTGTCTCTGTAAAGAGTCACGAATAGGGGAAGATATCTTCTCATATCTTTTCTTGGGGTCATACTTAGTCTTTATCTTTTTTTTTTTACAGCATTTAAATTCTAGTGGATTGCTTTTATTTTTCTCCATTTATATTGTCATAGCTTTGTTTTTTCCCCTAGTTCTGCTTGCTTTACCTTGCATTAGTTCATACATTTTAGGGGAGAATCAGAAGGTTCTATGGCGGGTTGACATGGAAGTAGGGGAGGGGAAAAGAATGCCAAAAGGAGAGGTAGGAGGCACTATTTCTTCATTTATTCAACAAAAACTTATGTTAACTTTCTTTTATGTGGAGAACATTTGTTAGGCATGGGAGGGAATATGAAGTTTAAGTATGTCACAATTTCCACCCAACTGGAACTTTCACCAACACAGCTAGTATTACAGACACTGATAGTGGCACAGTGGATAGGGATTGGGTCTGGAGTCAGGAAGACCCAAGTTCAAATCCAACCTCAGATACTTACTAGCTGTGTGACTCTGGGCAAGGGACTTTACCTCTGCCTCACTTTCCTCAACCACAAAATGGGAATAATAATAGCACCTACCTCAGGGGTTTGCGTAAGTATCAAATGAGTTAATATTGTAAAAATGCTTAGGCGTAGTGCCTGGTACATGGTAGATACTTGATAGATGCTCGTTTCCTTCCCTTCCCTTATACTGCAGAAAGCAAACTTTGATAACATACCGGGGTCAAATACCAGCACCAAACTTTGGAAACTATATTTTTGTCCCTAGACGGCAAGTATTGTGCCATTTGTATAGAACTTAAGGTCCGGGAAATGCTTTATAAACATTTTCTCATTTTATCCTCCAAAAGTGCTGGGAAGTAGGTGCTGTTAATATCCTTATCTTACAGGCAAGGAAACTGATGCAGAGAGAGATTAATTGATTTTCCCAGGGTCACATAGTTCATAAGTCTGAAGCTGGGTTTGAACTCAGGTCTTCCTGAGTCCAGGTCCATCTCCATCGTTCTGTCCAGCAAACCATTTAGTTCCTTAATTCTTTCACCCCCCCCAACCAGGAGCATGGTAGTAATTGTTTAACAACCTTCCCTCTGAAAATGTGTGACACACTTTTAGATTTAACCTGCATAATCAATATTTTCTCCATCACTTTTGAAAGTGTAAACAATCAACATAAGCCCTGATTTATAGTTTCTTAATTTCTGGAATGTAATTTTCATACTGAAAGTTTAACAATCAACCCAATATGTCAGAGTTAACTTCACTATAGCTTTCCCTCAGTCCCTTTCCACTCTGCACAGCTGACATCGGTTTTCAGGAAAATCCATGTTCTACTTCAAACTAACATTTGGGGACTCCATTAATGAGTTGGGTTGCAAGGACTTGGAGGTTGACTCTAAATTAGTGTTTTGCTCTTAGCTCATTTTTCCTCAAACTACATCTTCTTTGAATTATAGATTGAGAGTTTGGAAGGGACCTCCAGACCATCTAGTCCATTCCTTTCACAAAGAAATGAACTAAGGATCAGAAAGTTAAATTGACTAATCCATTGTCACACAGGTAGTGGCATAGGGGAAGGGAAGGGAATAAGTATTTATAGAGAACTTACTACATGTTGAGCAACATGCTAAGCACTTTACAAATATTATCTCGTTGGATCTTCATAACAATTCTGGGACTTAGATGCTCTTATTATTCCCACTTTACAGTTGAAGAAATTTACACTGGCAGAAATCAAGTGACTTGCTCAGGGTCGCAGAGCTAAGTATCTGAGGTTGAATTTGAACTTAAGTCAGTGCTTTATCTAGGTGCTTGACATAAGGAGTCTCTGAACTCATGTCCTCTGATTTCAGATCCAGCAGTATGCACTACAATGCACTGAGTGGAGAGATAAGTAGTGGGAAGAGTACTGGGCAGGAGGAAGAGGAAACAGAGGTATAGAACGGGGATGAGGAAGAAGAGAAGGAAGAGAAGGAGAAGAAGGAGGAGGACGAGGATGAGGACAAGGAGGAGGATGAGGAGGACAATGAGGAGGAATAGGAGAAGGAGGAAAAGCTGAAGAAGGAGAAAGAAGGAAGGAGAGGAGGACAAGGAGGAAGAAGAAGACGGGGAGGAGAGGGAGGAGGAGATAAAAGCAAGAAAAATTGTCTCATCTGATCTTTGCCAATAATTTCTTATGAGCTTGTGTATGACTTAAGCAAGTAATTTCCTCCTTCTGATCCCTCATCTATATAGAGGAGGCCATCCTGCATCATTCTTAAGTTCCTTTATAACTCTAAAACTCTATGAAATAATACAAACATAAAATCTCTCCCCAATGTCCATGAAATCAATGTGGTATGATGATGTAAAGATGCTGGGACTTAAAGTCCAAACACCAGAGTTTTTAAGTCCTAGGGAGATGGTATTGGACAAATTATTTAGCAATTTCAGTTCAGTTCAACAAAAATTAAGTGTCTACATATACAAGCACTGGACTGATAATACAAAAGTGGAAAATCAAATGGTCTGGAACCATAAAGAACTTAAATTCAAATGAAGGTATTTATATTTTTTATTTTTGTTTTTCATGCACTTGTGATAGAATTAGTGTAAGGAGTTGCTAGTGTGGGAACTCACCCTCTCCAACTAGCTGATCAAGTATTCTGTGATTTACACTCTTAGAAAGTTATAGGGAGGGGCAGCTTAGCACTTACTAGCCATGTAAGCAAGTCACTTAACCCCAGTTGCCCTGTCTTCCTCCCTCCAAAAAAAAAGAAAGTTATAGGGAGCACCAAGAAGTTAAGTGATTGCTCAGGATCGCACAGTCAGGATGTATTAGAGGTAGGACATCTTCTGGACTCACTCAGGTCCGCTTTTTATTCACTATACCAGATTATCTCTCATATGTAGCCAAATCAGTAAATTAGAGAGACAGAATATGGAGACAGAGGCAGACAGCAACACAAACATAGAGAAAGAGATAGAGATAGAGAGACATGCAGAGTTGTCCTTTATCCTTTATTCTCAAACAGGATCAATGACATCATGAAGGTGATATCTTTCTTGACTTACACGTGAGTTGGATTTAAGTGAGGCACAACTGTGCAACCAGCCTCACTCTCTCCTCCACAGTCATCAGAATCCAATGGCTAGGCATAGGTCAAGATGACTGTTGATGGTCCAGGATATAGTGGGAGACCTTGATCTTTTTACACTGAAGTCTTTCCCAGGTCTCAGTTTGTCTGAGGCAGCACCCATACAGTCATTAAGGGTTAGGTAAGAAGTGGGGCAAAAGATGACCTAGTTTGACTTCATAAAAGAATCAGTCTGAAAGAGGAAGACCCTCAGAGTTTCTAGCCAGAACAGAAACAATTGCTATTTATACTGATTCTGAGCCATCAAAACCTAAACAATGAGCAAGTGAGGCTGGGACTAGAACCTATTATTGACCAATCAGTGAGCCAGAATGGTTTGGGTTTAAAGGACAAATACAGAGAGAGAGAGAGAGAGAGAGAGAGAGAGAGAGAGAGAGAGAGAGAGAGAGAGAGATGGAAAAAGACAGAGAGAAAGAGTTGGATGCAGAGAGACATAGAGAGACAGAGAAAGAGAGAAAGACAGAGAAAGGGACAAACTTAGAGACTGATAGACATAAATGGAGACAGATAAACAGAGAAACATACACTGAGAGAGACAGACCACGAAAACACTAATATCTGGGGAGATCATGGAATGCTTCACATGAGGGACCTGAAATGAACCTGAAAGGAAGATAAAAATTCTGAGAAGGATAAATGAAGAGGGAGTGCATGGAGGATGACTTGGACAAATGTATGGAGGAAAAAGACAGAAGCTGAACTTTAGCACTATTAACTGTCCAGTTTGACTAGAGCAGAGAGTGTGTGAAGGAGAGTAAAATGAAATCAGGCTAAGAGGATTGCTTGGAGTCAGATTGTGATAGGACTCACGTGCCAGGATGAGGAGTGTGTGTCTTGTCCTGTAGATGATGAGGAACCTTCCCAGGATTTTAATCAGGGAAATGATGTGGTCCAACCTGGGATGTTATTCCTTGTGCTACCAACATCACTGAATGCAGGCTAGAAACACAAGCTGTAGTTATCCCAAGATGTCCAGACACAGATACTTGAGTATGCTTTGTTAGAAGGAGTGAAGGAGATGCCAGAAGGAAATTTTCACTCCCTAACATCTCCTTCAGAATTGGGGCAGAGGAGAAGTGTGCCTGAAACACTGAGGGAGAAGCCACCAGAACCATGCACTTTCCAGTATGGGAACCAAGGTCTCTCAGGTACCTCATTTGAGCTCAGGCAGCCAGAAACCTATAAGGCTTTCATACATTTTATGCTTTCCACCTGTCTGGAAATTGCTGAGTTTTCAGAAACCCCATGGGGGTGAAGGAGAAGGAAATGTTAGATTCTACCTAATCCAATTAAATTTTGCCAGTGTCTTTTGAGCACCTACTATATACTCAGTCGTGTGATGCAAAACATCAACTATATTTTTAATTATTAATAGGAAAATGCTTAATACTTTACTCTGAGATTTTGAATGGTTGGTGATTTCATCATTGTAGGCACTGTGGGCTCAGACTACTGGGGCACAGATCACAACCCTCCTTTTTTTTACATATGTATTACTGTACCCAGTGTGATTGAGACTCTCTTCCAGTACTCTTTATATCTCAAGGGCACCAGCACAACACTCGAGCTGCCCATCTGTTGTCACCAATCAATAAAAATAATATTACAAGAAAAATTAATATTAAAAGATGGCTTCATTATTCATTGTTATTCCCTGCCCTACCCCCATCCTTGTCACTTATAAGCCAGTAGCCACTGTGAATAATGTGAGAAAGACAAGACAGGGTCCTTTGTACCAAATCATCACCCTTACTACCTGAAGTTTCTCCATCAAAGATTAGTCCCTTTAGTTTCTTTTTTTTTTTTTAATTTTTTTGTGCTTTTTTTTTTTTTTTGTGCTTTTTTGGAGGGCAGTCGGGGTTAAGTGACTTGCCCAAAGTCACACAACTAGGTTTTGTGTTAAGTGTCTGAGGTCGCATTTGAATTCAGGTCCTCCTGACTCCAGGGCCAGTGCTCTATTCACTGCGCCACCTAGCTGCCCCGTCCCTTTAGTTTCTTGAAGTTTTTTTGTTTGTTTACAGATATTCCCCGTTAAAATGGAAATACTTCTAGTGAAGGCCAGGGTCTCCCTCCTCAAGCTATTAGTGGCTAACAACTGTAGTGGAAAAAAAATGACTCAGTTATATTATATTACAGGTTATTTTCTTACAACTACGAAGTGTACAAAACATTTCTTCTCACAGTATCTCCCTAAGTTAAGTAATTCAAATAGTATTAACCTATTTTACAAGTGGGGAAACTGACGCACAGGGAAGTTAAACTATTTCTCCAAGAGTCACAATGTAGCCAAGAATTCATCTTGATCTCCTGACTCCAAGTTGAGAGTATTTCTGTTATACCATGCTGAATGCTTCCTATCTGTTTGACCTTGTGTTATTTACTTAACCCCTCTGGGCTTTAGTTTTCTAAACTGTGAAGTGAGGGGATTGGGATTAAATTACCTCTGAAGTCCCTAGAAGGAAGTAGAAGTTCTAAATCTATACTGTCATGATATTATGATTAATTGGCAGCCTTCTAAATGAAAAATCCTGCATAAAACAAACAAACAAAAAATCCTCAGAATTAGAAGTTAGGTGGTAGAAAGGCAGAGACTTGTAGGGAAAGGGCTCATGAGTGGGTGGTGGGGCAGGATGCCATAAATTTCTCCTATTTCATAGCTTTGCCCACAGTTGGCCCTGGTACCACCTTTTCATTTTCTCTGTCTTGTCTCTGGGCTCCTCTACCTCCCCTCCAGTCTGTCAGAAAGGATCTTAGCTAGGCAGTGCAAAGAAAGAGCAAGGCCAGAGAGTGTGGGAATGGGCAGAGGGATCTGAGTGAGCCAAGTACTCAGGCTTCCCCTCCCTCCAGCCACTGGGTCCTTGGACCCCCTTCCCCTCCTTTCCTTCCTCCCTCCATCCTCATGGCTGCGGACTCATAGGTGCGACAGAAGCTGTCTCTTTAATTATCACACCAAGAAGGAGCCGCAAACAAGTTTAAGATGTTCACGGTTTGCTGCGTCTGTGTTACATCCTGAGTGCGTGTAAACAACATCTTGTGGTATTGTCTGATAAATTAAACATTTCTCCTTCCTGAGGTTGGAGACAAACGCTGCTTGTCCCCAGAGGGGGACACGGGCAACTCACGATGGATCATCCTCTTGTTGAGTTATTGGAGAGGTTAGGAGGGGGAGACTCTTTTGAACGAAATGAGGGGCATAAAGAGAATACTACTCCAGCTTAGGAAATGTGTGGGTCTGTTATTTGGACAAGTTGACTGTTAATATGGAAAGAAGGAGCTTCAGGAAGGGGGAGTGCAGAGAAGTCACTCCTACCACATCTGAGGCAGCAGAGCAGGATGATGGGAGCCTGGACAATTTGAAAGCGCTGAGACAATCCCTAGCTGTAGGTGAGGAACTTTCCAGGTCAAATTCAGCTCTAGGAGCGGAGACTCCAGGATTCTCTTCCCTGCATGGTATGGTAGCACTTCCTAAAGTGGAGTAGTATTCTCTTTATGCCCCTTATTTCTTTCAAAAGCATCTCCCCTTCCTAACCTCTCCAATAACTCAACAAGAAGACGATCCGTGGTGAGCTGGCCATCCTTCTCCTTGGGGGCAAGCAGGCTGGTACAGTCAAATGAATGAACAAATGCTGATCCCGCAGTCAGAGAACCCAGGTTTGACTCTCAGGTCTGTCACTTATTTATTACTTATGTGACTCTGGGAAAGTTATAACTTCTCTCAGCCTCAATTTCCTCATCTGTGAAATGAAGGTTTTGGACTAAATAACCTCTAAGGTTATTTCTCACTCCAAATTTAGGATCTTAAGGGATCTTCCTTAATGAAGAGATTGGTAAAGAAAGTTAGGACAAAAGCTAAGGATCTGGATAACTCTTAAATTGGATACTCAGTGCTCAACTAATTTAGAGATTAATCAAGTTAATCAGTTTCTTTCTAACCTCATTTTGTAGGTGTGGATTCATAGTGATTTGCATGTTTATACTGAACCTGGAATTTCC
>CM053586.1:171444091-171476219 GCA_028646515.1 Pseudochirops corinnae
CCCCCAATGATTCATCCAGTATAACAAAGAATAAACAAGGAAAAACAAAACAGTTTAGAAACAATACATTGAAAAAGTCTGACATTATGTGCAGATATCCCCACTCTCCTGAACAAAGCTGTCTATTTACTGAGTGAGGTTCAGGCTACTACAATGCCTGAACTTCTTAATAATCTTCTGAATTGTTGGCTGGAAAGAGGACTCAGTTGTCCCTTAAAGTCTCATCCCACAGCAGTGTTCATAACACTCTTCCTTTTTTTTCCATGCCCAATTCAAGTGCCACCTCATCCCTGAAGCCTTTCCTTTTCCTTCAGGTGGAAGTGATTTGTCTTCATACTTGTCTCAAGGCACTTTGCTAGGACTTACCTTATCACGTATTTCACTTTCCCTTGTAACTCGTTTGTGTGCTCATGTCTTCTCCCAAAAATTTAGAGAGAGGTATCTGGGCCTAATGAAAAGAAAACTAACTCAGGGGTCAGGAAGACCTAGGTTGCCTTTGGTACTAACAAGTTGGGAAAGGCAACTAGTATCTCAGTGGCCTGGGCAAATCTCTAAAGCTAAGCCTATAAGTTATAGGCAAATAGACCATCTGCACTGGTGGAAGGAGTTTCCACACCAGGAATTACAACCAAGAATAAAACCATAGGTCTAGACCCCTCCCGAAAAAAAATAGATGGCAAACTCTGGAACAGCAAGATCTATGTCATATCCACTTGTGACCCCAGAATCTAACCTAGTTTCTTACACATAGTAAGTGTCTTGATTCTAAGACTCAAAAAAGTGAGGGTCAAGCCCTAATTCTCTCATAAACTGATGATTTTATGAGAGCAAATCACTCCTTTAATCTGGGTAATAGTCTCCTTATCTATAAAATGAAAGGTTTTGGAACAAATGATTTCTGAGGCCTTTCCTATGATTATAAGCTTATGTCTTACTTTGAGTTTGACAATTGTAGTGGACCAGACTTTCATGCTCCCCTTCTTCTATGAGGCAGATATGCAGAAAGATTATAATCTTGTTGGGTGGATGCTTTCTTTGGATCTTGAAGTATTCTAGAAATTTCAGGGGATTATGAAGTCCTTTGACTCCCTGTTTGTTTGTGCCTCCGGACGTGGTCCTAGGATAAAATCTTAATAAATGATTAGCCTTGGGCTGGGGCAGGAGTGGTAGATTCCAAGAAGGGACTGTTAGTTCCAGGAATTCCTGCTATAGGGAATATAAGCCTTATGATTTTCTTGTATCTTTGGCTCTGTATGAAATGGTTCTGTAATAAACAAACTATCGAATACATCCCCGTCTCTCCCTCTCCCTTTTTCTCTCTCTCTTTCTTTTCATTCAGCTGGTTGCTGAGCCACAAACTGTGTTTTTTCTTTTGAAGATACTTGGGGTTAAGTAACTTGCCTAGGGTCACATAACTAGTAGATGTCTGAGCCTGGATTTGAATTTTGTTTTTGTAGCACATTCATTTCTGGATATATCTGCCCCTCCAGCCATCTCTTATAACCAAAGAAAAAAAAAAGAAAGAGAAAGAAAACAAAATTCAGGAAAACTAAAACATGTATCTGATCAGATATGAAATGTAACACCCCTAGTCCTTTACCTCTCCAATAAAAAGAGGATGGTTTCTTTTCTTACCTCATCAGGGACAACCTCAATCATTATAATTAAACAATAGTCAGTTTTTGTATTTTATTCTTTCTGCTCACATTGTTATGGTCATTGTATATATTGTTTTCCTGGTTCAGCTTGTTTCACTCTGTATCAGTTCGGATAAATTTTCTCATACTTTTCTGAATTCATGTTTGTTGTTCTTATACCACAGTAATATTCTAGTATATTCATGGAACACAATTCATTTAGTTATTCCTTGGTTGTTAGGCTTCTATCCTGTTTCCAGTTCTTTGCTACCAGAAAAATGTCACTATCAAAGTTTTGGTGGATATGGGAACTTTGGTTTTATCTTTGATCTCCTTGGGTGCATATACCTAGTATTTGCATCTCTGGGTCAGAGAATTTGGGCATTTGAGTCACTGTCTTCATGTAATTCCAAATTTCCTTCCAGCATCAATTCATAGTTCCACCGGTGTTGTACCAGACAAATTAATTACTTTGTAGCCTAGAAATATTTATCCCAATGAGCTGAATAATGCTCCATATGTGTACCCCTCAACTAATTAAAATAATTAATTCTCTTAAAACACAGGTTCAGGTGAAATAATGATACAAAGGATAGTTAATTCCATGGGAACAGTGTTATGAATGGGAGATACTAAAAATCGCTGATTCTGACATAGCACTTAAAATTTGCAAACCTCTTTGCAAACTTGTTTCATTTTAGCCTCGCCACAACTCCACAAATTAAGTACTATACCAGAGTGGGGAACCTGTGGCCTCGAGACCACATGTGGCCCTCTAGGTCCTCAAGGGCAGTCCTGTGACCGAATGCAAATTTCACAGAAAAAAAAAAAATATCCCCTAAACCAGTGGTTCTCAACCTGTGGGTCGCGACCCCTTTGGGAGGTCACCTAAGACTATTGGAAAATACATATTTCTGATGGTCTTAGGAACTGAGATACCACTCCTCTATCTGTCTCCAAGTGGGTCTGTCCACATGCAGATATACCCACATACGAATATTAAAGGGTCATGGCATTAGGAAGATTGAGAACCACTGACCTAAATAAATGAATTTTTTCTGTAAAACTTGGGCTCAGATGAAAGGCTGTACCCAAGGGCCTAAAAGGCCCTAAACTATTTGTATTATCATCCATATTTTACCAGTGTGGAAACTGAGGCTAAGGGGAGATAAACTGAGTTCCCTATGATCACACAGCTACTAAAAGTCAGTTACTAAATCATACTGCTGTTCCTGAGCAGCCAAAATTCAGACTATAAAAGCTTAGAATATGTTCTAACAGTCTGAGAATATGTAATCTTTAGAAAGCTAATAGATTTTCCCCTTCCTCCAACTCTTCCCCACAAAGTACCCCTTAGACCAATCTAAAGGTAGGAAAGGGACAATTCTTGCCTGCTAGATAAAGGAGTAAGGTGGATACTTTCCAACATACTCACACACATAGGACCATTTCTATCAGCAGGGAAATGTGTAGGGAGAGTTTTCCTTTAAAAATAATTATAATAAGAAAAACAATTCCTACAATAAACAATCCCTACACATTCTATAAAAGACTGTAATTACTGTGAATAATTAGTAGTCCAATATTTATTTCATTTAACAAACATTTTTAAGTGCCAACTGTGTGCAGTAAATAAATGAGATTTTCATTCATCATGCAAAGTTCTGTGCTAGGGACTAAGGGAGATAGAAAACTTAACTGACACACTCCCTGACTTCATAGAGCTTATATTTTGGTAGGGGGATAAGACACAAATAGAAACCATTATAGACCATCACATGATAAATACATTTGAAGTGTACACAATAAAAATCCACGAGAGATTTGAGAAACGAAGTCAAAATAAAAATTGTTTACAAGGAGTTGGAACCCAAGGGAAATAGGACAATATTAAGAGGGTGTCTATATATTGTTTATGAGTTCAGATCATCTGGCCTAGATGAATTATATTGCAGGGTAGCAAAAGAAATTGTGGGTGTGACGACTGAATCAAATCAGTGATCTTTAAAAGAACTTGGAGGATGAGAGAAGGACTGGAGACAGGACTAAAAAACAGAAATATTTTTCCCATTTTCAAAAAAAAGGAAGAGAGTATGTGGAAATTATGGACCAGACCTATTTCTAGTATACTTCTATAACACGTATATTATGGTCACTGAGCAATTAGAAAATGAGATTGTGATCCCAACCAGCCAACAAGGCTTCATTTAGAATATGTCATGCCAGAAAAATCTTACTTCCGTTCTTTTTTTTTCCCCCCCAAGGGTATTGTTAAAAACGTCTATAAGGCAATACTATAGATATAACTTAACTGACTTTGGAAAAACATTCGAAAAAGTTATGTCTTCTGCTATTCTTGTGGATGAATTGGAGAGAGATGGATTAGATAATAGTATAGTTAGTCGGATTTTTTTTTTCATTGTAGACTACCCTTCTGAGTTGAGGCCCACATGATGTAGCCCAAAGAGCAACAGACTAGGATTCAGAAGACCTGGGTTCCAATCCCAGCTCTACCACTGAATTGCCATGTGAACTTGGGTAAGTCACTAATTCTCTTTGAACCTCAGTCTGCCCATCTGTAAAATGGGATTACTATTCCCTGTGCTGTCCAAGTCATGGGATTGTTGTCTTGAGGCTCAAATGGGGCAGCTAGGTATCACATAAGAAAGTGTTGGAATCAAGAATACTTGAGTATCTGAGATCAAATCCAGACTCATGCACCCACTAGTTGTGTGACTCTGGGCAAATTACTCAACCACTGTCTGCTTCAGTTTCTTTTCTGTAAAATGGGAATGTTTCTTGGGGCTGTTGTAAAGATAAAATGAGACTATTTATAAAGCGTTGGGCAAGCCTTAAAAAGTGCTACATAAATGCTGGCAATTATTACTAGCATTATTATTCATACATCTGAAAGGAGCTTTGGAAAGGATTGGTGCTATGCAGGGCAAGGAAGGATCATGTGTGCTGCGTGGAGGAGGGTTAAGGAGGAAGAGTTAGGCCTAGCCCTCTTGGTTTTCCCGCCTTCCAATTCAGAAGCAATTCTCAGCAACCTTTGGCATCCTCCCTTCCATATCTTCATTATTGTGCGTCCTTTGCCAGGCACACATTCTTGTTTACATTCCCTGAGTATATTCTCGGGAGTGTTTCTGACTAGAGGAACAGGATTATCAATCAGCTTCTGCTTTGCTAAAGTTTGTCAAACAGCACACACCCTATGCTGTTGGCCAGATCTGCTGCCCAGTTGTTGTGGATCTGTCCCAAGCAAGACATCTATTTTATAAACTCAGAGACTCCAAAACAACTCCCACAGTTGGAAAAGACCTCAGAAGCCCAGTATGAGGTCATGAAAAGAGTGCTTAACTTGGAGTTAGGTGATCCTGACTTTGCCACTTCTTACCCATGTGGCTTTAAGAATCACTAAACCTCTTTGAGCCTCAGTTTCCTTCTTTGTAAAATGAGGGAACTGGACTAGATGGCTTCTTAAATCCATTGTCCTTTGACCTACACCAGACCTTAACTGAATAGGAATCTTCTCCATAACATCCCAGAAAGATGACTATTTAGAGACCTTCTTTGAAACTTCTAAGGATGGAGAGAGTTTACTCTTTCTGAGACAACACCATTCCATTTTCAGGCATCTCCTATTCTTACCAAGCTGTTTGTTAAGTTGAGACCAGGGCTGCTCACTCTGTTTACCTTCCACCTATTACCTAATTTTGTCCTCTGAGGTGAAGTAATTTGAGCCTAATTTCTCTTCTGCCTCATGATGACATTTCAAACATTTGAAGACAGCTCTCCTTCTACCCTGCACTTTAAATCTTCTCTTTTCTAGGCTTCATAAACGTGCCTAGTTACTTCATATGGCAGAATTTCTAGTGTTCTCATCATTTGGTTACCCCTCTCTGGATGCAATCCAGCTTGTCAATATCCCTTCTAAAATGAAAACTGAGAACAATCTTCCAGATGTGGACTGACTGGTGCAAAACACAGAGGGACCATAATTTCCCTTGCTTTAGACATTATGTTTCTATTAATGCAGCCTAGGATAGATTTAGCCTTTTTGGCTTCCACATCACAGTTCTGACTTATATTGAAAAGGTTCACTGAATGATAAGCTGGGACTTTAGAGACCCTTCAATCCAGCTTCTTCAATTTACAGATGGAAAGACCAAGGTCCGGAGAGTTCCAAAGGCTTATTTAAAGTCATAGACAAAAGAGCAAAGTAAAGATTCAAACTCACATCTTCTGACAGTATGGAAGTCAGAGTGATACAGTAGAAAATATTTGGAGTCTGAAGGCTTGAGTTAAACTCGTGTCTCTACTACTTATAGCCTATATTTTTGTTCTTCAGTCATGTCTGACTCTTTGTGACCCCATTTGGGGCTTTCTTGGCAGAGATACTGGAATGGTTTCCCATTCCCTTCTCCAGTTCATTTTACAGATGAGGAAACGGAGGCAAACAAGGTGAAGTGACTTGCCCAAGGTCACACAGCTAGTAAGTACCTGAGGCTGGATTTGAACTCAGGAAGAAGAGTCTTCCTGACTCCAAGCCCAGTGTTCTATCCACTGAGCTACCTAGCTGCTCTTTTACCCTTTACTCCCCTCCAAATATTCTAAGATCCATAGTCATTGACTTTCTCACTTTTCCGGACATTCAATACTCCATCACCCTGCTTTGTGTCTTTTTATTAGATGTCCTGCATTAGCCCCTTAGGTGGGCTACATAGAGAAGAAAATCAGCCCCCAGTTTCAATGAGCTCAAGTTCTAATGGGAAAAGACAATACAGAAACGGGAGTCGCAAGGTGGCATAGGGAGAGAACATACTCAAAAAAGCTTATCGATCAGAGCTGGGGCACGTGGGGGAGAGTTTGGGGTTTCATTCATGAGACTATTAATATTGTAGTCAGAACATAGGGTGTGCCATGGAAAAGATGGCAAGAAAGTAGTGTGGAGGCCTGGTTTGAGGCAAGATAAGGAGAAAATTCGCCTATTAAAATGGGGGGACCTGGGAACAGAGTCCAAGGTTGTGGTTAATCTCTCTGGTCCTCACTTCCTCATCTGTCAAGGGAGGGGTTGGAATAGATGGCTTCTGATGCATCTTTCAGCTGTAAATACTGTGATCCTATGACTTCAAATATTATACCATTATACCATGCTTTCCCTTTGCATATACCTGATTTATAGTCAGGTTCTTCACACTGCTGCTTCTAATCACATAATTATTGGGGTTTTTTAAAACAGAAGTAATGGTACTTTACATTTATCCCTATTAAATATTATCTCTTTAGTTTCATGCTTCCATTACAGTCAGAACTATAACTAGGGTGGGGCAACTGTCACTTCACATCAGTATGCTAAAATTTCAAAAGCATTGAAAGCATTTTTTTTCCTTTTCAGAAGCAACTAAAAACAGCACCTAATTAACAATGATTAGTTAAAACCCCAGGCTGCTGTTCTCCAGGTCTTCCTTGGACATTCCTTGCTCTTCTCTTCTTGGTGTCAGTCTCCTGCTTCAATTAAATTTATCTTCAAAAGTTGGTTTGAGAGTGCCTTTCATGTTCCTTGCCCCAGGGGGTAGTCTGTGGTACTTGTTGAAAGCACAAAAATTGCTAGTTATAGCTGTAATTCCAGCCCTTAGAGATATTTTTTTGCACCCTGATTTTATCATCTACTATATTTTCTAACATATTCTTGGGTCCTTGAAGGCACTTTATTGGGCATCCATTTATGAGGTTCAATAATAATTCAATTCAAATAGCATTTATTAAGTGGAAGACACTGTGAAAGACATAGAATGGTGTAATGTATAGAGAGTCAGCCTCAGAGTCACAAAAATCTGGGTTCAAGAACTGTCTCTGACATATCATGGATGTGTGACCCTGGTTAAGTTAATTAATTTCTCAGGTCCCCTTGTCAACTCTCTAAGACTGTAAGTTAAAAAACAGTCACTGATCTGCATTGTTACTAGGAATTATGAAATCAAAGTCCAGATAAAAAAAATACTGTGTATAATGTTGGAGACACAGTGATGAAAAATTATACAATCTCTTCCCTTAAGGGATTTGCAGTCTGATACAGAGATCTGACATGTACACAAATAACTATGAAAGAAGACAGAATATGATAAGTGCAAAGGAGAGAACCTAACAAAATAGTATACAGAATATGAGAAAGGAGACAGCATTTTGAGCTTGGAAGGTAGAAGAGTTCAGGGAAAGTTTTATGGAAGAAATTGGCACCTGAGCTTAGCCTTGGAGGATATGGATAGGCCACATTCCAGGGATAGGAACAGGAGAGAAGACAATCCTCAGAATATCTAGTCATCTGACTTGGCTGGGAGATAGTATTTGAAGAGAAGTGGTAGGAAATAAGTTTGAAAAGGTAGTTTGGAGTCATTGTGGAAAGCCTTGAATGCCAGGCTAGGTAGATTGTTTGCAGTTTATCTTGGAGACCATGGGGATTCTCTAAAGATGGTGAACAGAGGAATGACGTGGTCAGACCTGTCCCTAGGAAGATTGTGTTGGCAGCTTTGTGAGGGTATTTATTGTAGAGAGGAGAGATTGGAAGCAGAGATATCAAAAAAAAAAAGGAGGATGTGACAAGAGGAGAAAGTGTTAGCTGTGGAGAAGAGGAGATAAATTTGAGAGAGATTTCAGAAGTAAAATGGACAGAACTTGGTGATTGATTGAATGTGAAAGGTGAGGGAGAGGAAAAAGTCAAAGATGACTGTGTGATTTCATCCTATGCTACTGAAAAGATGGTGATGCCCTGATAATAAATTTGGAATTTGGGAGGAGGGAAGAATTTGGAGAAGAAAATTGTTTCTGTTTTGCTTATGTTGTATTTGTAATGCCAACATGAAATCCATGTGGAGAGGGACAATAGGCAGCTGGAGATGAGGAACGGAAATCAGGGAAGAGCCTGGCAGTTACTAGGATACCATCTACATAAAGGTGATCCACGAGGCCATCAGAGTAGGTAAGGTTACCAAAGGAGAGAGAAAAGAGAAGTTAAAGACAGAACCTTAGAGGACACAGGACATGGGAGGGAAAGGAGCCAGAAAAAGAAAATACAGAGCATTCTGAGATGAAGAAGATCCCAGAGAGTCAAGAAAACTAACTAAGGAGTAAGCGCTTAAAAAGATGAATGTCCTTTGCATCTATGCAAAGAGGACTCTGGGTGTAGAACATTGCATATACTATCAGACTTGGATAATATGTTTGTTGGTAGGTTTTGCTGAACTGTCCTTTTAATTTTTTCTTCTCTTGTGCTTTGTTACAAAGGATGGCTGTCTGTGTAGTGAAGGGGGAGGGATTTGGATATGGATGGGGAAATGAAGGTTATATTAAAACAAAAGACAACAATAAAAAAAAAACTTTCAAATTTAAAAAAAGAAAAGTCTAATTCAGCAGAAAGATCAAAGGAGATAAGAGCTGAGAAAAAGAATTAATCATTTCTGTTATGATCTTGACCTTGCCTATTAGTATAATATCCACAATCCAAAGAGGTGAATGCAGTCTCAAATGGCTTATTCTATCTCTTCCTTAGATGATATATTCATTCATCCAACAAACATTAAGAAACTATTATGAAGCTAACACTGTGCGATGCACTGTGGGAGATACAGAGAAGGGACAGACATGCTCTCTGCTCCCAGGGAGTTGAGTCTAGGAATGGGAGTGACATATGGACACACATAATTACAACAGAATATTTAATGAAGAGCTCACAAGATACAAAGTGCTATGAGTAATCCTAGGCAAGACAGATCCATCCCTTTCAGCTTGGTGGGGGTGGAGGTGGGGGGAATCATGTGAGGTTTTATAGGAATCAACAGATGAATAGAAGAACTATAACTTGGCCAGGTTGACTGGTTATGTGAATAATGTACAGTCTGGGGTGGGAAGGATGCCTCCTTATCATATTAGTCTCTCTTTTTTTGTTCTTTTTGGAAGGAGGAAGGCAGGGCAGTTGGGGTTAAGTGACTTGCCCAACGTCACACAGCTAGTAAGTGTTAAGTGTCTGAGGTTGGATTTGAACTCAGGTCCTCTTGACTCTAGGGCTGGTGCTCTATTCAACTGTGCCACCTAGCTGCCCCTGTATTAGTCTTCCATATCTTTTGGTCCTCTACTGAGCATGAGGTCCTGGTGTAGTCATCCCTGAGAAGCACCCAGAGGTCAGCATAGTACAATGGAAAGAGCCCTGGATTTAAAGTCAGAGGTCCTGAGTTCAAATCCTGAATGTGCCATTTACTAGCTGAGTGATCTTGTCATATAAGAAGGAAGGGAGGGAGGGAATAAGCATTTATTCCACACCTACTATATATAGAACACTGTGCTAAGTACTTTACAAATATTTGATCTTGGCAGCAACCCTGGGAGGTAGGTACTATTATAATCCCCATTTACTAATGAAGAAACTGAAACAGACAGAGGTTAAGTAACTTGCCCAGGGTCACACAACTAGTAAGTGTCTGAGGACAGATTTCAACTCAGACCTTTCTGACTCCAGGCCCAGGACTCTGTCACACAATTGTGAACTGAGGGGAATGAACTAGATGATGTTCAAAATCCATTCCAGCTCTAAAACTGTGATATGATAATCCCTTGATGCCCTCCATCATACCAGTTTTGCCTTCTCCCAGTACCACATTACATTCTGTATCCCTGCACCTGACTGAACCAGGATCCTGGATCATAATGGCACATGCCAACCTCTCCAACAGATGCCCCAGATTCTCTGTCTCCCTCTCCCACATACTTCACCCCTCCACATTAGGAATGGGGGGTATCTCAATAAACATTAATGGGAAAGAAAGAAAGAGAAATTACAGAAATTCTTTGTTTGGAATATAAGATACGTGTTAGTGAATGGCATGAGTTATGGCATCAAATTGTAAGTGAACTACATTGACAGGTGAAAGAGTCTGAACTCTCTCCACCTTCAGGGGGGAAGTGAGGAGCTGCTGAGAGACCATGCGCAGTAGAGAGAGGCGGTTAGATCATTGCATAAAGAATTGATCTATAAAAGACTGATAAAAGGGGGTAGCAATAAAGCTGGAGAGATTAGGCAGAAAGCTATTGCAATGGTCTAGGTGAGATATAATAGAACATCATTGTGCAGTAAGAAATTGTGACTTTAAAGAATTCAGAAAAAATGAAAACATGTGAAGGAAATCTTCATGAACTGATATAGGCTGAAATAAACTGAACGAGCAGAACAATTGTGCTCACGTACAATAATGTAAATGAAAAACACTACTTTAAAAAAAAAAGCTGAATTCTCAGTGACTGTAATCATAATCTTGGCTCTAAAAAAGAAGATAATGAAGCATATCTCTCTCCTTGCAGCAGAGAGATCAGGGTCTCTAGGGATAGAATGTTATTTATACTATCAGAAAGGGTCACTCTATCAATTGTTTTTGCTTAACTGGTTTTCTTTGTTAAAAAGGAGGATATCTAGAAATAGGGCTTGGGACTGGATCTGTAGTTTCATTAGCTAGCAGGACTAGGAATCTGCAAACTTTGGCTCACCAAACTTTTTCCTGTGTTGGCACCTGGAAACTGAGGATGGTTTTTACATTTTAAACAAAAGTTTTATTGTATTTTAAAAATGCAAAAAAAAATCCTAGCTCAGGATTTGACCCATAGTTATTGACCCCTGGTATAAGAAACTGCCAGATGAGGAAATTCTCTCTACTGATGCTGGCTGACACCTTTGAGTCTTAAAGAGCTTCCCAGAGAAGCAAGAAGATGAGTGCTTTGTCCAAGGTCATATAGCCAGTATTTATCAGGGGTAATACTTGAACCCAGATCTGTCTGGTTTTGAGGCCAACACTCTGGCCACTGTATCTCTCAGAAATAACTAATGGTAAAACTGAAAGGCATCGTTAGAACTTGCTTTGAAAATATCTAATTTTATTTTTTAAATAATGGTCTAGGGGAGAGGTAATGAGGGGTTGGATTAGAATAGTTACAATGTGAATGGAAAGGAAGGGACAGCTGTGACACTGCAGAGAGAGAATGATGGGACTTGAAGACAGATAGGATGTGGAGTATGAAGAATAGAGAGGGGTCAAAGATGGTGCAGAGGTTTTGAGCTTGAGTAATTGGGAGAATGGCGGTGCCATCAATCTAAAGAGAGGTCACAGAGAATAGATTTCAGAGGGGAGATGAGTTCAGCTTCAGATCTGAAGAATGCCTACAAAGAAACCAGCCCAAGTGCAAATGAATATAGGACAAATTGCCTCTGTGAGATGAATGAATTGGGCTGGGGGGAGTGGGGAGCTTAAGGTTCAGGGAGGCAATTAGGAGAGACTTCCTTGAGGAGGAAAGTTTTAATCAGGGTTTTGAAGAGGATGAAGCCAGAGGTTGGGGGAGTGGTGTGGGGTCAGGTGGGGAGGAGATAATTGGAATGAAGGAGGCATTTCCTGACATCAAGGCTAATTTGTCTCTTTGCAACTATTACCTATTGTTTCTAGATGAGACCTCTGTGACCAAGCACCAACAAGTAGAAATCTTTTTTCTAACTGACAGGTAGCCCTTCAAATACTGAGTCTACATCCAAATACCTCTGCATACATAGATATATGCATCTATACCCAGAGAAATCAACTTAATATTTGAAAGGTTCTTTCATAGAACAATTGAAGGAAATAATATTTGTGGAGTGTTTTATAAGCCTTAAAGCACCATGTAAATGTTAGCTAGTATTCTTATCACCAGGGTCTTTAGAGAGGCAGCATGGCATGACATGGCAGACAGACAGCTGTCCTTGAAGCCATTCTGATCTGAGTTCAAATTTTACCCTGATAAAAAATGACTGTGTGTCTTTGGTCAAGTCATTTAACCTACAGAATGACTATAGAAACTTCTCTATCACTGTAAGTTGCAGGGAGGGTACCAAACTGCATCACTAAAGGGAGTTTCTCCTTCTATATAAACTATACAATAACTAGTTCCCTATGTTGGGAAATCATAGATTCTGTCCCTATCCTGTTAGAAACAGTTAGGTGGCATAGTGGATAGGGCACTGGATTCAAATCCTGCCTTCAGATGATAACTAGCCATGTGACCCTGGGCAAATCATTTAACCTCTATATGCCTCAGTTTCCTCAACTGTAAAAAAGAGGGCAGAGTATTAATAAGCATCTCCCTCCCAAGGATAGTCATGAGGATCAAATGAAAGAATATTCTAAAGTCCTTGGAACAGTACCTGGCTCACAGGAGGTACTTAATAAATGTTTGTTTCCTTCCTTCCCATGTCTATCCCAGTTCCTGTAGGGGTATATGGATGTGTCTGGATTTGTATGTATGTATGTATGTGGGTGTCATATGTTGCATATATATTGCATGGGTGCTTGCTATTCATGGGATCCTTTCTTCTTTTGACCTCAGTTCTCTAACCTGTTAAATAAGGAGGTCAGCCTGAATGGTTTCTGAAGTCCTTTTTAGCTCTAAATCCTGCCATTCTAAGAACTGACAGGAAAAGGGAAGGAATCTAGCTCCCAGAACAGCTATGGACACAGATACTTAAAAAGTCATTTGCAGATATAGCCAACAAAGTGACCGTGAGAGAGACATGCCAGGTTGAAAGGAGAGAAATTGCAGGCCAAAGGGAAAGATGCTTGAAAAAAGTTCTGAGCAAATGAAAAACCCGTTTGAGGAAATGGAATTGTTCCTGGCTGTCAGAGTGCCAGGGTACCTGGGTGATGGGTGAAGCCACCACAGACAGGGGGAGAGACTGAGGGGGAGAGAATGATTTTGTTGTGACAAGCAATGCCACATTCCGAGCTCCTGATGAGTTCCCCAGAACCACGGGATGCAGCTTTTAAAGTGATTTGTAATAGCGCCAGCACCAGGAGGAGGGGCCCTGCGTGCATGTATCATCCTTTCCCAGCCTCCCCCTGCCAGGTAGTGGCTGGGATGTTGTAGGTTCTTAGCAGAGTTGTGCTGTATCAAAGAATGTAAAAAAGAGATATAACCTCATCTTGCAAAAGATTTTCAAATGTCATTAGACTTACCCTCCAACCTACCCATTCCTTGTTCTGATTTTTATTAACTTAAAGATTTTCCCAGCATTTATTTTGCTCCACTCCCAGTTCCCCAATTTTCCTCATTCTTCTCAATATAACTATCCCCTAATTCTACATCTCCTCTTAATATTACGTGTCAAGTACCCAACTCCTCCCCTATGCATCACTTTCTCCTACTACACCAACTTCTCCTCTTATTTCTATTCCTTGCTTTCCCCTTCCTCATTTCCTCATCTTTGGCCCTCATGCCAGTTCTTCCCCTTGGTATAATTGCCCCACAACTCCTTCATTTCCTTTCTAGACCCTTGTCACCATGTCCCCAGCCTGTCCTCTGAATATCACTGCATTCATTCCCCAGCTCCCTTGTTTGCAGATTAGGAGTCAGGGGACCTAGGTTCAAATCCTGACTCTATCACTTGCTACCCATTTGAATTAGGGTAAATCATGTGCCCTTTCTGGGTCTCAGCTTCCTCATCTGAAAAATGAGAGACCTCAGAACTTCTCAGGTTCTTTCCAGCTCTAAATTTGTAATATTATATCACTGCTCCACCCCATTCTTCCTTTATCTCCTTCTCTTGGTGCCATGTCTTTCAGTTCTGTCATTTCCTCATCTTCTTCCTTCCTCCCCTCTCAACATCATGCACCACTGTACAAATACATTCATACTAGATCTTCATGATGCCAACACAGCTGAATAAAAAGGGGAAAGTTCAGTCATTCTGAACTTTCTAGGCTGGTCTGCCTGTGAGTTGCTAAACAGTAGGAGATTGCTGATTTTCTCAATGAGCCTGACATTGTCACTGAATTGACTTAATCAGCCGGTTGCTTTGATGAGTAGACAAGTGAGTGACAAACAGTACTAAGGAAACCTGAGGCAGAGAGAAGAGAGGGGCAAAAAAGAAAAGGTGAAGTGGACAGGGAAAGGGAAGAGGTGCAAAGCAAAGGAGCAAGGGAAGGAAGGAAAGAAGGAAGGAAGGAGGAAAGGAAGGAAGGAAGGAAAAAGAGAGGAAGGAAGGGAGGGAGGGAGGAAGAAGGGAGGAAGGAAGGAAGGCAGAAGGGAGGAAGGAAGGGATTGAGGGAGGAAGGAAGGAAGGGAAGGAAGGAAGAAGGAAGGAAGGAAAAGATGAAGGAAGGAAAAAGAGAGGAAGGAAGGGAGGGAGGAAGGAAGGAAAGAAGGGAGGAAGGAAAGGAGGAAGGAAAGAAGGAAGGGAAAGAGGGAGGGGAGAACTAAAGGGGGAAAGAGAGCGGAAACATGCATTTATGAAGCATCTACTCTGTGCTAAGCACTATGCTAAGTAATTTACAAATATTATCTGATTTAATTCTCAGAACCACCCTGGGAGGTAAGTGTTATTATTACTCTCATTTTACAGTTAAGGGAACTGAGGCCAACTGAACTTGAATGACTGCTACAAATTAGAAATCTGAAGCTAAGAAAAGAGAAGAGGGAAGCAATGTTGGTTCAATGGAAAGAGAAATGTTTCTGCAGAGGACCGGGTTTAAATCTAAGTCACCTGTCAAGGTGGGACTCCATTGATTATCCCAACATTTAAAAGTAATTGTTTTTTTCAAAATATCTTGCCACCTATGCATGCTAAATAGGTACCATTCCCCTTCAGGATCAGTCAATTCACTACTCCCTTTCCCTTAAATGATAGGTAGGAGGAAAGGGAAAAGCAGGTAAGGAAAAGGAAGAGGTGGAAAGGAAGAGAGACCAAGTATTCCATTTCTCACACTTAATTTTTATTAGACTTTCAACCTAATTTTCTTGAGCCCCAAGGGATATAAACCAGCATTTAGTTTTTATGACTGTATGTGTACACTTATGGGTATATGTGTGTTGGCACGTGGAGGACCATAACATTTTAAACCTGGAAGGAACCAGCCTGATAGGGTGTAATGATTACTGACTTTGAAGTCAGAAAATGTGGGTTTGAATTCCAGCCTACCACTTAATATCTAAGTAATGCTAGGCAAGTCATTAAATCTCAATGAGCCTTAGTTTACACATCTGTAAAGCTAGGGTTTTTAACCTGGTAGTCTATAAGGTTCTTTGAGCTCTATGTCCTTTGATCTCATCAAATTTGTAGAATATTTAGTTGGAGAATAATAAGTGGCAAACCAGGATTCATATATGTTTGCAAATAGGTGTTTGTTTACATGTGCCTTTGTGTAGGAATGATTCTGCATTACGTACAAATATACATTTACCGTGATTGTGTACTATCAGTAGCTCCTTATGTATTAGTGCCTTCAAGTTTCTCTGAAAGCCTCCACTTGAAAGATGGGATTATATGTTATGGAAAAATTCAAACCAGGAGCAGGGGATCCAGGCTGTTGTTTTTTTTTTTGTCTCTGATAGCTCATTTCCACTTAGTGATCACTGTCATCCATTGGTAAGGGCAGTGTGGTGTAACAGAGTGTTATACAAGTCAGGAAGACCTGAATTGAAATCCTGCCTCAAATACTTGCCAGCTGTGCAATCTAGGCAAGTTATTTAATTTATTGTATTTCAGTTTCCTCATCTGTAAAATGAGAGGGCTGTAGACCTAAATCTGTGATTCTATGATCCTATGGTGCCCAAAACCCATTCATGAACCCAACAAACCAACATCTTATCTAGTGTCCTGATCTGAACAAGTTTCTCCCGTGAAGAAGGTTGGTGCCTCAATGGTACCTTTGAAAATACACAGCACCAGGTGTGCTGGTAGTCTCCTGGGAATCTTTGCTACTTGGTAACCAAAAGCTAATGCTTCAGCTCAGGAATTCTGAACTACAGTGGGCTAGATCGATCAGGTGTCCATACTAAGTCTAGTGTCAATATGGTGAACTCTCAGGGTGGGGGATAGGGAGTCAAGGCTGCCTAAAGAGGGGTGAATGAGCCAAGATGGGAAATAAAACAGGCTAAATGTCCTGTGCTGATCAGTGGTGGACTCGGGCCCAAAAATGGCCTATGGACTTCCAGCCTGAACAAAATAGAGAGGCCTAGTCCTCAGAAAAAAGAAAAATAAAGAGAGAGGGAAGGGGAGGAGTGCCAAAATTTCCTCATCTTTAAAACAATGACATTGGAATAGACCAATGCTTCTTAAACTGTGGATCTCGACCCCATACGGGGTCGTGAAAAATTTGGCAACGGTAAAAGGTTTCCGAATGCATAATGACCAAAACTTAATTAAAAGTCAAATGCATAATGAATCCACTGTGTTTCTGGCTGCGCTTACCCATGTCATATCCCACAACGTCACTGAAGCCTTGGTTCTGAGCACAAAGCGTGGGCACTTTGCACTGTAAGTGCTGTCATACCATGTAGCATCAACAAATGAACACTGCCCAAGTACACATAGGGGTTGCGAATGGAAAAAGCTTAAGAAGCCCTGGTCTAGATGGCCTCTTAGGTCCCATTCAGTTCTTTGTCTGTGATCCCATGATCCTACATTTATGCTATTATAAAAAGAGCTCTGATCAGGTAGAACTGGGCTGTAGATCTAGCTCTGACACTACCTACCTATGTGATCTGAGCAAAGCAATCAGTCAACAAGCGTTTCTTTTTAAAAATTAAATAATTTTTCCATTTCTTTTCTTTTTATACCATCTTTATATCCCATTTTATTTCCTATCTCGTCTTTTCCCAGAGAGCCATCCCTTTAAGTGTGAAGAAAAGAACAAAGAAAATAAAAATTCCTTAAAACTTTATAACATAATAAAAATTGTCCAATATTATATACGTATCCCCTCTCCATGGGCAGCTAGATGGAGAGGATGGACTTCTGGGCATCAGGAAGACCTGAGTTCAAATTCGACCTCAGCTACTTATTGCCTGTGTGATTGTGGGCAAGTCACTTAACCCTATTTGTCTTGGTTTTCTCATCTGTAAAATGAACTATAGAAGGAAATGGCAAACACCCCAGTATCTTTGCCAAGGAACCCCCAAAGTAAGTCACGAAGAGTCAGACACCACTGAAACTACTAAACAAAAAGCCCCTTGCCCCCAGCTCCTGCAAAGAGGCACAGAAAAGTACCATCTCACGGAGCCGAGCTTGGCCATTCTCATTTTGAATCATTCTGTTTCAACGTTTTTGCTGTTGTTCTTTCCATTTCCAATACATTTACCTCAATATAATTTTAGTGGTTCTAATTACTTTATTTTGCATCAGTTCATATAGCCTTTTCCATACATCTCTATATCCATCGTACTTATTTTTTATCCTACAGTAACGTCCATTACGTTCCTGTGCCACATTCTAATTAGTCATTCTCCAGTAGGTGGACAATGTTTTGCTACCACAAAAAGTGCTTCTCTAAGGGCCTTTCTTTTTGTCACTGACTTCCTTGGGGTGTATACTTAGCAGTAGAATTTTTAAGTCAAATGGTATGGATGTTCTAGTTGCATGGCACAAATTCCAAATTTCTTTCCAGAATGGTTATACCAATCTGCAGCTCTACCAACAATGCATTGCTCTATCCATCTTACACAACCCTATCAACATGGACCATTCCCATGTTTCTTTTTCATCTTTGCCAGTTTTCTCATTTGGAGGTGAAACTTCAGAGCTGTTTTGGTTTGCTTTTCTCTTATTATAAAAAAAAAAAGAAAAGAAATGAATGATTGCAAAAACATTCATTAAATGCTTGCTATGCTTGGCAAAACTCAGGGAGTTCTTAGTTTATATTAATGAGTCAGATGGCAGAGCTAGAGGTCTTGAGGGTTTAGAGTCAGGACAGATGGTGAGGCCTAGAGGCCTTTAGGATGCATATATGAATTGTATGAGTAGTCAAGTATGTAAGCAGTCAAACATCCCAGGTGGGTTCTGGGCAAGCTAGAGTCAGGGAGGGAGAAAGGGCAGAAGAAGAGGGAAGGGAATGAAGAAGATTGGGTGGTGATAGTGGCAAATCTTCCCTCATCCCAGTCATCTCAGATAGGTTCTGGGTGGCCTAGGGTCTGAGGGACCAGGCAATTTGGAGTATTCTTTCATATAGAGTATTCTTTCATATGGTTGTTAAAATGTACAATTCTTCATTTGAAAATTGTTTGCCGATCTCTTTTTGACCACCTATCTATTGGGGAGTAGCTTTTGGTCTTAAATATTTCTTCATGAAGCATTTATTAAATGCCTCCTGTGTTCTTAGAAGAGATCTCGGCAAAACTTCATACTGAGTTCAGGAATTCTCTTTACAGTATTCATACTTGTCAGATGGCTTTGTAGCTTCTGCTTGAATCCTTCCAATGATGGGCACCTCACTACTTTCTCTCGGAGCCTGTCCCATTGTTAAACTGCATTATTTGTTACAAAATTCTGCCTAACATCGTGCCCTTCATGCCAAAAACTTTTAATCACTGATTTTAGTCCTTCCCTCTGGAGTGACAGGGAGTGATTTAATTCCATCTTCCACAAGACAACCTTTCAATATTTGAAAGCCAGAATTACATCCTGCCCCCTTAATCCTTTGTATTTCCACTTTCCAGACTTTTTATAGCCCTACTCATCTTCCCCTGTACCCTTACTTGTCAATGACTCTGTTAAATCTGAATGTGATAGTCCAGATGTTATCCAACCAGGTACTACTTACTGCCTCTCTCTCTCAACCTCCATATTCTCATGTATAAAATAAGCAGGTTGGATGAGATGGTTTCTAAAGGATATTCCTGCTCTAACATTTGATGGTTATAGACAGTCCTCCCCAGTGAGCCCAGCCCTCACCATTCTGTCCCCTCTCCTGATCTCCCCCTCCATACTCTCCTTTCCTCATCACGATTCTGGCCCTGAGCCGAACAGGCACATATGTTGATTCAGCTCCAGTGAGAAGAGCAGCAGATGCAGGGATGGCCGAGGAGTGGCCTCCTGTGCTGGGGAGTGAAGGATTTTTGAATTGAGAAAGGAGTAGGGGTAGGGTGGAAAGTGGAGAGGAAGGGAAATCGTGATGGGGAACTGCCTTCTGCTGTCTTGGGAGTTTCCAGGGAAGTGTCTGCTCCCATCCAGGATTCCCTTAGGAACAGGTAGAAGACATGCTTCCTAATTGCTTGTTAATTGGAAACATTTCAAACCATTTGACAGTTGCTCCTCCTGTCTCTGGCTGGGAGGAATCTGATGCTGTCATAAATGACTTAGAATCACAGAATGTACAAAATCAGAATTAAGAAGAACCTTAATATTTTTAATGGAAGAACAAATAACATAGAATGTCAGAGTGGGAACGGACCTTAGAATATATTAATAACCAGCATTTATACAATCAGTCTACAAGCATTAAATTAAGTGCATATTTTGTGCCAGGCACTTTGTTAAGCACTGGGGATTCAAAGAGAGACAAAATCAGTCCCTACCCTTAAGGAGCTCATATTCTAATGGAGGAGAAAACATGAATGAATGAATGAATGAATGAATGAATGAATGAATGAATTCTTAAGTACCTACTCAGTTCCAGGCACTGTGCTAAGTGCCTTAAGGTTTTTTTGGTTAATGTTCAGTTGTTTCATTTCTGTTGACTCTTTGTGACCCCATTTGGGATTTTCTTGACAAAGATACTACAGTGGTTTGCCATTTCCTTCTGTAGCTCATTTGACAGATGAGGAAACTGAGGCAAATCGGGTGAAGTTACTCACCCAGGTTCATACAGCTAGTAAGTGTCTGATGTCAGATTTGAACTCAGGAGGATGAGACTTCTTGACTTCAGGGATGGCACTCTATCCACTGTGCCACCTAACTTCCCATGTTTTCCTTTATAATACTATGTATTTTATTTCATTCATTTAAAAACATTCTGAGAAAAGGTTCATAGACTTCACCAGACTGCCAACATGGTCCATGATACAATAAAAGCTGAAGAATCCCTTGTATAGACTGTACTTCTACCATAACAGGTGAGGAATTTGGGGCCCAAAGAAGTTACTAGTGTTACCAGTTACACAGTGTTACTAGTACAACTTTGTGACTGAGTAAGAATCAGAATCTATGTCATCTACCCATTTTTTTCCCTAACTAACACTTTCCACAACACTGGCTGGGAGGAATCTGCTTGCCTCCAGGGCCCTGTATGATTCCCACATTTTTTGCATGGATGGGGAAGAAAAGGAATGGGAAAATTTATTGCAGAGATAATTGGAGAGGGGACATTGTAAAGAGGAGCTTAACAGCTTCAGGGGAATGCAAGTCAACATCTTGGACCAAGTTTGATTGTTTAGGTAAAAGAATGGTATTTTCTATAGCATCGCTTTCTGGAAGAGATTGCCAAAAATAGGAAAGATAAACCCCAGGGGAATTATTCTGACCCTATCAACCCAAACTGTCATCATATGAAGTCCACCCTTATGCCTCTAGCCATGGTGATACCCACACTGTTCCAAAGGGAACCTTAATGTTTATTAGAAAGTTACAAATGCCTTCTCCATAGGAGATCCCTCAAGGCAGGGACTGTGTCTCTTCCATCAGACTAGTAAGTAGCTCCCTTAGAGCAGAGGTTGGCTACATTGAGGCAATTCTTAATTATTTGAAACGCTGATTCTTCCATTTGTGGATTGTCCAAATATCATTGCTTTCCTCTTCCTTCCTTCCTTCTGCCTAATCTTTGACCTCCTCCTACTAGTCAACCTGTTGGCCAGATGGGGTTAGGCAGGGGAATGAAAGAAGAGGTTCCTGGGCTCCTTTGAGCTCCTAGTCAGTCATTCTGGTTGGAGGTTTGTGACATAGAGAAAGCTTTTTGGAAGAGTTTTTCATATCTCTGAATTTCTATTATCCATGAAGCCGGTGTCCCTGCACCATTCCCATGGAAATGGAAAGCAGGTTCATTAAAAAGAGGTGTTGGGGCAACATGAAGGTGAAAAGATTCTGGGCTTGGATAGAGGAAGAATTATTCCCCAGAATATGTTCATTATTTATTGTCAGGGCCACAAAATCCTAAGGCATGAGACCTAGAGAGATCATCTGATCCATCCCTCAGAGTCTAAAGAAAACAAGGTTTTCAGTATCCCTAAACCAAAGAGAATCAATCACTCCTATGAATATAACCCCTCAAGGTAAAATCCGGACAGACTTTCTTGAAAGCTCTGGCTGCAGCTAATACTGCTTATCGTTGATTTGCCTGGCTGCTTATCAAACAGCCAGGTGGCACAGCGACTAGAGTGTTTGACTTGGAAGACCTGAGCTTGCATCCTGCCTCAGATGCTAACTAGCCATGTGACCCTGAGAAAGGCACTTATCCTCTGCTGTATAATGAAGGTAATAATAGCACCCACCTCACGATGTTGTTGTGAGGATTAAATGAGATAGAACATGCAAAGCATTTTGGGAACCTCAAATATGCCAATAAGTATTAATTATATCAATGCTAGATATTATTATCATTTTGTTGTTGTTATTATTATATCTTAAAACCCTCATCCTCAGTTTCCTCATCTGTAAATGAGCTGGAGAAGGAAATGGCAAACCACTATAGGATCTTTACCACGAAAACCCCAAATGGAGTCATGAAGAATCAGATATGACTTATAAATGACTGAATAATAAGAGAAAAAAAACCCTCATACTTTATAGCATGTCCTGTCATTCTATACCCTGTGCAAATTCTAGAGCCTTAAAGGTGCTCCTCCTAGCCTTCTCTTTTCCAAGCTGAATATTCCCATTCTCTGCAGGTACAATACCACACAGGAAGGAGAGGTGGAAGAGTCACACTAGGATCATGGCAGTCTTTGCCCTTGGGCATTCTCTCCCTGGCTTTGTCCAGCAATAACGACCTTCTTTCTCTGGGTGAGTGGTCTGTTTCTACTCTTTGGCCCAGGTTTCCCTTCTGTTTGATGCTGTTTCTCTTAGTCCTCCCCTTCAGACCATCATCTAGGTCTACTAAGTTTCCTGAGGTCCTCTGGGCCTTCCTTACCTAGTAATCGTGCAAGAAAGCTAGAGATAGCCTGTCATCTTTATCTGGGACTCTGTCTGTTCAAATGGAGCTGCACCTCCCAAAGTACCTTTTCAAGGCATGATAGATTGGTGCCTCTTGGCTCCTGGAGCTCCCCAAAGACTCTAGAAGTCTCAATTCTCAGTACAGGGTCTGATTGTGGTTGGATCAGGCTAGGATGGGCCTCTGTGATGAAAGACATCCCTCCTTCCCCAATTTATGTATGTCTGAGTTAAAATTATGTGCGTATTCAAGTCATGCTGCTGCATGCTGGTTTGGTCGTACATTTTAAAAAGTAGGTTACCCTATGATGAGAATGTTAAGATGGGTTTTAGAGATGCTTGTTTTGGTAATGAGCCAGTATTGCTTGAAAAGTGATGGAATGTGTTATAAATAACTAAAAGGGGGCGGGGTCCAGAGAAGGGTGTGTCTTCTGATAAGGGGAAAGAAAAGTGGTCTGGCATTCAGCACAGGTTCCTAGCCAAGTTTGCAAAGCATTTTACATATGTTATCTCATTTGGTCCTCACAACAACCCTAGTAGGTAGGTGGTAGGTGCCATCATTATCCCCATATTACATATGAAGACAACAAGGATGATTTGACAAGTGATCTTATGCTCTCTCTGCAGGATCATTGTTTTAGCATTGAAAGAGACTTTAGAGATTAGCTAGTTTTGACCCCTCACTTTATAGAAGAGGAAACTAAGATAGGAATGATGAGGAAAAACTCCTTTTTGTAGAAAATGAAACTTATTAAAGAGGGATGGTAGATATAGGCTGGCCCAGGATAGAGACGAGAGTTTAAGGAAGCACAAGGTCCTTGAATGTTCAGAGGGAAGTCAGATTAAGAGTGAGGTATAACCACAATGGGGATTTCTTTCAGGCAGAGATAGCCTAGGGAAGGAAGATGTTTAAAAAGATGGTGCCTGGCACAAATCAGAGGAACTCTCAGATTGGGGGAATTGAGATTCAGGTGCCTTTGGGGAGAGCAATTTCTACATAAGTCTTAGCACAAAAGAACAGGGTGTCTCTTGGGGCCATCATAAAGAGCAAAGTGGATTGTTGGAGGTGGCCAGAGAAGTAGCAAATGAAGGAGAGACCTTGGAAATGTTAACAACCAGATTCCTACCTTAAGCAGAGTTGAGCTGAATTCATTGACTAAACTGTATACCTTTTAAATATTTTGTCTGCACATTGTACAATGAACTGCCTCCCACTGTAGTAAGGTAGTTTTTTTCACTAGAAGACTAACTGCACATGCAATGAGTTGATGGAACACTGCAGAGGAACTGAGAAATGTAAAAGAAGAATGATCATTTGTGAAATGCCTACTGCGTACCAGGTCCTGTACCAAGTGCTAACCAAGGCATAAGGGTTAGAATTGTGAGATTACAGGCTAGAGCAAAAGATTCAGAAATACTAAGAAGCACTACTCCTGATTCCTAATTCTCTCCCTCATCTCTTCAAGTTGCTGTATTTTCCTGTGATCATAAAGAAATAGTCTGTACCAATGTGTAGAAGGACAAAGTGAAGGGTGGCTATGTGGTTTGTTGGTCAGTATGACCTGTGAGTGTTTCCAGAAAGGATATTATGTGTTAGAAGGCAAGTGTGTCCTGAGGAAAAGAATACTGAATTTGCAATGTAGCGTATAAAGGAGGGACTTACAAAAATCATAAGAGCTTTGTTGGAGTTGGAAGGGACCTTTGAAGATCATCTAGTCCAATCAATTCAGATGGAAAAACCCGACTTGTTTATGAATATACAATCAGTCACCGAAAGACTAGTGTTGATAACATGACTCTCCTTACTGTAAACTTTGTGCCCTTCCTACTTTACCATGATGGATTTCGAGCCCCTCTTATCCCTCCTAGAAAGAGTCACAAGTCATAATGACTAACTACTTGGTCAAATCTTGCTTTTTGCTCCTTGTTATGGATTATTTTCATACAGGCACAGGAAAGTATACCCACCTAGGCCTTAGGGAAGGGGAAGAAGGTGAGATTGGACAGTGTGTGTAGGCAGCTAGGCAGCAAAATTCATGAGTGTTGAGTGTTAGACCTGAAATCAAAAAGCCCTGAGTTTGAAATCTGTCTCAAACACTGGGTAAATCACTTAACTTCTCAGTTTTGAGGTGCTAGTGAGTCAATTATTAAATTTTCATTATGATCATTTATACATTGGCAAATGCTACAAGTTGAAGTTGAATTATCATTTCATTTATCGTCTAGAAGTAAAGTGATTGAGAAAATAAGAATGTACCTCTAATCCCAAAGCCCTCTGGTATGTACAGATTCTCTCCTTACTGATGTAGATCAATGCCAGGCTCCTGCAAGAGGCATGGGGAATGGAAGAAGTGATAATGTAGATGAAGTGTGTCATGCCTAGATTTTTTTCCCACAGAGGACTGGTTGTTAAATATTCACCAGAACACTCCGGCTCAATTTCTTCATCAGTAAAATGAACATGATAGTAGCCCATACCTCACAGGGTTGTTGAGGGGATTAAATGAGATAAAAAACCTTAAAGTTCTATGTAAATGGTGGCCATTATTTCTCACACAGGCTTTGTGGAACAACTTACACAAATGTTAGAAAAATACACCAGTGCTTATGGAAAGTATTCACTAGCTGGTGTAAGAAGTCCTTGGAAAATTCTCCAGACTACATTTTTTACTCGGGGTCAGAATTGAAGTTGCTGTGAACAGGCAAGGGGATAGGGTGGGATGGAGGAGGGTGTATGTCATTTCACCATTGCAAGACTGACAGAATCACAGTGTTCTAGGGTTGGAAGGGAACTTGGAGGCTAATGTAACCCAATCAGCACCTAAGCAAGGACCTTATTCACAATATCCCTGAAAAAATGGTCACCCAGCAAATGTTGGAAGACCTCTCCTGAGTGACTGATTGTACAGAAAACTCTGAGTCTTAGTTCATGCATTAGCATAGGACAGTCTCCTGGGCATTCTTAGAGAAACATGGTATCTGGGTGCAAATGGCATCTCTGTTTGAGGGCCACACAACAATGGTACAGGTCCATTGCTCTTGGATGGGGCCTCACTTTCATTCCACATGGATTGGTCTGAATGAGTGAGAGTGATAGGAAATGCACTTAGGGAGCTGAATATGCTTGGCTGATGAAACCAAATGAGTAAGCTGTGCAGAAGCCTTTATTAAGAGATATATGGGCATCTAGGTGACACCATGGTTAAAGCGCTGGCCCTGGAGTCAGGAGGACTGAGTTCAAATCCAGCCTCAGACACTTATTAGCTGTGTGACCCTGGGCAAATCACTTAACTGTGAGAGAGAAAGAGAAAGACAGAGAGAGAGAGAGAGAGAGAGAGAGAGAGAGAGAGAGAGAGAGAGAGAGAACGATAGAAAGAGGCTTTCAATCCCTGTTTAATAGTTCATGAAGCTCAGTGACTCTTCTCTCCTAAATCCAGAAGCCTTTCTTGAAACATCAGAGTATTATAGGGGGAAAAAAACCAAACTAACTGGATCTTGAGATCTGGGTGCAAGTCTTGGCTCTTTCACTTGGTATTTAAGTACTTTCTTAACTCTTTTTTAAAAATACGTATTTTCCATGTACATGTAGCTAGGTAGCGTAGTTGATAGAATAATTGGAGTCAGGAAGACCTCAGTTCAAATTCAGCCTCAGATACTTACTAGATGTGTGACCCTGGGCAAGTCACTTAATCTCCCTCAGCCCTAGTTTCTTCATCTGTAGAATAGGGATAATAGTAGCACTTATCTCTCACACTTGTAATGAAGATAAAAGGAGATAATATTTGTAAAGTATTTCAGAAACCTTAAAGTGACATATGAATTCTAGTTATCATTATTATATCTAATATAGGTACATAATTTATAATTTATTAAAATGTTTATGAATTATAATTTATATAATAAATAAATAATATAGAAACACCTATTTACATCTATGCATTGCATGTATATGTATATGTGTGTGTGTTTCTCTTTATTGTCTCTTCCATTACGGTGGAATTTCCTTGCCAGTGAATTGTGTCATTTACTATCATTGTAACCCTAGTGCCTAGCACTGTGTCTGACACATAATAGGTCCTTATTAGATGGGTGCTGATTTCCTGATGACTTGATTAGCACCTGTGTGACCTGAGGCAAAGCACTTCCTTAATACTGGCCTCACTTTTCTCATCTGTAGAAGGAAGGGTGGGACTTAAGGATATCTGAATTTCCTTCTACTTCTACATCTTAAGTTTTCCTCCAGCCCTGGCATTCAGTGATTGTATCTGAAGGGTTAAGGCCTAGGTTAACTGGGAGAGGGATTAACGATGAGCACAGACCCTCCCAGAAAAGGAAGGGTGCCCAACTTTCAATTTCAATTTTCAATTAATTATCAGCAGCAAATTTTGTAATCCAAAGTTGTCGGTTCCTTAACTAATTGTTATTACTGGGCTAGTATGGACTCAGGAAATCAGGATTTGTAATATCTGTTTGATCCAAATATAATACTCACCTGTCTTTCTATCTCCAAGAAATCATCAGCTATGTTGTCATCACCAACACTATCCAATTGGTAATTTCACTATCACTACTCCAATTTCTACATTCTTCAAGTTCATGAAACACTTCATTTACAACAGCTTTATGAGGTAGGCATTGAAAGTATTATTGCCCCCATCTTATAGATGATGAAACTGAGGAACAGGCAAGTAAAATGACTTGCTCAGGATCACACAGCTCTTAATGTGGAGAGGAAGCATAGTATAACGAACGGAACACTGTATTTGGAGTCAAAAGAGTCCTACATTAAAGTCCTTTCTCAGATTCTTACTGGCTATATGATCCTAGGCAAGTCACTAAAATTCTCTGAAACTCAGTTTCCTATTTGTAAAATTGGAATAATAATAATAATAGCACTTAGTTCACAGGGTTGCTATGTGCATCAATGTAGAATGTAGTCAATCTTAAAAGTGCTATAGAAATAAGAACTACCATTATCATAAAGCCAGAAGTGATTTTTAAAAAAATCTGATGTTTGGGGACTAAGTGATTCTCTGTGCCATTATCACTGTTCCTTTAACAAACACTAGATTGTCTGGATTTAGTGATGGCTCAGCTTTCTCTTCTGTTTGAGCATCGAGTTGCTGCCAGTTGAGCTTCTAAAAGGGATAGCCTTCCACAAGACTGCCTAACCCAAGCCATTGGGATGGTAAGACAGCAACAATAATCATTCCAATTTCTATAGTGCTGTAAAGGTTATGGGGCCCTTTCCTCAAAAATCACCTGTGAGATAGCTAGAAAAAGCATTCCTATCCCCATTTTACAAATTTTACAAATTTACAATTTACAGATTTCTATCCCCATTTTACACAATTTACTGACAAGGAAATTCCATTGAAATGGAAGAGACAATAAAGAGAAACACACACACACACACATACACACATACACACGCACTTACAGATGTGAGGCTCAGAAAAAACGAAAAAACAACTGTCTATTCTCCCCCCCCCCCCCACAATCTATTAAACTACAAAATTGCTATTGAACATTGTTCATGGTGTCTTAGAAGCTTTTCCCCACTGACATCTGCATTTTGCTGTGGAAACATTGGCCATTTCAATGCTTTACTGCCCCTTCTAGCTCAATGGGAAAGCAAGATGGTGTTGTGTAAAAATACATGGGTCATAATAATAACAAAACAAATTTTAAAATACACTGGTCTAGATATCAGGAGACCTGGCTTCTAGATAGTTACAGTTCTATCACTAGCCAGCTATGTGTTCTTTTAATGACTCATTTCCATTTTCTGGGACTTGTCCCCAATCTCTCTAAATGAGGAAGTTGGAGTGAATGGTCCAAAGTCTCTACTGGTTCTCTCTAAGTCAGTGCATGAAAGACGTGTGATTTTGTGGATGTAGGAATTCTCTCCACAGCCAACAGTCTTTATAGTCTCTATATAAGACTTCATCCAGAAGCTTTATAGAGTTGCCCAGGACTCCGAGGTTTTCAATGTATTAAGTGTCAGAGGCAGGATTCAAGCCTGGGACTTTCTGATGCCAACTCTAGCATTCTAGCCACCATACTAATGTGCCCCTTATACTGCATCTGCATCTAAAATTGAGCTCAACATTACTCCCACCCCTATTTTCCAAGAATCTTCTGTCCTTCCCAGTTTTCTCATTTCTAACTTGGATCCTGAAACTCACTCAATTCCCTGGATTGAAACCTAATAGCAGAGGTCTCCAACCAGTAATTTTCCTACTGATGACCCTTGCCGTTGGCCGGTAGATTTCTCATCTCGTTGCCACCATAACCTGTCTCCTCAGCCATGGTTTGGATGGAAGGGGAATGATCTCTTTCTTTGCCCCATCCCTGCATACAGCCCCCTAACACCTAACTTCCAATATCACAGTCACCACTGTTGGAAATCCTAAGACTTTGGGAGAATCTGCAGTAGCTTGTTGTAATGATAGCTGACATTTACATGGCATTTTAAGTATTGTAAACCTGCTTTACATGTATTGACACTTCACTGGAGTCTCATTCTGCAGTGCAAGTTCTATAGACAATGACTTTTAATGACTTTCTCCCATTTCCCAGATGAGGAAACTGAGATTCAGAGAGGTTAGATGATTTTGCTCATGGTCGTAGGACTGGGAAGTAAGTATCTAGGTCAGGATCCAAATACACATCTTCCAGAACCCAAATTATTATTAATTTTTTATGTTTTGCACTTGTTTTGTTCATGTTCAACTTTTTCTTATCCCATTTGAGTTTTTGATTTTGGTTGTTTTTTTTTTGGAGGGGGGTGCAAATACTAGAGTGTCTTTCCATTTTCTTCCCCAGATCATTTTACATGTAAGGAAACTGAGACAAACAGGGTTAAGTGACTTGCCCAGGGTGACACAGCTAGTAATTGTCTGAAGCCAGATTTGAACTCAGGAAGATGAATCTTCCTGACTTCAGGCGAGCACGTCAATTACCCAGATTTAGAATCGTTTTTGTCTCCTCTTCTATATCTAATTGCCAAGTCCTATCCATCTCTTCTTCCCAGTATTTCTGATTCATTCTTTTTTCTCTTTATCCATAGCTATTTCTTTAGTCCACTTTACACTTGAATTACTACAACATCCTCTTAGCTAGTCTTTCTGCTTCTAAATGCTCCCTTCCATTCCATCTTGTACACCATCACTAGATTAATCTTCAGACTCTTTTCATCATGCTCTGCCCCTAATTAAGAAACTAGAATAGGTCCCTATTGCCTATGAAAATTAAAATTCAACCTTCCTCCAGCATTCCCACAACAAAGGCAGGGCAGCTGAGCAGGGGGTGTGGCAGTTGTGGGAAACAACCCTGAGGAGGCCAACAATCTTTCCTCCTTGCTATGTACACACCAAAGGAGGGAAAAATAGAAATTCACAACTCATGTATGAGACTGGCACTCCTTAATCTTATAGTGATAGTTGGGGAGAGAGAGAGAGACAGAAAGACAGACAGAGAGCATAGAGACAGAGACTGAGAGAGACAGAGACAGAAGGACAGATAGACACCAAGACAGAGAGAGACTGAGACCCAGAGAGAGAGAGAGAGAGAGAGAGAGAGAGAGAGAGAATTTTCAGAGTATGTGCCCCAAGAAAGTCTTGCAAGCTGTGTTGTCAAACAACCTGAGCTCTCAAGTGTAACACCCAAGGGTTTGGTGGTGACAAATGCATGTCTTTTAATCAAATTCCTCCATCCTCCTTCTTTTCCAACCTCATCTTTTCTTTCTTCCTGCCATGACCCTCCTGCTCCAGCCATATCAATCTATTCATCTCTCATGGACTGTCCATGCTCATTCCTCCCTCAATATTCTTGTTACTGCTCTTCCCTCATCTAGAATGCCCCTCCCGTTCTCAGTATTAATCCATGCTCATCTCCTTTTTCAAACACCAAGGTCAAAGCTTTCTTAAACTTCAAAATAGTTGCCCCCTGAATATCCTTGTCTCTCTCAAATTAATTACAGGTTACCCTTTACCAGATCAGAGATCAAGCTCAAGCTGATATTGGTAATATTTTTAAATCAACAACAACTGGCAAATTCACTAAAGAGATCTCAATTTATATTTACTTAGACAACTTTAATCATGTTTGTTCACCTGATAAATTTCCCTCCATACCTCTTAGAATCCCTAGTTCCCATCAAAGATTAACTCAACAGCTATTTCCTCCATAAGGACTTCTGTGATCCCTCTAGCTGCTATTGTTTTTCCCCCCAAATGTCCTTGCATTCATTGAGTATACACTTATTTTATATCTATTTTTATGCACATATGTTGTCCTCACTATAGAATATAAGCTCCTTGGGAAGGTGACTAGTTCACTTTTTTTTTCTTTGTGTCCCCAGCTGCTAACACAGCAATGCCTGGCATACAGTAGGTTTTTAATAAATGTTTATTGATGGATTGAACCAGCATCTCCTTATTTCATCATAGTCCTAAAAGTTTATGCTGCCCATTAGCAGAACAAGCTGCTAATGTAATATTTTAATTGCTCCAGTGTGTGTGAATTGAATATGTTTTGCATTTTCCCCGGGCTCAAGTCAGTATTTTAACAAAATTAGCGTGCTCAGCAAGGCTTGGGGTCTTACTTGAGCTAACAAAATCAGCTTTCTAAACTGCAACAGGACGTTAATTAATGAATTTGCTGCTGCCTGTTTAAGAACCACAGCCTGAATTGAGCCTAACAATGAATAATAATAATAGCTGGCATTTATATTGCTGTGGTTGCAAAGGACTTCCACAGACGTCTCATCATTGGATCCTTACAACGACCTATGATGCCTAAAGGGATGAAATGACTACCTGGAGTCACACCAAGCACTGGTGACTGGCAGAGCTGGGGTTGAAACCCATGCCCTTTGACTCCTAGCCTGGATTCTTTTCACTACACAATGTTCCCTTCCAGTCAGTACTAGGGACAGCGATAGCATATTTTCCACTTCCTCATGTATTGCATCATTCATTATTCTCCATAGTTTTCAGTGTGTGAGGTTTTTCATTTTGTCTTGTGAATTTTGTCAACTCAACCACTTAGTAAACTCTTCAAGCATTCATGTCTTGCTATCCGGAAGGCGCTGAATCAATCAATCAAAAATCTTTTTCTAAATATTTAGTATGTGCCAGAGTACCTAGTGAAGGAAGCAGAAAACATATAATAATGATCGTTTACATTTATATATTATCTATAGTTTGTGACTCTTGCACTGTGGATGGAGCACTGGACCTGGAATCAGGAAGAGCTAAATTCAAGTCTGACTTCAGGACCTTACTGGCTTTGTGACTCTGGGCAAGTCACTTAACCTCTGCCTTCCTGAGTTTTCTCATCTGTAAAGTGGAGATGATAATAACACCTCCCTTCCAGAGTTGTTGTCAGGATCAAATGAATTAATATTTGTAAAGAAATTTGTAAGCCTTAAGAGATAAATGTTACAATAGAGGGGGAAAAGAGGAAGGCAAAAGGGAAAGAGTCAACCTTACTCTCATGGAATTTGGTTTAGGGAAGGAATGACATAAACTCTAAACTGGGCATCTTGCCACATAGAAGAGTT
>CM053586.1:171476719-171491719 GCA_028646515.1 Pseudochirops corinnae
TATTTATCTATACATATATATATGCAATTATTATTATTATTATTATTATTATTATTATTATTATTATTGACTACATCCAACTGGAACTTGAGATACACAGGCACTGTGGTTGGGAGATCCATCCTGCCCTACCGAAAAATGACATAGGAGAGAATAGAGTGGGGGAGGGGGGACACACTGGGATGGCTGTTTTGGGGCGATGGGTGGGGGAAAGAGGGGGAGAAAATATGTAACTCAAAATCTTGTGGAAATGAATGATGCAAACTAAAATAAAATTTAAAAAAAAATCCTATGAACCTTAAAAAAAAAAAAAAGAAATTTGTAAGCCTTAAATCACCATATAAATGCTAGGTAACAAAAATAAACTATGACAATCATTTTACAGGCGAGGAACTGTTCCCAGAGAAAAGAAACAACTTACCCAGGATACATGGCTAGTGAATGACAGAGTTAGTTCCAGAACTCAGGTCAGTCCAGTGCCCTTTCCACTGGCCCTTGCTGCTTCCCATAATCACTGTGGAATCTCCTAAATGAAATTTCCAGCTCTAAAAATTTCTGTGATCTTATGTGGTCTATAAACACTTATTGTCTGACCATAGGAAGAAAGGGTAGATTTCTAGCAACAGAGAATCAGGGGTTCTCCTTTTCCCATATACCCCACCTCCGCCACTTCTCTACCACTGACTGAGTGAAGCTGGTGAGAAGGGAGGAAGCTTAGAGAACAGACTGTAGTCTACATATACATATATATATATATATATATATTTTTTTTTTTTTTAGAAGAGTAAAAAATGGGTTTATTATTAGTCCAATTTATTGTGAATCCCCAGTTTTGAAGAAGTAGGGTCCAGCAGGACAGTTCTGTACTGGATTCCATCTCTCCTACCCAACTCCTGGAAGGTCTGAGCTTCCAAGTTGGACTGAGATGAGGGACTTGCCTCCTCTGGGATACAATTTTAGCAAATGTTCTCATGATCTTGGGGAAAGTGACACATATCTCAAAAGAGCCTGGGCTATTACTGGGTTTGATCAATGTGGAAGGGGAGAGCAGCTAACAGACTCTCCTTCCTCCATTTCCAAAGGTTTTACATATTTTTTCATGCAATCTTTAGTGACCATTGTGTAAAGGAGCCACCATATGAGTAGGATCCCTGAACCACTTGAGAGGATTCAGACAAATCGTCTAGTTCGAAACAGCCTGCCCCAGGGCCCAGGCCTCAGGCCCAGAGGGGTGGGCTCATTAGCTGGCTGGAATGAGGTGGCCTTTTTGTCTCATTTTTATCCTCTACTCTGGGAAAATGTTGTTCTGCTAAACGCTGGTGCTCCCTTATTAAGCCTTTGCCTATTGTTAACACTGTTGCTTCACAAGCCAAACAATTAAAGGTAATTGGGATAATTGGGCATTTATTATGTGGATTTGCATTTCCTACATTAGGGAAGACACAGATCATACAAGTTGGAGCTTGGGGATGCACATGTGGACCCAGACATTGAATGTTTCTAGATTCTAAGTGTATAGCTTAGAATTCTTACCTTCTCTCCACACCCAGCCCCATTAGAAGCCAAATTCACATATCATAGGTAGGATTTCTTGATTCTGCTCAGCTTAATCAGTCAGTCAGAGGAGAGTATGTAAATGAATTAGCTATGATGTCATAGGACTCTTCTCCCATCTCTGGCATTATCACCAACAAAAGCTTGGCTCAATCCTTTCATCTCTGGCAAGTCTGGACCCTGTGCCAGGGCTCTATGACACCACTATTTCCTCCCCCAGTCAGATCTTTCCATTCTTGCTTATTTTTCACCAGATTGACCAACTGTTTGATTTCATTGATAAAACTATTGTGCTGTCATGACTGAGTAATCTGTAAACCTATCCTACTGCTGACTGGCACTTTGGCAAAGGAACCTCCTGTGACAATATGCTGGCAGCATAATGCCCCCAAAGTAGGGTCCAGGTGCTTGTCCTGGTCCCATCTGCTCTCTCTCTAGTGCTTTATGCATTCTTTTTTTCTGCATTTTTGAGATTTCAGCCCACACCCTACCCCCTGCCAAACACATACAGAGTCCTTTTTCTTTCTTTTTTACATGGAGAAATAATGTGTATTCCTCCCTCTCTGTCCCGGAATGACCTTACCCAAATGATGGAAAGGAAATCTCTGAGACTTTGGCTTTGGGAATACAGCCTTTGACCCTTTCATTCCTTGGCAGCTCCCTCCCTATCATAGTGAAAAGAGAACTGAACTGAAATAGAGATCTGGGTTCAAATCTTTACTTCCACACTACCTAGATGTGTGACTCCAGGCAAATAATTTAATCTCATTGAGGCTCAATTTCCTAATCTGTGAAATGGGGATAACAATACTTGTATTTACCTTGTGAAGATCAAAGGAAACTATTTATAAACTGCTTTTCAAACCTTAAAAGGCTACTTCCCTCCTCCTCCTCCTCCTCCTCATTTTCCTCCTCCTCCTCTTTCTTCTCTTCCTTCTTCTCTTCTTCCTCCTCCTCCTCCTCTTCCACCTCCCCCAAAGGAAGGGGAAGAGAGGAGAGGTGAGGGGAAACAAGTCCATTTCTGATTGTTTCTTTGGCCCTCCTAAGAACTCCCATCAGATTCCCCCTGGTTCTAACTTCCCTCATTCTTAAACTCAAGTATCTTCTCTTGTTTGTCCTATTCCTGGGCATCTAACCTAGCTCAACTTTCCAGTCTGCTTTCCTCAAACTACTTTTTAAAAATTAGCTCAAAAAGATGGTAAAGGAGGATAGAGTATTGGATTTGGTATTAAGCCTTGTAGCTTTGAATTCTGTACCGTGAAGCTAGTGTCAGGAGCAGAATTTGAACACAAATCTTCCTGATTCCAAGGTTAATATTCTCTCTGCTACACCAGCCTGCCCTATGAATTTAAAGAAAGAGGCAAATAACCAAACTCATACCAGGGATTCAGTTTTATTTAAAATCCATATTTACATTTGCCTTGGGGATCATTCACACTTTGAGCCAAGTCTCCCGCACATTGTACTCTACCATGAGATCCATTGTTCAGAACAATAACCTTAAACTCTGGAAACTTTTTCATTAAGAACAAGGCAAAGACACCAACAGCCTTTGAGTTTGCTTAACTGAAAAAAATCTTCATCCTACAACTAAACTGCTAATGAACCTCTTGGAACTCTTCTATGGACAAGAGACACACAGTGTCTGCTGGGCTCACCTGAGATAAATGGTGGTGGCCACATTTATAAATTACATTATGGACTGCAAAATATTTTCTTCATGTAGAACCAATGCAATATTTATAGCGCCCATGATCACGATAAAGACTGTGACTGTAAGTATTGCCTGATGTTCGATTGAAAAATATACCAAACTCTCTAGATAGAAGATAGAACTGAAGCATTTATTTAGATACCAGAAAACCAAATCTCAAAACCAGTAAGTCAGTTCCATCATAGCAACAAAGATATTGAGAACCATAATAACACCAAGAGCCACAGCATCCTTCAGCTTCCCCACAAACCAATACAAGATCAATATGTACTCATGAGCCTATCTGACTCCTTGCCTGAGGTTGTCTCCCCCACTCCCTCTTGCTAGCTCTGGCTCCCAGTTTCCTGTGGGCTGTGCTTCCCTTCAGCAAAGTCCTCCCACCACAAGCTCCACCTGACTACATTCAGCCTATTAGGGGTAAGAGTTTACTTTCAAAGCAGGGGAGGTCTTCAAATTCCCCCATAAGTCTATTAAGGGGCAGCAAAGATCTTCAAATTCTCACTCTCATTATACCTCATAACAACCCTGTGTGGTACTAGTATAGTAATTTACAAATAGGGAAACAGGCTTTTTAGCAGTTGTGTGGTTTGCTCTTCATTATTCATCTACTAAGTATCTGAGAGGCAGTGATGTCTAGTGGCTAGAAGGTTGACCTTGATGTCAGGAAGATCTAGGTTTACTTCCTAGATAACTGTGGCCCTGGGGCAAGTTACTTGACCTGTCTTTGCTTCAATTCCTTCATGTGAAAAATGAGGGAGTCATTAAGGTCCTTTCCAGCTCTCCATCTCTGATCATATGATTTATAACTAAACGAGAGAGGAGTCATTCATCTGTATTGGTGAAAAGAAGTTTTTATATAGAAAAGTCTTTACACTGGTGAAATCATATATACTCCTCACCCTACCCCAGGCTAAAAAACAACCTGACCAAAAAAGTACAGGATGTATATATAATACATGTCATATAATATACATTATAATATAATAAATGTTGTATAATGTACATTATAATATAATACATAATTCATGTCATATATTACATATTTGATACAATCTATTATTTTGTCATATATATGTATACATGTTATGCATACACATTTTGGCATAGGTATGTAGACAAATCCACATATGTAAGGAGAACAAATAAGACCTTTTTATACCTCTTCCAACCCTCAACACATACTCTGTGATCTTGTGGCACTGACCTCCTGGCTGTTCTCTGAACAAGACGCTCCGTCTCTTGACTCTAGGCATTTTTTCTGGTTATCCCCCATGCGTGGAAAGTTCTCCCTCCTCATCTCTACTTCCTGGCTTCCTTTGCTTCCTTCAAGTCTCAGTTAAAATCCTACTCTCTACAAGAAGCCCTTCCTACTCCTTCTTAATCTTAGTGTCTTCCCACTGAGACTACCCTCATTTTATCTTGAATATAACTTGCTTGCATGTTATCTTTTACATTATTCTATGAGCTACAGTCTTTCTGGCTTTTTTTTTTTTTTATCCCCACCACTTGGCATAATTGCTGGCACATAATAGGCTCTTGATAAATATTTATAGACACTGGAGATGCAAAGCATGGTACAGTGTAAAGAGAATTGACTCTAGAGGAAGCAGATTGACTTCAAATCCCTCCTCTGTGGACTTTACTGTATAATCTTAGGTAGGTCTCTTAGCCTCCCTGGGTCTCAGTTTCCTCATCTTTAAAATGAAGGGTTGGACAAAATAACTTTTGAGGTCCTTTCCAACTCAAGATCTATAATCCTATGAAAAGTGTAACAGGTTCTGACATCAAGGAGTTTATCTTTTTTTCCCACTTAATAGTATTTTTTTTTCCCAATTACACGTAAAGATAGTTTTCAACATTCATTTTTTATAAGATTTTTAGCTCCAAATTGTTCTTTTTCTCTCTCCCTTCCCCCCTCCACAAGAAAGCAAGCAATGCAAAATAGGTTATACGTGTACAATCATGTTAATCATATTTCCACATTAGTAAAGTCATGAAAGAAGAATCAGAACAAAAGGGAAAAACACATGAAAGAAAAAAAATTTAAAAATTTAAAGTGAAAATAGTATGCTTCGATCTTCATTCAGAGTCCATGGTTCTTTCTTTGGATATTGGTAGCATTTTCCATCCTGAGTCTTTTGAAATTGCCTTGGATCATTGTATTGCTGAGAAGGACTAAGTCTATCATAGTTGATAATAAATAGTACAATGTTCCTGTCACTGTGTACAATGTTTTCCTGGTTCTGCTCCCTTCACTCAGCATCAGTTCATGTAAGTCTTTCCAGGTTTTTCTGAAGTCTGCCTGTTCATCATTTGCTATAGCATAATAGTATTCCATTACATTCATATACCACAACTTGTTCAATCATTCCCCAACTGATAGATATCTCCTCAATTTCCAATTCTTTGCCACCACAAAATGAGCTGCTGTAAATATTTTTGCACATGTGGATCCTTTTCCCTTTTTTATGATCTCTTTGGGATACAGACCTAGTAGAGATATGACTGGATCAAAGGGTATGCATACTTTTATAGCCCTTTGGGCATAGTTTCAAATTGCTCTTCAGAATTGTTGGATCAATTCACAACTCCATCAACAATATATTAGTATTCCAGTTTTCCTACATCTTCTCCTACAGGGAGTTTATCTTTTGACAATTATTTTATGCCAAGAAGGCAATCATGCATCCGGGCACAAAAAAAGAGACAAGAGATACCAAGTTGCAAGAGGCCTGTTAGAATGTAGGCTTTATATTCTCATCACTAACAGAGGGGGGGATCACATATTTTTCTGAGAATGAGGAAAGACACATAATGCTCCAATTTTGTAGGGAAAAAGAACAGGCCTGAGTAAAGTGTTGGGGCTATAGATGATCCCATACTGGAAACTTTCTGAAGTGAGTTGAGTTAGAAACAAATTTTGACATTTTGCCTGCTTTTTTCTTGGCATCCCAGGTTGAGAGATCAGTAGATTATCTCTTAAAAATTGTCTCAATTGTGAAACTTATCTAATCTCTTTAAGGTCTAATGCCCATGGAATATCTGTTAACCACCAGGATTCAGAAACAATAGAACCTCTCTACCCTATGTGGGGAGCCCAATGTTAAGTGGGAACTTAAGTTGATATATATTATAGGCTGATAGACAGGGAATGGGGACACATTGATAGGCCGGCATGTCCAGGAGAACTTAAAAATCACTTTGCTATTGAGATATTCAATGAATGAGTAACTTTCACTTTACCTTGGGCGCCAAAACATGCTCCTGGAAAATGAAAGACCTAGTTGGTTTGTCTGTTGGTAAATCCTCCTACGGCCATTCCCCATTAATTACCATCTCTTGATCCTGTTCTACTATGGGAAAGTGTCTCATGAAGGAAAAAAAAAGTAGTTTTTGAAATAAAGATCCCACCACTCAAATTCCAACTCACAATATTGACAATGGTACATGAAAAACTGGAAATGTGAGGAGGGGCTGGTTATAGAAACTAAGAGGATTCTAAGCCCAGAAAGTGGAACCTAGAGGGATGGGTAGAAGTTACAGAGAGGCTAATTTAGACTAGCCATCAGGAAAAACTTCCTAATACTGAGAGCTGGCCAAAGGTGCCTAGAGGTGATGAGTTTTCTCTTCCTGGAGGTCTTTGAGCAGAGGCTGAAGGATCACCTGTAAGGTATAGTCCAGATACCCATCCCACCTCTCTCAGCCTCAGTTTCCTTATCTGTAATATGGAGATGATAATAGCACTTACTTTACAAGGTTGTAAATTAGCTGGTTAATTAGCATTTAAATGGTTCTTAAAGGCTTACAAATCACTTTGCATGTTATTTCACTTGATCCTCACATCAGCCCCATGAGGGAGGAGCTATTATTATACCTATTTTATAAATGGGGGAAATGAGGTTCACAGAGGAGGGAAGTGACTTTCCTATTGTCACACATCTATTAAGTATGTGAGGCAGGAATTAAATTCAGGTCTTTTTGATGCTAAGCATTCATTTGACATAATATATCTGGCAGCTAGGTAGAGGCAATGGCGAGAGTATCGCACTTGGAATTAAGAAGTCTCGAATTCAAATCTTGCCTCAGACACTTAATATGTGGGTAACAATGAGCAAGTCACTTCACTTCTGTGAGCCTCAGTTTTCCCATCTCCCATTTCCCATCTAAAATGGGTATAACAGCAGCACCTACCTCACAGGATTATTATGAGGATGAAATTATATAACGTGTAAAGAACTCATTATTTGTTAATTATTATTATAGTGTGGGGGGGCCTGGATAAAATGGCCTCTTAGAGGTCCCTTCTAACTCTTCAATGGTATGACTTTGTGATTTTGGCAAGTATAATTATGTAGGGAGTTGCCTTGCTAGTGAAAACAGCACTAGTCATAATGGTGATTCAGAGTGAGTAATAGCAACAGTGGCTTTGATGCTGGTGAAAATGATGGTGATGTGTTTATGAAGGTGAGTGTTGGCAATGATGGTGATAGCACTGGCAGTGGTGGTGGTGATACTGTGGTCCATCTGTATCTATCTGAGGATCAAAGGCACCTGGCCCAGAAAGGATGTCAGTACAGGACAAGAGAAAGAACATAGACTTTGGAGTAAGAGGGCAGGATTCATATTCTAGTTCTGCTTATACCAATCTCTTAAATTCTCTGAGATTCAGTTTCCTCATCTATAAAATGATAGGTTTGGACTAAATGATCTCTAAGGTCCTTTCAGTCTTTAAATATCTATTCCTGCGATAAAATCCAAAACTCTCATTATTTATGAAGAAATTGAGGCTTTCAGAGAGGTTAACTGGCTTTTCCAAGGTCACAAAGGAGTAGTAAGTCAGGAGGCCAAGATTTGAACCCAGGGCCTTTGACTCTAAATTGAGTATTCTTTTCTCTCTAGCTTGTTTTTGCCTGCAAACTGGCCTCACTTCATAGACCCAGCATTAGATAGTAAACAGTTAAAAATAACAGGCACCAAATTGTAAGCAAATGGTCTTTAAGACAGAACCCCAAGAAAGGAATACGAAACCACTGGTGTCTAGTTTTCATTTTGTCACAGATGAGATATGAGCAAGTCCTTATGCTGTATGTTTTAATGGGAGAAGTTGCCTGCTTGTAAGAGTCCAAACCATCTTAGGAAAAAAAAAAACTATGTTGTCTATTGGGCAAGTGGTGGGGCAGGGGAGGGAAAACTCAGGTACAAGAGAGAGTCTCACCTTGGGCCCTAGATGGTCTGAGTTGCTTTTATTTTTTATAATTTCAGCATGCACAATAGACCAAGGAGCAAAATCTGTATGTTAAAGTGTACACAGTCTTATTGTTAAAGCATGTCTGCCTTGTAATTTTCCTAACTGGGAGGAACAATACTCATTCAGATTGTCCAGGACATGAGGGCAGAACACTTGGGGTGGGTTGTAGGCAGAGCTGTAATTAACAAGATGGTGCCCAGAGTAAGCTTTGCAAAACCTTCCCAGCTCAAGCAGCACAAAACACACTCTTGAATTTAATAAAAATTTAGTTTCAAGGAAGAGACAGAAGGTAGAGGAATGGAGGTGGTCGTGCAGAGAAGAAGGGGTTGAGGCATGGCTAGGGGGAGGGGAAGGAAAGCATCTGGTAGCTTCCTATTTTAACTCCTTATTCTTGGTAGCTAGGTGCTAAATTCACCTGTTTCTTGCTATTGTAGGAGGAAAAGTGCTGTCATTGTCCTTTACCTTGGAACAAAGCCTTGGTAGTCGCTGCTAGTTACAGTTCAGAAAGCAGGGAACGTAAAAGGGCCTCTACCAGGAGTATGTGGTAAATGTTGGATAATTGACTCTCCATACACACACACATACATACGTATATACATATACATATATACACACACATATATATATGCATATATGCACACTTTTAACTTTAATCTGCTTTTTAAATATTTCTTTCATCACTTTCTTAAAGCTAGATGATCAAAACAATAAACCAATCCCTGATTTGTAGTAATTTCCAAGATGTAAATTGCTCATAATGAAAACTTTAGAAGTATCATATCAAGCAAGTGGATTCCACTGGATCCAGCATATCACAATGTCTGTCCCTTTGCCTGAACAGGACCCCTAGCTACAAAAAATAGGAATTTAATTCAATTGAAAAAACATTGGTTAAATATCTGCTATATGCTATGAGGTCACAAAAAACAATTAGACCTAACCTGTGGTCACAGAAACTTACAGTAGAAATAGGAAACCAATCTCATAATTCAGAAAGACATGATAAAGATAAGCAAAGGCTGGTCCTACTCCCCTCTTCCTACCCTCGACTCTAGAGGTACAAACATTTTGTAATCTGTTAGACCATAGTTGAGACCAAGACACTCTGAGAAAGTGATTGAGGTAGTATGAGATGTGACTTGTAGAGTGCATACAATAGTCAGTCCTTAATAACAACTTCTTGTTTTGCCTTGCCTCTTATATGTAGCATATATGTGAGCTAATCAAGGAAAGAGCTAACCAAAGTCTGATTGTGACATGACATGTTGGACATATTTGAGCAGCTTAGACATATTCAGCCTCTGTCAAAGCTGAAGGAGGGGGGAAGAGGGTATGTTACAAAACATCTTATATGTATTATCAGGAGTCTGATTTTAAGTCCTCTCTCTGCTATTTGCTACCTTTGCTACCTACTTTGAGCAACTGACTGTACCTCCCTGTGACTCAGCTTCCTCATCTGTAAAAATGAGGGGGTTGGACTAGCTGGGCTGTGAGGCCTCTTCCAGTTGTACATTTGCGACCCTATGGATTATATATGAACATATAAAATAGGAAATGCAAACTACATATGAGGAAACAGAGTTTTAAAGGTGTTAAGTATCTGACTCAAGATCACATAGCTAGTAAACAGTGGAACTGGAACATAAACTGCAGTCTTCTCAATCCCAGCTCAGTGATCTTTGTAAACTGGCATTTTTAGGGTCAGCCTCATGAAAGGTTGTCATATTCTAAGGTCTAGTCTTTTAACCCAGAAGGTTCAAAAACTTAATGGTGTTCCAATTGAGGGGGTGATCAAGGCTGAGAAAATGTCTCTCACTATTCAAACTCATATGAGACTGACAAGAAACCAGACTATGAATTTATGATGGGGCTATGGAGATAGAATTGAGAAGAGTGGTGTATTACTTATGACTCCTTTGGAAGGTCAGTACTATACTCTGAACAGAGTAAATGTACAGTTTACATCTTGTAAATTAAGTCTAAGCACTCAAAACAATAAACCAATCCCTGATTCATAGTAATTTCCAAAATGTAATTTCCTCTTAGTACTATACTCTGGTGCACACATGGAACACACACACACACACACACACACACACCCCTTTTGTGATCAACTCCAGTGGCCCTATTATATATATATATATATACACATATATATATGTATATATATATATATATATATATATATATATATATATATATATCTATGTATGTATATATAAAGGGAGGTGCCTCCCATTGCTGACTGACATGTAGGGAGGTACCCAGATTATACATCTCTAATAGGCAGTTAACTCCCAGCCAGAGGGTAATTCTCCCCTGGCTACCTGAAGTACAGCCATACTCACTCACATACTCAAATGGAGATGTGATCTCATATGTGTAGATGTTGCTTCCAACCAACTGAGATTTCAACACATCCATGTCCGCCCAGCCTATAAAACTTTGGTCCATGCCCTCCCATTAGTTCAATACAGGGCCCACTGGACAAGCTGAAGTCCTTCCTCACTTCCTCTTGACACTATAGGGATGTTGGTGTAGTCCCACTCTCTGTTCATCAATTAGCCCTTGCTCTCAGCACCATGGTCAGCTCCTCTTTGTAGCACATTGATTTCTTTGATGACATCTTTTACGCTACTTCTTCCTAATTTCTTGTTTGTAATGTGTTGCAGCCTGCTCCCTAAGTCAGACAGAGAACACTAGAAATGAGAAATAGCTCACCTAATCGATACAGAGCTTCAACCTTATTCAATTAGATTCAATCCATTTCAATAAACATTTGTTAAGCACTTGCTGTGTGGGAAGCAGTGGGCTATCCAATGGAGATATGAAGATGAAAAATGACCCATTTCCTGCCATCAGGGAACTTACAGTCCAAGAATGTGACACAAGTGTGTACCCATATGTTATGTGTATGGAAGTATGAAACAAGATAGAATATGATAACAGCATAGGTGAGATGAAAAGTACGCTAGGAAAATTAAGGAAAGGCTATCCATTCTTTCACCTACGCCTACAAAAATAAAGCTCCATTATTTTTTCACTTAAATGACTGCATTTTCAACTTGAAAGGAGAAGGGGGAAATCCTTTAAAAAGAAAAGATAGAAGGAATGATTATGAAAGTAAATAGCACACCACAGGCTGCCTTAGAAGGATCACAGCTCTAGAGTTGGAAAGGACTTTACAATTCATCTGGTCCAGGCCCCCCCCCACACTTTATAAACGAGGAAACTGAGGCACACAGAAGCTAAGTGACTTGCCTAAGGTCACACAGATGTTAAATAATAAAGCTGGACTTCAAACATAAGACCTATGCCTCCAAATGCAGTATTTTTTCCATGGTACTAGCCCTGCCCCTCCAGGACAGCCCTGCCCAGTTACTATAAGTTCTCCTCACTCACTTCCATACAGAAAAGGAATAAAATAAAGTTCTTAGAGATTTAAAGCAGAAAGAAGATACCTTAGAGGTCATCTAATTCAACCTCTTTATTTTGAGGAAATTTGAAACCTATAGACACAAAGTGACCTCAGTTTCCCTTTTTTGTTAAATTTAACTCACAATAATAGCTACATAGCTAATAAAGTACCAGAGAAAGACTTTGAACCAGGTCTGACTCCAAGTACAACTCAATATCCACTGCACACCAAGCTGCCTTGTTGTAATGGCAATGGAAATTTGAAGATCTTCCCTGTCCCTTAATAAGCCTAAGGGAATTTGAAGATCTTGCCTTCTTTGAAAATAAACTCTGCCTCCTAATAGGCTGAACATAATCATATAGAGCTTGTGGAGGGAGGAGTTTGTTGAAGGGTGGAGCAGAGTCCATAGGAAGCTGGGAGTCAGAGCAAGATAGATGGTAGGAGAGAGAGGACACTCAGGCAAGGAGTCAGTTAGACTTGTGAGTAAAATATTGGTCAAATATTGGTTTGTGGGAAGCTTGAAGGCTCTCTGCTACCATTGTGGTGCAATAACTACTATGTTGCTATGATGGATTCAGTGTCCTGGTGTTGGGATTTGGTTTTGTCTGAATAAATGTTTTGCTTCCATTTTCTATATGGAGAGCCTGTTATATTTTGCAATCAAGTACCATGCAGGTCTATTTATAGTGATCGTGAGCACTATAAATATTGCATTGGCACTGCACTTGTACCTTTGGACAAGGAGCCTTTTATTCACTGCTTAGACCCAGGGACCTCCTTCCCTGCCTCTGATTTCTCTTCCTAGTTTGTAAAGGACCTATAAGGAGAAGTAGGTTTGGAGTGTAAGGCAGAAAAAAAAAGGGAAGGAAAAATAGCTTTATGATTAGACAGGTAACATGACACTATCCTGTGTAGGAAGGCTGCTTGCAATAGGTGATGACATAGATGAACATGTGTTATTGGCTTGTGATGTTGTCATATTTGACAAGGTGACCATGTTATTTGGTGACATTATGGCCTGCATTGGTGTAGGATATAATTGATTTCCCAGTAGTCATGGGTCAGTCCAGGAAGGTGAAATAGAGAACTTTGGTAATCGTTCCTTGACTCTTTTACCAACACCCTGTCTGATTTCATTCTCCTTGCCTCCCTTTTCCTGTCCATCAAAGAGAATGGCTTAATGAATGATAGATGGTGTCACCACAGTACTTGAGAGATCATAACCTCATCTGAATTTGGGTAAGTTATTTCAAGAGCCAGGGGTATTGTAAGATTTTAGAAACAGAAGGAAACTTAGGGATTAGCCAGTCCAACCCCCTTATTTTACAAAAAAAGAAGACTGAGGCACAGAAAAGGAAAGCACTTGCCCAAGGTTGCCCAGGTAATAAGAGACAGAGCTAAGATTTGAACCCAAAAGGAATATGTGTCTCCTTATTCCTTGAATTTCTCTTTTGTGAAGCTGGAACCAGACTATGGCAAGTCTGTTGAACTCCATCTCTTCCCTCAAGGATTAGTTGAGCTTCCTCCATGAAACCTTTCCTTGATCCACTTCCTCTAACCAGTTGGAAGTTATTTCACCTCCTGAAATTTTTGTGAAATACTTCGGATCTCACCTTTATCATATTCTACTTTGTATGATAGTTAATTATGTACCTTATTCTCTCAGATTACAAATCATAAACTCCTTAGAGTCAGGGACTATATCAAGAGGGAAGGGGAGAGAGACATAGACAGACATATAGAGACACACAACTGGGATCTTTAACATAGTCACTTCATTAACTGGTCCATAGGTTTCCTTATTCTCTTTATGTGGCCCACTCCTTTTTTAGCAAACATTGACTCAGAATACAATAAAAATCAGCTTGTCTTCATCTGGAGACAAAATTCATTGTAAAAGTACAAGTAGCAAGTAAACAAAGTTTAAGAAAGCAAGAGAAGGAAATTCTAGAGGATAATCAATGCTAGTTCACCAATAACAAGGTAGGAAAGGGGAAAGAAGTGGAGAAAGGATAAATTCTCTGCAGCTGCAGTTAGGGTATCTACAAAATTCTGTCTAGGCAGATCAGTCCTTTAATGGGTCATTGAGCTAGACAATGCTCCAAGTGCTTGTAATTATATCCACTTTGGAGCAGCAGCACCTTAACTTGCAGTTGGCTGGCCACTAGTTCTGCTACACACTTATTTCCCTACCCTGCAGATTTCTACTTCCCATGATCCTTCAGTCTCTCTTTCTGGCTGGGAAAACCTACACTTCCCATTAATCCCCTTGCAGAGAAAGAGATACATTCATAACTCCAGTGCTTTAAATATAGTTGAAGATTAATGACAGCTGATTTTATATGATCCTTTAATGTTTGCAAAGAATTTTACAGGGAATAAAGCACTGATCTTGGAATCAGAGGACCTGGCTTCAAATGCCACCTCTGCCATTTGTGTGACCTTGGATAAGTCACAACCTTCCTGGGCCTCAGTTTCCTCATTTGTTAAAAGAGTTAGACTAGATCAAGAGTTCTTAACTTTGGGTCCATGGATCCACAAATTTCAGGGACCTTCAGAACATAGAAAAAAAAAAAAATATATATATATATATATCTTTGTTTTCAATAATTTCCAGCTGAACTTAGTATTTCCTTCAATTATTTAAACACGTTACTCTGAGAAGGGGTATGTAGGCTTCACCAGCCTGCCAAAGAGGTTCATGACATATTCAAAAAGGTTAAGAACCCAAGGACTAAATGGCTTTTCAGGTCCTTGCCAACTTATTGGCATCTGTGATCTTAGGATCCATTTTCCCTAAAAACCCTCTGACATCAGTGCAACAGGCATTGTTACTGTACCACCATTTTACAGAGGAGGAAATGAAAGTTCAGGGAGTTCAAAAAATTTGCCTGTAGTTCCACACACTCAAGGGTGGGCTTTGAAATCATCGCTCCCCTTGCTCTTTTCACTATGCCCCATCACCAAAAAGGAAACATTTACTTAATTGAAATGAGTTTCATCAGTCTTTTCCTTGCCTCCTATAATGACTATGCCTGCATCAGTCAAGAGTTTAGAGAATGTTAG
>CM053586.1:171496719-171522423 GCA_028646515.1 Pseudochirops corinnae
TGGAATCCAATTATAAAACTTTACACATCTTCCTGTTAACTTTATTTTATTAGATTCAGCCCTTAGCCTGTCAGGCTCTTTCTGGATCCTTGTCATTACCCTGTGCATTAGCTGTTCCTCCTAACTCTGTAGCCCCTGCAGTTTTGGTAAGGAGACTACCTATGCCTTTATCCAAGTCATCAATAAAAATATTAAACACCACAGGACCAAGGACAGATCCCTGAGGCACTTCACTAGAGACCTCTTTTTAAGTTGACATTAAACCAGTCATACCTGCTCTTTCCTGTCATGCAACCAATTCTAAGTTCATTTTCCATCTAGCCCACCTGTCTCCATCTTTATATAAAGCTGGATAAAGTAATTTCATTAAGGAAATAACACCAACAATTTCAGGGGGGAGAGGGGATCAAGAATAATCCTTCTCTCTAGCAGTTTACATATTAACTGGTGAAGGAGGAAGAATATTCCCAAGCAAAGTTAAATAACAATCCTGTGTTATGAGATGTTGTAGTGCCAATGCAATACACCCATGAAAAAGACTGTGACTATAAATATCGCATGATGTTCGATTGCAAAATATAACAGATTCTCCAGGTAGAGGACAGAATTGAAGCATTTATTTAGACACCAGAAAACCAAATCTCAAAACCAGTAAGCTGATTCCATCATAGTACCAGAAATATTCAGAAGCCATAATAACACTGAGAGCCACAGCATACTTTAGCCTTCCCACAAAACAGTACAAAATCAATATTTACTCACAAACTTCTCTATCTCCTTGCCTGAGCACCTCTCTCTCCCACTGTCTCTCTGGTTCTGATTCCCAGCTTCCTGTGGGCTCTGCTTCCCTTCAGCAAAGCCCTCCCAGCACAGGTTCCATGTGACTACATTCAGCCAATCAGGGGACAGAGTTTACTTTCAAAGCAGGGGAGGTCTTCAAACTCCCCCCTAGGTCTATTAAGGGACAGGGAAGATCTTCCATTACAGATGCTCTATTGAATACAGACAGTAGGACAAAGAATGCTCTAAGGTCATAGATATAGTGCATAGACAGCACATTTTACAAATGAGGAAGGTGGGGCCCAGGAAAGTTTAGTTTAAGGGATTTGGCTAAGAACACACCAGCAAAAGGCCTCAGAATGGGGCTTGGAACCTACTGCCTCTGACTTTAGAATCAGTGCCTTTTCTCTCACATACTAGTCCCTCCCTTCTCCCACCCCTGCAACCACCTGTTTTGGAAAAGGGCCTGATCAAAATGAAATGGAAGTGAGAAGCTGGAGAAGAATTGTACTTGTGTGCTACTCCCTTGATGAAGTTACGCTCCTTGGAGACAGACAGATGCGCATATATATATATATGTAGACAGATGCCAGTAATACACACACACACACACACACACACACATACACACACACACATATTCTTAACCATGACAAGAATACCTGTATGTGACAAAGCCAAGTACATGGATATCCCAGGGGTAGTGCCTAACTTTAAAAGATGGATTGTATACCATAAGTGTGCTTGTCAACCAGTTGTTTTGAACTCAGAACATATTTTCCCACAGAAACAAGCTTACAAATAGTGGTTAGGCACTCTGGCTACTTGACTCATAATATAACTTACCCACACAGTAGGCTGATCCCCTGGGAGCCATGAGCCTTCCTGAGCCAGTCTATACCTTATGTTCCCACAGTTCTTTAGGGCCTTAAGCGAGTTTGGGGAGTAAGAGATGATAGGAGGCTGTTTAGGTAGCTAAAGAGCTCTTAAAATAATGTAGCTAAAAGAGGACATAGTGGTAGCAGGTGCACGCGCACACACACACATTCTCTCATGTTCACTTCTCTCTCTGTCTCTCATTCTCTCTTTCTCTCCCCTCCTTCTCTGTCTCTCTCTGTCTCTGTCTCTGTTTGTCTTTTGTCTCTCTGTCTCTGTTTCTATTTGTGTGTCTGTCTCCTTCTGTGTGTGTCTCTCTCTCTCTAATTCTCTCTCCCCTCCTTCTCCCTTTTCCTCCTTCTTTCTCTCAGTCTCTCTATATTTCTGTCTCTATATGTATCTGCCTCTGTGTGTGTGTGTGTGTGTGTCCATCCATGTCTTTCCTCAATTATAAGTCAGGTAATTGTAATCCAGGGACTACCTACATACAATCAAACAACTCAGATATCTTGAATGTGAATGTTGAAAAAAATATGGAAAACGACACATTCTGTGAAGGAGAGCTCTAATGCAGCTTTCTCACAAAGTCAGATGAACTGAGTTTGAATTCCAACTGCTTCTTATGGCATGACCTTGAGCAAGTTAATTTACTTCTCTGGACCTTGGTTTCCTTCTCTGTAAAATGAATGGGTTGGCCTCGAAGATTCCATCCAGATCTAAATCCTATGAAAATGCCCCCAACAAGAGGGGATGTGCCTCCCCAACCTATGCTCAGGGGCCTTTGACATTCAACTTCAGTGCAATTTGTTTGTTTCTCCCAAGTTGAAAATGCCAAGAAATGTCACCCGCCTTCCCTGGCCTCCCGCTCCCTCTCAACACATGACTTTGATGAGCCAGCAGGCCAGTACCACTAATGAGCAACCCAACTCTCCCAAGAATTAGCATTATGGAAGGGAAATTCAGGCCAAGAGGGAGGCGTAAGGGGTTAGTGGTTTGAACAAGCAAAGCTTTAACAAAAAGGGAGGGCAATGGAGGAGGGAAGACTGCTCTTGGCCCCTCTGCTCTTCTTGTTTATGATTCTGACACTAAGATCTCTTCTTATCGACTGCCAAACCAATATGCTAGAGAGAAAATGATCTGGGAAAGTCACAGAGGGGCTTAGGTCTACTACTATTTGTCAGTTATTTAAGCACCTTTTATGGACCAGCTTCTGTGAGGCAGCTAGTGGTATGGTGGCTAGAGCACTGGATTTAGAATCAAGAAGACCTCAGTTCAAATCTAGCCTCATATGCATGCTAGCCATGTGACCTTGAGCAAGACAATTCACCTCTGTTTGCCTCAGTTTCCTCAATTGTAAACTGAGGATAATAGTAGCACTAATTGCAAGGTTACTATGAGAATCAAATGTTTATTAATTAACGTACCTGGAACATAGTAGGCACTATGTGTTGCTTATTCCCTTCCCTTTCTATTCTCTGTGCCAGGCTTTGTGTAAAGCACAATCTATACAAAGAAAGGCAAAAGAGAGTTCCTGCCCTCATGGACCTCAGAGTCTAAATAACTTATATTTCTTTGTAAATTTTACATAGTCCTTTAATTCACAAGAACCGTGATGTAGTAGTTAGTACAAGTTTTATTATCCCTGGGACTTCCATGTCACACAAGCAACAAGATAGAAAACTAGACATTTCTTATGATCCCCACTTCTCACATCTCTCTGAAAGAGAAATTATGCACCAAAGATAAAGCAACTTTAGCTGTCTCCATGGTCTAGTATATTCAGAATCTAGAAGAAGAAAAAAATACAACAAAACATGATCTAACACTTACCTTTAGCTCACTCAACACCCCTCTCCCATCTCTCATGCTTCTGGAAGTAAAACTTCACTAGTGTAGGGTTAGTGGGATATAAGATCTTCCCTGCCCAATAACAGGCCTATGTGACTACATGTGTTTCTTTTTTTTGCCTTCAAACAGGAGGCATCTTCCCAGGTCTAAAGGTACAAAGTATTTCAATCACAGATGTCTTGCTGCTTTGAACTTTGGTTCAGTTTGCAGCTGTGACACATGCTGAGTCACATAGAGCCTACACACACACACACACACACACACACACACACACATACATATAAATATATAAATATATATATGTATGTGTGTGTATGTATCTGTATATGTGTGTGTGCATGTGTGTCTATGTGTATTCAGTGAGATTTATATTACCTTAGGGGAGGACCTTGCTTAGGGGGAAGCTTGCTTACAGGGAGGCTTGCTTACAGAAAGGCTTTCATACATTTTTGGTACTGAACTAATTAGGCACTAAGTTACATGGCTTATGATGCTTTCTGGCCCTGAGCTTATTAGTTGAAAACTATATATACTGGGAGGTTGATGATTTACTTTGGGGCTCACTCATGGGAAGAATGTTTCTTTGTGATTTGGCCAGACGAGACTCTGGGTAGCCATTGTTAAGGAGCCCCCCAGCTGCACCTGAACCCAGATGTTGGTGCTCTGTGGTCTGGTAATATTACTCTGTTTAGACAGTTGGAGCCCTGTCTATTGGATTCTTTCTTGGACTACTTATCTTCACTTGTCTGTCTGTTAATTAAAGTAAGATCATTAATCCCTTTAAAGCTGTATTTCCTTTAGAAAAGCAGATCAAAGAACCTGTGCTAGCAGCCTACCCTGTGTGCTAGTGTGGTTTCTAATACATTTGGTATAGTCAGTAGGATCTATGCAGACTAAAGGAAAGTATGGGATTTTGTGGGACTGGGATAGTTGTCGGCCCCATTATTGTATTGCTTTTTGTAAGCAACTTGAGAGAAATTGAGTGAATAACAGTGGTAGGAGCAGTTTCTTGGGGACCTAGAGCAGGGCCCCTGGGAGATAACCTCTCCTTCTCCCTCACTACCCCACTAGCACTCCTAAGAAGGCAGGCTGGAGCAGCAGCTGTGGCAGCAAAACATGCTTATGGGAGGTGGGGATGGCCAGAGCCAGAGCCAGGGCTCAAATGGAGTAGCTCCACCCTGGATTGTGCCACTGAAGGAGAGGAGGCTCTGGAAGTATGCTGTGCTCAGACCCTGGAACAAAGTAGCCCCTCCCCATGTAAGGCTGGAGGAGGATGAGCTGCCCTGGAGTTGTGGGGGGTATGGGCCAGAGACAGAAGCTGGGGGCAAGAGCCCCTGGAGCCTGTGTACAGACCCTGCTAAGGTAAGCCATGGAGCAGGAGAGTAGAGCTGCCTGTGTCAGGACTCAGGAAGAAGCAAGGAGCAGTTGGCCCCTGGACCTGTGGGAAGAGGAACCCCAGAGCTTGGAAATCAGCCCCAAGTCAAGATGGAGGCTTTGCAGCAGGGCAGGAGCAGTGAGCATGCTTTCCTGCCGTGTTCCCCTGAGTTGAGCTTGGACCCAGGCAGGTAGATTTGTCTATGGTGGCACGGGGGAAGATTTTCACTCCCAGGGGCCCACCCTATTGGCTGTCTTGCCCAGTCACCCCTCAGGATGTGGAAGTGGGGTCTGGAGCAATGTTAAGAACTTGGACTCTTTGGCTCATTAGAGCATGCGCGTACCTGAGAGTATCAGGAGGGAGCCTGCAACGACAGCATGGGGAGAAGGATGCATCCCCAAGAGGACTTTACTTGGACATTTTGTTTTGAATTGAGAGACTGTAACCTACTGTAACCTAGGGGTTACTGCTGTTCCTAAGGATGTGCTGTGTTAGGGAAAACCCTGGCCTGAAATTCCTTGATTGTATAAACAAGTAAGTCTAAGGTAGGGAGTATGCTACGTTATGTTATATACTTTTGTGTTTGTTTAAGGCTATGTGGCCACCCTGGTAATAAGTTGATAAGTTGTTATGTATTTTGCAGATGTGAAGCTTATGATGAGTTTATTTTGTGGGAATTATGTTGATCTGATATGTTAATGTCTATCCAGATAAAAGTTGCCCCTAAAGTTCTTTTGGGCTATGAAATGAACACATAAGATCATGGGGCCAAATGTAGGGTTAATGGGATATAAGATCTTTCCCATCCATTAATAGGCGTATGTGACCTCATGTGTCCCTTTTTTCCCTTGGAACAGGAGCCGTATTCCCAGGTCTAAGGATACACAGATATTTCAATCACAGATGTCTTGCTGCTTTGAACTTCAGCTTAGTTCACAATTGTGATACATCCTGAGTCACATAGAACCCATCAGGTGATTCAGGGAGTTTATTATTGCCTTGTGGGAGGAACTAGCTTAAGGGGAAGCTTACTTAGGGGGAAGATTGCTTAGGGAGAATGTTGGTTAGGGAGAAGCTTGCTAACAAATAATCTTGCTTGCAGGAAGGCTTTCCCACCTTTGGGACTGAGCCAATTTGACACTGAGTCACATGGGTTGTGATGTCTTCTGACCCTAAGCCTATTAGTTGAAAACTATAAATACTGGGAGGTTGGTATTTTACTTTGGGGCTCACTCATAGGAAGAATGTTTCTTTGTGATTTGGCCAGACAAGATTCTGGGTAGCTGTTGTTAAGGAGCCCCCCAGCTGTGCTTGAGCCCAGATGTTGGTGCTTGCTGGTCTGGTAATTAGGCATCTATTACTTTGTTTAGACAGTTGGAGCCTGTCTATTGGATTATTCCTTGGACTACTTATCTTTACTTGTTGGTCTGTTAATTCAAGTAAGATCATTAACCCCTTTAAAGCTGTATTTCCTTTAGAAAGGCAAATCAAAGAACCTGTGCTAGCAGCCCACCCTGTGTGTGAATGTGGTTGCTAATACAACTAACTAACCCAAGGTTGGTTACTGATACCAGGTTTGCAACAAAAGCCACTCCCATACTCTAGTCCCCCCTCCCTCTTTTTCAGTGCTGTAGAGACCTTGGCTCTAAACTGAAGAAGTTTGCTTGAGTCAATACAACCAGTAATCACCTTAGCAGACAATCTTGTAGCACCAGTGCTGAATATCCCCTAGTGCCAGAGATCTGAGTAACATAAGAACACTAAGACAGTATACTCTGTGTATGGAGGAACTGTGCAGAACTATATACTAAGCCTAGGGAAAGAACTCAGCATCTAGCTGAGGGGTCCAATTCTATCCATCCAACAATCCTTTAGGACAGAGGCCTAGGCTAGTGATTTGTAAATTGTCTAGCATGGGAGGAAGCTGAGATTCCCTGCAGTCCAACCCCTAAGAAAATCAAAGGGAGAGAGTCAGAAAATTAACAATAGAGAAAAATAAGGTGCAGGGATAATGAAATTCCCAAAGATATCAGAAAGAAAAAAAATCAAAGATCTTGATGGTAAGTAGATAAATCAGCTGAGAAAATCTTAACTACAGAAGGAAATATGGCCTCTCTAGCTCTATATCTAGCAAACAAATTCATGTATCTCTGAATAAATTCTATAACACGAAAACAATCTAACAGTTGATAGAGATAGAGGAGTCTGTGGAATATAAGGAAAACATTGAACCACAATACATTATTCCTAAGTAGTAATTTCCTAATAGAAATGAAAATTATGAAAGTAGAATGTATGGCCTACACAGCAAAAATAACAGGTAGAATATAAACACTGAACCCTGAAAAAGGTAAGTATCACCAAAGAAACAAACAAGAAAGCAATAGATTGTGAATGTAATATATAGAAGTAGAGGACAATCTAGAAGAAGAGAAGCAAGGAAAGCTATCTCCATGGTCTAGAAAAGAAAGGAAAGAAAAATGTGCTCACTATGCAAGCAGTTTAAATATACTGATCGTAAAGACAGGATGCATAGAGACAAGCTAAGGATCATAGATCTTCCAGAAGAACATGGCAAGACAAAACCAAAACAAAACAAAATTAAAATGTAACACCAAAATGCAGGAAATGATGAGGGGAAATGAGCCAGAACTTCTGAATATAGAAACATCATTTGAAAGAATTTATAAATCACCTCCAGAAAAAACAACAACAATGACGACAAGACTCCAAGATACATTCTGGTTAGATTTAACAATTCAATTCAAAAACAAGAAATTCTGTAAGCCATCAGAAGAAAGACCTTCAGATACAAAGGAAAGGAAATTTGAGTAACACAAGACTGCTCTGTACCTTCCAGAAAATGCTGGAGGAAATGGAATACTATATTCTGAAGAGCTCAGAGTACAGTTTATGGTGACCTACCTTGCAAATCTGAGCTTATCCACAAAAAACAAAAGAGAGAGAGAGACAGTGAAATTTATTATCTCAGTTTTTACATAAGAAGAAACTGAGGGAGGCAGCATATTAAAGCCAAATGAAGGCTGAATATGGAGTCAACATACCTGAATCCTAGTTCTGTGACTCAATCTCTCTGTGGCCTTGGGCCAATCACTTAACTTCTCTGAATCTTGATTTCTTCTACTGTAGGAATGGGGGAATTGAATTAAATTATTTCTATTGTTTCTTTCCTCCTGTTCTAGAAGGCATGAACAATAGAGGTAAAATTACTGAAAGGGGCATTACTAGGATTTAAACCTATGTCTACCTACTTAAGGAGTAACACTTTACACCACACTAACATACTATTAGTGCTCTGCTTAAGCTATACCAAGTAAAAAAGAGTTGTGGGGCAGTCCTGTATATGCAATTCAAGTTGTTATTTGGAAGTGTTTCTCCATAACTGCCCTATTTTTTCTCTAATTGTTTTATGTTAATCTTTCCTGAAGGACTTCCGTTTCTCTTATAGAACTCCAAGCACAAACAAAGGGATTAGTAGAGGTTAATTCTCAATGATAAATACATGAGTGGCTCTTATTTAGCTATTGTGGCATCACCTCATTGTCTCTGTTGTAAAACTGGAAACCATCCCATTCATAGGCAGTTCTCTGACTCATATTTAATGAGTTGAGAGGATGTCAGACTCTAGAGACTCCAGAGACTCAGAATAGTGCCATGAGACTAGAAGCTTATATGGATTCCTAATGATGAAAGTAGGGATTCACTGGAATATAAAGGGGCTACCCCTCCATCAATCCCAATTTCACTTCCTTTCCAAGGGGATCCTAAACCACATGATGATATTATGAATCTGAAGTATCAGATGACCCTAGGGAAAAAGGACTCACCAGAGAGAGAGAGAGAGAGTTAAAAGGTACTGTTTGTTTGTTCTATTGTTTATGGTCTATTGTGAAGCCTTTATGTATTTTCTACATTTTCTGTGGTGTAGAGAAAATACTATTCTATAACTGATATATACGTTGTTGCCTTCAGTACTTAGTATGAGATCTGAGGATTTCTTTGCCCACATTTGTGGAAACATGGATTGGAACTATATTGAAACTATAGTGTGAGATTTTGTAGAGGCAACTCTCAAGAGTATGGGGAAAAATGAGTGTTAGAGAAAAATTTCAGAGGCTTTTCTGAAGATTGAACCCCTTCATACAATGCCAGGATTTGAGGTAGTAGGCCACAGGTTGAAGAAATTATCAGTCTGTGGCTACCCCAGTTTCTTGAGATGTTTGTGATTTAACCATATTGATCCCTGTTAGCCCACCAAGTTCATGACATGAGCCTAGAGTTGCTAGTCAGAGAAATAAATGGGATGTTCCTTTTCCTTTTCCTGGCTCTGCCTTGTGCATAGTCAGAGGCAATCTATCTAATATGATTAGAAAGGCAAGTCCATCAGCCCCCAAATATCTCTTTAGACAGTCTGGATACCACCTAAAATTTCTTCATTAAAGATTCATTAATGGAATCCTAGAAGAAGTCTTAGATAGCATCTAAGGAGGAAGTAGAATTTGCAAAGTGGTTAGGGTGTTGACCTTAGAGTCAGGGGAAACTGGGGTTCAAATTTTGTTTCTAATGTTTAATAACACTGGAAAGTCATTGGCAAGTCATATGAATACCTCCTTCATTTGGTGGTTGTGAAAATCAAAGGAGATAAGGTATATAAAGCACTTTGTGAAACTTAGAAGACCACAAATATAGGTATTATTATTATCATCCAGTCCAATTTCATTTTATGGATGAGGAAACTGAGGGCACAAAAGATAACATAACTTGACCAAAGTCACACAGAATTTTGGCAGAATCCCTATTGAAACCCTGTTTCCTTATGCCCCAGGCTAGTGTTCTTTTTACAGATTCTGATAGTTGATTCTGATAAGACCAGAAAGAGAAGGGATAGATACAAAGCACAGGTGAATTCCTAGGAAGAACAAAGTTTGTGGATGTGGAAAAGGAAATGGTCAACCAGGGGTCAACATAGGGGCAGTAGGCAACTGAGAGATGAGGATCACCAAATAAGAGTGGGAGAGTACAGAAGACTTTGCCTTCACATTCTTGCCAAAAGCTTTTTCCTGCCATTTTCAAGAACAAAATGGAGGCTATTCCCTCTTCCATACAACCTCCACCTGTGTGACCTTGGACAGATCATCTCTCTTTTCAGGTCCTTACTTACTTCTTTATGAAAATGAATGGTTTGGTCTAGATGGTCTCTATGGTCCTTTCAGCTTTAAATTTTATTACCTCATAAAACCACAGAATCTTTCTCTTCACTGTAGATTGTATGAAGCCACACTGTGCAGTATGCACGATTACTGGGTATTGTAGGCAGCACCATGGAGTGAGACATCACAATATCCCCTTTCATTGCCTCTGTTCCCTGGGATAGAACAAGACTAGTTTAACCAGTACAGGGAACAACACATCTGTTTCTTCATATGTGTACATTTTACCTCCCCACACTTGAATAAAAGCTCCTTGAGGGAAAAATCTGTTTTTTCATTGTCTTAATATCCCTAGAATCAAACTCAATCCCTGACACATAGTGCATAATTTATATAAATAAACACTTATTGATTCAAGGAGTCTATCACTTCCAAATCACTTATATAGTCAAATATAGATAGATAGAAAGATAGATAGATAGATAGATAGATAGATAGATAGATAGATAGATAGATCTATTTATCTATCTATTTATCTACTTAAAGCTTCTTCAAGCTTTATAGATTGCCCGTGGCATCCCTGTAAGTTTTGGGGCAGTCAGATTTGTCAATGGACCTGCCTTTCAGAGGACAGAAATTTAATGAATATCCCTGGTTTGTCATGTGGTGAAGCATCTCCTAACTTACTAAATTTACTGTGGATTGTGAACAGGAACACTGACTTTAGAGGTCCATTTTTCAGTCTCTTCCCCTGACCTAAGACTGACCTTGCCATCCCTAGTGACCAAGCTGCAAGGAAAAAAGCCAGGCTTTTTTGAGGCTTGAGATGGTGGTAGTAAGAAAGTAGGACAGGGAAGGGAAGATTGGGGCAAAACAAAGCCTCTGGAACTGATGAACTCCCTTCAGCCAAGAGAGGAAAAAGGACTTGAGTCCTGCCAGGTGCTGGACAAATTTGGATTCTTCATCAGGCAACAGAAGCCAAGTGGTTAGTGCCACTTGGCTGGGTTGCCAGTTGTCTGAGTATGGCCAGCTTTCAACATAGTTATACAGCCTAGTCTAGTCAGGAATGAGATGAGGTACATTGACAGCAAAAGAAAAATTTTTGATTCAGTCAAGCAACAGGGAACCCTCAGATAAGTGACTAGGATCTGTCCAAGAAACCACCACTATAGCCATATCTTCTTATTGCCAGGTACTAACTGGAAACAATTCACTGTGTGACCTAGAGGTGGCCTATGACTTCCTTGGATATTGGTTACATCATCTGTGAAATGGGAAGAACATACTTATTTCACCTGGTCCCTCTTTCCAGAGAAGTAGTTAGATAGCTAATTAATTTATGGGCAAATATTTGTGTGCACAAAGGGGCTAAAATGATAACAGCAGTATTTATTTCTCCAATTCATTCTCCACAACTCCTTGTGCTATGGAAGCAATTGCATCTTACTTGATTTCTTTATAACCAGCAACACAATTCCAGAGTAACTGCTGCTTTTCATTTCTGTCTTCAAAAGGCATTGGAGAGTTAGAGATTTTTCTCCCACCCAGTTCTTTCATTAATATACAAACAGGTGGTATGGAAGAACAGAATGCTTATGTATACCCTAAACTCTGAAGGATTCATGGAGTAGTGAGGATGTTTTGTGGACATAATAGATAAAATCAGTTAATCATGTGTATACATACATATATACATATAACACCTATCATATGCCCTGTGTTTTGTGTTGTGAGGGATAAAAGAGGAGAATAGGAAAGGATTGGATAGGATTACATGGGATAGCATAGTATAACTATGAGCATAAGCTAGAACACAAATCTGAGTACCTACTGTGTGCACAACATCATTCTGCATTCTGAGGGAAATATATAGTTTAGATAACAGAGTCCCCTCAAGGAGCATGCATTCTACTGTAACATGAAGATATATAGGTATGATGAACACTATTTCAGTATGGGGAATTATGGAGTTAGAAAATAAGATTCTGTTTGAGATCTGAGAGATAAAGTTGTTATAAACCAAGGGGATCATGGAAGGTTGCCCAGAGTAGACTGCTTTGAGAAAATGAAGTCTTAGGATCTAGTTGGAGTAATGAAAGAGGCAGAGCAAAGATAGCAGACAAGAGAAAGCACTCAGCTGAGCTCTCCCAACATTTCCTTCCAAACAAATTTAAAAGAATTCTTCAAATTGAATTCTGGAGTGGCAGAACCAACAAAGATCAGAGTGAGACATTCTTTTATCAAAAGACAACATAGGAGGTCAGAAAGAGAGATCTGTGACATAGGAAAGGAGGCTGATCCAGAGCCCATGTGGATGAAACACCAGTGGTGGAACTACATTGTAGAGATGGAATCAGCAATAGCTTTGGGAGGTCTCAAGCCAGAGACAGTAAAGGATCTGACAGCTGGTCATAAAGAGATTGCAGGGTACTCTTGTGCTAGCATTGGATGCAGGACCAGGTATTCTTTGGCAACTCTACTACCTATACCCAATTCTGGCTCATAGTTTAAGGCCAAAGAGGAGCAGGCAACAGGGAGTATCAAGAGGCAGCAACCCTTCTGGCCCCAAGGGATCAGGGATCTTGAAAAGCAGTATTGTTTCCATGTTCAAGGGAACAGGAACCCTGAGGAGTAGTATCGATTGCCATTCCAAGAGTTCAGGGGCCCTTCCTGAGTAATGACTAAATTACAGACCAAAAGAGCAATGACCATATCTTTCCCCAGATCACATCACCTTGGAAGCACTAAAAACTTCTAAATCTCTAGAACTAGCTCTGAAAATAGCAGTAAAAAAAAAAAGCCTGAAGATTGAGAAAGAACCCTGTGTCACCACCACCACCACCACCCCAGCCCCTGAATGTTGGGAACAAAGCTCAACATTAACATAAGGTTCCCAATCAAGAAATAGGGTAGGGAATGAGCAAATAACAACAACATCAAAAGAATTTAACCATAGGACCTACTATGGTGACAGGAAAGATAAAGACACAAACTCAGAAGATAATGAAGTCAAAAATAGCTACAAGAAAAGCCTCAATGTGATTTAGACCCAAGTTCAACAAGAATTACTGCAAGAGGGGGGTAGAGCCAAGATGGCGGCATAGGAGCAGCAAGAAATCACAGCTCCGACACAGCCGCATCAAATACCCAAAAAATATGACTCTAAACAAATTCTAGGGCTCTAAAATGCACACAGATATATTTCCTGCTGAAGGCGGCTCAGAGCGACCATCTCAGCTCTGAGAACAAAATCAGCCCAGCCTGAAATGGCGGCTTTTGCCCCAGAGGCAGCTGGATGAGATGAGCCCCACCATGGCTGGAGCTTCAGGAGAGTGGATCTGCGGCAGCTGTGGCAGTATCCAGAATTATCCAGCCATAAGAAAAAAGGACTAAGGTTAAGTGAAACTTGGCTAAAAATCGGGGAAGAAAAGCGAGTCCAGCCAAATCACCTCTAGGGGAAAGAACTGGTGGAAGTGGAGGTTCTGCACCCGCCTCCACATTGCCGCTTCAGAGCCCCCGGCCTGCAGACAGCAGGGGGGCCAAGCAATTGTTCAGAGGCCAAGTGCTCTCGCATTGAGCAGCCTGGATCCGGATAGCAGTCTTGGGCGGTGGTCCTGGTTTTTTTTTTTTTTTCAGTGAGCTGGCACTGGGGAGGGACCCAGCAGCCTCCTGAATGCCCTGACAGCTGTGAAAACCTCAGCAATTTGGGACAGAGCTGTTCCCTCTGGAAGCAGAGTTCCACAGATCTAAAGAAAAAAAAAAGCATTACTGAAAGAGATAAAAAAATTGATTTTCAAAATTAACTAAGAGTTATACAGGGAAAAGTATATAAATAAATGAAAGTAAAGGGAAAAATTATAAAAAAGACAATGAAGTTTGATAAAAGATGAAAACACACTACTTGAAGAAAATAACACCTTAAAAACCGGAATTGACCAAGTGGAAAAAGAGATACAAATGCTCACTGAAGAAAGTAATTTCTCAAAAATTTGAAATGGGCAATTGGAAGCTAATAAAATCTCATGAAATTTCATGAGACTTCAAGAAACAATAAAACAAAATTAAGAGAACTGGGAAAAATAGAAGAAAATATGAAATATTGGGACAAAACAATTTACCTAGAAATAATTTAATTTTCAATTATGGGATTACCTGACATCCATGATTAAAAAGAGTTGAGACATCATATTTCAAGAAATTATCAAGGAAAATGTCCCAGTATCCTAGAACCATAGGGTAAAATAGAAATTCAAAGAATCCACTACGCCTGAAAGAGACCCAAAATGAAAACGCCCAGGAATATTATAACCAAATTCCAGAGTAGCCAGTTCAGAAAGAAAATGCTTTAAGCAGCAAGAAAGAAACCATTCAAATATCATGGAGCCACAGTCAGGATCACATAAGATTTAGCAGTTGCCATATTAAGGAAAGAAAGGTTTGGAATATGATACTCCAGAAAGCAAAAGAACTAGGATTACAACCAAGAAAAGCCTACCCAGAAAAACTGAACACAATCTTTTTTTTTTTTAAGGGAAAAAGGGATATTTAGTAAAATAGGGGACTTTTAAGCATTCCTGATGCTAAGAACAGAACTGAATAGAAAATTTGATTTTCAAATACAAGATCTAAGAGAAGCATAAGAAGGTAAACACAAAAGAGAAATCATAAGAGGATCAAAAAAGTCCAACTGTTTACCTTTCTATATGGGAAGATGGCACACACATATTCTAAGAACTTTATCATTAATTATTAGGACAATTAGAAGGATTCTACATAGAAAAAACATACAGGAGTTTATCAATTATGTTGGGATGATGTAAAAAAAAATGATAAGTGAAAAAGAGAGGTTACCTAGAAGAAGGGGAAAGGGAGAGGAAGAATGGTGAAAATTATGTCACATAAAAGAGGGGCACAAAGAACTTTTATAGTGGAGGGGAAAATAATTGGGGGCAGGGCCAGCAGGAAACACTTGAACCTCATTTACATCTATATTGGTTCAAAGAGGGAAAAATATATCTGCATACTCAATTTGTAATAGAAATCTATCATAGCCAACAGGGAAGTAGGAGGGAAGGGGGATAATAGAAAGTTGGGGTGGGGGTGGGGTGGGGTGGAGTGATTAAAGAGAAGGCAGATAAAAGGAGGCAATGGTCAGAAGCAAAACAGTCTTTAGAGGAGTGATAGAATAAAAACATAGAAATATAAACAATAGAAAACAGGATAGGTAGAAATACACAGTTAGTAATCATCACTGTGAATGTGAATGGGATGAACTCACCCATAAAATAGAAGTGAATAACAGAATGGATTAGAAACTACAATCCAACAATATGTTATTTACAAGAAACACTCTCGAAACAAAAACGTACACAGAATTAAAATAAAGGACTGGATCAGAATCTATTATGCTTCAGCTAAGTAAAAAAAAAAAAGTCAGAGGTAATGAATCGTGATCTCAGACAAAGGAACAGCAAAACCAAAGATGAATCTAATTAAAAGGGATAAGCAGGGAAACTATGTCTCGCTAAAAGGAACCACAGATAATGAAATAACATCAATACTAAACATATATACACCAAATAGCATAGCATTCAAATTCTTAAAGAAAAAGTTAAATGAATTATAGGAGAAAATAATAAAATTATACTAGTAAAAAACTCAACTTTCCTACTTCAAAGCTAGGTAAATTTAACCATTAAATAAATAATAAAGAAGTCAAAGAGATGATTAGAATCTTAGAAAAGATAGATATGATAGACCTCTGGAGAAAACTGAATGGGAATAGAAGAGAATATACCTTTTTCTCAGCTGGACTTGGCACCTTCACAAAAATTGACCACATATTAGAGCATAAAAACCTCACAACCAAATACAGAAAAGCAGAAATATTAAATGTACCATTTTAATACAATAATACAATAAAATTATAATTAACAAAGGACTAAGGAAGCATAGACTAAAAGCTAATTGGAAACCAAATAATCTAATTCTAAAGAATGAGTCAAAAAGTAAATCATAGAAACAATCAACAAATTATTAAAGAGAATGACAATAATGAGACAGCATACCAAAATTTGTGGAATATAGCCAAAGAAGTACTTAGGGGACAATTTATATCTTTAAATGCCTTTAAATCAATATAAGAAAGCTATTGAACATATTGGTAAGAAAAGAATAAAACTCATAATTATCTCAATAGATGCAGAAAAAGCTTTTGACAAAATACAATACCCATTCCTCTTAAAACACACACACACACACACACACACACACACACACACAAGCATGGGAATCAATGGAACCTTTCTTAAAAGGGTAAGTAGTATCTATCTAAAACCAAGAGCAAGCCTTATCTATAATACCAATAAACTTGAAGCCTTCCCAGTAATATCAGGAGTGAACCAGAGATGTTTGTCATCACCATTATTATTCAATATTGTAGTAGAAATGTACAAAACTTAGGATTATATAAACACAACTACAAAACACTTTTCACACAAATAAAGAAAGAGCTAAATAAATGAAGAAATGTTCATATAGGCCAAGCCAATGTTATGAGAATGACAATAGATATCTGTAGTAGGTAGAGCACCAGGCCTAGATTCAAGAAGACTTGAGTTCAAATCTGGCCTTAGATACTTGCAACCATATGACCTTGGGCAAGTCACTTAACATCTGTTTGTCCCAATTTAATCATCTGTAAAATGGTGGAAATAGTAGCACCTACCTCCAGGGTTGTCCTGAGGATCAAATAAAATAATAATTGTAAAGCATTTAGCACAATATCTGGCACATAGAAAGTGCTATATAGACATCAGTTGTTGTTGTGGTGGTGGTGGTGGTGGTGGTGGTTGTGGTTGTGGTTGTCATGTGAAACAGGAAAAGCTGGATAGATTCAGAGATTCAGACTGTAGATGAATTTGAAAATCAGACTGAAAAGTTTGGACTTCATTCTGTAACCAAGAGAAACCACTGAAAATGTCTGAGTCAGGCTGTCCTGAATGTGACACTGAGTCAGAATCTACTGCATAGAGGGCAAAAGATAAAGGAAGAAGGAAAAAAAGAAGCCAAAGTCAAAACGAGAAAGGAAGATGGAACGAGGGAAGAAGAAGAGGAAGAAAAGGCAGAGGGGTGAAGGAGTGAGAAGAGGAAAAGGAAGAGAAGAGAGGAACCCAGTGAGGTCCTTAATGATGGTTAGAGACAATGACTCCAGCTCTAGCTGGAGAACCTTTGAATGCCCAAGTCAGCAGAGTGGGGAGTTAGAGAATAAACACTCCAGCATGCAGAAAGACAATATTAGGAATGCAGAATGAAAAGCCTTGGGTAATGGAGCCTGGTGTTTGCAATAAAAATTTAAATGTGCCATCCTGATAGCAAAGGATGCTTTTATCTGATCAACTTGTCAGCCCATGCAAAGTTTGGATTCCAAGATGGAAAAACCCAACTGAATTCATATTTACATCATTTGAATCTGTAGATTGTGTTGTTTCCAGTGATTCTCTCTCTTTTAATTTTCTTTTCTTAGAGGGGGTTGGGCAAGAGAAGATGTTATGTTCTCATCTTAGAACTGATGGGGGCCTCTTTACCTCTTTACCTGCCCCAATTCCTACAGTAAGGTCTCTGTGCCAGGGAGAGTCTGAGAAATGGACTTGAGGAAAAGAACCTCCTCAGTGTCCTGGGGGAAGAGTACAACATGGGCCTAAGTCTGTTCTCTACATGATTGGCATAATTGAGGTAAATGTGATCAGTGGGAAGGAACAGAGGAGGAGGAGACACTGAGGAATTAAAATAAGTCACATACACAGGGCACCCTAAAGGTCTCAGTGCAGTTTTGCAGTAAAGATTTTTGGGACACCCCATATTTAGCACGTTAAGAGTCCTAAAGTGCTTTTCTCTCCACAGACTTTTCAGGCAGGTAGTACAAATACTACAAACACAAAGTAGCCCCATTTCTCAGATGAGGAGAGCTGGTAATCAGAACCCGAAAGCAGATCTCCTGACCTTCCAGGAGATGGATGCCAAGCAGCTTCTTGTAATAGCTAGTGTAAGTTATGCCAATTAACAATCTACAAAGTGCTACTTAGATGGTTTCATTTGATCCTCCCAACCAATCTGTGAAGCAGTACTACAAATGTCATTATCCTTATTTAACTGACAAGGAATTTGAGGCCCAGGGGAGATTGACTGACTTTCCAAAAATCTTTCAGGATACTTGTCAAAGCCAGGATTTGAACCTGGGACATTAGCAGTATGAAATAGTGAAATGAGTGTTGGGTTTGGAGTTTGGGGTACCTAAGTTTTCCCACCTGTGTGCCCTCAGGCAAGTCATTTCTCTCTAGGCCACAGCTTCCTGAGCTGTAAAACTCCAGGATTGGACCAGATGACCTCTAAGGGCTTTGCCAGCTCTAAATCTTACGATCTTATGATTTTTCAGAGAGGAAAGAGAAAACAGTATGGGGGTGAAGGAGATCTTTTCATTTCACCAATTTGCCTCTGTTTTCCAGGATCTAAAAATAGGCAGTTTTCCATCTGGGAAGACCATAGTCCTCACTTAAGGCTATCAAATCAAAGAGGGGCTTGGACTGGGGTGGGGGAGAAGAGCATAACATCAGATTGTGCAGCAAATAAACCTAGAGAAAGCCTTGGTTAGAGAGGGTGGGGAGGGCTCTGGCTGAAGCCTAGGGAAAGAGAATTTCAAAGACTGTGACTCTCCTTATTGAAGAGTTTAAGCTAATTTTGAAAGTGGGGAGACTTAAAGAATCATAGATTTGGAGCTTGAAAGAGACCTAGGAGATCATTTTATAGATGAGAAAACTGAGATCAAGAGAGATTAAGTGAACTTGACTAGTAAGCTTCAGAAGTGGGGTTCTACTGTGCCTCTTCAAGAACCTATCTCCCCACTCAACCCACAAACCTGAAAGGTTTTGGAAGCTGTAGTTGGTGACTCAATTTTTTTGTGTGTGTTTAAATGAGAAAGGAAACAGATCAACCCATAAACCCAGCATGATCTAAAGGTTCAGGCTGTAGAATTGCTCACGCTGCCTCTGTCCCAACAGCCCACACCTCCACCTTCACCTCCACCCCCACTGAGTTGAATGAATAAGCCATATGTCAAGAAACAAATTTGATTTTCTAAATTCTTTCCATTTTAATAATCAGAGGTGTTATTAGGAACACAAGATTAAATATGCCATGCTTGGTCTATTACCTAATGCATAATAACTGGGCAGGGTAATAACAACAAGGCCTGGTATAGAGTCCTTCCTTCCCTGGGAAGGTCTTCAGGCCTTAATAGCATTCAGCCTCAAACTGTTCATAAGATAACTTAGAGAACATTTGTGCTAGTGGTAGGTGCCAGGGACCACCCCAGCCAGGGCCTGGGAGGTCAGCATATGAAAGAGTGAACCCAATGAAGAAGGAATAGGGAGGAAGAGCTAGCGAGGGGGAAAGCACTGCTAAATCTGACCTGATCTGAGGAAGCAAAATTAGGGCTGGAATTTGAGGTACAAAAGACAAATACTGCTACTAACTCAGTCAAAGATCCAAAGAGAAATTTCCCAGTCAGGTAAGGGAAAAAAACTCCCAGTATGAGGAGTCACAGGTGTAATAGTAATGTAATTTGATTCCTTTGTATTGGCAAAGCTAACAGGTACTTAGCACTTAGTAATTAATCAAGCCTCTGTTTAAACAAACAGAAGGTATGAACCCCTGTTGCTGATGTAACAGGAAGGGGTTGGCTGAAACAGGAAGGAGCTATATAAGGAGAAGCCCCTGCTGGATCAGACAGATCTTGGAGCAAGCTCTGTGGGGGCAGAAGCTACTGCTGCCCCCAGGAGGCTGAAGAGGAAAAGACTCCCCTAGACTGGAGAGAATGATTTTGATTTTTGGGAACCTGGGTGAAGTGATTTTGATTCTGGGAGCCAGGTGGAGCTTCTGCTGAGGAGCTGCTGAGTCTGAGGGCCAGCCAGAGCTTCTGGGAGCTGCTGAAGACATCCAAGGGCCAGCTGGAGTTGTCACAGACTGAGGAAGCATGTCTGTGATATTGGTACTTTGCATGAACCTGTTTGTGGTTTTGTTAAGCCTTGACTTCCCCAGAAGAGAGACTGTGAAGGATTTAAGGTGGACCGGATGCTGTGAGCTTCAGCATGGAACAGGAAGTACTTGGAGAGCTGGACAAGGACCTGCCTTTGAACTGAGGTGACAGTTTGGTGAATCCAGGTAGGATCTGGGACCATGGAAGGGGATCCAGGGAATCTGAGAGACCACTCTTAATCAAGGCAAAGAAGATTTTACTTGGATACTATGTACTAATTCAGAAATTGTAATTTACTAGTGACCTAGGGGTAGAGGGCTTGTGTATTTTCTGATGATTGAATAGTGAATGATGAATGAATAGTAATTGATTTGTAACTTGGTGTGCCCCATGAATGGAGAACTTTGACTATTGTACTTTGTGTCCCTTAAGGAGGCAAACCTCCTTAAGGATGACTGAATGACTGAGTTACTAAATGATTGAGTGACTAAATGAATGTACTTTGTTCAAAACTTTGTGACCACTGTGGTGAAAACTACGTGGCCATCTATGTGATAAGTTGTTGTGAATGCTATATTTTGATTTTCTGTGATAAGTTATAATATTGTGAATGCTGTACCTTGATTTCTGTGAATGTTTTGCTCTGATTTTGGTTCTCAACCTGTGGGTTATGTTCAATTTGTAATAATGAAAATAAATCTTGTATATCAGATTCATAACAGTAGCAAAATTACAGTTATGAAGTAGCAACAAAAATAATTTTATGTCTGGGGGTCACCACAATATGAGGAACTGTATTAAAGGGTCATGGCATTAGGAAGGTTGAGAACCACTGAAATAGAGTGTTCACCTGTAATCAGAACCTTGAAAGCTGTTCACAGCAGCATTCTTCTGAAAAGCTGTTCATGCTTGGCTTTACAACAGGCTATTCTGAAGTGTGTTGAAGAAGATAAATTCCAAATCCAGAGGGACATCTCTTTCTGATCTGGAAGATACAATCCTTAAACTCAAGGTACTCTGAGACTAAAGCAGTGGGTATGGGGAGAAGCATAGGCCTTGACCTTAGGGAACATCCAGTCTGATCAGAGAGACATGGTCCTTACTCTCAAGAAGAAACCAGTCTAATGTGGAAGAGACATTCTCAGTCCAGTGGAAGCCCTCATTCTCTAATCAAAAGAGAATTCTCCTTCTGATGTGGGCCTTTGATGTCATTGTATGAATGTGTACCTGCTTTGTCGGTGAATTACACACAAGAATATCTAATGCTAGGTTTGGTTTTGCCCACCAACCAACTCATGTATGCTCAGGGAAGGGAAACCAATTTTAATTTTTAGCTTGAGAAAGATTGTGGAAGGTAATGAGGAAGGTAAATCATCAAAAGCATTTTCAAGCCAAATTGAAATGGTTTTTGGATTATCTGCTGTTTTGAATTATCCACACCACTGCTCCCTTCTGTTAGCCCAAATCTTTGATAGGGCCATGCAGTTTATTTATTCATTTGTATACAGAGAATATTGGAATACAGAAGAGAAAATGGGAGTGGCCTTGTAACAATCATAATTATTGGTAGATGGATTCGTGTGGAAAAGCTTTTAGGGAAAATCTGAGAACTAAAAAAAGAATCTTAGAGATCATTTTGTTCATCCTCTCATTTTATAGATAAAGAAACTGGAGGGGGGAAGAGCAGTACTGTCACACAGATAATAAGTAGTAGAGTTAGAATTAGAATTTAGGTCTTCTGAGGAGAATAGGTCACAAATTTGGGAGCTAGGTAGCTCAGTGTATAGAGTGTCAGGTCTGGAGTCAGGAAGACTCATCTTCCTGAGTTCAAATGTGACCACAAACACTTACTAGCTGTGTGACCCTAGACAAATCACTTAACCCTCTTTGCCTCAATTTCCTCATCTATAAAAGGAGCTGGAAAAGGAAATGATAAGCCACTCCATTACCTTTGCCAAGAAAACCCTAAATGGGGTCACAAGGAGTCAGATACAACTGAAATGAGTGAACAACAAAGTCATAGATTGGTGCTTCAAAAAAGTAGAGTTGGAAGGAATTTTAAAGACTATCTAATTCATCCCCTTCATTTGAAAGATAAGGAAACCAAGTGATTTGCATAAAGTTATACAGATAGTAAAGAGCAAAGCTCTGATTTGAACCCAAATCTTTTGACTCCAAATGCACAGTTTTTCCATTAAAGTCTCAGTCTCTACCCCCAACCCCCTTACCATGCTACTATATTGGTTGTAATTTAAAAGACAGACGGATACCAGATGGCAGGCTTGAGAAAGTTTGTCTCTTGAATAGGAATCTACATTTAAAAGACTTAGAACATGGAGATAAAGGTGCAGGAATGGGAAGAGAAAGCATCTTGACTGGGATGAGACAAATGAATTGCAGAGGAACATGTAGAATCTGGAGGATTTCTTGAGGAATTCATTGTTACTGAAACCACAAGTAACTAGTAGAGTCAGTCCTGAGGGTAGGACTCTACGTTCTACTCTCCCAGCTTCGGACAGTCATTCAACATTTATTAATGTCTCCTTTGTTATAGAGGTTCTGGGAGAGATAAAGAATTTAGATAAGACATACTCCCACCCTGGCTCTGGATTTCTTTTTCAGTAAAGTGAGGGGGCTGTATTAGATGACCTGTGAACTCCCTTTCCTCTCTGGTTCTGTGGTTCCCTGAGCCACTTATCCCTCATTAAATTTAAAGTCTGGCAGGGAAATGACACCAACATAGGTGACTAGGATATACAATATACAACAAATGTATTACTAAAGAAAAGCAAACTAAAGTACTATATTAAGATCAGGATCGAGGGTCAGAGAAAGAGAAGGTTTTCATCAACATGAGGAAGCAGCGAAGGCTTCCTGAAATAAAAGACGTTTGAGTTGGGCTCTAAAGAATAGATTTCACTGAGTGAAAAGGTAGGAGAGAAGATATTTCAGGCATGGAGAACAGTGCGAACAAAGGCTCAGGGAAGACATTTGTCCAGTATGGCTGGAGTACATGGAGAGGAAGAGTATGAAGTAAGACAAGAGGTAGGGTTAGGGTTAGTATGGTGTCAAATTGGGGATGAGAGGATCTTGAACACCAGGTAAAGGAATGAAAACTTTACTTAGTAGCTGTAGGGAGCCACAGAAGACATTTGAACATGATAATTTAACTATAATGTAATTAAATCTGTGAATAAAGGAGAAATGACTAGCAAAGGTATAGTGGATGAATCAAAGAAAGAGAAAAGACAAGTGAGGAAAATGAACAGCTCTGCTGTTGAGTGATAGCTGGGGGAACAGAGAAGAGAAGACAAATTTGAAAAATGGAAATGTAGTCAATAGGACTCTGGAAACTGATTGGATATAAGAGAGATAAGCCATATGGAAAAGTCAAAGATGGGTGCCTGGGCTGTTCCACTGATAAAAATAGTGAGGTCAGAAGAAGGAACAGGTTTAGAGGGAATGACAATAAATTCTGTCTGGGGTGTGATCAGGAAAAATGCTCTTGGAATTTCAAGATCTAGACATCCTATGGATAGTTGAAGATTTGGGTTCAGAGATGGAATGTAGAGGTGAAAATAGTCTGGGGCGGTGGCGACTGTGGCATGAAGATTGCTAAGGAAGGGAGAAGCAACAGAATCAAGAACCGAAGCTGCTCATTTAAGAGGCAGAAGCTAGCAAAAGAATGGTAGGAGAAGATTAAAGAGCCATAAAGGAAATAAAAGGAAGGTGGGAGGAGAAGGACCAGGAGAACATAGTGTCTCTGAATTCAAGGGACTGTCTAGTGAGAGGTGGGCAGTCAACAGTGTCAGATACAGTAGAGAGAGAAAGGAAAATGACTTTCTTTTTAAGGCCATTAAATTTGGCATTTAGGAGCTCATTCGGTACCCTTTGGGAGACTAGTCCCTGGAGAAGCCAGATTAAAAGGCATTAAGGTAAGAATGTATTCCCTTCCTACCTTTCCTGGCTCATTATATCTTATTGCATTTCATGTCCTCTGAGATCCAGTGACACTGACCTCCTCGATGTTCCACACACAAGACGCTTCATCTCCTCACTCCAACCATTTGTGCTGTTTGCTATTCCTGGAATTCTCTCTCATCATCTCCATTACCTGGCTTCTCTGGCTTCTTTCAGGTCTCAGCTGAGATCCCATCCTCTGCAAGATGCCTTCCCTCTAAGATGATCTTCAGTTTATTAGATACATTCTGACTTTTTCAACCATTTAATTGTGTCTGACTTCATGACCCCACAGACTGTCTGTGGGTTTTCTTGGCAAAGATACCAGAGTTATTGTTTCCTTCTCCGGTATTATTTGTGTGTGTATAAGTATGTGTGTGTAAATATAAAACACACATGTATATGTATGTGTTATATATATATAATACTCAGATATGTGTGTATATGTCTACATATATATATATAATACTCAGATATGTGTGTATATGTCTACATATATATATATATATATATATATATGTATATATGTGTGTTGTATGTGTATCTTGTTTAAGGGGTGGTGGGTGGCACAGTGGATAGAGTGCCAGGCCTGGAATCAGGAAGACCTGAGTTCACATCTTGCCTCAGATACTTACTAGCTGTGTGACCCTGGGCAAGTCACTTAACCCTACTTGCTTCAGTTTCCTCATCTGTCAAATGAGCTGAAGAAGGAAATGGCCAACTACTTCAATATCTTTGTCAAGAAAACCCCCAAAAAGGGTCAGGAAGAGTGGGACAGGACGAATCAGACACGACTGAAAATGACTAAACAACAATAAAATGTCCCATTTTTAGATAGTTGTTTGCATATTGTCTCCCCCAATTGAGGAATGCTTGTTGACTTGGAGGCACAGGTTCCCCAACAACTTTTACAAAAGGTTTAATGATGAAAGAGGAAAAATGAAAGAGGAAAAAAAGCTTAGATAGAAGGGGAAAGTTTATGAATGGGTTGCATGATCCTGCTGGCACAAAGCAATTTGCTTCTCTTCTCTTTCAAATGCCATCTCTTCCAGAGCAGCCCCACCCAAGCTGCCCTCAGTGAGTGAAGTTATAAACATGTATGGCAGGGGGGATAGTGGGTGTGCTCAATGGAGACAAGCTATTCGTATGAGGGGGGAGTGACTAAGCAATTAGGCAGGCTGGTGGAGGGAGGTGGGAAAGCATTTATGAATAGGGTTGAGTATGAGGAATGAGTGTGGAAAGGAGGCTGGGGAAGGATGAGGTTGAATGGTCTACGTGTGAGGGGTATTTGAATGGAATTGTATTAGAGAGTGGCACATGAAGTGGGCAGTGGACCTTCATGGGGGAAAGAGACTATGAGAGAAGAAGTGCTAGGGATATGCAAATGAGGCTTTGAGGGAAGGGGAGGCGGTGAAAGGAACAACAGGGAACAGTCTCAGGCTTTGAAGATAAAGAGAATTTCTTTTTTTTTTTTTTCGTCATTGAAAAGTTTATTGAAAATAGTCACTAATGTAATAACACATTACTATTATGTTCATTTTTAAAGTACACACTTACCAGTTGTAAATCTTACACTTCTAGATAAAAATTTAATTTTGTTTTTAATTTCTTTTTTTTTTAATTTTATTATAGTTTGCATCATTCATTTCCACAAGATTTTG
>CM053586.1:171522923-171545498 GCA_028646515.1 Pseudochirops corinnae
GGGGGGGGGAAGTGAGGGGAGAAAATCTGAAACTCAAGTGATTGTGGAACTGAATCTTATAAATTAAAAGTAAATGAGCAAATAAAAAAAAAAATAATAGTCAAGGTAAAGATAGTGAGAGAGATAGGATTTCATTGGTCTAGGGAAATCCCAGAAGAGGACGCTCCCTCTACCAATGCAAATCAGGTGGTTGTTGTTGTTCTTGTTTGTCATTCATTCTTAAAGAGGACTATGACACCAGGAAGATGATGCCATGACTTTCAAGTGAAGTGGATTTAAGTGAGGAAGGGCTGTGTGAGGTCACCAGTCTCACTTTATTCTTTGGAGCCATCTTGGTCCAGCAGCGAGATAGAGATCAAGACAAATAGATTGGCTTCATCTCTGAAATAGCCTCTACTATCACAGCATACTGATTTTCTCTAAAACTCATAGTCTTAAAGACTCTCCCTAGACCAGTGAGAGGATAAGTAACTTGCCCAAGATCACAGTCACATAGTCAGAATTTTTCAGAAGCAAGAATTGAATCCATGGCATTCTGACTTCCTATAATGCACCCTAAAAATGCTTTGCAAAGCACTTTAAATGTGTAACTCATATGATCCTCACAACAACTCTGTAAAGTAGGGACTGTTATTAGCCCCATTTTATACATGAGGAAACTAAGGCTGAGAGAGATTTGTTCAGGGTCACACAATGACTGAGGTGGAATTCAAATTCAGATCTTCATAAGTATGAGCACTCTATTTCCTATGTGGCTGTTTCCCCAAAGGATGATGTAGAGAAGGAAAGAGGACAAGAACCCATCTCTCCCCCAGAATGAACAGAGTGTACCCCAAACCCAAGGCCACCCACACACTTTGGAAGCCACTTTCTGTTGTAGCAGAAAAAAATACTGGCCTGTTTGTCAACTGACTTGGGTCAATCTGACTTGTCAGATGTGAAAAGGACTTTAAAAGTTATCAATCTAGTCCACCTACATTTTACAGAGGAGTAAACTGATGACTAGAAATGTTAAGTGACTTGCCCAAGGTCAAGTAACTTAGCCAGGGCCCTCCTAATACTCCTAGCTAGACAGGAGCTTCCCAGCTATTTCATAGGTGAAACATTGAAAGACCCAAGAACTCTGCCACATTAATTTTCCTAAACTATAGTATTCACTGGGTCATACCCCTGCTCTAGAATCCACACCAACTTTCCATTACCAACAGGCTGAAATTTAAACCCTTCAGTTTGGCATTCAAGACCCCCACAACCCCATTTCTTTCTGTGTGACCACTGGCTATTCTGTTAACCTCCCCAAGCATCATTTACTTTGTCAGCAGAATAGAATAAGAATATTGAGTATTTAAATATAATATTTAAATCTCAGTTCTGCCTCTTGTTACCTGGGTGACTTTGAAATAATTGCCTAAACTATTGGGCTTCAGTTCCCCATCAGTAAAATGTAGGAATTTTAAAGTCTATTCTCATTCTGTCTCTGATTCCTGATGTTAACTCTTAGAACACTTTAAGGTTATCAGTATGATTCTATTTGATCCTTTAAACTACCCTGTGAAATAAATGTTCCAACTATTATTGTCCCATCTAACAGTTGAGGAAACTAAAGTTTGGACAATTGGAGTGATTTGTCTGTCCATCATGGACATCTATCTTGCAAAGTGTAAGAGGCAGGATTTGAACCCGGTTCTCCTCTACTTATAAGTCCAGTACTCTTACCACTTACATTGAGCTTTAGGATGTATTTTGTAAAGTAGAAAGTACTATATAAATGTCACATGTTAGATTTGCTCCCTACCTCATGGGGTTGTTGTAAGGAAAATGGTATTTAGAATCTATCAGGCTATAGAAATAAATGCCTAGTATTAGCAGATGAGCAGAAGCTAGAATAAATGTGGTATGTTTAGGGAACTAAATAGGAGGATTTGGATCAGAAGGGGTCTTAGAGGAAGACAGAGGCCATTTTGTGACTGAATTATGAACAATGAGAAGAGAGGTAGAACTCAGAAAGAAATTATGGGAAAAGACAGAAGACCAATTGTACCATCCTTGCAATTTTACCACATGTCTCTCCCCACCCTACACCTGACTTCTTTACCACTCAGTGAGGAAGAGGTTCAGGAAAAGGGGCATATATATATATATATATATATATATATATATATATATATATATGCATGTGTGTATGTGTGTATACTTATATGCATACACACATGTATGTGTCTGCATGTGCACGTGTACACACATGTACATCTTATGTGTGGATTTACATGTACACGTATATACATGTATGTATGCATGTATAAACATATATGCATTGTGCATGTATGTACGTGTGTGTGTGACCTAGCTGAACTGAGCCCCAACTAAAGCCACCACAAGGGATAAATTCCATATTTGTGGGGGTAAGGAAAAATGACAATAAAAAAGACAACTTCTCAGGGAGCACAAAGGAGAGCTCTCAGAGGAACCTTAGATGCAAAGGCAGTATGGTCACCTGCACAAGCCATGGTCTGGAGATCTGGGTTCCAAGCTCAACTCTGCCACTAACTCACAGTGTGACTTTGGGTAAATCATGGCACCACTATGGACCTCCATTTACCTATAAAATAATCCTTCTTACACTGCCCACCTCTGGAGGTTTCTTAGAGAAAAAAAACAAGATGAAAGGCATGAAAGCTGGTATAAATATAAGGCATCTTTCTTCAAGGTTAGGGACTAATACTGAGGGGATAGTGACTGTGGAGTGATACTGAGGAATAGTAACATGGGTTACTTTGCATCAATAAATGATAAAAGTCCGTTTCTCACCCCTCTTCATCACTTTCAGTGCTACAAACAAATATGGGCCCTCGGACCCTTGGGTTTTTTTTATATTTAGTCTCTTGTATTTCACAGAACCTAAAGAAAGGATATAATTCTATTTGGTCTTTTAACCCCAAAGAGATCAAAGAAAAAGGAAAAGGGCTCACATATACAGAAGTATTTATAGTAATTCTTTTTTTAGTGACAAAGAATTAGAAACTGAGGGTATGCCTTCAATTGAGGGAAGGCTTATATGTGTTGGGATTACACTATGTTGTAAGAAGTAATTAAGGGAATGGTTCTAGAAAAACCTGGGAAGACATATATGAACTGATACAAAGTGAAGTAAGCAGAACCAGGAAAACAATTTATACAATGATAATAACATCGTAAAGATAAAAACCTTTGAAGGATTTAAGAACTCTGATCAACACAACGGAAACAACTACAATTCCAAAAGACTCTGAAACATACTATCCATTTCCAGATAGAAAACTGATGGACTCAGAGTGAAGAATGAAGTGTGTGTGTGTGTGTGTGTGTGTGTGTGTGTGTGTGTGTGTGTGTGTTTTGAACATGGCTAATGTGGGAATGTTTTGGTTGACTACATATATTTGTAACAGATTTAAAAAAAAAAATTTGAATTCCCAATGGGAAGACAGGGGCCAAGTGGGAGATAGAGAATTCAGAACTCAAAATAAAATAATAAAAAAGAAGAGGTATGATACAGTGAATCAGCACTGTATCTGAACTTCCAGAATCTGGAGTTATATTCCATTTTAAATACCTTTTTTTTTTTTTTTTTTTTGCTTTTTGGAGGGGGGAAGGTAGGGCAATTGGGGTTAAGTGACTTGCCCAAGTCACATGGCTAGTTTGTGTGTGTATATGTGTGTGTGTGTGTGTTAAGTGTCTGAGGCCACACTTGAACTCAGGTCCTTCTGACTCCAGGACCAGTGCTTCATTCACTGTGCCACCTAGCCGCCCCATAAATCACTTTTAAAATCTTAACGTGCTATATAAATGTAAGTTGTTGTTCTTTAGCATCCTTATGGCATTTGGATAAGTCAGCTTTCTTCTCCTGTCCTCAGTTTCCTTATCAATAAAATCAGACTTGAGGGAGGAGGATGAGATAATGATATCTGTATTACCAATTCCAAAGGCTTTTTGGGAAGAAAGCTGTAAACCTAGAAGCATCATAGAAATACAGCTGAGGATAGTGATGTTGAGGAAGCGAATGTGTGCTTTTGGAAAATTACAACCAAATGGTCACTTTTGCCACCTGATTATCAAACGAGAAATGGATTGGTACCAAAGCAGGAAAGAGTTAGGCTCCTTATGAGGAATTACTTCCAGACAGTGAGGGGTATGAGACACTAGGTATGGAGGGAAACCATGAAATCTTTCCTAGAAATCTTTGGAAATCAGAGGCATTTCTGGTCACCTGGGATAACTTAATTGTGCTCCTCCCAGAAGGCAAGGATTCTCCAGGGAGAACTATAAGGATCTCTCCAGGTCTTTGCCAATTCAATTTAGCAAGCATTTTAAATAGATTTTTATTGATAGCTTTTGTCTTTGTGTTGTCTAGATTTCCCTTGATATCCTTCCCCATCTCCCCTCTCGGAGAGCCACTCTTTATTAGAAAAAAAAATTAAAGGAAGAAAAACAAGAAGAGTAAAAAATACTCAGCAAAACTGAACAAACATCAAACAGTTCTGATGTCGTATGCAATGTACGTGGACTCATCCCCTTACCGTGCCCCGCCCTCACCCCCCACCACCTCTGTAAAAGTGTCAGGGGAGGTTTCCTTTCATCCCTTCCTTAGAGCCAAGCTTTTTCTTTGTAATTTTACAACATTCTTTTTCAAACTGTTGGATGGTTGGTCTTCTTTCCATATAGTATTGTAGTTGTATGTGCTGTTTTCTTGGCTTGCTTATTTCACTCTATATCAGTTCATCAAAGTCCATGCTTTTCTGTATTCATTGTATTTGTCATTTTTTACAGTATATATTCATCTACCACCATGGTTTTTTTAGCCATTCTGCAATCAAATGGGCATCTACTTTGTTTCCAGTTCTTTGATGCCACCAAAAAAATATTCAAGGCATTTATTAGATGACTACTATGTTCCAGGCATTGTATTAAATACTTTACAAATATTGTCTCTTTTTATCATCACAACAGCCCTGGGAGTTAGGGGCTATTATTATCCCCATTTTACAGATGAAGAAACTGAGACAAATAGAAATTAGTTGACTTGCCCAAATTTGAATTCAAGTCTTCCTGATTTCAATTGCAAGGCTCTATCCACTGTGTCAGTTAGATGTGCCAACATGTATGCTAAGTAAAGTACAAAGTAATGGGGGTGGTAGTGAAATGCTAACAACTGGGAGCATAAGAAAATGCCCTTTTAGGGGGTGGGGCTTGAGCTGAGCCTGGAAGGGAAATGAAGAATGCAACAGGAGAATGGAGAGCGTTCCAAGCATAAGGGACGGCCTGTGCAAATGTCCGAGTCAGGAAACAGTGCCACGTACAGCAAACAGCAAATAGGAAAGTTTGGCTACAGTGTAAATCATGTAAGGGGAAATAATGTAGAACCAATCCAAGAAGATGGGTTGAATCCAGGCTGTGAAGGGCTATTCTGCCAAATAGACTAGCTTATATTTTATTCTAGAAGCCACGGGGAAACATTTAAATTTTTTGAGCAAGAGAATGACATGGTCAGAGCTATGCATTAGGAAGGCCAGTCTGGCAGCTATATGGAGGACCCAATGGAGGTGACAGTGGCTGGATGCAGGGATACCAATTTGGAGTCTACTGCAATATTCCTGGCAAAAGGTGGTAACATTCTGAAATTGAAAGGAGGGTTTGTGAGTGGAGAGAAGCAGAGAGGTACAAGAGATGTAGAGACAGACTCAACAAGGCTTGACTGCTATTGGATATGAAGTATGAAGAAGAATCAAGAGTGGAGTATGACTCTGAGGTTGTAGCCTTAGGTCAGCAGTTCTCAACCTGTGGGTTGTGACCCCTTTGGGGGTCAAATGACCCTTTCACAGAGATCGCCTAAGACCTTGGTCTTAGGAACTGAGACACTGCTCCTCTATCTGTCTCCAGGTGGGTCCGCCCACATGCAGATACACCCACATATGAGTATTAAAGGGTTGCAGCATTAGGAAGGTTGAGAACCACTGCCCTAGGTGATTGTAAGGGTTGTGGTGCCCTTGACAGAAATGGGGAAATTGGGGAAAGGCATGGATTTAGCCAGGAAAATAACGAGCTATCCATGCTTAATTTGAAATGCCTATGGGATTTAATAGTTGAGATGCTTAGCAGGCAATTGGTGATGTTAGATTGCTTTTAGGTAAAGTTCCAGAATAACAGAGAGGAAAGGAACCCTAGAAAGTATTTCTTAAGACCCCTTCCTTCTCCTTCCCTTGCCTCAGCACCCCCAGGCATTAAACAAATGAGAAGATAGAGACAGAGAAAAAAATGACTTACCTAAGCAGGATCAGACAAGAATTTATTGACAAAGGCAGGATTAAAATTTAGTTTTCCTTCTTCTTGGCTGCTCCCAGGTCTCATTTTCTCTCTCACAAATGTAACATGTAGCCACAAACCAGAGCACTGCATTTACGTTGACCATGGACCAGGAATCTGAAGTTCATTTCACTAAGTATGTCTCTGGCTCATGTCACCATACATGGCTTCTCTTGCGGCAATCAGGATATGGTTCATGTTTAGGTATCCACAAAAGGAAAGGAAAAGGGCCTTTATTTCCCATGCAAGCATTTGGTCTAGAAAATCATGTAATTTTGTTGTTAATTGTTCAGTTGTTTCAGTCATGTCTGACTCTTCGTGACCCCATTCTGGGTTTTCTTGGCAGAGAGATACTGGAGTGCTTTGCCATTATCATCTTGAGCTCATTTTACAGATGAGGAACTGAGAGAAACGGGGTAAGTGACTGCCCAGAGTCACAGAGCTAGTAGATGTCTGAGGAAAAATGTGAACATAGGAAGCTGAGTCTTCCTGCTTCTAGACTTGGCACTCTATCCACTGCACTGCCTAGCTGCCTGATCATTTATTTAACCCTACCATAAATTAGAAGGACTCACATCTAAATGTATCAACAGGTAGGATTACCCTTCTTTCCTCTTCAGCAAGTCCCATCCAAAGAACTTTCACAATCATTCAAACATTTTTTTTAACCTTGTTTAGACTACTTTCTATAATAGGAAAACTCTTGAAGTTGCTAGTTAGGGAATGCTAACCATCTTGCACCTAGAGTCATCTAATTGATAATTTACATCTTTTGCAGAAATGAAAGCTTAGGACGAGGGTCTATTACTGGGAGATAGGGGTGGGGTGGGATGGGTATAGGTTTATGTTTCTTGATATAACAGCCAGTTGTTGTCCCTAGGCATTACTGTTGCTGCCTGGAACTGAATTGAATCAATGGCCAGGGCCAGAGCTGCCAAGGAGTGGGCAGGCAAGCTGGAATAGAGGATGGAGCTGTGGATCACTGACAGCTCTGGGACCTCCACAGCTCTGCAGGCCTTTGGAGGTAGTGGGGAGCTGCCAATAGATCACAGCCCAGCTGCTGTCCTTGAGTCTTAAGCAAAGTAGGGAATAAAAGGTCATATTTATTCCATCAGAGCCACGGGAGTCATGAAATATTGGAGTATGGAGAAAGACAGTCAATACATCATCCTCCACTACTCAGAACTCAGCTGATCTGTAACCAGGGCTCTGTGGCCTGCTGGGCTAGCCTGGAGCCCATTATCTGGTGGCCATGGAGAGGTAGGAGGGAAGATCGGAAAGGGAAGACTGGCAGGGAGCCCAGGACTTCAACCCACACATTGAATTTCAAAGAAGAAACATCATGTTGAGGATTCCATGGTTTTGTTACATGGTGCCCCTTGTTCTGGGTCTATGAGCAGACAAACAGAACATAAGAAGATACTCGTTCTCTCACCACATTTACTTGTGATTTGGGTAAGTCACTTTTCCTCTATGGGCCTCAGTTTCCTCATCTGTAAAATGAAGGTGTTGATCTAAATCAGTGGTGTTAAATGCTCAGATAGAAATGGGGCCCACTAGACCACACACAAGGATCCTTGGGGGACACATACTGACACATATTAATTTTGTCTGTGTTTCATTGTATTTATTTTCTGAGCTATTTCCCTAGATAGCTAGGTGGTATAGTAAATAGAGTATAGGACTTGGAGTCAGGAAGACTTGAGTTTGAATCTTGACTCAGACATTTACTAACTGCATGCCCATAGGCAAGCTGCTTAACCTCCCTGTGGCTTAGTTTCCTCATCTGTGAAATGGGGATAATAATATTGTGTACCTCACCAGGTTGTTGTGAAGATCAAATGAATTAACATATGTAAAGTACTTCTGCAAACTCTTGTTTTTGGTTGGGTTTTTTGTTTTTTTTGCTTTTTTGGAGGGGGGAGGCAGGGCAATTGGGGGGCAGGGCAATTGGGGAGCAAACTCTTAAAGTACAATATAAATGCTAGCTATTATTATTGGTGGTGACAATGTTGTAAATTTATTGCTATTATTATTATTTCACATTTAGTACCTCTTCTAGGTTAGGTAGGAGCCTCCATCCCTCCCAGAAACTGCTTCCCAACCTTTTCCATGGGTAAGATGCACCTGGCACAGTGGATAGAGTTGGCCTCATAGTCACTTCAAGTCCCATCTCTGATATATATTGTCTGTGTGACCCTGGGCATGTCACTTTAATGCATCTCCTCCCTCCCCCACCCACATCCTCACACACACTAGGGCAACTTTATAGAGTGTAAGTTGAAGAACAGGTTACAGACAGGTCTGTCTTGGCAGGGGGAGTCTTCTCCCTGGAAATTCTAAGCAATGCAAAAAACCTCTCTGTGGCTCATTTTCTTCATATGAAAATCAATGAAATCATAGGTCTGTTTTAAAAAAATGAAAAAATAAGGTGGATGCAAGGGGGAGGTTCTCTTTTCTACTCCTGAACTTTGATTTTATGACTGCCTTATCCCCAGTAGTCCTTACTATAGTCATTGGTGCCCCAATTGAAGAAAATACCCTCTGTCTAAGCCCCTGAGTTTCAGGTGACCATCACCTTGCAATCTTACTTCCCCAATTGGTGGTGCAATGGACAGAGCTCCAGGCCTGGAGTGAGGAAAAACTGAGTTCAAATCCAGCCTCGGACACTTACTAGTTGTGTGACCCTGGGAAAGTCATTTAATCTCCCTCAGCCTCAGTTTCCTCATATGTAAAAATAGGAATAATAGCGCCTATCTCACAAGGTTGTTATAAGAGTCAAGTAAAATAATCTACAATAATGAGAAATATGATATAAAGCCCTTAGCACAGAATCTAGCTCACAGTAACTTCTCAAGAAATGCTTCCAGCTGTAGACCTAGCATCCCATAATGTAAGTGACTTCCTTGGGCTCACACAGGTATCCTATGATCCGATGTAAGATTCAAACCAAGGTCTTCTAACCCCAGCATTCATTCCACTGTCCCCCAACTTGCCAGGGGACACCCACTCATGCCATGGCATCTCTCAGGCAATCTATTCCTGCTGATTCCTTCCTGCCCCCCTCCACTCCTGGGCTTTGTTAGACTCCCCACCAAGTTCTTCTTTCCTGCTGATGATGCTTTTTCAAAAGGAGACTTCACTGGGAAAACAAAGAGAAAATAAACAAAGCATGAATGCTTAGAAAGGCGTAATTTGACCATCTCTATGGACCTGGCTCTATTCAGACACCCAATGGCGGTCTCTTAGCTGGTGCACCCAGTAGTGGGAGAAGAGCCAGACCAATTAGCTGATGGCATCTAAGACCAATTCACATCGATAAACAGTGCTGAATAGACTCCCAGGAAATTATAGGCATTGACATTTAAGAAGACCTTGTACAATCACATATTTGTAGCCCAGAGACATTGAAATGCATTTAACTGGATCTCTTTGCTGCTAATTGTTCCCTGGAGACTGGCTAGCCAGCCCCTAGGCTTGAGGAGGGGTGGTGGTAGAAGGGAATGATTATTAGCTATACCTTCTTTATTCCTAATCATAATCAGGACACAAAATCAAGTGCTAGGCCTCAATCTCTAAGAACCCAACTAAGAAAGGAAGCCTTTTAATGAGCCCCATAACCTGCCTTCCATGCTATCCCCCCAAGCAACCCGAATCAACCTTGCCATCACACATTCCACTGACTGGGAGATCAGAGGCGAGTTGTGGGGGGGGGAGGATGGTTGGGGAGAGGTGTAATTTATTATTATTAATAATAACTAGAATTTGTGCAGCTCTTTAGAGGGTTGCAAAGTACTCTATGTATACCATCTTATTTGGTTCTCACAGCAACCCTGTGAGGTAGCTGCTATTATAATAACTGCATTTCATAGTTGAAGAAAATGAGACCACTAGAGAGTAAGTGAGTTGGCCAGGATCAGATAGCTATAAAGTGTCTGAGGTTGGAATCATAACACCATAGAGCCAGAAGGGACTTTAGAGTTCATCAAGCCAAGTCTCTCATTTTACAGAATGAAAAACTGGGGCATGGCCATGAAAGTGATTTGCTCAGAGCTATGCAGCTAGCAAGTGTCTTCGGCAGAATTTGAACTCAAGCCTTCTTGACTCTAAGCCCACACCCTATCCACTGGGCCACCTAGTTTTCCTAACTTGATTCATTATGCCACCTAGATGGCTCAGTAATTTAAATATGCAGAGAAGCTCTACCATTTGCCTCCCATTTCAAGGCTCTCCAACAACACTGAAGATAAGCAGCCAGAGACTGCAAGAGACCCAGAGTCAATGCTTCTATCCCAGGGTCCTACCAAATCTAAATACCCTCATCAGCCCCTTGCCCTGGTCACCCCTTTCCTGAAGATTTTTTTTTTCACTGCTTGGTTACCTTCTGAGATAGACAGCCTTTCTCCTATGTTCTTGGAAGCCCAGAACCATAAAATGGCAGTTACAAGGGACATTAGTAGTCACTAAGAGACAGCAATAGGGGTAGTGGATGATGTGCTGGACTTGGAGTCAGAAAGACCACTTTGGACCTCGCTATGTGACCTTGGTCATTTAACTCTCAGAACCTCAGGGTCTTCAGCTATAAAATCCTTAAGATAGGTAGATAAGGGAGGTAGCAGCTACCTCACAACAGTTGTAGGGAGGCTCAAATGGGATAGAATAAGGACAGGCCCTAGACCTATGTTTTCATTGTTTTAGGGATCTCCTAAATGAGGACAGTCCCTTCACTAGTATATGTTAGCACCTTCTCTGAAATTTAGAGTCTTAGAAGGTTGCCTAGAGCACTGAGAGATTAAGTGATTTGCTCCTGGTAACAGGATCTTTCTCAATTTTAAGGGACTATGTAATATCAGATACTCCTTTCTAAACCATATATGTCAAACACACAAGCTGCACATGGCAGACGATACTCCCGAGTGAGCACGAATCAGTTTAAAATGAAATTGGGAAAGATTTAACAAAAGAAATAAAAATATTTTTAAAAATCGATAATATTAATGTGTGGTTTTCTAAGTCCATATGCAGCCCATAGGGATCCTTACATATAGTTGAGTGATCTCCATTTCTATGACAGCACTGGTGGTGGACACCACTTCTTATTTTAGAGATGGGAAAGCTGACACCCCAAAGCCCATGGTCATGTGAGTGATATGATAGACACTGGAACTCTTCTTGGTTAAAGATTCTCCTTGTACTTCCCCCACCCCCTTCCAGTGGTCCATGACTAAGTTTGTGGATGTAACTATGCATGGATAGGGTAAGCCCCTCCCCTCTGGACATGAGAAACTTGCTGCAGATATACATTTTCTTTCCATACCTAATGAATCCATTCCCCTGCCTGCCTGACTTCCTTGGAGTGTCAAGGAAATAGCAAGCAGACACAGAGACCAGAGAAGTGCTGAGTGTTTTCCTCTTGTCTATCAGGAAGAAAGGGGGAAACAATCACTTTGGGGCAAGGGCAGCAAGAGCAACTCTACATCTCTGGAAATTGAATATACAACTGTCTTTTTTTTTTTTTGGAATCTGGTCTGTTTGAAACTCAGCCAGAAGATCCTTAATAGAGGATGGTGAGGTTTAAAATTAGCACATAGTGTGAACACAGCAGAAATGCTACCCAAGGAAGAAGGAGGCAGTCTGTCATTTCATGAATAACATATACTGCATACCTACTATGTGCCAAGTCCTTGCACTGATGACTTAGGGAATACTTCCAGTGTGACAGAGGAGATACAGATCCTGTCTTTGGGAACCTCCAAAAGTGAGAGAATCGAAACAGTCTATGTTCTCAGGAAGGCCCCAGTCTGATTGGAAGGGCTCAGAGCCTCTCCTCGGCAAATGCCCCCTAGAATGATAGGAAAGACATATTTTCTGGCCCCCAGGAGCATTCAGCCTGATAGAAGAGACATGACAACACACACACACACACACACACACACACACACATGCGTGCATGCACACACACATACACACATGCAAAGTGACTTAAAAGTACCTTCAATACAATGTCATCAAGATCAGGGGAATAGAGTTTGAATCTAGTATAATCCAAAAGATCCTGGCTTCACCACATTCATCATCACCCCCTCTTCTTTACCATTCAATTAATCAATTAAGAAGTATTGATTAAGTACCTACTATGTGCCAGGTCCTGTGCTAGGTGTCAGAGAGACAAAGACAAAGACTGAAATCATCCCAACTTGCCATAAGCTTCCAGCCTAATGGTTGTTGGTTGTTGCCCTTCATTTTCAAAGAGGACCAACATGACATCACTATGCTAGAGTCAAGTTTCAGTGTGTGTGACTGTGGCTGATCAGACTAGTATGAGCTCAGAATGCTCTACCACAAGTCAGGCACTAAGAGTCCATGAGAATATTTGGGGTGGATTGTCTAAATTTGCACATCCTGTGTGTTTTCCTCACAGAACACAACACCTTCTCTGATGTGGGCACACTATGCTGAACAGTCCTGTGCCAGTGTCTCCCAGGTCATACAATCAATTCCAAAGTTCTTCAAAGAGACCTTGAGAGAGTCCTTGTATTGCTTCTTCTGTCCATGATATGAGTGCTTGTCCTATGTGAGCTCTCCATAAAATAGTCTTTTTGGCAAACATATGTTTTGCATTCAAACAATGTGACCAACCTATCAGAAGCAGAGTTTGAATGCTTGACAGTTTAGTTTGAATAAGCACCTTATCCTTCTGGGTGATCTTCATAATAGAAGACGACAGAACACACAGAAGTGTATAATCAGTGGGCCTATATGTACATACATACACATGTATATACATACATACAGGGCCCTGCTGAGACCTTTTCAGGGCTGCTCATCTATCTTTGGTGTCCAACGGTCACTCAGCTCTCACCTCCTCCAAGAAGCTGTAACATGCATAGTGGCTACACCTCAGTAAAACTGTCCTCAGCAGTCAGATCAAGCCAGGCTGAGGGTAACTGATGAATCTCAAACCCTTCAGTGAGTCAGGGGGGAGTCTACCCCAAGTGTATGAATACTTACCCCCACCCCAGTGGAATGGGCAGATGAGAACAATTTGTAGCTGAAGCAGGCACTGTGGAGCTGGGGAGGTCATCCATTGCATGCAGGGCCGTCACCAATAGTCCCAACTTTTGTCTTGTCATTGGCCTTTGATGACTCTGGAAGAAAGAGTGAGGCTGATGGCTGTGTACAACTCTGCCTCACTTAAATCCAATTCACACTGGAGTCAAGACATCACCCCTTATAAAACAAAGGACAAACAACAAGAACACACACACACTAACAAACATGCAAAGTAGTTAAGTACAAGGTATTTGGGGAAGGTAGAGCATTAGTGGTTGGGGGAGCTAGGAAAGGCTTCATGAAGAAGATGATGCCAGAGACATCTCAAATGAAACAAAAGATCCTAACCTAAAGACACACACATGCTTGAGCTGGTACTGGGTTCTAGCAAATGTGCTGTCTCTAACTTTTGTGGACTTAGAGTCTAAAGCAGATAATATTCATACGACTAGATAATCAGAAGATGTTGCTGCAATATGAAAGTCAGGGATGCTGAGCTATGGATTAATAGGCTTGATAAACATACCACCCTCTCTCCCATGCTGGAGTTATGTATGGCTTCCACATAAAACAAAAACAAAAACAAAAACAAAAAAACAAAAAACAGAGGAAGAAAGAGTCCTTGCCAGCAAGCTTGGCCCACGACACTTTGTTTGTTTGTTTGTTTGTTTGTTTGTTTGTTTCTTTCTTTCTTTCTTTCTTTCTTTCTTTCTTGGCATAGCTTGAAGTCAGTCTACAACTGTTGCTCACACAAAATGTCCTTCTACATTGCCTCTGAACCCTGGCACCCCAGGAGTATGAGGAGAGGGAACTATATCACGTACCAGGAAAATAGAACCAGGACCTCATATTCTGTTACCCCAAAGAAATTTAGGATTTCATCACTTTGATGAATTATTGCCCCTGCAGCTGTCTGCTCCATGAACAAGACCACTGCATCTCTCAGCTTCAGGCACTTTCTCTGACTGTCACTTATACCTACAATGCTCTCCCTCCTCTGCTATACCTACTGACCCCTCTGTCCTTTTTTAAGTCCCAACTAAAATCTCCTCTTTTACTGGAAGCCTTCGAAAACCCCTCTTAATTCTATTGCCTCCCCTCGGTTAATTATTTCCTATGTATCCTCATATAGATTGCTTTGTGTATATTTGCTATCCCTCCCATTAGAGTGTGAGCTCCTTGAGGGCAAAGACTACTTTTTGCCTCTTTTTGTTTCCCCAGCATTTAGCCTGGCACATAGAAGGTACTTGATAAATATTGATTGATTGATAGAGACTGTGGGACCAAAGGCCTAAGGATCTGGGGGCAGGCCTAGACCTCTTTCCTCATCAGCTAAACCCAGCTCTGGAGAGATGTTGACAAGGGCTCCCTTGCTGTTTGTATACTCATTCTGGCATAATTTCCAATGATCTCCATGATCACTCAGCTGGATGTTAACTAACATTCTTGTCATTTGTCTTGTAAAGATTCTTGCAAGAAAAAAAAAGTGGAAAGGGTAGAGGAAAGGAAGATGTGTAGAGTATAGAAATCCCCTTCCTCCCATCCATAGAACGTAGAGCAGTGGTTCTTAAGCTTCCTAATGCAGTGACCTTTTAATACTTGTATGTGGGCGTATCTGCATGTGGGCAGACCCCCCTGGAGAAGGATAGAGGAGCAGTGTCCCAGTTCCTAAGACCATGGGAACTATGTATTTCCTGATGGTCTTAGGCAACCCCTGTGCTCTAGCCCAGGGCTTCTCAAACTTTTTCCACTTTTTCCACTCCTTCAGAACTTCTCAAACTATGGGTCACAACCCCATGAGGTCTGGATCTTATAGATCTTTCCTGTCTTCCATTAAGTTAATTCCTTATCCCAGGTTCTTGCCACTTGTAGATATGACAAGCATGTTATCTACACCTTTATCCAAGTTATTGAAAAAAATGTTAAAAAAGCATAAGGTCAAGCAGAGATACTTGGGACACTGCACTTGAGACCTCCTGCCAAGAATTTCCCCACAAATATAAGTCACTCACTCACCCATGATTTTCAGATTCTATTCCCTTCTCTCTCTCTCTGTCTCTAAGGGGAACGGTATTTGCCTTTGTCTTGTCCCGTAGGCTTCTTCCACTGTCCACGAACTTTCAGATATCATTGACGATGCTTCATTAATCACACCTGACAATTATTTCAGTGATTAAGGTTGTGGTTTATATGGGCAACGTGAAGTGAATTTATACAGGGCAGCGAGGCACTCTTTTCTTTTCTTTTTACTTAATCCTGGGCATCAACTCCCATGTTAGCCATTTTGATTTTCTCACTTCCTGTATGTAAATCATTCTCCTTAGCCGAGAAAATAGAAGCAAAATTAAAAATTGAGCCACTTTGCCTTCTCACAGTTGTCATGATCCCATCCACCCCAAGCAGCGGTACCAACCCTTCTTTGATCAATTGTCTTTTTCTCAGTTTGGATTTTTTGTTCCCTGACTTCCCTTGAAAGCCTCCGCTCATTCTGATTTTTACCACTCCTGAAGCTGTGTTTACTTATAGGACTCTGTTTCATGTTTTAAAAACAAATGTTTTTCCATACTTATCTTTTAAAAATCTTAAGTCGGTTGGAAGATCTCTGTGCATCTATTTCAGACCCTTAATATCCTACAAGACTGAATCAGTCTTAGTACTCACACCTCTTTAATTGGAAAATGGAACTGTGAACCCCAAAGCCTCCATGTAAGGAGAGGGCCCAGGCCCACCCCCTTTTCATTTCCCACCTGACTCCACCCTTTTGGATTTCATTGGACTTCTCCATCATGCCCGCACATGGGCTTCTCCTCCCTGTACCCAGTTTTCAGCTTCCTTTTGTGTATTAGCATTCACCATTCGATAGTAATCTTGTTGAGGGATGCAACTATATTTTTATTTGTATTCCTAGCACTTAGCACAGTTTCAGACACAGAGTAGGTACTTAATAAATGCATATTGACCGACAACTGCCATTCCCCTCCTTCAATGGAATAATTTCCCTTAGTACTTGAAGTGCTGAACCTGGTCCCATGAACTTTTCATTTTCATATCTTGATGACTCACTTTGGGTTCCTTGTCTTCTCCCCCATAGCTCCCTGCTGCCTCCCCCCAGCTCTTTTCAGCTTTCCTTTGTATGCTGTCTTCCCCCATTTAATTTTAAGTTCCTTGAGGGAAGGGGCTGTCTTTTACCTTTCATTGAATCGCTAGTGCCTCGTTAAAAAAAAAAAAGTGCTTAACAAATGTTTATTGACTATGTCAGGCTATGTCCAGCTTTCCTCTCCTTTATCATAAACCCTAGGAGGGAATGGTCACTTCCTTCCATAATGTTCCTATCATTTCCACTTCAGCAAACCATTTTTCCCTTGTTACTATGAATCAGATCCAGAATAGAATTCCCCCTTGCTGGTTTCTCCACCATAATTTGCATTAAGGCAAGTCAGGAAGGTATGAGTAATTCTGCTTTTGGCAGATGTCTGGATAGCTGAATTTGCCCATCACAACCATATATTACATCTGTGCTAGGATTGTGAGCAGTCTCTCAAACTACTTTTCTATTCCCTTTCTGATCAGGATTCTGTCCAAGGATACATCTCTGATCAGGGTAAACCTTGTGGGTTCTCCTGGCTCTGAGGAAGCCTATGGACCCCTTTTCAGAATACCTGAAATAAAATATACATGAATACAAAGAAAAACAAAGGTTGGTGAAAATAATGATGTATCAAAATAATGATGTATCTCCCTCTGGCCTTGTAACTTCACAGACCCTCAGAAATTATCCATAGACTCTTTGGGAGTCCATCAATCCTAAATTAGAATCCCTTATCTAAAATGTTTCTTCTAATGATGATTGAAATTTCACCAGAGGAAAAATAAAATTCCTCATTTGTCCAAGATCCCTTTTCACAATGAGAGACTCCTTGTACTGAGTTGAATATTGCAATGTGGGTGAGTGTAACATATCATGGATTAAGTCATAAAATCTGGATTCTAATCCCAACTCCAACATTTCCTGGCTGAGTGACAGTGGGCAAGGTAAACAACCCCTCTGAATCTCAGTTTCCTCACCTATAGTTATCCCTGAAATCCTTTCCAGTTCCAAATCTGTGATTCAATACTATCTCTGGATTCTCTTAAGGGGCCAAATCATTAGGGCATGGGGGTACATACCTGTAGTCTTTGCCACTGAGGGGCTGAAGCTGGTGGATCACTTGAGTTCTGGAGTTCTGCACTGCAGTAGGTTAAGTTAGTGCCATGTCAATGTCCATGCCAAGTCCAGCAGCAATATGGTGAGTCCCTAAGGAAAGGAGGGCCACCAGGCTGCGTGAAAAGGGGCAAAATGGCTCATATTACAAATAGGACAGATCAAAGTTTCTGTGTTAATAAGTAGAGAGAAATGAGAAGGAGGAGGAGGAAGAAGAAAGGAAGGAGAGAAGGGAGGGAGGGAGGAAGAAAAGTAGGAAGGAAGGAATGAAGGAAGGAACAAAGGAACGAAAGAAGGAAGGAAGAATGATCATAAAATGTAACCCACTAAGTCCCTAACACCTTACTGTGAATGAATTTTATCTGGATCATTTTCTCAGAGGACACTGGGTAGTGGGAGAGTTGTGGGAGGACTGAGAGTTTTCTTTTTTCCTTGTTGTCATAAATAAGGAGTAAAAATAGAAGATGCCTCAGAGCTACTCAGAATTGGGTCAACTTGGCCTAATCAACTTCCCCTTGTATTTCGTTGAGCTCAGATCAGCTTCCCAGGTCGCTGACACTACTCACAGACAGAGAGTCATGGATACCCATACAAGGTATCCCTATTCTCACAGGAATGCACAGACCCAAACCTGAATGAGTGAGTTCCAAGGGAGACACACTTTGACTCATATAAATGGGCACTAAGGATTGGTATTCCAGTGCAGCAAATGAGGAGCTCCCTGAAATCATCTCAATTGTGGAGCACAACATGCTGAATCCAGTAATAACCTTACCTGCTAAAGCAAAAAGCAAGTATCAGAACAAATCATCAGCATGACCTTGGGTGTTGGCAGCTCCCTACTGTCAAATTGATGATGTATCAACTGATGAATTACCTGTTCTAGTTGCATGAATGCAACTGCATTTCCTATTTATGATCAACATCTCTGTCTCAGAAATGGGCATCCTGGAGTGAACCCTAAGCAGCCATAGTCTTATTTCTCACCAGTCAAGTATCCTTGAAGTTTTATTCAAGATTTGGTAACTGTAAGTGGATAATAATGACAAGGTTGCAGGCAAGAGCTGAAGGCAGGGAGAAAGTAGGGAAGGGGGTTAGGACCTAAAGAGAAAGTTTTATTTTATTTTAAATTTTTTTCTTTTGTTAAATTTTTATTCATTTTGATCTTAAATACAAAAAGATGGCAAAAAGGGAACATTTCCATATACACAGAACAACATAAAAAGAGGATTCAATATAAAATCATGAATTTCCATTTCACATTGTTTACTTTTTTAAAAATAAAATGAGTAATAAGTACTACACATCATTTTCAAAGCTACCCTGCTTTTCTGTGCTTCCTTCCAAGTCTTCTTTTGTTCTCTGCTGGGTACTTTTTCCCCTCCCTCCCCACTGCACCCAAGAAAAAAGTACCATTAGATACAAAGATATGTGTGTGTATGTGTGTGTGTGTGTGTGTGTATGTGTGTGTGTGTGGCTCAAACACAGATAAGGGAAGTGAGTTGCCCAATGCAGACATTTATTAAGTGCCTATGTCATGCAGCTAGGTGACCTGTTTTGAATCCAGGCTCCAACACTTACTAACTCCATTTGATTGTAAGCTCCTTAAGGGCAGAGACTGTTTTTTCCCTCTTTTTTTTCCATCACCAGCACTTAGTACAGTGATCGGCTCATACATAGTAGGTGATTAATAAATATTGAGTGATGGTATGACCCTGAACAAGCCACTTAACCTTTCTCTGCTTCAGTTTCCTCAACTACAAATGAGGATGATAATAGCATCTCCCTCCCAGGGTTGTTGTGAGGATCAAATGAGATAATATTTGTCAGGTGCTTAGCAAATTACAGGGCTTGTTTGGTTAATTTTATTCATTAATTCATTCATGTATAGAGTATTGTAGTAGAAACTAAGGGAGCTAGAAAGTTTAGATAGGACTCAGACTCTACCCTCATGGATCTTACAATCTATTTTTTAAAAATCAGTGAATTTGGAGTCAGTATAGTAGAAAGATCATAAAATCTGGAGTCAGAAAACCTAGTTTGCATTCTAGTTCAGACACTTGACTAATTACAGAACTGTTGATAATCCTCTTCCTCTCTCTGAGCCTCAGTTTCTTTTCTTGTAAAATGAATGACTTCTAATTCATGAAATCTCATGTCCCCACCAGCTCTTGATTTAGGTGCTCTCATCTTATACTCCTGTGATATAGATGTGTTTATGTATATACAGAGCATAGTGCTATCTTATATGGAGGACAGAGTATAGGTTATAAGTCACAGGGAAGGTGATTGCAAAACCTCAGGAAGTCCACAAGTTTTCCATTAGTGAAAGCCAGAGTGATAGTAATGGCAGGGTGCCCTGGTGCTCTGATATAGTCCCAGAGTCAATAATTTGTCTGAAAAGCCTTGGAATCCTCATTGAGCCACCATAGTCATCTATGGCTCTTAGCAGACCTCCCCCAAACTGGGATAGAAGAATTCACTTTTTTGACAGGCACAGAATATAATCTCCCTAACTCCAACGATCTCAGCCCCTCTTGCTCTGCAAACAATGGGGGATTCAGAAAAGGTGACTATTAAAGTCAGCTTGTGACAACCTATGACCTTGGCAGTGAGGAATCCCTAAAGCTAATATAGGTAATACCCTCTCAGCCACCACCACCTCTAACATGGGCATTTCTTCCTTTTCTTTTTCCTTTCTTCCTTCCTTTTCTATACTACCTTTTTTCATCTTCCCCTCTCTCCTTCCTTTTATCTTCCCCTCTCTTTCTTTTATTTCTTCCTTATGCCCAAATTCTTTTTTCTGATATGTTTCTTCCTTCTCTCCTTTGTCTTCTTCCTTTCTCTTTTATTATCCTTTTTCTCTCTTTCATCCTCTCCCAGTTTTTCTTCCTGATTCTACATCCCTGCCTCTGGTCTAATCTCAACCTTGATGGAGGTCCTCAGGCCCAAACGATTTCCTTCCCCTGCTGAGGAAGATTGAGAGAGAAGTGATGTCACTTGTCATGATAAAAATCTGATAAGGAAACAGAGGCACAAAGTTCTGAGCATAATCAGTTTATTAGTATGACTAGCAAATACCAGTTAGATTTCTCAATAATTAAGGATGCTTCTGGCAGTCAGAGCAGCTCTTTTATACAGTTTAAAAGGTAGCAGATTATATAAGGTACAAAAATAGTCCAGTGATGCAAATTATATCTATGACTATGATTGGTCTGATGAAAAAGATGGAGAATGGGCTATGCTTGGCTTGACCTAGAGGCCAGATTTCCACAGTCCAGGCCAACTGGAAAAAAAATACAGTTGACTGGTATATCCTCTAGAAAGTCTTGTGGTAGGCAAATGTCTTACCTTAAGATCATTGTTGTTTAGTTGTTCAGCCATGTCTCGATGAACTATAGCCTATACGGTCCCATAGGGTTTTCTTGGCAAAGTTACCGGAATGGTTTATATTTCCTTCTCTAGTGGACTAAGGCAAACAGATTAAATGACTTGCTTAGCTAGTAAGTAAGTGTCTAAGGCCACATTTGAACTCAGGTCTTCTTGACTCTAGGCCCAGTGCTCTATGCACTAAGCCACCAGGTTGCCTCTTATCTTAAGATCCCACCCACCCCACCCCCAATATTTAAACCCATCATTTTTAAATTTAAAAAATTAAGATCCCCCCCATATTTTTAATTGGGTTTAATTAGGACAATACACTTTGTCCCTCCTTTTGCAACTAACAGACACGCCCAGTGTCTCTTAATTCTTGCAGAAAGAAGTTTGAATCAGCTTGAAGAACTCCCCAGCTTTGCTATTGGGAGACAAATGAGATGCTAGGATACACAACCCAGACAGGTCTTCTGGTCTCTTGGAGAGAGCCCTGACCTAGAAGTCAGGAGTGGTGACTCATCTTCTCAGCTCTGCCAGTCATTTGTTGGGTGATTTGAGGCAAATAACCCAGCTCTCTGATCCTCAGTTGCTTCATCTGGAGAATAGGGATAATAATAGCTTCACTTACCAGTATCATATGGTTGTCATGAAGAACAAATTAAATGATGGCTTTAACTCTTACTTTTCTTTCCCCTACAGTAAATGGGGTCTTTGTGTTTGTGAATTAATGTTATTATTCATCGTGCCCTTCCCTCACTAGATGCTCTCTGAGCTTCTACAGATCCCAATTGTCCTTACCCATATTTGGCCACTGGACCCAGATGGCTCTGGAGGAGAAAATGAGGCTGGTGACTTTGCACAGCCCTCCCTCACTCAAATCAAAGTCAATTGCAAGTCATGTTTTCATCCCCCTGATGTCATGGTCCTCTTCTAGAACAAAGGACAAACCACAACCACAACGGATCAGGGACGGTACCCGCTACAGCATACTATAAAATCCTTCCAGATCTGTCCAGAGTCAAAGACTCTTTTGACTTGGGATAAGAAATGGAGTTATGGCCCGATGAATGACAATCTAATGAGGCATTTTTTTTAAACCAGGTTCTGAGTCCCAGCCGCCAATTGGAGAGCCAATTAGCTTGATGACAATACAAGTGCAGCTAGGAAAGCCAAGTATAGCTAGTGCTGGCATAATCAAACACTCATCAGTATCACAGACAGGGGAATAGTCTCACAGCCTTGATGGGAAGGGTGGGTTCTCATCAGCATTTGAAGGGAGAGTTGGAGAAGCTCTGTGCGTATGGGGAGGGGGGAAAAGAAGAGAGGATGGCTGATGGCAGGGAAGCAAGAACAAGGAGACAGGAGATTTGTGAGTAGCTTCTCTCTACTGGAAACTTTTTAGAAAACAAGATGCTAGACCACTTATATACACAGTAACACAGTGCCTATGCCCACAGCCTTACACTCACTTTCTTTTTTTTTTTTTTAAATTTTATTTTAGTTTGCATCATTCATTTCCACAAGATTTTGAGTTACATATTTTCTCCCCCTCTTTGCCCCACCCACCGCCTCAAAACAGCCATCCCAGTGTGTCCCCCCTCCCCCAGTCT
>CM053586.1:171545998-171595368 GCA_028646515.1 Pseudochirops corinnae
TTCCCTTATTTGGTTTTGAAAATCCTTCTTTAGCTCATCTCTAGCTTTAAGGCATTCTTCATGTTTATTGGAGGCCCCTGGTGGGGGCGCTGTGGCTGCGCTCTCCTCCTCCCTCTCTCTCCCATGATCTTTCTTTTCCCCAAAGAAGGAATCTAGGGTTTGGGAGTTGTTCTTACTTTGCTTTTTATGCTTATTCTTACTCATGGTTGGTCAGTCCATGATTTTTTTTAAATCTCTGTGGGGCTCTGTTTCCAGAAGGGAAAGCTCTGTCCCAAATCACTGGGGTCCTCCCAGCTGCCGTAGCTCTCAGGAAGGTGCTGGGACCGTTCCTACTTACTTCTGGCTGACTAGATAGTGAAGACTTCAGGACCCGAAGCCCAAGATGGCGATCCGGATCCAGGCTGCTCAAGGCGAGAGCACTGGCCTCAGAACAATTGCTTAGTCCCTCTGCTGTCTGCAGGCCGCGAGCAGGAAGCTGCAACGCAGAGGCGGGTGCAAAACCTCTGCCTTTTGCTTTTCCGCTCTGGAGGCCTTTCGGCCAGACTACTCCCCTTCCAACTTCGCAAGTCCCACTGACCTAGTTGCAGCTGCTGCTAATCTGCTCACCAGAGAGGCTCCTCTGCTCCTCCCGTCCAGCCACCCCCGAGGCACAGCCGCGGCTTCAGGCCAGGCTGGTTTTGTTCTCGCAGTGCTGATGTGGTTCCTCGTAGCCGAGCTGACTTTAGTGGGCAGTATCTTTGTGTGCGTTTTGGAGTTCTAGGATTGGTTTAGAGTCCTATTTTATAGGTATTTTGGGGTGGCTATGTGAGAGCTGCGATATGTTGCTGCTGCTACGCCGCCATCTTGGCTCCGCCCCCCCACACTCACTTTCACAAACAAATTCACACCCCTTCAGGCCCCTACACATTTACAAATACATACAGCCCCTTCAGACAAGGGCCAGTCCTGGGTAGAGGTGGAGTAGCTGGTCCGATTTCAGGAAGGATGAGAGTGTGAAGAAAGAATACCTCCCCTATCAGAGGCCTGGGTGACTACAATGCTTCAGTGAATAACGAAGCCTTCTTCCCATCAGAAGCTTAGGGATCAGGTTAAGTCAACACCATGTCTGAGAGGAGGCATAGAGGGGCTTTACTTTCAATCTGAGAGGCAGTGGCCTTAACTGCTAAAAGTGCTTGATGTGGAGTCCAAAGAGCTAGGTTCAAACTTTGGCTCCAATACTGTCCACTGGTATGACTTTAGGCAGGTCATTTAACCTCCTTGAGTCTCAGTTTGCTGATCTGTAGAATGCAGAGACTGGACAACATAGTCCCTTGGCCTAAGGTTCCTTCCAGGTTTAGAACTTTTAAGTAATGTCAGACTATTTCCTGAGACCAAATTTCAGGGGATGGGGGCTGAGAGAGCAAGAAGGCTCTGAATAGCCAAAAAGATGAGGAGGGCTTCTAGAAAGTAAGAAATTAGAGGCTGAATGCACTGAAGAGAAATTAATTCTACTTGACATTTCTACCCCACCCCACCCCAGGTTCCATACTATCTAAATTCATGTACATATGGACTTGTTGTTGTTGTTTAGGCGTTTCAGTCATATCTGACTCTTCATGACTCCAGTTGGGGTTTTCTTGGCAAAGATACTGGAATAGTTTGCCATTTCCTTCTCCAGTTCATTTTACAGATGAGAAAACTGAGGCAAACAGGGTTAAGTGACTTACTCAGGGTCACACAGCTAGTAAGTGTTTGAGGCCAGATTTGAACCCAGGAAGGTGAATCTTCCTAACTCCAGGCCTGGAAATCTATCTACTTCACCATCTAGCTGGACCTACACATTTATATTCACCATCCTACAGCGCACACACACACACACATACACACACTCTCTCCCTCTCTCTCTCTCACACACACACACACATATACACATTCACACTCTCTCACACACACATACACTCTCTCTCTCTTTCTCTCTCTCTCTTACACACACACACACATACAAACATCTCCCCACTCACATAACTGCATTGAAACAATTACACACAACCCTATATATGCAGTACATTAATTCTTCCACATAAGGACATACACTCATGCACTCTACATGTCCATATGTTCCTGGTAGATAAGGCATTCAGCTGATAGACATTTATTAAATGTTTCCTATGTATGCTCCAGGCACCATTTAAATGGTGGGTTTATAAAGAAAGGCAGATGGTATGTAGGGTAGAGGGTTTCACTTCTTTAAATAAGTTGAGTGAGGGATTCTGGGGAAAAAATGGCTTCTCCCAAATAGCTCTCCCATCACTGTCCCTGGTTTCTAAATTATTCTACTAGGGAGCCGTTCTTTTGTTATTAAAGTACTGCCTCCACAGGCTGTTTTTTTTTTAAAGGCAGGTATCTTTATAACATGGTAAGACTTTCACTTCAATTCAGCATGTATTAAGTATTGACTGTGTTCAAGGCATTGGGTGAATAAAGCAGACAGAGTGCAGGGTCTGGAGTCAGGAAAACATATTTTCCTGAGTTCAAATTTGGCCTCATAAACTCATGAGCTATTTGACCCAGTAAGTTACTTAATTCCCTTGCCTCAGTTTCTTCATCTGTAAAATGAGCTGAAGAAGGAAATGGCAAACCACTTCAATATCCTTGCCGAGAAAAGCTCAAATGGGATCACAAGTAGCCAGACAACTGAAAAAAAATGATTGAGCAAAAACAAATGTGCAAGATGTTGTATTGGACCCTAGAGATACAAAGATAGAAAATAATGGATTCTGGCCTTCAAAGAAATGTATTTGATGGTTCAGTGTTAAGAACACTTACTTTGATTCTGGGATGGTTGTGGGATCCCATCAATGTGGCTATTTTCGATATTGATGCAGATCACAATTCGTCCATGCCTGGCCCCTGCTTTACTGCTCTTGTGCATGTCTTCCAATTAGATTGTTCCAGGAAGACTGCCCAATATGGTTGGGGTCTTCCTTAAGCTCTCCTACAGTCTCAAGGATTGATTTATCAGCTATTCCTCATTCTTGGTCAGCCTATCTTCTTTTCTGGGTATCCATTTATTTGGTAAACGCCTTTACTCCTCCTGCATAATTCTTTCTTTGTGATGTGTTGCAGCCTCTTATGCCCTACCATGACCCTCTCTCTTGTTCTTTGACATTTTTTCCTTTTCTTCTTTTCTTTTTTTTCCCCCTGAGGACCCATGCTATCTAAAAACATATTCATGTTCATATGAGCCTATACATCAATATGTATAGAAACATAGATAGAAATATAGAATATAGAAATATAGAAATATAGAAACATCTGGTTTCTTCAACCATAAAATGTGGATAAAAAGTACCTATCTCCCAGAATATTTGAGAAGATCAAATGGAAAAATATTTGTTAAAAGTTCAGTACAGTGCCTGGAACACAGCAGGCACTGATAAATGCTTGTTTCCTTGCTTCCTTTCCTTCCCTTTGGAAGATCCTCAACTTCTATTCTTTGGCCACTGTAGTATCGTATGACTTATATCTATATAACGGTACCAGGAAAGAATATTTTTTTTCCCATTGATTTGTTGATTTACTTTTAGTTTACAAGATTCGGTTCCACAGTCCCTTGAGTTTCAATTTTTCTCTCTTCCCTCCCACCCATGGCGGCATGCAGTCAAGTATAGGATCTACAAATACTTTCACATTGTACAATAGTCTGATTGTATAGAAGGATTGTAACCAATGGAGTGAACAATGGGAAAAAAGAAAGAAAACCAAACATGAAAAAGAATGATAGCGTGTAGATTCCTTCAGTCTCCATTTAAACTGTGGTCTTTCTAGATCTTTCTCTGAATGTAGATTATCTCCTTCCATCCTGAGACTTGTAGAGTTGTCTTATAGCTGTGCATTGCTGAGAAGAGTCCAGTTTATCAAGGTTGGTCATCACACATATGATGTGTCTGTGATTGTGTACAAATTTCTCCTGGTCCTGCTCTTCTCATTTAGCACCAGTTTGTATAGGCCTTCAGGAAAGAATACTGAGCTTAAAAAGGTGGGCTTTTGTTTCAGGCAAAACTTTGCAATCTCCCCAAGATGAGACAGCCCACATGCCTTTTCCAGTTCAATTTTGTCCCCTGTCCATTTACATCTTCTATCCAAGATGAATATTGATCCATAAGCCCTATAAGTTGTCTATCCAAATGCATATTATAGTCTGTAATAAGAGGTATTCTCTATTCACTTATTTTTTTTCTTCCCATGTGTATTGTTAGGCTAAGCTCTTTAGAGTGATTATTTATCTAAAGTAATGATCTTGAGCCTGATCCATTCAATACCATTTGCTTGAATTCTGTGCTGTATCTTCTCTATAACAATGGTCAGCCTTTGGCAAGCTTATTTCTCCTGGTTTTACCTCTCAAAGTGATGGGAAAGTTGCTGAACAAGGTTATCTCTGTTGTCATATCTTTCAAGTAATTTTGCATAATTCTGACAAATGCACTGCTGGAGGAAAGTCTTTGAGAGTGTATTTTATTCTATGAAATCAAATGCTTTTTTAGAGTTGACACATAAGTAGGATTTTGTATTCTCTACATCTTTCTTAAAAATTAAGACTGAGTCTCTCTATTTTATTTAGACTGAAAAGTACAATGACTACTAGTAGGCCCAGTCACTCTGATTGGTGCTTGACCTGCTCCATTTCTAACCTCTACCTGCTTGTCCTTTCTTAGGCAGGCTAGTGGCCCTCTGCTCCCTGTGGCTCGCTGTATTGGTGCCAGACTTGGTGCAGTCTGGCCTGCTTACTGAGTTTCAGAACTCCTCAGTTCAAGAGCTCCACCAGCTTTAGCCTCTCTGGTAGCTGGGATTACAGGAATGCAATAGGATATCTGGTTCATCTAGATGTCTCTCAATTGTGTGATGAAAAAAATGTGGTCAATTATGTGGTCAATAATTCCATAAACAGTGGAATACTGTTTATGATAGCACACTTATTCCCTTCTACTGCTCTCATCAAGGATACCCTCAATGTTAAGTACAAATTATTCTCATAATAATTTTACACAAAAAATAAAGTAGGCATATGCTTTATGGTCATTTTTTTTTGGGGTAATAATGAAATCCAAGACATCTTTTTCCATTCCTCTAATACCTTCCTCTGCTTCAGATACTTTGAAAGTCTGTCAATGCCCTCAAAATTGTGTCACCTCTAACAAAGACCTCCTCTTTGAATATTTGGTTAAGTCTGACTGCTTTTCTTTCTTTGTTCTCTCTAGTGGAATTTCTGCTTTCTCTATATGCACATCCAAGACCAAGATGTTTGAATCTGAGTGTTTTGGTTCCTCAATGGTGAAAAGTTCCTTGTGAAATCTTTGAAGATCTTTCCCATCTTTTATTTGGACTTTGTCCTCCTAGTGTTATACTTAAATGGCCTCTGGATGACTGCCTAGTTAGATTTCTCAAACTTTGTTTAAACTGTTTTTCCTTTTTACTGCTTCTGAATATTTTGTGAAGCAACTTTATTCCTAATTTTTCAGTATTCTGCTTGGTAGGAATTTTAAAATGAGTTAATATTCTAAACTAGTATTTATTTCACTGCCATACAAATTTCTGCTTGGGAAATAGGCCAAGAGTTTGTTGACTAAGGTGATTTTTAGCTTCTTTTGGTCTCATTATGATAATTTACATTGATTAAACTTCTGTATGAACTTGTCAAAAATGGTGTCAATGTCCTTTCCTCCATCCATTTTCCATTTGAGGGAGGCATCAATATCTTATTTAAATAGGTCAAGCCAAAGTTATTTTAATTGCATGCTGTATCTGTTCTCATATTTCTTCTTTCTTCTAGCTGTGTATCAACCCATATCTTTGCTTTAACAAATCAGGGATTTGACTACATACAGATAGGTGATTCATGAATGACTTAGGCAGCAGTCCTGACTGTTAAAAATCTAATTACTTCATTTTTATGATGTTATTTGGTGTTCACTATGTCTTGCACCTTCCAATTATTTTCTTGGAGGAAATATTAATGGTATATAGGAGTGAATCTTCTGGGTAGTCAATAAATCTTTGGCCTCTCATTGTTTACTCTTGAACCATATTTCCTAACCATTTTTGCAGTCCTCACCTTTGCACTGAAATTACCAATGTTAGGTATACATTGATTTAATGTGGAAGGTTTTTTCCAAGTTTTTCAGAGAGTTTGTTTTGTTTCTTTATACTCTGTAACATATGCTGGAACAAAAGCTGAAATTATATTTATAATATTCTTTTTGCACACAGTCATCATGAGTACTATAGTATGAGATGATCAGATGTCCCATGAATTGATGTTTCTCGTGAATGGGTAGCTAGGTGGTATAGTAGAACAACTGCCAGTCCTCGAGTCAGAAGATTCATCATTGTGAGTTCAAATCTGGTCTCAGACACTGTGTGACCCTGCACAAGTCACCTGTTTGCCTCAGTATGCTTGTCTGTTAAATGAGCTAGAGAAGGAAATGACAAACTACTCCAGTATCTTTGCCAAGAAAACCTCCAAAAGGGGTCACAAAGAGTCAGACATGACCGAAAAACAACTGAACGATTACCTGTGAATGCACAGTGAAAATAAACTCCATACCATCTTCTTTGGTTTCTTCACCAAGAAGAGCCTGTGAGCCATCCTTCTATTTACCAGGAAATTCCTTTTGTCCTGTGGGTTCATTTATAGAGTATATCAAAACTGACACAACTGACTTCCTTCCGTAATGTGTTCTCTTGGTCCTTGGCCAAGGGTCTGACATTTAGAATACCAACAGCCAAGTCAATGTTTATAGATGGTCTAATAACTATGATTCTTGGAATCTTCTATCCCCTTTTTTGATACTCTGTCACCATTACTGCTGAAGTACAGACTCAGGGATCATTTTATATTTTCCTTTGTTTAATGGTTTGCCAAAGAATTTTTCATCAAGTCGTTAGCCTATTGATCAATACAGAATCTCTCTGCTAAATTGGTCCTCAGAAAGCAGAAAATATCTATAGTTCAAATCATAGTTGAAGTCCTTTTAGCATGTTAGAATCTTCCAGAGTTTTAAGTTCTTCAAGAATCTAGGACCCCTCCCCCTCAATTCATGATAAGGCATCTGAGTAGGAATTTGTATGAATCCTTATTATCTACACAGTAAAAACCAAGTGGATGATGAATGCCAGTTGTCCAGATTTTGATTTGCAATTGGATAGGCTACATATAGAGTTAGCCCATCGGTAAATATTTCTGAGACATACACTACACATGGACAATGAACTGGGCCCAGAATTAAACAGGAGGAGAAAAGTGAACTGGATTGTCTATCGTTGAAGTAATCTTGTTTAATTTTGACACAGTGATATCAGACAGTCCTCTTAATGACCCTAAATTTCTCCCTGAAACAACGGTCCATCATTTGAATATGATTATTCTTCTAGTTATGTTGTATTGACTGCAAGTCACAGAATACTACAGTCTCTCAAAAATTTAGATTGACGGTCACCTAAAAGGGTGACCCTCCATGTCTGCATAAAAGTATGATATAAAGTAGAATGTGATGGGGGGAAAATGACCCAGGAAAAGTGCTGTAGGAAAATTTAAGGATGGAGAAGAGAGCATTTTTACCTAGGGAGATCCTAGAAAGTTTCATGGAAGACATGGTACCTGAGCTAGGCCTTAGAGAAATAAAAGCATTTCAGCATCTAGAGATATGGAAGAAATGCATTCTGGACATGGTAGATGACCCATGAAAATGCATAGAGGCAGAAAAGGGCAGGAGAGATCAAAGAACAAGTAATATTTTTAGGAGGCAAGGATATGGTGTACATATAAGGCAATAGTGTGAAATAAAGGTGATAAAGGCAAGTTTGAGCCAGATTTTGGAAAATCTTAAATATGAGGCAGAGGAGTTTGTATTTTAGGCAATAGGGAGCCATTGAAGGCTCTTGAACTAGGAGAATGACACGGTCAAACCTAGGCAGTGAAAGATGTGACATGGATCAGCTTATATTACTTTTTTCAAGAGATATGGAGCCTAAATGTGTGCAGTAAAGGGATGGAAATCTTGTTAGGGAAAGAAGAGAGAGCAAATTTTAGATCAGCTGCTCTCTTATCCCATTGGTGCGTTCCTCCTCTCCATTTTGAGGAAGGTCCCAGACCAGTCTGGAGGAACCATCCTTCTTTCTCTGGACTTTACCACCATGCCTTCACCAGTTCCTTCCCCACTCCTCTCACATACATTCCCTACCTCTGAGTTTATATTGATATAGCACAGTTCCCGATACATATTAATGCTGCTGCACTTAACTTGATCACAGGCATTGTCCAGGAAGGGAAGCCTGGTGAGGTAACGAACTGGTCATTATGAGGGCTCTGGCAGCTGCCAGAGCAAACAAAAAGCAATAGATACAGAAAGGGAAGTGACTGAAAAGGAAGCTTTGCCAGCTTTACCACTTTGCAAAAGGATGACCCAGCCCAGCACAACCATGCATGTAGACAGACCTGCAGCCTAGCACTCTCTACACAAGGCCACCATTGTCACTAATAGCCTTTTTTCTCTCCACTGCTTCCTGAACGACAACTCATTTCTCCAGTCTCTCTTTTGATAGGCCAATTATCATTAGAATCTGAATTCTCCTGCCTTTCAGGGCCTGACCCCTCATCACTTGCATGCCCAGCCACCCCATGGAGAATTGACTGTGGCAGATTACACCTCCCATTAGCAGCTCAGCACAATTATGTCTTGATCTGATTACCCTCTTTCCTGAACTTGGGTAAGGTGGAGAAGGTGGGAGGAGGGAGGAATAGAGCCTAGATGTGCTGCTCACACCCTGAGAAGGACAGATGTCCCTCAGGTGAGCCTGTGAAGCCCCCATCCCAATCTCCCATGAAGTTTCCTGAGGTAGGTTATTAGGAGAGATAATAAGACTCCTATAAGACGCTTAGGTCAGTCGATGGAATGATTCCCAAGATCAAGCTAACTCCATCTCCTGAGCTCCTTCCTGGCTTTCCCCCCTCGAAACCTTTAAAAATAATAGACAGTATTTTACCAACAGTCACAGTTAGCATTTATATGGCCTATATACCATGTACTGTGCTAAGCACTTTACAATTATTATCTCATTTGATCCTCATAACAACCCTGTGAGGTAGGTGATATTATTATTCCCATTTTACAGATAAGGAAACTGAGACAAGCAGAGGTTAAGTGACTTCCTTGGGGTTATACAGCTAGTAAGTGTCTGAGGCTGGATTTGAACTCAAGACTTCCTGATTCTAGGCTCAGTGCTCTACCCACTATTCCACCTAAGTCAGGGTGACCTGGGTTCAAATCCTACCTCTGACATTTTGACATTATTCAGGCATTTTGACCCTGGACAAAATCTCTAGAACTGTAAGTTGCAGAGAAGGTACCAATCTGCATTGGTAGAGATATCCTGGAAAAAATATCTCCAAAGTGAAAGGCAAATCTGGGGGGTAGGAGGAGAACAAAGAAGGCATGACCTCAAGAGTTCCATGATCAACCAGTCAGAGAGTAAGAAGATGGGTCCCAGCCCAAACTTGCTGATCTCTCGAAGGCCTTGTTTGTAATATAGGCACACCATCCCCTTCAATCATTACCCACACATTACTCTTCCATTCCACCCCCTCCAATGGCTGTGTAAGCTCTCAATCTGTCCACTTCTGTCCCAGGTTAGTCTCTTCAGGGCAATTATAACCTAAGCCCAACTCAGGAACTCACATCAGCAGCTACACCAAGTTAGGATTTTTTTTTAAAAAGACCTTTCCCCAATACACACACATATCCTGTTCCCTAGATCACCTCATACATAATTACAACTGATACCCCTTAGCAGGCTTTATACTCCTTAGCTGGCTCTCCTCCCTGTGTTGATAGTGGTAAGAGCCCCACCCCATCCTCACCTGCTCACTCCTTTTTGGTTTTGGTGGGATAGAATAAGGCCCACTGGCTGAGCAGGTACGGCTAGGTTGTAACCTACAGAACACTAACGTCTCATCCCTTTTCCCACTTTCCTCATTTCTCTTGATGGAATCATCATCATCCTTCCAGGTGGAGGGTATGACTTGAAATATGCATCCCACACTCCTTAGCTGTGTTATCTTAGGCACAACAGGTTCACAATCACAGTTGTATTCCTAATTTCTCATCCTCAGTCATCCCATATACTCAAATCTCATTTCTACCTCTATAACTTCTCCTTCTCTCTACTCACATAAATACGACTCAAGTGCAGGCACTCATCACCTCTCACCTAAAATGTTACAACAGCCTCTTAAAGGGTTTTCATGCCTCAAACCTTTTCTTTATTCTAATTCTTTTCCCACACAGCTGCCAAAGTGATTTTCCTAATGGGTAGGTCTGCCCCTACTCAGTAAATTCCAGTGGCTCCGCACTGCCTCCAGAAAGAAATCTATCTTTATCTCAACCTTTTTAATTTCTGCATTGTGCAAGTTTTATACTACAAATAATTATTAGCATCGAAGTACATGGATGTTGCTTAAATAAGTAAACCCATGTATGTTGATATATTGCTATTTTTTACTAGTAGGGTTTGTGATCAAAAAGTTTGGAGACCAGCCCTTTACTGATGAAATCACAAGATCACAGGCTCAGTCCAAAAGGTTTACAAACTACTTTCCTTGAAATAATCTTGTAAGACGGTAACTGCTAACATTTTTTTTTTTTGGACTCAGCTTCCGATTTCACCTGTGTAGGCAATTCCCAGTAAGGAAACTTCCTCCATCAGTGTTCAAGGTTAGATGACTTACCAAGAGCCATACAGCAGCAAGTACTAGGACCTGTATTTTCCTAACTCCTATTATACTGCTAGGTTGCCAGTATTATTGCCCCCATTTTGGAGATAAGGAATTGAGTTTCAGAGGCTAAGGATTCACTTAATATCACACAGCTAGCTAGTAAGTGTTGGAGACAGGCCCTGAACTCACGAGTCTGGACTCTTTAGACTGGTATCTTTATCCACTATACCATATAGTTCCCTTTGCCTGGGATCCCCTCCCAGCTATGCAAGTTTTACCCCTTCTGCAGAATCCTATTCAAATCCCATTTCTTTAATGAAGATATCTGTGACCATTTCAGATCCTTTCTATGAAATCTTACAGCATTTGTAGTCTGTACTACACTATAGTTCTCTTACATTCTCCCACTTCCACCCTATAAGGTGCCTAGCACACGGTAAAGTCTCAAGATACAAGGACGAATGATACGAGGGTGTCTTTCATAAGCTACACATGTGGTTATCAAGCATATACTCTCACAAGTTCATGGATAGCAATGTGGTCCATTGGAATGAATAGATGAATGTATAGTTGGATGAGTGAATGGATGGATGAATGGATAAATGGATGGATGAATACACAGATTATGAATGAATGAATGAATGAGCAAGCATTTGTTAAGTACTTACAATATGCCAGGTAAGGAGGGAAACAGTAGTAACTCAAGTAGGTTTTCCAGTGAGATGGCAACACCATCTCATGTCAGTAATACTATCACTCTGCCTTAATTTCCCACCTTTGGCCTTCTCTCAACCACCACCAAATCCTCCTTTACAGAACATAGAGTACAGAAGCCAAGGCTTCTCTTGCCATGGGCCTAGCTACCCTGGGTGACCTGGGAGAGAGGAGAAGTAGGCAGGATCTGGGCTCGGAGCTCTGGGCTGCAGCAGTCAAGACTGACGGCTTGTCAATAGCTGCCTGTCAGTTACGAATCTCCACCCCAGTTCCCAGGTGGAACTTTTCAGACTTTAGAATTTCATATTTGATATCTCAATTATGCTGCTTGACTCTGGGTTTGGGAGAAGAGGGATTGACAGGAGCTGATGGGGCCCTTTCCTTTCTAAGAGCGCAGGGGAAAGGGGCATGTTTCCATATCCTGGCTGCTACTTTGAGGATTAAAATTCACCAGGCAGTCAAATCCAGGTGTGGAAGTTGGTATTCTCCACTCTGGAGCACAGTTTCAACAGGGATTAGGAGACTTTCAGAAAGAACTAGACAGAGCAGAAATGCTCAAAGTTTGACTATACTGAATTGACTTCAAACAAAAGGAGTCCTACAGCTTAAAATAAGATACAGGAAATGGGAGTAGGAGACATAGGTCATAACACTTGTGTTATCTACATGCTGGAGCCATTAGGATCATAGATTTAGCACCAGAAGGGGTTTTAGAGGTCATCTAGTCCAATTCCCTCCTTTTTTCCAGGCCCAGAGAGATTGATTGTCCAAGGCACCCAGGTAATGAGTGGCAAAGGTGCTCTTTGATCAGAGGGAGGGAGATAGAAACAGGTTACAGCTGGGTCTCAGTTACCTGAGGTATAAGTCAAAGGAGCCTTAGATGTGCTGAAGTTCAGGATGCAACAGGAAGAAGAAGTGAGACCTGTTATGGTCCACAGCAGGGCTGTCATGAACTTAGAACACCAGGTCCCATGGAGCTCTTTACCCCTCTGGCCCTTGGAAGAGGCAGACACCTGGCCTTTTCTTTCTCATAAACCAGAACAGCTCAGCCCCCGGATTTGGTCTTGTTTTGGTTTTTTGTACTCACCCTCACTTTCCCACTTTGGGCGTTAGATATGAAGACACCAGGGGCCAATAAGTTTATATGGTCTTCATCTCTGATTTCATCATTGGGACAGAACAGTTTTCAGTAAGTTAACATAGAAGTTAAGAGCAGTTACAAAAAGAGTGGGGCCCTTTGAGGCAATCACAAGGGGGCACAGAGGTTAACTTGGCATGTACTCCCAGCTATTGAGGAGGATCTTGGGTTCAGGAGGAGTTCTGAGCCGCAGTGGGCTAAGCAGATCATGTGACCAAACTAAGTTCCCCATTAATAAAGTGAGGCCTTGGGAGCAGAAAGCCACAAATTGCTTAGGAAGGCTCAGAAGCAGAGCAGATCAAAGGCTGTGTTGATCAGCAGGTGACCGGCCCTTTCACCAACTGCCTGGGTAAGATAGGGAAACTCAGTGTTAAAGAGAAAAAAAAAAAAGAACATGCAAAGTGATAAGCAATGTCTGCATTTCTCTCAGAAGAAACCAGAGGTCACTTCAAGAGCTTAACTAGACATTAGGGATCAGTCAGGAAATAATGGGATCTTTTGAAGATTTAAAAGGCCACAATGTTAGGTTTGTCTACAAACTAGTATGATGATACAGGAGTAAAAGTGAGGGAATGACAGTCAAGAGACCTAGGATACCTCCTTGGCTCTGACACTTGGGGAGCACTTCACCTAAGACTCAGTTTCTCCATCTGCAAAATGGGGGGCTAACTAGACTAAATCGAAAGTCTCTCTAGAACAGCTTATTCATGAGATCATTTTATCCTTTTGAGAGATAAAGAGACTAGAAGCAACTCCTGGGCAAGAACTTGGACATTTTTCTCTATATTCCCTTACAGAGACAAAATGGTGCCAGTAGTGTAGAAGGGTCTAAACCAGTGGTTCTCAACCTTCCTAATGCCATGACCCTTTAATACTTGTATGTGGGCGTATCTGCATGTGGGCGGACCTGCCTGGAGACCGATAGAGGAGCAATGTCTCGGTTCCTAAGACCATTGGAAATATATGTTTTCTGATAGTCTTAAGTGACCCCGTCCAGCCCCCAAAGGAGTCGCGACCCACAGATTGAGAACTGCTGGCAAACATCTGGACCACTAAAGCAACAGAATGTAGGTTGGAGCCTTGAGGGAACTACGTAAATTAGAAGTAGAGGGGGAGGGGGAAGATGACCATTTGGTCCTCCTAAGCTCTACAGGTCTATAATCCTGCTTTGATATGCTGAGGTCAGACATGGGGCTTGGGTCACCAGAATCCTAAACAGCTAAGCAGCTAGGTGGTACAGTGGATAGAACACTAGGTCTGGAGGCAGAGAGACCTGAGTTCAAATCCAGCCTCAGACAGTGACTAGCTGTGTGGCCCTGGGCAAGTCATTTAACCTCAGTCTGCCTTGATTCCTCTTCTACAAAAATGGGGATAATAATAGCATCTAATTCCCAGAGTTGCTGTGACGATAAAGTGAGATATTTGTAAAGCACTTTGCAAATCTTAGTGCTATATAAATGCTAATTATTGTTATTACAAATAATAATATAAATGCAGACTAGCGGGCAGCAGTGCTGCCACATCAAGCTAAAACACATCTACTCTCACCATCTTTCCCAGCGGCCCTTCTGTGAGATGGGGTGTCGGAATAGGGGGTGGACCGTGGGGAGACTGAGACTAAACTAAGCATAGGAGCTGCAGGTCACTGGGGTTTCTCTCTCCACCTTTGCCCCTTGCCCCTCTTCCCACAGTCAGGACAGCTCTCAGCAAGAGGCAGTACCTTCCTCATCAACTGAGCTTACATATCCTCCCTCTATCTCCTCATCCAGGGAGAAAAGAGGATTTGTCTCAGGTAAGTGGGAAAGCTTCACTTTTATTAATGCTTCTCTCCAGCACCCTGAGGGGAAGAGCAATGGGCTGGAACATGTATGGACTAAAATACCTCTTTAACCTCTCTCTCCTTTGTCTCACCCCCTTCCCCTTCGGTCACACCTTCTCTGTGTTTCTCTCCCTGTTTCTTTTTCTATTCATCTCTCTTTCTCTCCTCCCTCATCTCTATTTTCATCTCTATGTCTTATGACCTCCACCTTGGATTCTCTTCTCCCCCTTTGCCCTCCTGTTTCTGTCTCCTCTTCCTGTCACTTTTTCCTTTATTCTTCTGTCTGTCTCTTCTGCCCAATCTGCTCATCTCTATGTCTTTTTTCTCTCTTAATCATATCTGTCTGTTTCTTGAACTCTCTCAATCTCTGGCTCTTCTCCCTGGTCATATGTCCTTACACTCGTTCCTTCATCTACTGTCCCCTGTCTCTTGCTTCTTGCTTCTTCCACCCCTTTTCTCCTGCTCTCCTGCTCTTTGTCACTCTGTCACTGCATCTGCCTCTCATTGCCTCTTGCCTTTTTCTCCCACTCCTTCCCTTTCTCTCTCCTCTCTCTCTCATTCTTTGTCTCTGCCCTTCACCCAACCTACCCACTGTGTGTCTCCCTCCCCCCATACGCACCCCTAGGATGATCCCAGCTTCCAACAAGGCCTTCGTGGTGAACAATCTGGTGTCAGGGACCGGCTATGACCTGTGCGTTTTGGCGATGTGGGATGACACGGCCACCACACTCACGGCCACCAACATCGTGGGCTGTGCCCAGTTCTCCACCAAGGCTGACTATCCACAGTGTCAGTCCATGCACAGTCAGATACTGGGAGGCACAATGATCCTGGTCATTGGGGGCATCATCGTGGCCACGCTGCTGGTCTTCATTGTCATCCTCATGGTGCGCTACAAGGTGTGCAATCACCAGGGCCCTGGGAAGATGAATGCTGCGGCTGTCAGTAACGTCTACTCCCAGACTAATGGGGCACAGCCGCCTCCGCCGCCGCCACAATCCAACACGGTGCAGAACGGGGCGCCACCGCAAGTGCACCCCAAGGCGTCCATGAGGAACGAGCACTTTGGAAGCGGCAGCGGGGCGTCTGGGGCTGGGGCGGCGGGGGCCAGAGGTGGCGCGGGAGGCCTGGGGCGCAGCAGTGGCTCCTCTTCGTCCTCCAGCTCCTTGGGCAGCACGGATGGGGCGGGTGGCCGGGGCCCCTGGAGGCTCCCTCCGCCTGGCGCTCGCACCAAGCCCAACCTCGACCGCCTCATGGGGGCCTTCGCCTCGCTGGACCTTAAGTGCCAGAGGAAGGAGGAGCCTCTAGATTCCAGGACTCCGGCCGGGGCTATGGGGCGTCACTCGGACCGCGAGCCACTGCTGGGGCCACCGGCTGCACGGGCCCGGAGCCTCCTGCCGCTGCCGCTGGAGTGCAAGGCGCGGCGCAGCCACTCCTTCGACATGGGGGACTTCGCGGCGGCGGGGGCGGTGTCCGGGGCGTCTGGGGGCGCTCCGACACAGGGAGGCTACAGCCCGCCGAGGAGAGTGACGAACATCTGGACCAGGCGTAGCCTCTCGGTCAATGGCATGCTTTTGCAGTTTGAGGACAGTGACCTTGCGGGGCCCAGGGGAACTTATGGCAGCTCCGAGTGGGTGATGGAGAGCACGGTGTAGATGGCGGCGGCGTCCAGAGAACGCTCCGCAACCCCTTCTACCTCCCTCTCTCGCTCCTTCCTCTTCCTTATGTCAATTCCTAACCCACCCACCCACCCCCTCCCACCTTACTTCGCCCGTCGGTGAGATGGATACTGGCAACAAGGTGGAAGAAATCATTCCTTTTTTTATATATATCAAGTCAACTCTCGATTATCTGCGTGCACTTTGTGGGTTATCCGAGGGCGGCGTTTACATATGGGACCACCATCCCCTGTCCTATCCCCTCCCTATCCTACCCTCTTCACCACCAACTCCATCTGAAGTTCAGGTCCCCTTTCCCCACCGCTCAGCCGGTGTACCCTCAGGGAATGCACTGCAATTTGCCCCGAGTCCAGTATTAGGGAGGAAGAGCTCTCTAATCACAAATGCCAAAGTATAGGAGGCTTTGGGATGAACTTTTGTTTATGAGGGAGCTTTTTTTTTTTTTAACTCTATTGCCTAAAGACACAGCCATACAGATAACGAAGAGATCACTATATATTACAAATTTTGTACCCATGGAACTAAACCTGTGAAGGCCAAAGCAAAGCCATGGTGGGAGGATGGCTGGAAGTTCTTCTCTGGTTCTGGGGGAGGACTCTTGAATTCCATAACAACCAAATAGTCTCATTAACTTCTCCTTCATCCCACAAGGAACCAAGTGGCTTCCTGCTTCTTAATCACAGTAACTTTTACCAGCATCAGACTCTCATGTATCATACCAAGTTAAACCCAGTTTGACACTGAATTCAAGTGTCAAAATTTTTTAGGGAATGGAGGGGAGATAAGAGTTCTATTTGGGTTATCTGAGATTTTTTTTCTCTTTTCCAGTTAGGTCTGGGCAGTTCCCCAGAACAAGAGGTAGAGTCCTCAGAACAGCTGTGTGGATTCCACCTAAATAATCTGAGAGTTATTCGAGAGGAGGTATTTAGATAAAGGACCGTGTATGGGATGCGGGGGTATAAAGGAATTTGAGGAGAAATCTGAGCCTTTTTAGAGTCACAGAACTAACCTGAAAGGGACCATATAAATCATGGGAGAGATAATCTATCAGGTAAGGAAATACAATCAGAGGTAAAGACCTGGAAGGGACCATATAAATCATGGGAGAGATAATCTATCAGGTAAGGAAATACAATCAGAGGTAAAGATTACATAGGCAATTAGTGGAAGAGCTAGATTTCGAACTCAGACTTCCAAATCCTTCCCCGTAAAGGTCCTGTGTTGTTTCTGCCCTACCTACTCCTACCCCCAAATCATGGCAGGGACTTTTTTGCAGAGCTGCACATTTTGGTTGTGTATTGGGTGACCCAGCTTGGAACTCAACTAAGATATGGATCCTTGGTTATGCTCTATTTTCTGTCTTTCCCAGAAAGGACCTGTATTCATGAATTTAGGGTGGAAATAAGAAAAAGAAATACTGAGGCTTATTGAAATCCATGTTTCCCCTCCCCCCCCAGATTCCTAGAAAGTGATAGACATTCCATATAGAGAAAGAATGGGGACAGAGAGGATACAACTTCAGGAAACTGATTTAATATGACTGAGCTTTGAACAAAATGGCTTTTCCACACATTCTGTCTTCTGCCTCTTCTATATCTTCTTTCTCCTCTCCTCTCCTTTCCTGACTTCTCTCCAGCTTCCTCCCACTTTAAAACTTTCCTTTCTTTTCTGTATATAATTCTTCCTGCCAGTACTCCCCGTTTCTCTCCTTTCTTCCTGTTGGTTGAACTGAGATGATTATAAAACCTAGAGGTTATTTTTGTTACAACAAAAGTTATTGGTTGCTTGCTAAGGTATGGTGAAATATTCCAGCCACCCCAGTGAAACCCATGGAGGCATAGATTTCTTGGATGGCCTGAGAATGGAGTAAATCTAAGAAAGGTTGCCTTGTGGATCAGTTGACATCTAAATGGAATGTCCCTGCTCAATCTATAACATTATCCCTATTCACTCTTCCCTTCTTTCCCTCCTTATTCTGTATGAACTTGGACACTTTCATTCCTTCTTCCCTTTCATTCCTTCTCCAATCTTTTCCTCTCCCCTCCTGACTCCTCTCACCTTCCCTCTTTTTTTTCTCTCTTCATCCTTCCTAACCCTCCTCCCTTTCTCCAATCTTTGTAAGGTCATCCCCAGCAAAGACTGGTTGTTCTATGATCAGTAAGTTAACTTCCCTAGTGCCAGAATGGTGGAGGCTCTAGGCAGCTCCTTCACTGAAATGTTACCAGCTTTGTGTGGCTTGAGACTGAGTTTGGGGCTCATATTTTTCCTCTCCCATCTTCTTTCCCTCATCCATGAATTCCTTTTGTTGCATCTTCTAATCTTACCATGGAGGAAGCCATTCCTAAATCATGGCTTTCCTAGTTTTAGTGGTTTGGGCACAAGGAGGGAGATCAGGGAAGGCTGAGGGGGACACCTCCCTCCTCCCAGTGAGATAACTATATCTTCTCTTGCCAGGTTCAGAGTGGTGTCTGGCATGGGTATGTACTGGCTCATGTATTTGTCATGTTTCTTAATTGGACTTTTAGAAAAATGATATCCCTGTGGTCATATTATGATTCTATTCTTTTCTTTTTGATATAAAATATACAGTTATGTACAGTAAAACAAACAAAAAATACCAACCATGGTTCTTGGGGGAGGGGAAAAAAAGGATATTTTTCCTGCTCCTGGGATCATTGTCATAATCTACTCTAAATGCTCTGGGATGTTAAAAGGAATGATTGGGAATGGTATTTTGGGCAGCTGTGTTTAGATATTCTCTCCTTCATAGAGCTCCCTGCCCAATACCTACAAACTAGTAGGAAATCTCTGGAACATAGTCTTGGGAATGAGGAAGTGATTATGGATGACCTGGAGGAGTCAGTGTTCCCATCAATCCCCATCTCATTCTCTCCAGGATTTTCTACTTGCATGAATTCAAATTCTTCCTGAATTTTGGAGTTCCTACTGCCTGCTGCACCCAACGACTAGAAGATACCAATCCTGACCAAAGGAAACCTTTTTCCCCTTAGTTCAGCTGACTTCTTCACACCTTTGCTTGGAAACTAGAAGGAAGCACAAACAAAACCCACAGAAGCATAAGTCTAGAAATTTTTATTCTAATTTTAATTAATACCTAGTTAAAGATTTTTTAATGAGGCACCAATGCACATTGTATCTTTTTGCTATTCTTAGAGCCTGAGTGGTTATGGAGGAGTCAAACTAAGTGGAGCAAGTGACCTAAAAAGGTCCCAGTTATAGAATCACAAGCATATAGGATTTAAGGCTAAAAGGGACCTTAGATGTCATCTTGTCCAACCCCCTTATTGGAGAAAAGAAATTGAGACCTCAAGAGGAGTGTCCAAGGTCATACAGTAAATAGAAGAGCTGGAATAAGAACCCAGGTCCCCTGCCTTTAGAATCAATATTCTTTCTGTTAATACTATGTAGTGTCAGGGGCATCTGAGAGCAGGTAGCAGGCATAGGTTGAGGCTGACAAGTGGGTCACTGGCGATGCTGAGTAGGGACAATTAGTAGGTGTTTCAAGAGAGAGGCAGAGAATATAGCGACAAGATGCTCTGAGGGCAGGCAAACAGTGAAAGTTCAACCAAATGTACTCTATGTCAAGGATTTCTGGAAACAGGTTAGTGTTAAAGAAGAGCTAATGAGACACAACAAGGAAGTAGGGCGGTAGTCAATAGGTTACAGTGCACAGCACATAAATGATACTTAATAAATGCTTAATTTATTAAGCCAGCAGCTAGGTGGCACTGTGGATAGAGTTTCAAGATTTATCTTCCCAGGTTCAAATCTTACCTCAGACACTTTTTAGTTGTATGCTCCTGGGCAAGTCACTTAAACCTGTTTGCTTCAGTAAAATGAGTTGGAGAAGAAAATAGTAAACCAATATCTTTGCCAAGAAAACCTAAATGGGATTACAAAGAGTTGGGCATGCCTAAAAAACAAGTGAACAACAACCAAATGCTTGATTAATAGGTTTAGGAGCATAGAACCATGTTTAGGGCAGGTAGACCAGGGCTTTTCCCCAAGTGCCAACATCTGTTGAAGGGAAGGGGCACCCAACAGCACTTACATGACTTACCATCTTCATGCCTCTATCGTCCTCTGCTGGCCCACAGCTATCTCATGTCCCTCAAAGGCTGAAGCTGAAGATACTCCCTCCAGGATCCTTCTACCATTGTACTCCTCTCTCTAAGGTTGCCTTTCCCATTGCTGGAGTAAGGGTTTGATTACAGGGAGTAAATTAAGACTCCTATACAAGGGAGGAGTTTGCTGGCAAGGAGCAAGGGAAGAAACCAGGTACCAGGAGCAGATTTAAAGTTATAATAAGAGAAGCAACAAGGATTGATGTTTCTGAGTTATGGATTTAGGGGTCTGCATATTCTCTCAGCCTGGGGACTGAACTGCCCTAATAGTCTAGGGGTGGGTCGAAGCCTGAAGATGGGGGTCAAAGGACTCAAAGGTGAAGACAGGATTACCCCAAAATCAGAGTAGAGGGTCTTTTAGTATTGCAGTGGTTTTTTCTTTCCTTTGATATAATTTCCACTAAGAAAAGAGTAGTTTCTTATTTCCAAATGGCCAGCTCTTTTCATTTTTGTCTTATCTCAAACTTAATAGGTGATATATCTTCAGTTAACACAATCGTTTTGTACTTTTTTGTCTTCCATTTTCTATGTGGACAGGAAAAGGACCCTAGATATAAAGGTGGAAGGAATGTTAGAGATCAATTCAATTCTACTCAAGAATGATCTATTATGTGCCTACTGCACATCAAGTCCTGTGCTAAGGATAAAAAGACAAAACCAAGTCAGAGCTTTCCTTCACATTACTTCTTTTCATCTGAAACTTTCTTTTATAGAGGAGGAATTGGAGGTTCAGAAAGAGGCAATGATTCAGTCAAGGTCAAAGACCACCAAGGAAACAAACAACAGAGCAAAGATTTGAAGTCTGATCTGCCAGCTCCAGTTCTAGCCTTCGGTGGTCAAAGGCCCAAATTGCCTGTTATCTATGCCTGTGATGCCCAGCCAACTGGGTGTGGTTCTGGCCATCCCTGCAGACATTGGCTTCTGGCTTCTACAAACAGCTGCTATGAAAAGCAACAAAGCCAAACAAAAACATTTTTGCAAAAGAAAAGCCAGTTTGCAGACAACAGCTCTGCAGAGACATACTCGAAGGCAGCATAAGCAGTTTATAACATCACACATGGGAGATGAGTACCCGCCATTCAGAATTAGAGTTCTAGCAGGAAGCAAAGGCTAGGAGGAGAGGCCCCTCTTTCTTACAGGGAAATGCTCTACATCTAAATAACAGCATCAATTCCAGGCAGGCTGCTTCTGCAAAGAACCAGGAGGTGTATTATAAACAACAACAACAAATTAATTTTCTTTTTTTTGTGTTTTTAAAACATTTGGTGTTTCTTACTTTTGAAATTGAGCTTTCAGCTTCTCAGCTAACATGGTTACAATCAGGTTCCCAGATTTCTGGGATGAAGAAAGTTTTCAGCAAGGCTATAACTTCTGCATCATGCTGGAAGGAACCTTAGAAATGATCTAGTCTTTCCTCCTCCCCACCCAATCCCCAATTATTTTAATGATGACAAAACCAAGGCTCACAAAGTTTAAAGGGTTACACAGAGAATCAAAGATTTTAAGGAGAATCAAGATTTGATTCTTGATCCTTCCAGGGGTGGGGAACCTTCAGCCTCGAGGCCACATGACAAGTGGGTCATGTTCTGTGTTCATGTTCATTGTTCTGTGAAGTTTGGATTCAACTAAAGGACTGCACTTGAGGATCTAGAGGGCTACATGTGGCCGGCAGGCTGAAGGTTCCCCATCCCTGCATCCATTCATCTCACCAGTCCATTGCCCCATTTATTTCCCAACTTCTAGCCACTCTCTTGCAAGGAAGAGTTGGCTTATCCTAGAGTCAGAATGAGAGAAAGGATTATTACTCCTAAAATGATTTTCATCCTCAAATAGGGCCAGCTTGGTTTCTAGAACCATTCCCATGCTCTGGCCTTACTCCTCCATGTTACACTGGGTAGCTTGGTGCCTTTCCTTTTGTTTTTTGTCTAGGGGAAGCTTTTCATACTTTTCTTTCTGATCAAGAGAAAAGTATGCTTACCTGCTCCTGCTCTTTGGAATCTCCATTCCCTGGAATCCCTGGGGCTTTCCTGGAATGGGCAAAGCCCTTGGACTTCTCTGGGAGGTTTTTTTTTTTTTTCCTCAAGCCAAGTCCTACCTATTTTCCTAAAGGTCAGTTCACTTAATTAGCACATTTATTAAGCACTTAAATAGGGCTAGACACTATGCTCCTAATGGGAGCATCTGTTTGACTGGATCAGTTCTATCTCCCTCTTCCAGAAGCTTCATCTTGGTTTGACCCTCTGCTGGTTGTTCTATATCCCTGAGCAGTCATGGTTATGTTCTATAGAATGGCTGGCAGCCTTTCCACAGAGATCCAGTTTCTACCTTCACCATCTTTCTTTGCCTTGGCTAGGTAGCCCAGTGGTTAGAGTGGTGGGCCTGGAATCAGGAAGACCTAAGGTCATATCCTGTTTTGGCACTTACTAGCTGCTGAGCCTGGGCAAATCACTTAACTTCTGCTTGCCTTAGTTTCCTCAATTGTGAAATGGGAATGCTCATAGCACCTCCCTCTTGGGCTAGTCGCATCAAATGAAATAGTATTTCTGAAGTGCTTAGCACAGAGCCCAAAACACAGTGGTGTCTAATAACATGCTTGTTTCCTTCTTTCCTCTGAGACAAAAACTCTAAGGATATTGAGGGTCTGTAGTCAGAAGCCCTAGGCATGAACATTTAGCAACTCCTTCATGCACTCCCCCTTTACTTCCACACTAGAAAAGACTTCAGGCAACTTAGCATTGATGTGTAGTGGGTCCCCAGACAAAGTGATCCCTGAACGAATACCCTTCACTTCCTCCTCTGAAGCTGAAGGATCCTTTCTGAATGAGCTCCTCTACCATTCGAATAACCTCAATCTTCCGAGATGATTGCAGGTCTAATTCCTCTCCCACCAGCCACTAAACTATCTACAACTGTGTCTTGCTCCTGGGAAAAGTCAGTTAATCAGTCAAGAAGCATTTATTAAGTATTTACTATGTGCTAAAGGTAGGTAAGTGACACAATGGCTAGAGCTTCTGACTGGGTCTGGAGTCAAGAAAAACTGAGTTCAAATCTGACCTCAGACACTTATTAGCTGTGTGACCCTGAGCCATTCACTTTACCCTGTTTGCCTCAGTTTTCTCATTAGTAAAGTGAACTGGAGAAGGAGGAAATGGAAAACCACTCCAGTGTCTTTGCCAAGAAAACCCCAAATAGGGTCATGACTGAATAACAACAACATGATAAGCGTTTTCTTAAACATGTGGATAGAAATGCAACAAAAATGAGAAATAATTCCTACCCCGGAGGAGCTCACATTTTAATTAGGGAAGACAACATATGAAAAAAAATTGAAAGGGAGGAGAGGGGTAAGAGGGGAAAGACAGATGCACCCAGCTCAGGGGCAGGGGAGAGAAAGTCTCCAGAAGAATATGACATGAGTGCCCTCCTTAAATGGAGATTTTGGGAGGAACCGTTCAATCCTGAAGGAGAGGGTTGTAGGGACTGAGGATGATTCAGAGGTATGAATTCCAGGACTAAAGTGATCTTTCAGGATGAAGATGTTTCTAGGGCATGGTGGAGAAGCCCAAAGGTACAACCTGGTAAGAAATTAAGGGATGACTGACCTCAATGGTCTTCTTAAATGGAGGTTCTAAATCCTCCCAAAAGCCTTTGAAGGTTTCACATTTTTTTTGGAGAGGGAATCCTGACTTGTAATTCCAATGCCTTGCCTCATGTAAGGAAATTCTACTAAAGCAGACTGGCAATTGTTCTGCAACTTTTAGTCTTAAAAAAATTACTTGGGTTTCTGAGTGCATTTCTTCCTGACTCCAAGGTTTCCACTATTCCACTAACCTCTTCACAATTTTATAACACCAAACTACCTTAAAGATACCAAAAAAAACCCCTCTAATTTTTGTTTTTCCTGAAGGAAAGAAACCCCCTGGGACAAGTTGGGAGGTGTTAGCCTGGAGCAGGGGAAGATGGGGGCAGTTTAAGTATGTTAAAAAGTGAAGAGTTCCCTCAGAAGCAAGGAGACAATGAAGAAAGATCTCCCTGAGGAAGATGCTACCAAAAGACATTCTCTAAATATCTAATGCCATGGGGCATTTAATGAGGAGAGATATAACAAGCATCAAGATGATATACTTTTGTCCAACAAGAAAATGGGCATTAGCAGGACCATGTGGTAATGTAGGCTTGTAAACATTGCTAGGGGAAGACATTCAAGGATAATGATAGAAGAAGGGTCACTAAGTCATAAATAATAGGGTAATGGAGATAGAGAAGGTGAGATATGGTTTAACTCAACAAAAGAAACAGTGAGAAATAGGAATGGATAGTAAGAGAGGATTCGGGAGTTGAAAGAACTTCAGAGACATAAGCAAAGCTTCATTTGACATATAACAACAACTGAAGCTTAGAGCAGTGAATCCAATTGTCTAAGGTAGTAAATGTCAGAGCCAGGATTCAAAGCCAACTCTACCACATTGTGCCAACTGGTTCCTTTGACAAAGGACATAGGGTGTGAGTGGAAAAAAACTGAGGAAGAAGGTAGAGATAAAATTGACAATGAGAAGGCAGAGGCAAAAAGAATAGAGAAAAGCAAACAAAATGCAAACATTCAGTCAAGTCATCAAGTCAAGCAACACTTACTAGGCACTTATGTGTTAGGCACTGTGCTGAGTGCTGGGCATACAAATAAGAAAAAAGAAAAATCCTGGTCTTCAAGGAGATTAAATTCTAACAGAGGAAGATCACACATAAAATGGAAGTGAAAAACTGGAGAGGGAGCTTGGATGGGGAGAGAAAGTAGAAAGAAAATGAGAGAAATAGAAGAAGTGATGACTCAGTTCTCCATTCCCATTTCCCCAGGTTCTCTCAGAATAATTGTCTCCCTCTGTAGGCAGCTCAGCCAAACAATGGGACTCTGCATACATCTGGGCTGATGCAGCTGCAGTCCCAACAGGGAGCATTGGATGACTCAAAGCGCCGCAGTCCTGCCAAAGGTCAGAGATTCAGCTGGGTTTTGAGTCCATGCATATAGTAGACATTCAAGAGACCCTTGTGCCATTCAACAAACATTTATAAAGGGCAACTTACCTTGAGTGTGAGCAGCTAGGTGGTACAGTGGGTAGAATGCTAGACCTGGAATAAGGAAGACTCCTCTTCCTGAATTCAAATCCTGAATCAACTGTGTGACAATGGACAAGTTACTTAACCCTGTTTGTTTTAGTTTCCTCATCTATAAAATAAGCTTGAGAAGGAAATGGCAAACTACTCCAGCATCTTTGCCAAGAAAACCCCCAAAAGGGTTAAGAAAAGTCAGACATTACTGAAAATGCCTAAACAAATGTGCTAGGCACCATACCAAGTGCTTTATAAATATGTCATTTGATCTTCACAACATTTTGCAGTTGTGGAAACTGAGGCAGACAGAGCTTAAGTTACTTGCCCAGGGTCATATAGCTAGTAACATCTTAGGCTGGATTTGAAATCAGGTCTTCCTGACTCCAAAGTAGCCAATTTCAAATCGATTGTTGATTACTCTCCATCATTCTGGTAAACTTAGTGATAGTATTTGAGCTGTAGCAGCTGAGTAGTTCATCTTATCTTCTAAATTCTAACATTCTGTTCTCTAAGTTCAGACGTTCTATGATGAAGTCTTGCATGCTGTATTCCAATGTTCCATACAGCACTGAATATATGGTCCATCGTAAGATCTGGAGTAAGTTCAAGGATGTCAGAACAGGGAAAAGCATTAGAAATTATGCAATCTAATCCCCATGCTTTATAGAGCAAGAAACTGAGACTCAGATGCTGTAGCACTAATGCAATATTCCCAGCGCCTACAGTCACTGTAAATATACCAGCATAGCGCTCAATCACAAGATATAAGAGACTCTCCATATAGAAGACAGAAGCAAAATATTTATTCAAATGCCAGAAAACCAAATCCCAACACCAGAAAACCGAATCCATCACAGCAACATCGAAGTTAATGCACCACAATGTGGAAGAGAGCCACACCATCCTTTAGCCTTCCCACAAACCAACACAAGCCTAGCTGTCATAGCAGGTGGCAAAAAAAACAACTTTTACTCACCAGTCTGTTTGTCTCCCTCAGAAGCATGCTCTCTTCCCAACTGGCTAGCTGGCTCTGACTCCCAGCTTCCTGTGGGTTCTGCTCCACCCTTTAGCAAACACCTCCTACCACGGCCTATTAGGGGGGAAGAGTATATTTTCAAAGCAGGGAAGATCTTCAAATTCCCTTACCATTACAGATGCTTTCTGAAATGAGAGGTGTTTATCTAAGAGATTAGAAAGGAAAAAAACCCAACGTACACTCGACCATGCAGTCCTAAAATTGCCTAATTCCTAAGATTTGATGTAGAGAAAAGATAATAGTTCTCTCCCCTGAGTGAGCTAGTTTTGTACTAAAAGCCCAGAGAACAGAGTTGACCAGATTTAAATAAAGGAAAATATTTAAAGAATGAAATCACAAATATTAGAACTGGAAGAGACCTAAGATATTATCTGGTTCAACCACCCCACTTTATAGATAGATAAACTGAGACCCAATGAGATGACACATCAATTAATGACAGAAAAGATCAAACCCCAATCTATTCTATTCCTATTTTTTCCCCTATGACACCTAACATACCCCTATGATTCTGTGATTTTTGTATCACATACTTATCAGGATGTCAGAACTTGAATGAGTGATTAGAGATTATGTTAGTACAACCTTTCATCTTACAGAGAAGGAAATTGAGACTTGGATGCTAACAGGAGCTAGAGTTATTTAGACTACAGAATAAAATAAAAGACTAAAGGGAGGGAAGAGGGTTGGTAGTTACCTTTAATGTCTAACAAAAGCTGCTCTGTGAAAGAGGTAATAGACATGTTCTTTTTGACCCCAGAGGGCAGTACTAGAACCAGTAACTGGTGGCAGTTTCAGGGAAGTTGATTTCTAGACAAACTATACAAAGCGATGAAACATAAGTCTAACAGGCGGAGCTTTCCAACAATAGGTCAACCTGCCTTAAAAAATAATGAGCTATCTACCTTGGAAAGTGCTGGAGCAGGGTAAGATGATGCAGACTTTTGCACTTGATAGGAAGTTGGAATAGATGACGTCTAAGTTGTAGGTCCCTCTCCATCCAAGCTTGTATCTTATGATTTTAAGGTATGTGTGTGTGTGTGTGTGTGTGTGTGTGTGTGTGTGTGTGAATTGTGTGGCTTCTGTCCATGTGCCCACCAGTCAAACCTGGACCATGAGGAAAGGGAATCATAGACTATCAGAGTTGAAAAAAGACATTTACAGTCATATAATCCAATCTATGTCTGAAATCCAGATACCTTTCCTCTAAGTCCTGGAAAGAAACTATGATATTTCTGGCAAAGGTATTACCATCCTCCCAGTCATCTACATTCATAACCTCAGAGTTATTTTTGTTTCTTCTCTCTCTCTCTCTCTCTCTCTCTCTCTCTCTCTCTCTCTCTCTCTCTGTCTGTCTCTCTTTCCTCCATCCTACCTCACAGTCAATCAATAATGAAGGGTCATTTTTAATTTAGATTAAGATCGATATCAATCAATAACCTTGTGTTTATGCATTATGGAAGTGTTATGGGGGGAGCAGATTTGGGGAGTGGAGTTGGTTACCAATGACCAAGCTTATCAGTGAATTTGAGGTGCTCATGGGCAACTGGAATGTCTAATGGGGAGGTACGATGTCTCCCTTCCCCAAGGTGGAGGGTACTTTAGGCAGGGCAGGAGCTAATGGCAATGGCTTTTATTAGTGTACACCTCTCCTGGGGAACATAAAAAGGGAATCATCATCATAGCTAATGTTTATGTAGCACTTACTATGTACTAGGCATTGTGCTAAATGCTTTATACTCATAAGCTTATCTGATCTTCATAACAACCCTGAGAGGTAAGTGCTATTATTATTCCCATTTTATAGATGAGGAATTGAGGCAAGCAGTGATTAAGTGGATTTCCCTGTTAATAAGTGTCTGGGGCAGGATTTGAATTCATATGTTCCTGACTTCAGACGTACTGCTCCATTCACTGAAGCACAATGATGGTAGCTGTCTTGTCATTAGCCAGATTGGACCTTGTGGTCAAGCTGTAGGGAAACTTTAATCTGATCCAAATCTTTGGGGAGAAAACTAGGGTCTTCAGAGAGAAAATGATTTACCCAGTGACATACAATGATTCAGTGGTAAAGGCAGGACCTGAGCCTATATCTTGGACTCTCAGTCCAATGTTTTTCTCCTATATCATGCTTCTTGTAGGAGAGAAACATGATGGTGATGATGATGGTGATGATGATGATGATGATGATTTGATTCAGTCTGATGATTTCACTGGTATAGGACACTTCCAGTTGAAGAAAATATTTGGATCAGCACTTTCCTTGCAACTTTAACTTTTAGAGATTCATCTGGGATGTTGATCTGCCCAGAGTCACATAATCAACATGAATCAGAGTCAAGAACTGAATTTACATCTTCATTACTCCAAGGCCAGTTGCACTCATAATGTCATTCTACCTCTCCTGATAATGATGTAAATTAGAGAAACTGAACTTGGGTCATAGGGTATCAATTGTAAAACTGAAAGGGACCTTAGAGAGAGTCTACTCCAACTCTATCATTTTACAAGTGAGTCCCAAAGAAATTAAATGACTTATCCAAGGGCATACAGCTAGTAAAGTAATGAGCTAGGATTCAGAATAATACTAGAAGAGATCAAGACTATCATTTAGTTAGTTCATCTGTCTGTCTATATGTAGGATTGTCATAAGTCAACTGTTGTGAAGGGCAGCCAGACTGTGAGATGGCGCAGTTATGACTAATCACCTAGAAGTGATTAACAGTTACTGAGCTCCAGGAGCACTGTGGGCTGTGACCAAAAAACAAGGAAAGAGCGACTCCAGCCAGATCTTCAAATTAGTCAGAGATGACAACTGCATGGAATAAGCCAGGTGGGGAATGATAGACTCATAGAATGTCAGAGCTGGAAGAGACTTAAAAATATACAGTTAGAACACAAAACGTAGAATGTCAGAGCTGGAAGAGATTTAAAAATACATAGTTGGTATACAAAACATGGAATGTCAGAGCCGGAAAAGGACTTTGGAGCATGCACTGTTAGAACCTAGAATATAGAATGTCAGATTAGAATAGACTGAAAGACCACATAGCGGAATTTCTTCACTTTATGAGGGAAGCTGAGAGGGCAAGATAAAGGATATGATTTGCCCAGAGCAGTGATCTGCCATTCATGGATCGTGGATTACAGATTTGGCGTGAGAGGTCCACTGTTCCCTACTCTATGCATGATACTTTGAAGGTGTACATATCAGGGTCCATAGGTTTGCTGGATAAATAGAGGTTATCTGGTTCCTTCTCCACCTTTAAGGCTATATCCACACACATGCCCATATCTTGGGGGAGTAAGCCATAGCACCTAACCAGTGTGGGCCCTTAGTCCCTAAAAGGCCCCCATTGCTGAAGTCCGGTCCTGGCAAAGGATCATGTGTCTGCTTTGGTTCCATGTGCTCTATCAATCAATCAATATTTATTAAGGACCTACTATGTGTCAGGTACTGTGCTCAGTGTTAGGGATACAAAAAGAAGCAAGAGATGATCCCTGTCCTCAAGGAGGCAATATGTAAACCAATATATACAAAGCAAGCTATGTGCAAGATAAATGGAAAATAATTAACAGAAAGAAAGAGAGGTTGTGGGAAAGACCTCCTATAAAAGATAAGATTTTAGTTGGGACTCAAAGGAAGTCAAGGAAGGCAGTAGGTATAGTTGAGGATGAAGAATGTTCTGGGCATGGAGGACAGACGGAGAAAAATGCCCAGAACCAAGAAATGGTTCTCAGAAAAGCCAGGAGATCAATGTCACCAGAAGCAGTCAGTCCTCTATATCACTCAGAAGGAGAGCCAACAGATGTTAGGGTTTTTTTTTGGGGGGTAGGGGGTTGGTGGGGAGGGTAGCAAGTGGCTATTGCAATTTTATGAACATGATGAAAATACTTGGGGGGATTTTTAAGAACTAGGGCTGGAAGAGACCTTAGAGTTGATAGGGAAGGAGGGAAGGGAACAAGTATTTATTAAATTTCTACTATGTTCCAGGCACTGTGCTAAGCACATTATAAATATTTGATCTATCATAAAGAATACTGGATCTGGAAGCAGAGAACCCAAGTTTGAACCTCATTTCTACTACATACTGTCTGTGAGACTTTGAATAAATCATTTCATCTTTTTCTGAACCTCAGTTTCTTTCATCCTTAAAAGGAGGGATTTAGGCTACCTCTAAGGACCCTTCCAGCTCTAAATATATAGGCTTATGGTCAGTATTGGCTTGTAGATACCCAGGACAACATCTACCCTCTGTTTTACAGAGAGGGGAACTGAGGCTCAGAGAGATAAAGTGATTTGTCCAAGGTTACATAAAATGACCAAGTAGCAAAGTTAGGATTTGAGCACAAATCTGTTGACTCCAACCCCCAAGGCTCTTCCCACTGGATCACAAGGTTCCTTTCTGAGTTGCAGTGGTAGAATGAGTATGCATGATGATGAAAACATGGATTCTGCTTTTTAATAAAAGTCCAACAAATTGAATAATCATTATTCTTAATAGCATGGACATATATGTATATGAACATATATATATATGTATGTTTTGCAAAGCACTTTCCATTTATTATCTCATTTGATACAATAACCTCATGAGGTAAGTGCTATTATTATTCCCATTTTACAGATAAAATAGACAAAGAGAAGTTAAATGACTTGCCCAGGACCATATCACCAAATCCAGGGATGGAGAGAAGTCAGCAGGACAAAATGGTCAGAATTATTCTTTGTGTCCACCTCTTAGTTCCATCCAGTCAATGAGTCAATAAACTTGTTAACCTCCAACTATGTGCCAGGTATGCACTAAATTCTAGGGATACAAAGAAAGGTAAAACACCATCACTTCTGTCAAGAAGTTCATAGTCTCAAGGGGGAGACAACATGTAAACAACTTTGTACAAAGAAATGATAGACACGATAAAGGGATGGCAATAGGAAGGGCTTCCTAGAAGGTGCGATTTTAACTGGGCATTTAATTAAGCCAGGGCATCTAGGAGGTGGAGATGAGGAGGGAGAGCATTCCAGGCATAGGAAAATGGTAGCGAAAATGCCCAGAGTCTAGAGATTGAGTGTTCTATTCAAGGAAAAGCAAGGAGGACAGTGTCACTAAATGGAGACTCTGGGGTATAAGAAGACTGAAGATGTAGGAAGGGGCCAGGTTAGGAAGGGCTTGAATGTCACATGGAGGACTTTTTCTTAGATCCTGGAAGTTATAGGGAGCCTTAGGAATTTATTGAGCAGGAGCACAAAATCAGATCTTGTTGTTCAGAATCCAGACAGAATGTACCTCAGGATGTTCAATATGGCAGATCTAAAAGAGGAACTGTTCCCCAATCATCTCTTCAACATTAATAATAATATTTACAAATGCTTTAATGTGTAGAAAATGATTTATTATATATGTAATATTATTTATATGTTATCTCATTTAATCTTCACAATAATTCTGTGAGATTGATGCTACTATTATCCCCATTTTATATAAGAAATTAACGATGCTGAAGGATTAAGGGACATGCTTAGGGTTGTACAGATAGTATGTGACTGAGGCAGGATTTTAATTTAGACCCTCTTGACTCTCACAACAACAATGATGATAGCTGACATTTGTAGAGTGCTTACTACGTGCCAAGTAGTTTGCTCATATGTCATTTGATCCTGACAACAATCCTTTGAGGGAGATGTTTTATTATTATTATACCCATTTTAGAGATGAGGAAATAGACGACCAGAGATTAAGTGACTTACTCAGGGTCACACATCTAGTTGATGTCTGAGGCAGGATTTGGACTCAGGCTTTCCTGACTTCAGGCCCAGTACTCTAACCATTAAACCACCTACCTACCCCAATAGCTCAATCCCACTATAAATCTCTAAACCCTGTCTTCTAAACACCATTCTACCTACCCACAGTATTCAAGATATGACACCATATGTCAGAGATACAAAGAAGCAAATAATGGACAAAACTGCTGCTACTCTCAAGAAGTTTATAATCTGGACTGAAGTGAGTCTGGGGATAGGAATGATTAAATATGATACAGGGTTCAGTGTCATTGAGACAAAGGCAAAATGCAAAGTGCTATAGGACAATTTGAAGGGGGACCCATTCAGGAGGACTCCTTAAAGAAGATGGCACTGGAAGGAAGAGGATTTCAAGAATGGAGAGGATGAAGAGGAGAGTTGTAGTCATGGAAGGTGAGTTGGAATGTCCTCTGCTCCCAATATCTTGCTATTCTCAAAGTTCCAATAGACTGGGCTTGTTGGAAGATTGTTCTCAATTTGTGGGGAGTATCCCTGAGTGTTCCTTGCAGTATTCCAGTGAACAAGAGGGCAGTATATGCTTTTAAGCCAAGGACAGTGATGGTTTGGGAAAGCGTGATTATGTCCAATGTTTGTCCTGCCCTGGGAGCTCAAAGTTCTCTGGATTCAGTCAAGATGCCAGATTCAAGATTTTTAACAAACTGTGACATCTTGGAAGGATGAATCCATCACCCTTGTTTGCTGACTTTGCCCTGCTTTGAAGAGAAGAGAAAGAGTCACCGTAGTAGAGAAAAGGTATAGAGAGCTTCCTTTTATCATCTCAGGCATTTCCTACACCGGGAAAGAGTGAGTGAAAATAGGATTGAGAAGGGAGAGTGGTTCTTCCTATCTCCCTGTAGACAGTGATGGTACCCATCACTGCCTTGGAATCACATCTCAGGAAAATTAAGGCCAGATTCCTTGGCATGGAGGGATGCAACAGGGAACCCCTGTTCTTGCACACACACATGCACACATGCACACACACACACATACCACGAGGTACATGAACCTGGGTTTCATGGAAGCAATGTGATATAATCAAAAAAGCTTTCTATTTAGAGATAGCCTGGGTTCGAATCCTGTTTCTGCTCCTTCTGAGTTGTGTGGCCTTGGATGAGTCATCTTCCCTTTCTAGGCTTCATTTTCCCCATGTATTCAAATGAGTGATCATACTAAAGAGTCTCTAAGGCTCCTTCTAGTTTTTATTTCTTATGATTCCATGATTTTACACAATACACAAGATGGAATATTCCCAGGCCAGTGTGGAAGACACGCTGCCTGAGCATCAGTGAGTCAGGAGTCATGGTTTCCAGGCCAAGTTCTTCTACTAGCTCATTTAATGACCTTAACCAAGTACCTTCCCCCTCTCAGGGCCCTAGTTTCTTCTCTCACAAAATTAAAGGTTTGAATTAAATAATGAAACATTTAAAAGCATTTTTAGGTTTTCTTCATCCTGTTAGGTTAAGAATACAAGTGTGATCACCCCCATTTTCCAGATGAAGAAATTGAGACTCTGAGAAGGTGAAGGAACTCATCCTTAAAAAAGGGCTGAGCCAGACATTCAAATTTAGGTCTCCTGACTCTAGGTTCTTTACAGTTTTTCCTACTCCCCATTACCCCATTGTCTAAGATTCCTTCAAATTAAATGTCTAGTATCTAATCTCCAGGCATATCCCAAATATTCCAGTAGGGAGGAAGACAGGACAAATGCAGTCTTAGATCCCTGTTGCAGCTTCCTCCTGCCCCTCTGGCAAAGAGGCAGTTACCCATTACCCCCAGGGGCATCTCTTGACCTAATCTCAGCCTCTAAAGCAGATAATCATGCTGCCTCTTCTATCCTCAGGGATGAAGCAGCCTGCTGAGGATGGGCAGCTATATTTAATAGGTCCAAGTGGGCAACTAACTTGAGAATATGAGATCAACCCAGCCACCTTCTGGGGAGTCCTGCAAGGGCCAGTTTTAATCAAGTCTTTCATCTCTCCAGGCAACCCACACAAAGAACCTGTCGAAAGACCAGATTCTGGCACTAAAGATTTTGAATTTCACCATTAAGATTCTATTTTCTGTCCTGCATTCTTCCAGGTTGGATAATTACCAATTAGTCCTCCAAGAGAACCCTGGTCTTTAGCATCAACCAACTTAGAAGGCCCATTTTTCTCACCCAAACCCAAACACTCATTTCTGATGTGAGACTATAGATTTTTAAGTTTAGTATGTGAAATAATGCATGGAAAGGTTTTTTTTTGAAAGTTAAAATGCTATGTAAATGTTAACTAACATATATATGCATATATAGTATATAAAATATATGTATATATGACATATATACATAGATAAGTTATAAATACACATAGATACCATATGTGTGTTATAGGATATGAGAGGCAGGTTGGTATAGTGGGTAGAAGGCCAGTGTTGGGAGTCAGAAAAATCTGGATTCAAGTCCTGCCTTTTGATATATATTGACTGGGGGACCAAAAACAAGCAGCTTAATTTCTCTGTGTCCTCTCTAAGACTATCAGTAGGGTTGAAAAGAGTTTCCACACAAAAGGGTCCCTTATTCTGATGAAAAGAAGGAAAGAAGGCGGGATGGAGAGACAGAGACAGAAGATTGATCAGTGTGTGTGTGTGTGTGTGTGTGTGTGTGTGTGTAGTGTATGTGCTGGTGTAGGAAGGGAATCAAGCATGGAAACCAAATGAGGAGACTCCTGGACTAAAAGACAAGAGATTTGGGTTCTAGCATGATTGACATCATTGACCCCCTAGGATATAAAGAAAGAATGATAGTTAAATAAAAGCAATCATCATAGTAATAAGAGCTGGACTGTAGAAATTATGTAGTCCAAAGCCCTCATTGCATATTGTAGCACAGGGGAGAGAAATGACCTACCTAAGGTCACATAGATAGTAAATGACAGAGCAAAGGGTAACAGCTTGATTCATTAACTCCACTTCCAATGCTTTTAGTTGTTTTCAGTCATGTCCAACTCTTTGTGATCATATTTGTGGTTTTCTTGGCAAAGTGGTTTGTCATTTCCTTCTCCAACTCACTTTACAGATGAGGAAACTGAGGCAACAGGTGAAGTGACTTGCCTAGGGTAACACAACTACTAAGTCCCTGAGATCAGATTTGAACTCAGGAAGATTAGATTTCCTGACTCTAGGCTCAGAACTCTAGCCACTGCACCATCTAGCTGACCCAATGAACTCTACTATGTTGCTTCTAACCACAGATGAGTCACTTTAGCAGTTCATTTAGAATCTAAGTGAATCAGAGAATCCTCCTGTCTTCCTGGGAATATTACCAGACAATTCTACAGTGTATTCTAGCCCTGATCAGAGGTTATTATCTCCATTTCCAATACACAGAAATGGAGGCCCTGAGACATTGCTTATATACATGTTCACAAACTATATGTTTCTGAAAATACATACCTTTCTTTTGTAAATTGAATCTTTTTTTCTAATGCACAAAGGAGTTTACAACATTTCAAGGAATTCCCTCAGAGAAAGATGAGCTTTGTGATTCTGATAAAAAAAAATCATTTTTCATCACTGTTTCCTAGTTCCTACATCTGTAACATGAGGCTAGATTATGTGGTTACCAAGGTGCCTTGCAACTAAGACATTCTGTAAGTCCCATCCTCTGAGCATCCTCTGTTTGATAAACATAGGTTTTAATATATGAAGTTCTTGTAAAGTGGAACATGAATTTATGTCTGTCTGTGTGTATATACTCCTCATACAGACATATATAGTCTGCTTGACCCTCTTTTTTTTTCTTTCTCACCTTCTGAAGTGATAGGTTGCTAGAGAAAGGAGTCATACAAAAACCAAGAAATTTTTTTTCCCAGAGGTCATGGCCATTGGGGAACATAAAACTACCTGTCCAGAGTCTTAGGAGGCTTAGGACTTTAGGGGAACAGGAATGCTATACATACAGTATGCTGTTATTTTCCATTCATTCATTCATGTCTGACTCTGTGACCCCATGAACCATAGTACACTGGGCCTTTCTATCCTCCACTATCTCCCAAAGTCTGCTCAAGTGCCTTCTATGACACTCTCCATCTCATCCTCTGTCATGGCCTTCTCCTCCCAATCTCCCAACATCAGAGTTTTGTGCTGTTCTTGATTTTTTCCTCCAGTGATACCTGTCTTCCCATTACATGGCCAAAATATTTAAGCTTCAGCTTCAGTATTTGTCCTTTCAATGAGTATTCTGAATTAATTTAAGTATTGACTGATTTGATCTCACTGCTGTCCAAGAGACTCTTGAAGGTCTTCTCTAGAGACACAATTTGAAAATGTTGTTTCTGTGTTGCTCAGCTTTCCTCACAGTCCAACTCTCAGAGCCATACATTACTACTGGAAAAATGATAGCTTTGACTATACGGACCGTGGTCAGCAAGGTGATGTCTCTGCTTTTTACTATATGGTACAGATTTGCCATATAGTTTTTTCTTCCAAGGGTCAAGCATCTTTTACTTTCATTGCAGTAAGATAGTGGCATATGGGCTACACAATTGTACAGTTAGGTGGATTTGGAACTGGTTGAACGACTAAATCCTCGGTCAGGGCCAACTGGGAAGAAAACTTCTAATGCAGTATATTTTTATCAATGTCTTGCTTGAACATATAGATGACTTACTTGTCAGATTTATAAATGACACAAAGCTAACAAGTATAATGACAGTCAGGAATCCAATATTTTCTAATACCTAGAAAAGAGCCTAACACATAGTAGGCAAATTCCAAAAGCTTACTGAGTGAATAAATGAACCACAATAGGCTAGAAAAATGAGTCAACCTAATAAAATCAAATTGTTTGTAGGGATAAATAAAAAATTTTACATTTGAGTCCAAAAAATTAACTTCACGAGTTTAGAATGAGAGATACATAACAATACTTCCTATAAAAAAGATCAGAGGAGTTTAATGACCTATTAATTAAAATTGAGTCAAAAGTATTATGAAAAACAACAACAATGTTATATTATATAATGGGGTTGGGTTTTTTTTTTTTTGGCTTTTTGGAGGGCAATCGGGGTTAAATGACTTGCCCAAGGTCACACAGCTAGTTTTTATGTCAAGTGTCTGAGATCAAATTTGAACTCAGGTCCTTCTGACTCCAGGGCTGGTGCTCTATTCACTGCACCACCTAACGGCCTCTTATATGATGGTGTTAGAAGCAGCAAGGTGGTACAGCAAGTGGTATCATTAGGCCTGGAGTCAGGAAGACCTGAGTTCAAATCCCTCCTTAGACACTTAGTAGCTGTATGATCTTGGACAAGTCATTTAAACTCTGTTTGTCTGTTTCCTCAATTGCAGGGTTGTTGTGAGAATCAAAGAAGAGATTATCTGTAAAGTGTTTAGTATAGTGCCTTGAATGTAGCAGGTGCTTAATAAATTCATTCCTTCCTCCTACCCTTTCTTCCTTCTTTCCTTTCTCCCTCCATTCCTCTCTTTCTTCGTTCCCTCTCTTCCTTACTCCCTCTTCTTCTGACTGCCCTTCATTCCTTTGTTCATTCTTTCACTCCTTCCTTTTTCTTCCTTCTTTCCTTCCTTTTTTCCTTCCTTCCTCTATCCCTTCCTCTGTCCCTTCCTTCCTCCTTCCATCCTGCTTTCTTCCTCACTCCCTTTCTCTCTCTTCTTCTTTCTCCCTCCCTCCCTTCCTTTCTCTCTCTTCTTCTTTCTCCCTTCCTTTCTCCCTCCCTCCCTCTTCCTTTCACTCTTCTTCCTTTCTTTTTTTCCTTATCTTACTCCTTCCTTCTTTCTTTCCTCCCTTCCTCCTCCTTCCATCCCACTTTCTTCCTCCCTTCCTCCCTACCTTTCTCTCTCTTCTTCTTTCTTCCTCCCTTCCTTCCTCCCTCCCTCTTCCTTTAACTCTTCTTCCTTTCTTTTTTTCCTTATCTTACTCCTTCCTTCCTCCCTTCCTCCCTTCCTCTCTCCCTCCTCCTTCTTTCACACTTTACTTCCTTTATCCTATGCTGCATCAAGAAATATAGCAGCCACAACAAGAGAAAGGATGGTCCTGTTGTGCTCTGATCCTGGGCAGATCACAGCTTGTTGTAGTATTTTCTTAGTTCTGGATGTCACATTTTAGGAAAGATAACAAGCTGAACCTGGGTCAGAGGAGAACTGCCAGGATTATGAAGGGGCTGAAAGCTGATGTCATGTGTAGTTTGAAGGAATGGGGATATTTATAGCCTGGAAAAGAGAATAATGGGGGTGGGGATGGGGGAGGGGAGAATATAACTGCCTTCAAATATTTCTCAGCCCAGTCCCAGAGGGCAAAACTAGGAGCATTAGGTGACAGTTACAGGGAGTCAGTTTTAGTCTTGACAGCAGAAAAAAATTAAGAGATAATTAGAACTAGGAGTGTTGTGGGAAATATTTAACAACAGACTGCCCCCCCCAAACTACACATTTTTAATTTTAATCTTCATTATTAACATTTTCTCCCTCACTTTCTTAAGTCTAGACAATCAACAAAACAATAAATCAAGCCCTGACTTGTATTACTTGCTGATTTCCAAGGTGTAAATGCTCACACTGACATTTTAGCAGTAGGCTCTTGAGAGCCTGTATGATCTGGCTTCAGTACACCCCTGATTAGAGCTATCAGAAAGTAGCATCAGATGGATGCCTAAGGAGTTGATAGGTTTCCCCTCTCCCTGGAGGTGTTCAAGTGGAGACTGGATGGCCACTTCTTACTGATGTTATAAAGGGATTTCAATTCAAATATAGGTTCAACTAAGTGACTTCTGAGGGCCTTTCCTAATCTTAGGTGTTATGATTTTGAGGACACACAGCTGCTGTGCTGAGCTGTGGAAGACACAGACCTCCATCTGTCTAGACCAGGAGTTCTTAACCTTTCTCATATCATGGATCCCTTTGGCAGTTGGTTAGACCTACTAACCCCTTCTGAGAATCACATTGTTAAATAATTGAATGAAATGAGATATTTCAGTTAAAAGGCCAGTGAAAATAAAAAGGTGTTTTGGTTTTTTTCCTATTGAAATGTTCAGACTTCCAGATTAAGAATCCTGGTCTAGATTCACAGCTGCTTGCACATTTTACTCCTCATTCTTCTTGCCCATCATATTCTTTCAACTCCCTAGAGTCAGGTGAGATCTTGATAGTGCCAAGGAGAGTGCAGGAAGGGAAAGTCTTCATTTGGAAAATAAAGAAGTCTTTCCATCTTGTATCTTATGAATCAGCAAAAGGAGACTAGAGACCAGGCTGGAAGTAGGAAAGAGGGATAGATAAGGGGAGGAGAATAGTGGTGGCTGATTTAGAATTCTGTAAGAGTCCTCTATTGTGTCATCAATTATTCATTTGAGGGATTATCAGGGAACAACCTTTGTTTTCTTTCTGCTTTGTATGAAGGAGGAGGACTTGGACCCTAACAGCACTCCTTAAGCACTCTAAATCAAGGCTGCAACATTCCAGTAGACTGGTAAAAGTCACCAACCCTTTTCTGCACCTCCTGCAGAGTCTCATTTTATCATCTCACTGATCTGAACTATTTATGGCACAGGAGATCCCTTTTACTCAGCCACCCCCTCCCACTACACATAGAACATATTCTATTCAAGCTGCCTTTGGAAAGGCATTCCTTTATAATTGATTAATGGTCCCCAAACTCTTCCCTGAAATAATTAGGGCCAGAATATTTTTATATCATGCAGTTCATTACCATCTGCACTATTTAATGAGTCAGGCCATGGGGCAGAGTGATGGAGAGGTGGAGATGGTTGTAGGGATGGGAATATGAATCACAGTACTGGCTGCCACAGGTTAGTAGAGAATGATATTGGTAGGGGAGAGATAATCATGTCAGGATGGGAAGTGGTAAGTTCCAAGAATACTGGGAAACTCCTTTCCTTGTGTCCAAGGAAAAGATCAAGATAATCTTGAATTCTTAAAAATCATAGGCTCTTAGAATTGGAAGTGAACTCAAAGGACATGAAATCTAACCAATACCTGAAGAAGGATTCCATTCTGAAACACATTAGGACGAATGGTTTGTTCAATCTCTTCTTGAATAGATTCAGTGACAAGAGACTCACTCACTATCTGTTCCATCTTCGGAGAGCTCTATTTTTTAAAATTCTCCTTATATTAAACCAGAATCTACCAGTCAGTAACTTCTACTGCCTGGAGCTACACAGAATAAATCCCCTCTCTTTTTCAGGAGTTTAAAAATTGAATAGGTAGAGAAAGTAAAGATGAGGAGGACCTTAGGTAGGGAATCATAGATTTTTTTTTTCCCTCTGATTATTTATGTAACTGTACTCAACACTGAACCCAGATACTGATGGTGCCCACCAAAAGGAGACCTTCCATGCTAACTGGCAGAGGATGTGAGTGGAATCAAAATGACACAGAAGAAGAGTCAGTAGCCTTTGGGGGGGGGGGAGAAGAAAAAGGAAGACTGGAAAAGCCCCCTGCACCTCACTATTTGAAAGTATTTCCCTTAATGGTCTTTCATGGTGCCTGAATTTCCACCATTAGAAATATGGTTGTTTAGGTAGAACCCCATCCTCTGTTAAAATGTAAATGAAGGCATTATCAGTCATTAACACCTTAATGAGAATAAAGGTTTCATGAACAGAACCTCTTAATAAGCATAAAAATACTTCTTATTCAGGTTTAAGCATACACATAGCACTGTCCCACTTCAATAGACCTTGATATGAAAAAACGAACAAACTTATGAAACAGATACATGAGATGCTGGGGGAAATGTGAAAGGATTCTTCAAGTCCCAAAAGGATTTACCTCAGTCATCCTTTAAGAACAAGCTGAGGACAGGATTGATAAAAGGTAGGGATTGAAGGCTGACAAACTATTAGAGCTAGAAGGGACTTCAGAGATCAATTAGCCCAGACTTTTTTTTTTATTTAATAGAAAAGAAAACTGAGACCCAGAGAGTAATTTACCCAGTCAGATAAACAACCATATCTATATGGATTGCAAGTCAAGTCATCAAGCAATTATTAAATTCTCACTATGTGCCAGGCACTGTGCTAAGGACTGGGAATACAAAAACAATCTAAAAGAAAGACTGCCTCTGCACTCAAGGAGTTTATATTCTAATAGGAGAAGATAATGTGTAAAAAATAGTTGAAGGGGGTGATGAGAAAATCCTGGAGAGTCAGAAATGCAACCAGGATAGGAACAGAGACATGGCTAGCCTTGGCTTCCATGAGGAAGAGTTTTCAAAGGTATTGTAAAGAATAACTGGGGAGAGTAGGAGTGAAACCTGGAAAAAGAGTAGGAATCCTATCTGAGAAGACTGGTAAAGAACAGTAAAAGGACATAATGGTGCAGAAAGAGATGTCAATGGGCACCAAGACTAATGTATGTTCAGCATGATTTTTCTGAAGGCACTCTGTGGACTGTTTGACCTTGTCATTTGATGCTCATATCACTCATAATATGTCTAGAAAGATGGGTTAGCACCACGGACAGCTTCTACTCCACATATATCCTCCTCTCAAGGATTGTTGGGGGCAAGAAAGAACCCGTTTGCCTTAAGATGGATCCTATAACCTTTATTCTCAGGTATGTACCTCTGGATACTTGTGGTTCATCATCTTAAGAGCTCATGTTTCTACAGCTGTTATAATGTCCTTTTCTCACCCTGAGATGCAGGTAGTATATTATTTTCCCCATTTTACAAATGAAGAAACTGAGACTTAAGTAAGCAAAGCAATTTGCCCAGATTTACACAGCAAGTAAGTGTAAGAGCGCAGACTGTAACCCAGATTTTGTGATTTTAAGACAACTGCTTTTACCACTAAACTACATTGGCTACCCCTACCCGCGTGACCTAAGCTTGTGCTACCATACATAATCACGGGACGCTGAAGGTCAGGTGCAGTTGCAATGCCCTGACTAAGGGCTCTCTGTGCCTCAGAATAGAATAGAATAGAATTTGTAGGGGAATGGGGAGGGGAATGGAGGGTAAAGTGGGCAGGCCCAGATTCTATAGATTTGCATTTTAACTTGTTTTTTTTTTTTTTTTTTCCCCCTATATCTAAACAACTTGGTTGAACAAAGGCAGCAGAAGTGCTTTCCTGGCTTCATATATTTATCATGAGAATACTCTTGGGTCAGCCAATCAGAAACATTTTTAAAGGAACCTATATCTGTATTTCCCTAAGAGAAAGAGACTCAGAGAAAAGAGGAAAAGGGGGAGAAAGAGTTGAAAAAGACTGAAAGGAAACCCAGATAAAAGGCTGTACAAGTTCTGGAAAAAGATGAGGACGTATAGGAAAAGACTTTTAGAGGAAAGTCTGTGGTAATAATTAGATTTTCAAGAGATGGAGAGAAATGCCTCCAGTAGAACTCACATAATGAGTTCATGGTTAGTTAATTATAGATCATTTTAATCCAACAAGTATTGAAGGCTTACAATGTGATTCTTAGGCAGGAGCATGGAGCTTAAAGAGAGCCTGGGAATAATTTAGTCCAAGTCCCTCATTTTATTTTATTCTTCAAGTCACTTAACCTCTTAATAGTCTAAGCAACTCTTTAATAGTACTATAAGTTTCAAAGCAGGTGCACTCAGATTAGAGAGAGGAACTTTCCTCAACTGGGAAATCCCCCATACTAAGAAAATCACAGGATCCTATCCCTATTTTATTAATATTCTTTTTCTCAACAAACATTTATTGTGCCTACTATGAGAACAGCTTTATGCTAAATGTTAAAGATACAAAGACAAAAATGAAAGAGCTCTTTCCCTCAAGAAGCTTATATTCTATTGGTGGGAAATAACATGTATATGGTTAATTATGCAATATATATATATATAATGTAAATGAAGTCATATGCATATGGATAAGTTTGTAATATATGCATATATATAACATATATACATATGTGTGTATTTATCTGCATGTGTGTGTGTGTTGTGTGTGTGTATGACTTGCTTAGGGTTACATTAGAAAGTATGTGTCTGAGGTGGAACCAGACTTTAAGCCAGACTAGAGATAAATCTCTTTATACTTGGCACAATGGATAGGGCAGACCTGGAGTCTCACCTCCATGAGTTCAAATTCAGTTTCAGATACTTACTAGCTCTGTAACCCTCGGCAAGTTATTTAAACCTATTTGCCTCAGTTTCCTTATCTGTAAAAAAAAAAAACCAGAGAAGGAAATGGCAAAGCATTCCAGTATCTTTGCTAAGAAAACTGTGAATGGGGTCATGAAGAGTCAGACACGACTGAAAACCAACAAAGTTGACTCTCAGACAAAGATGTATAGTCCATCACTGGGCAACTTTTATAGAGGAAGAATCTCAAGCCAAGAAAAGTACATTGCTTCAACTCTAGACCATCATGTTTCAGTTGGAATAATCACATCACCTGAAATCTCATCTTCATGCTAATTAATTTTTGATACTTCAACACCTTTTCCACTCCCTCAGTTGTCTCTTCCCTCTTATTGGAAGGCTACAGGGGGGAGCAGTAGACTCCTCCCAGAACCTTCCTCTCCAGAGAATCAAATCAGAACTTTCCAGATAACTCTCTATTCTCTGTAGGCAGCTCTCTTTGGTTTCAATTTCACAGAACATTGTGCACCCATGTCTGGTACTGCCTGGTGTCCCCACCCCCTTTAACTTCCTTTTTATGGATTGTCTTCTCCCATTAGATTTTAAGCTTCTTGTAAGCAGGAATGGACTCTTTTTCTTATTTGTATCTCCAGTCTTTAGCACAATGCCTGGCACAGAGTAGGTACTCACTAAGTATTAATTTAATTTAATTTGAATGTAGTAAATGTGATAGCTGTTTGACTTACCGTAAAACAAGCACCTCTGTTCCATGGTATTTTCTCGAACTAAGAAATGTGAAATTTAACCTTTAAACATATATATCTATATATAGATATAGATACACACATATATATTTATATATCAGTAACATTTAAATATGTATCTCAGAACACCCCCTCACCCCATGTGCATACACGCAACTTCCACGTTCTACTGTGGGCAGATACCTATCTTGTATACCTATAAGTCCTAACTCTACTCTATGGGCCTCAGTTTCCTCCTCTGAAAAATGTAGACCTTGGACTAGATAGTTTCTCAGGTACCTGTGATTCAACCTCTGTGATCATTATGGCCTGAAGAGCCAAGTTGAGCCTATGGAACCAATAAAAGACAACTTGGCAGAATCATAAAAGATCAGAGCTAAAAAAAAAAAATGTAGGAGGGGAGAAATTTCAGTATTCTAGGCAGCTCTCTAAGAATGTAAGTTTCAGATGAGATGCTGACTTGAAGTGGAAGGACTTTCCTCACCTGGGAGTTCCTTGTACCAAGGATATCACTGATCCTTATCTTTACTTTATCTTATTTTTACAAGTAAATTTCACTTATTATTACAAAGAACATAGAAATTAGAGATGGAAAACCATTAATGTCCATGTAATCCAATCCTTCCATTTGGAAGAGGGAAAGGCTGAGTCCCAGAAATGAGCAGTAATTTGCGAAGACTGTATCTTGACTTTTGTTTTAGTTATACTATGTGTATACAATCCATCCAACTTGAAAGATATTTATTTGTTGCTTACTGTCTGCGGAATACTGTGTTAGGCACAGGGAAATATACAACATTTAGATCAGACACAGCCCTTATCCTTATGAAGCTTATGATTTAGTAGGAAGATGAGACATATGCACAGATAAGCTATGTAGCAGACACATCTATTTACTCGTTGCAGTAGAAAGTGCCCCATGAGACCCAAGGGTGAAGATTGTAACTGAGGTAAAATAGAACAGGGCAGGCCTCACCGAGAAGATGGCAATGGAGTTGGGGTTGGGGAATGGGCAGGAGTTCAATAGGTAAAGAGGGAAGGGAGAATATTTCAGCTGTAGGGAGCAAAGGAGCAAAGTTGGGAAGACCTGTCTCATATGTGTTAAAGTATAATGTCCGAGATGGTAAGAACTGTGTCATATTCATTTCTATATATACATAGTAAGCAATGCATTTGTATTTATAAACATGTGCATATGTGTACTTATTATTGTTATTCTGATAAATTGTGGGAAATACAAAGGACTAGATGGCATGGTTACTGCCCTCAAATGGTTCTGTCTAACTGAGAAGATGAGACACCTAGAACAAGTAAATAATGATACTAGACTTGAGTCAAGTAGATTAGAAATAATAGAAGCATGGATTTGGAACTAAAAGGGACACACACACACATACACACACACACATACTCACACACACAAATATGCATGCCTCATTTAATAGATGAAAAATAAAAGGCTCAGAGAGATTCATTTCCCTTACATGGTAAAATAACTAACATTTATATCTCATTTTCTGTGTACCAGGTACTGTGCTAATTGCTTTACATTTATTATCTCATTTCATCTTCACACCAATCCTGGGAAGTAGGTGCTATTATTATCCCCATTTTACAGATGAGGAAACTGAAGCAAGCAGAGGTTAAGTGACTTACCTAGTATCCCATAGCTAATAAGTGTCAGAGGCTAGATTTGGACTCAGGTAGCCCTGACTCATGCCTAGTACTCTGCCTATGCTGCCCCCATTTGTCATCTAACTATCTAACACATCTAACTGTCATCTCATGTAATACAAGTCATAAGTGGTTGAGTTGGGATTTAAATTCAGTCTTCTTGCTCCAAATTCAGGGGTCTTTGCAGTGTAGACTAGAATTTCTGGGAAAGGTTAATAGTGACAAATCTTTTTTTTTTTTTAAATAGTGCTTTAAGGTTAACAAATCACTTTTCCCCACAATAAACCAGTTAAGTCAATCAACAAGCATTTGTTAAGTGCTTAAATGCTAAGCACTGTGGTAAAGACTAGGGGATATCGGAAAAAAAAAAAAGCCAAAACTTTCCCTGCTTTTTTTTTTTCTTTGTGAACTTATTGGGTTTTAGGGTTGTTTTTTTGGTTTTTTTTTTACATTTTAATTTAGTATTTATTTTTTTACATTCTTTTCTTTTTTAAATTTTGAACTTCAAATGCTCTCCCTTCCCTCTATCATTTACTGAGAAGGTAAGCAATATTGTATCAGTTGTACATGTGAAATCATGCAAAATGTTTGCATATTAGCCATATTTTTAAAAAGAAAGTAAAAAGTTATAATTCAATTTGCAACATTCTTCAGCTCTCTCTCTGGAGGTGGATATCCTTTTCTAATCTTGAGTCCCTTGGAATGTTTTGTATCATTGCATTGATCAGTTACCAGTCTTTCACAGTTAATCATCATTGCAACATTGCTGGTTCTTCTCCCTTCACTTTGCATCAGTTCATATAGGTCTTGACATGTTTTTCTGAAACCAGCTCCCTTATCATTTCTTTTTCCTCTTTTTTTGATCCACAGATCCATTTTTATTTCATTATCTCATTAACTGATTAGCATAGTACCTAGCACAGAGTAGAAACTTAATAAATACTGATTATTTGATTTTACTTACATTTTCTTTTTTTTAAACATTTGTTTGTAAAGCTTTGAGTTCCAGATTTTTTCCCTTCCTCCCTCCTCACCCACCCCCACTGGGAAGACAAGCAATTCAATATAGGTTGTAGATGTGCAGTTACACAAATCATTTCCATAGTTGCCATATTATGACAGACCAACTATATTTCCCTCCATCCTATCCTTCCCTCCACTTATTCCATTTTCTCCTTTGACCCTGTCCCTTTTCAAAAATGTTTGATTCTAACTACTCTCTCCCCTGATCTGCTCTCCCTTCTATCATTCCCCCTCATATCCCCTACCCTCCTATTTTCCTGTAGGGTAAAATACCCAATTGAGTGTGTATGTTATTCCCTCCTCAAGCCAAATTCAATGAGAATAAGGTTGTTCCATTCCCTTCCATCTTCCTGTATTTCCCCTCCTTTGTAACAGTTTTCTCTTGCCTATTTTATATGAGATAATTTACCCTAACCTATCTCTTCTTTTCTCCTTCTCCCAATAAATTCCTCTCTCACCTCTTAATTTTATTCCTCATCATTTCTTATAACACAGTAGTATTCCATTACATTTATACACCACAACTTGCTGAGTCATTCCACAGTTGATGGACATACCTTCAATTTCCATTTCTTTGTCACCATGAGAAAAACTTATTTCAAATATGAGCTCTTTGGGTTACAGACCAGGGTATTGCTAAATCAAAGGGCATGCACAGTTTTATAGTCCTTTGGGCATAGTTCTTAATTGTTTTCCAGAATGGGTAGATGAGTTCACTATACCACCAGCAGTTCATTAGTGTATTTACTTTCTCCTCTTCCCCTCCAGAATTTGTAATTTCTGATAAGTGTGAGGTAGTAAGTATCTCAGAGTTGTTTTAATTTGCTTTTCTCTAATCAATAGTGATTTAGATAAGTATTTATTTTTGGGGGGGGGGAGTGGGGAGGGCAGGGCAATTGGGGTTAAGTGATTTGCCCAAGGTCACACGGCTAGTAAGTGTTAAGTGTCTGAAGCCGCATTTGAACTCAGGTCCTCCTGACTCCAGGACCAGTGCTGTATTCACTGCGCCACCTAGACACCCCCTAGATAATTTTTTATATAACTACAGATAATTTTGCTTTCATCCTCTGAAAACTGCCTGTTTATATCTTTGACCATTTATCAATTGAGGAATGGCTCTTATTCTTACTAATTTGACCAACTGTACAATCAGTATGTATTTGAGAAATGAGGCCTTTATCAGAGAAACTTGCTGTAATTTTTTTTTTATAATACTTCATTATCTATGCTACCTTTTAGCACAATGTAGTTTCCCTGGTTTTCTTCTTTAATTAGGTCTATTTTTACTTTTGCCTTGATTGCCTTTTTTCCCTTCAGCTGAGGCATATTAATTTCTGATCTATTTTTTGTTTTAACTTTGTGTGTGTTTCTGTTTCAAGTATCTCTTGTAAAAAGTATTTTGTCGGGTTCTTGTGTCTGATTCATTCTTCTATCCATTTGCATTTTATGGGTGAGCTCATCCTATTCATATTCACAGCTATGACTACTGTGTATTGCTCTCCATCCCATTTTCTGGTTTCATCCTCTCTCTCTCTCTCTATCTTGTCCTCCTCAAAAGTCTCTTTACCTTCTAACCACTGCTTCCCTTAATCTGCCCTCCTTTTGTCATCTACTCCCTCTTTTTCTTATCCCCTTTCTCTCCTTTTTCCCTATTGTGTAACTTAGATTTCTATAAACAATGGAGTGTGTATATGTATTACACCCTCTTTGAGTCAATTTTGATGAGATTGAGGTTCAAACATTGTCCCCTGCCCCCTTTCCCCTGTCATTGTAAAAGCTCTTCCTTGCATACCTATTTGTTATATTAGAAAAATGTCCCCATTTTACCTCCCCTTTCCCCCTCCTCCCAGGGCATCCATCTTTCTCACTCATTCATTTCTTTGGGATATCATTCCAATATAATCAATTCACACCTATGCCCTTTGTCTATGTAAACACCTTTTCACTGCCCTGATAATGATAAAGTTCTTAGGAGGCTACATGTATCATTTTCCCATATAGGAATATAAAAAGTTTAAATTTATTGAGTCCGTTATAATTACTCTTTCATGTTTACCTTTTTATGCTTCTCTTGAGTGTTGTGTTTGAATATCAAATTTTCTATTCAGTACTGCCATTTTCATTAGGAATGCTTGAAAGTCATCCATTTCATGAAATATCCATTTTTCACCTGAAGGATTATACTCAGTTTTGCTGGGCAGGTTTTTCTTGGTTGTATTCCTAGCTCCTTTGCCTTCCAGAACATAATATTCCAAACCCTCTGCTCCTTAAGTGAAAGCTGCTCAATCTTATATGAACCTTACTGTGGCTCCATGATATTTGAAATTGTTACTTTTTGGCTGCTTGAAGTATTTTCTATTTGACCTGGGAGCTCTAGAATTTGGTTATAATATTCTTGAAAGTTTTCATCACCTCTTTCATGAGGTGATCAATGGCTTCTTCCGATGTTCATTTTGGCCATGGATCTAAGCTATCAGGGCATTTTTCTTTTTTTTCTTTTTCTTTTTTTAATTTTTATTTATTTTAGTTTACATCATTCATTTCCATGAAATTTTGAGTTACAAATTTTCTCCCCATCTTTCCCCTACCCACCACCCCAAAACAGCCATCCCATTGCATAACCCCTCCCCCAATCTATTCTCTCCTAT
>CM053586.1:171595868-171633909 GCA_028646515.1 Pseudochirops corinnae
ATTCTTCTCCTCATTGGCTTTTTGGGCCTCTTTTGTCTTTTGAGTTAATCTGTTTTTTAAGGTGTTAATTTCTTCAGTCAGATTGTTTACTCTTTTTTCATGATTTTCTTGCATCATTCTTATTTCTCTTCCCAATTTTTCTTCCACTTCTCTCATTTGGTTTTCAAAATCCTTCTTCAGCTGATCTCTAGCTTTTTGGCAATCTTCATGTTTCTTTGAAATTTTGGTGTGGGAGCTCCAGCTGTGCTGTCCTCCTCCCGCTCCCTGCCTTGATCCTTCTTTTCCCCAAAGAAGGAATCTAGGGTTTGGTTGCTGTTCTTACTTTGTTTCTTATGCTTATTCATGGTTGGTCAGTCTGTGATTTTTTTTTTTTTAGCTCTGTGGATCTCTGCTTCCAGAGGGGAAAGCTCTGTCCCAAATTGCTGGAGTTTTCCCAGCTGCTGGAGCTTTTAGGAGGCTGCTGGGTCCTTCCCCAACTGCAGCTCACTGAAAAAAAAAAGCCTAGGACCCCCGCCCAAAACCGCAATCAGGATCCAGGTCACTCAACGCCAGAGCACTTAGCCTCTGAACGATCACTTGGTCCCCCTGCAGTCTACAGGCCAGGAGCTCTGAAGCGGCAGTGTGGAGGCGGGTGCAAGACCTCTGCTCCTGTGGCCGCCTTGCCCTGGAGGCAGTTTGGCTGGACCTGCTTTTCTCCCCCAATTTAGCCTAGCTCCACTAACCTAATTCTGGGAACTGCCACAGCTGCTGCAGATCTGCTCTCCCGAAGCTCCAGCCAGGGCCCGGCTCCTCTCATCCAGTCACCTTTGGGGCACAGCTGCGGTTTCTGGCTAGGCTGGTTTAGGCTTGCAGAGCTGAGATGCTTCCTCGTAGCCGAGCTGACTTTAGCGAAAAGTATATTTGTGTACATTTTGGAGTTCTAGAATTAGTTTAGAGTCATATTTTACGGGTATTTTGAGGTAGCTATGTGAGAGCTGCAATATGTTGCTGCTCCTATGCTGCCATCTTGGCTCTGCCTCCCTATCAGGGCATTTTTCTCTGATAATTTCTTGAAACGTGATGTCTAGGCTCTCTCTTTGTGTCTTTCAAGTAGTCCAATAATTTTTAAATTATCTCTCCTTGATCTACTCTGCAAGTCACTTGTTTTTCTGAAAAGATATTTCACATTTTCTTCTATCTTTTCCTTCTTTTGATCTTATTTTATTGTTTCTTGATGTCTCATGAAGCCATTACCTTCCACTTGACCCATTGTAATTTTTAAGGAATTATTTTCTTCTTCAAGGTTTTGTACTTCTTTTTCCATTTGTCCAATTCTATTTTTTAAAATGTTATTTTCTTCACTATTTTTGGTGCTTCTTTTTTTTACTTTTTTGTAGTTCTTAATTTTCTTTTCATAATTTTCTTGTATGACTTTCATTTCTTTTCCCAATTTTTCCTTCTACATCCTTATCTGTTTTTTAAACTTTTCCAGGAATTATTTTTGGATTTGGATCCAATTAGAATTTTTCTTTGAGGCTTTTTTTTTGGAGGGGTAGATATTTGCACATTGCTGTCTTCTTCTGAGTGTATATCTGGGTCTTCTCTGCCACTGTAGTCACTTTCTATTGTCAAGTTTGTCTTTCCATTCTTTACTTATTTTTCTAGACTATTTCTTGACTTTGAACTTTATCTTAAAGTTGAACTCTGCTCTGCTGGAGGTAGGGAGACACTGTCCCAAGCTTCAGGGTTGTTTTTGCTACTATTTTCTTTTCTTTTTAAAAATTTGTTTATCTTTAGTTTTCAACATTCATTTCCACAAGACTTTGAGTTACAAATTTTTCTCCCCATTTTTCCTCTACCCCCCCACCCAAAAATAGCAAGCCTACTGAATACTCCTTCCCCAAATATGCTCTCTCTTATATCCTCGCCCATCCCCCCTCTAACTTTCTAATAGGGTAAGCTAGATTTCTATACCCCAGTGCCTGTATATCTTATTTCCCAGTTGCATGTAAAAAACCCATTTTTCAAACATTTGTTTTTAAAACTTTGATTTCCAGATTCTTTCTCTTCTTCCCTCCTCATCCACCCAACTGGGAAGATAAACAATTCAATGTAGGTTGTACATGTGTAGTTATGCAAAATGTTTCCATAGTAGATATATTGTGAAAGACTAACTATATTTCCCTCCATCCTATCCCACCCCTACTTATTCTATTTTCTATTTTGACCCTGTCCCTTTTCAAAAATGTGTGCTTCTATCTACCCTCTCCCCTAATCTGCCCTCCCTTTTATCATCCCACCTCTTGTCCCCTTCCCCCCTACTTTCCTGTATGGTAAAATACCCAGTTGAGTGTGTATGTTATTCCTTCTTTAAGCCAAATTCAATGAGAGTAAGGTTGACTCATTCCCTTTCACCTTCCTGTTCTTCCTCTACATTGTAACAATTTCCTCTTGCCTCTTTTATAGGAGATGCTTTACCCTATTCTATCTCTCCCTCTCTCCTTCTCCCAATATATTCCTCTCTCATCTCTTAATTTTATTTTTAAGATACCATCCCTGCCTATTCAACTGTTCCTGTGACCTCTGTCTATGTATACATGTACACAAATATACACACACTCACATATGTATTTATACACACATACACCCTCCTATATAAACAAATATTTGTATGTATACATATATGTATATATATTACCTTCAACTATCCTCATATTGAGAAAAATCTCATGAGTTAAAATGATCACTTTTCCATGTAGGAATGTAAATAGTTCAACTTTAATAAGTTTTTTATAATTTATTTTTCCTGTTTACCTACTCCTGCTTCTCCTGCTTCTTGTATTTGAAAGTCAGATTTTCTGTTCAGCTTTTTTTTTTTCCATCAGGAATACTTGAAAATCCTCTATTTCATTGAATGACTACATTTTCCCCTGAAGCATTATACCCTAAAGCATTATTTTGCTGTGTAGGTGATTCCTGCTTTTACTCCTAGCTCCTTTGACCTCTGGCACATCATATTCCAAGCCCTTCAATCCCTTATTGTAGGAGCTGCTAGATCTTGTGTTATTCTGATTGTGTTTCCACAATACACAAATTACTTCTTCCTGGCTGCTTGTAATATTTTCTCCTTAACCTGGGAACTCTGGAATTTGGCAATAACATTCCCAGGGGTTTTCTTTTGGGGATTATATTCAAGAGGTGATCAGTGAATTCTTTCAATGTCTACTTTGCCCTCTGGTTCCAGTATATCAGGGCAATTTTCTTTGAGAATTTCTCAAAGGATGATTCCTAGGTTCTTTTTTGGATCATGGCTTTCAGGTAGTCTAATAATTTTAAAATTATCTCTCCTGTATCTATTTTCCAGGTCAGTGGTTTTTCTAATGAGATATTTCACATTGCTTTCTATTGTTTTTCATTTTTTTTTGGATCTGTTTAATAGTATCTTGATTTCTCATAAAGACACTAGCTTCCATTTGCTCCAATCTAATTTTGAAGGAACTATTCTCTTCAGTGAGTTTTTGAAATTCCTTTTCCATCTGGGCAATTAGGCTTTTTAATGCATTCTTTTCCTCATTGGCTTTTTGGCCCTCTTTTGCCATTTCAGTTAGTCTATTTTTTTAGGTGTTATTTTCTTCAGTATTTTTTGTGGTTTCCTTTAGCAAGCTGTTGACTTGCTTTTCATGATTTTCTTGCATCATTCTCATTTCTCTTCTGAATTTTTCCTCCACTTCTCTTGCTTAATTTTTAAAATCCTTCTTGAGCTCCCCTATGGTCTGTAATCAGTTCATATTTTTCTTGGAAGCTTTTGATGCAGGAATTTTGCCTTTGTTGACTTCTTCTGGTTCCATATTTTGATCCCTTTTGTCCCCCAAAAAAGAATTCTATGGTCTGATTGTGTTTCCTCTGCTTATTCATCTTGCCAGCCAAGTTCTTAACTTTGGAGTTCTTTCGCATGGTTGAACTCTGATTCCAGAGTGGAGAGCTTTGTCCCAAATTGCTGCAGTTTTTGCAAATGTTGTCAGAGGTCTGAGAAGGGCACCCTCTCTACAGCCATCACAAATTCTGACACACTTGGACCTCAGGCCAAGACAGCAACCCAGATCCAAGCAGGTCAAAGCAAGAGTGATTACCCTCTGAATGGTTGCTTGGTCCTCCTCTGATCTGCTGCAGCTGCTGTACTTCCTCTTGCCCTGGGGGCAGGGGCCAGACCACACTCTTCCCTCACCCAGTTCTAACAGAGTTCCTCACTGACCTTTTACTTTCTCTTTGGTGTTTATGGGTTGAAAAGTCTGCAAATCACCACAGTTGCTGGTGATTCACTCTCCCGAAGTCTGCTTAGGCTGTTCTGTGCCATTGGTTGGGGCTTGGTGCAGCTCATGTGGGACTTAGCTTGGCTCCCAGCTCACTGTGATAGACCCTTCCTGTTGGCTTGCTAGACTGCCTTCAGCAGGAGATTTGTTTCTCTCTGTCATTATGTGGGTTCCATTGCTCTAAAATTTGTTTAGAGTCATATTGTACAGGTATTGGAGGTGGTTGGGGCAGGAGCTCATGGAATTTCCTGCTTCTCCTCCACCATCTTGGCTCTGTCCCCCTTATGTTGCTGTTTTCAGAGCTAGTTCTGCGAGTGGACACTTTTTTGTGCTTTCAGGGTCATATGATCCTGGGAGAGGTGTGGTCACTGCTCTCCTGGTCTGGGCTATGTTCTTTACTCAGAAAGGGCCTAGTACCTTGTGACTAATCCCAAACACTTCTCTCTGTTCTTGAACTTCAACCCAGAACTGTGTATGGGCAACACAGTTGAAAATCAGTGCCAATTGTACCTAGTGCCAGCAAAAGGTCTCCTGTAATCTCTTTCTTTCCTGTTGTCCAACCCCCTTACCATCTCTGACCTGAGAACACCCTAAGATGCTGCTGCTGCAAGCACTGTTGCTTCCATTGTGTGTGTAGGATCTGGACAGGCCTCTACTCCAGTATCAACAGACTTTTCCTGTCAACTTCTTACATTTTCTTTGATAACAAAAATGTCTCACCTTAACCTTTTGTTGGCTCTGCTGCTTCAAAATTTTATTTGAGTTGTTATTCTAAAGTTGTTTGGAAGGAAATGTTGAGAGAGTTCAGTTGGGTGGGTACCCTAATTTGCCATTTTAGCTCCCTGTCCCTGTGCTTAAGAAGTGTTCATTGTAATATGGGAGACAACATGTAAATAACTGGTTGTAACAAGATATATATATAGAATAGATTAAGGTAATTTGAAAGTAGAAGGCATTAGCAACTGGAGTAACTAGGAATTTTCTCCTATACAGGGTGAGATTTGAACAGAATCTTAAAGGAAATTAGAAAAACTAGAAATATGAGGGAGGCAAGAGCATTCCATGTACAGGGAACAGCTGGTGCAAAGGTAAAGCTAAGGAACAGATGGAGTGTCATGTTCAGGGAGCTAGAGAAGGTCAATATGGTGGTGAGATGGATGGTAAGAATATTATTATCCCCCATTTTATAGATAAGGAAATTGAGGTCTTGAACATTTCAATTCCTTTAGTAGGGTCACATAGCTAAGTGTTGGAGCTAGGACACATTTTCAGGTCTTCTGATGCCAAGCATGGCTGTCTTTTCTCCACTGTACTCTTAAGAGATGGTACCAAAGAGATTAAATGTTGGTGGGAGGGAGTGGGAGTAAGAGAAAGGAAACTAGGCTGAATGGAGTGTTGATCCAGGGGGTTGGATGAATAAGTGGGATGCGACTTGGAGGGAGTGAGGGAGTCTTTTGACTCCAAATCCAATACCATTTCTAGGCCTTTCCCCCTTGTCAGTATAGATTCAGACAAAAAAGCTTCAGACAAGAAAAAGAAGTCAAGATAGGAAGATGGGAAGAGTAGAGGAAGCCAGAGAAGAACATAGGGAAGAGGAGAGAGAGAATGAAGAGAAGTTATAGGTCCTGCTTGAAACCCTTCTTCCTCTGAATCCCCCAAGGGCAGGGTGTGAGGTAGTGGTTTAGATGGAGGCAAACCTCTGAAGGGCAGACAAGTGATGTGAGAGGAAAATAAAAGGGAGGGAGCCCAAAGAGTGGTTGGTACAAGGGTAGAATCAAGTCATTCCTTTCTGAGAGAAGAGATGGGCCTGTGGGAGGAAAGAGTGAGCAGAGGGGAAGGGAGAGGGAGGTGACAGAACATCAGAGGAACCCAGGGGCTTAGCTCCCATTGGAAATGGTGGATGTTAACAGCAGCTGGATTCAGGAAGGCAAACATTCTGTCAGTCATGCTTTGACACAGGAGGAATTGCTCTTGAGTTTGGGTTTTCATTTGGCAAGCAGCTGGACTGTGGGACAGAATTATAGCATTTAGAACTGCAAGGGACCTTATTTATTCCAAACCCCTTGTCTTGCAGAGGAAGGAAAGGGATATCAATGTAAAGGAAATGACTTGCTTGAGGTCACACAGCTAGTTAGTGGCAGAACTCAAATTTGAAATAAAACCCATGCATATTTCCTCTGCTGATGGAATTTGAGCCAATGGTTCCCAGTCCCAAGCCAAGAGTCAGTTCCTAGTCTCATGTTCAAAATTTTTCCAGCCTGCTGGGGCCTTGCCAAAACTTGTTCTCCCTTGAAAAAGCCTTTAAGAATCCCAGGTCAACTCCATGCCAGGATGAAGTATCAGAACAGGATGTTAGTGGAGTCTCAATATCATCATCTGTAAAATTGAGAGAAAAATACTTGGAGAAGCTGCTTTGAAGGGTCATTGTGAAGCTCTAATGAGAAAAACAGGTATATGCATTTGTAGCTGTAAATAGGTATACCTTGTGACAGAGAAGTGCTATGTAAATAAGACTGGATCTTTGAAAAAAAATGTTTAAAAAATTTCTTTTGAGAATGGGCCTTCCTATTTCTTTCAAGCTGGAAGTACCATGGTCACTCAATGGCCTGATCCTACTACTGGTTGTAATAGATGATCTTGGCTGTCCCCCTTTAGCAGCCCAGGAGGCATCTATGCCTAGGGCTCACCATACTGGTGACAGACTTAGTGAGAACACCCAATTGGCTTTAACCCTTAGAATTCCTGAGCTCACAGGATTCACCAGCCTCAGACTCCCCAGCATCAGGGATTACTGGCATGCTCCACCATGCTTTCACCTGGTGAAGATCTACCTACTCTTAATAGCATCAGAGAATCAGAGCTAGAAGGAACTTCAGAGGTCATTGAATCCAACCCTTCATTTTACTGATGAGGAAATCGAGGCACAGTGAGGTAAAATGTTGTGTTGTTTTTGTCCTCTGTTTTCAAAGAGGACCCAACTTCTCCTTCTCCTTCTCTCCAAAGAAAGGTAAATTTTGATAGCCAGAAGCTGCCCACTTAACTTAGGGTTTACCGGCTAGAATCCTTCCTTCCTTCCTTCCTTCCTTCCTTCCTTCCTTCCTTCTTTCCTTCCTTCCCTCCTTCCTTCCTTCCTTCTTTCCTTCTTTCCTTCCTTCCTTCCTTCCTTCCTTCCTTCCTTCCTTCCTTCCTTCCTTCCTTCCTTCTTTCCTTCCTTCCTTCCTTCCTTCCTTCCTTCCTTCCTTCCTTCCTTCCTTCCTTCCTTCCCTCTCTTTCATTCCCAAACCTTAAACCCAGTTCACTCTGAAGCTCTTAGCCCCATAGGTCTCTGCCCAAGATCCACTTAATGATTGCGTTGGGTCCCCCTGGATTAAAGTGAATATCAACGGTTTCCCTTTGATCAGCAACTCTGAGGGTCTTCCCTTCCCAGCTTGATTTTTTTTTTCATTTTTCTAATTAAAGGGGCCATCCCTTGACTTACTTCTTAAAGGGACCTATTCACTGAATGGGCATTAGCTCCAAATGTAGCTAGTGTCTAAAGTGGGATTTGATCCCACATTGTCTTGACCCTAACCACCATACAATACCACCTCTCAAATGGTCATGGAAGGTAAATGTGGACGAGTTGAGATTTGAGCTGTGCTTTGATGGTTGATGTGGATTTGACTTGTTGTAATACAAGATGGAGGGCATAGAGAGACAGTATGATGCAGTGGACAGACCTGGAGTCAAGAAAGACCTGGGTTTGAATCCCACCCCTGATACTAGCTGTGTGACCAAAAGCAAATCATTTAATCTCTCTGAGCCTCAATTTCCTCATCTGTAAAATGGGGTGATATCTATAATAATTATCTGACAGTATTGTTGCAAGGAAATAATGCATTTAGGCAACTTTGTAAACCTTAAAGCACTCTATAAATGCCAACTTGTTTTCAGCCTGAAGAAATTGCTCAAACCAAGAGTATTGGCTTTGTGAGTTTAGGGAACAGTGAGGAGATCAGCCGCCTGGAGTGGAGGAGTAATGGGGATGTCCTGGAGATGTCCTTTAAAGTCTGACTGTAGAGGACTCTGAATGCCAAACTAAATATTTTAGACTTGCTCCTATAGGAATTAGAAAGCCAATGTTGGATTTTAGAGTAGGAGATAATAATGATAATAATTCACATAGTGCTTTAGAAGTTACAAAGTGCTTTTGTGTATAAAATCTAATTGTATCTCCCCAACAATCTTGTAAGCTTGCTATTTCAATGTTCCAAGGAGCCGTTTAGTTAGGGGGAGTCCCTCCACTGGGGCAGATCTCACCCCCTACATGCCTTAGTAGATAATTCTTCATGAATTACTGTGGCCAAGAGAAAAAGGGTCCATCAACTTGAAATGACATAACTCTCCAAATTTAAGCTGGGCTAGTGTTTGGATACTTAAAACCTATTCCTCTGAGAATCATTTCCCCAAAGTTTTCATTCTGCTGGCATAGCCATGAAGAACTGAGAGTTGTTTTCATTCCAAAATGAGGGGAGAGGGGAAAGAGAGGAAAGAAGGTAAGGCATATTATTTAAGTTATTATTATTTATTATTATTTATTATTTATTTATTATTATATTTTATTTTTTTATTATATATATTATTATTATTATTAATTATATATCATTCCTATTCTCCAGATATAAAAACTGAGCACTAGAGAGGTAAAGTGACCTCTTTTAAAGGTCATACAAATAGTAAGCGTCAGATCCAGCAGTCTGATTCTCTGATCGTAAGATCACAGAGGTATCCCTAAAGAGGATTTGAGAGGTCACCTAGCTAACCTCTTCATTAGATAAGGAAACCAAAGCCCAGGGAGGTTGTCGCTTTTCCAAGGTCACTCAGGTTGCAAGTCACAGAAACAGTATTTGAACCCAGGCCTTTTAACTGAAAAGCAGTGTGATTGAGTGCATTGATCCCTAGACTTGGAGTCAGCCAGGGAGTTTATCAATAAACTTTTGTTAAGTGCCCACTCTGTGCCAGGCACTGTGTCTAACAGTGAGGACATACACAGACAGTCTAGAGATAATCCCTGCTCCCAAGGAGCTCATTGTCTCTTGAGGGAGAGAATTCTGTACAAACAAGATATATCCAGGATAAACTGGAGAGAATCAACAGAGGGAAGGTACTAGAATTTAAGAGGATTGGGGAAGGCTTTCTGTAGAAGGTGGATTTTAGCTGGAGCTTGAAGGAAACCAGGGAAGCCAGGAGCCAGAGATGAGGAGGGAGAACATTCCAGGCATAGGGAACCATCAGTAAAAATGCCTAGAATCAAGATAATCAGGGTTCAACTATTGCCTCAAATACTTACTGATATGACCCTGGGCATGTCATTTGTAACATCTTTGAGACTCAGTTTCCCCATCTGAAAAAGGAAGGGGTTGGACTGGAGGATTTCTAAGGTCCATTCCAGGTCTAAATCTGTGTATAACTGAAACCAATGATCTTTCCACCACATCGTGTCTTAAAGTTCTACTCTTTCCACTGTATCACAAAGTACTCCTCTCTCAAAGAAGTGGCATCTTACTGTGTACACCAAAATAAACAAACCTGATCTGATGAATGGGCAGAAGAAAACAGGGAAATATTATTTATAGGCTGTGCTGCCTTTAGTAGAAACCCCATTCATGCTGGTGTGGGAGGTGTGGGAAGGGGACACGTCTTTTTCCCAGCTATTAGCCCGAAGATGCTCCCTATGCTGCCTCCCCTTTCCCTCACTCTAGCCACAGAATGAGGCTCTGACTCGGGTGTCCTTCCTCAAGAGAGCTGCCTCCAGCATTTGTTGCCAGTGGACCGGGGCAGGGCCTTCATCTCCCAGTGCTCCTGTGGCCTACTTTCTTCGCAGCTGCCAGTACCCAGAGCCCAGCAGGCAGGTTATAAATATCCCCGAGTGACAGAGAGTGTCTTCAATATGACGCTGATGTGGATTAGGCTGGATGTGCAGCTTCAAGGTCACAAGGGCTTCATCTGTTCTTTGGGGAGCTGGGCCCACTGAGGGGGTAGCTTTGAAAGGGGGAAGGGAGACCTCTGGGGAAACTTGGACCCAGAGAATAATGGAGAGGGTAGCAATTTCCTCTCTCAAGTCTCAACCCCTCAACATTCCCCCCATTCCCCTTTTCCCTTGTGTAGGGATTGGGGGAGGGAAGAGAGTGCAGTTCAGGCAAGCTCTATCCTAAATGCCCATCACTTTGTCCAACATTCAGAATGAGAGTTGTGAGAATATATCCTTATAATTCTGGACTGACCCAGTAAAGCTGAGCCAGATACCCCTGGGAGAGTATCTATGGGCATGTGCTCATGTATGCACATGCTTATACGTAGTCACACCTCAGGACCCAGTTGAATAGTGCCCATTGATGACCCCAGGCCTTGGCCTTCATTAACCAGTCCCTCCTCACAAACATCTTCATTACTTGTAAAGATAGTTTCAACATTCACTTTTATAAGATTTTGAACTCCAATTTTTTCTCCCTCTTGTCTCCTCCCTCCTCTCCAAGATGGCAAGCACTCTGATAGGCTATACATGTACAATCATATCAAATATATTTCAGGATTAGTCATGTTGTGAAAGAAGAAACAGAACAAAAGGAAAAAACCCACAAATATAAGAAAATGAAAATAGTATGCTTAGATCTGTTTTCAGACTCCATCAGTTCTTTCGCTGGACAAGGACAGCATTTTCTGTCATGGGTCTTTTGGAATTGTCTTGTATCATTGTAGTGCTGAGAAGAGCTAAGTCAATCATAGTTGATTATCACACAGTGTTGCTATTACTGTGTACAATGTTCTCTTGGTTCTGCTCACTTCACTCAGCATCAGTTCATGTCTTTCCAGGTTTTTTCAGAAATCCACCTGCTCATCATTTCTTATGGAACAAAATATTCCATTACATTCATATACCACAACTTGTTCTAGTTTCATTTTCTTAAGTGAGGAACAAACTTGCCCACAAAGGCACAGTAAAAGATTCATGACTCAAATTCCAGGTCTTCTGACTCTCAACACAGCAACATTTCTCTTACCCCCTGCTGCCTTTTCTCCCTTGCCTCTCCCAGTGCTGAAATAGGCACTAGACTGGAGACACTAATTCTAGATGGGGCTAGAGCAAGGACTGGGATGGAGCAGAGATTTGGGTTAATAGCTTAGGCTAGACAATGAGACCAGGATAAGATTTTTTAGAAATGGTCCAGGGGGCAGGAACTGAAGCAAACAGCTGTTGGACAACCTAGCAGAAGTGGAAATATAACCAGAGCAGGGAGGGGTGTTCAGAGAAGGTAGGTTGGAGCCTGGCAGTACATGGGAGAGTTGGGAAGTATTCATTTATAGGAACATGCATAAAAGGATATTTGGGTGACAGGGCATGTGATTACTTGATGGTCATTAGTGCCCTGACCTATAGACTACAGGAGATTATGCTACAAATCAAGTCTCTTCTGTGAAATAGTCCCTTTCAAAGCTGGTTTTGGCACTGCTTTTTATTGAGATCAAGGAGAGAGGCTACAATCACTTCTTCCCTCCTTCCTTAATTGTGAAAGGAAATGGGAAAAGAAATTAATTAATCGATCAACACACATTTATTAGATATCTACCATGTGCTAGGTATGAGAGATACAAGAACAAAAATGAAACAATCTCTATCTTTCAGGACCTTAGATTCCATCAGGGTGTCTTTAATTCAAACCAGAAGATCCTATGCTCCATCAGGCACATCTTCAACACAGAAAGTTCAGAAACAAAATTCTAAGGAGTTGACTTCCTTTAAGGAATACTGACTGGGAATAAAGACATCATTCAACTGCAAGGGGTGTACCAGGGGTCCTAGAAACCTTTGGCGATCATCTTGCCCATTCTCCTGCTTCCACAAAGAGTGATTTCTAACCTAACTCAGGAAGCTAAAACAAATATGATACAGAAGAACCAGGCAGGACAGAAGGGGTTTCTGGTCTTATTGTGGGACTTTCTCAGACTCTCTAAAAGGCTTGATATTGACTTGATAATTGAGAGGGAGCAGAGTATAGTAATGGGGTCACCATGACTAGGAGTTAGAACAGCAACAACAATTAGCATATATATAACACTTTCAGGTTTTCAAAGTGCTTGGTGACTATCTCATTTAAACCTCAAAAGAACCCTTTAAGGTGAATATTTATAATAATGTCCATTTTCCGGATGGGTAAACTGACGATGAGAGGTTAAGTGACTTGCCCAGGGTCATATAGCTAGTAAGTGTTTGAGGCAGGATTTGAATTCAGATCTTCTTGACTCCAAGTCCAGCACTCTCTACTGCACAACACGGATTTCTGGGTTCATGTCTCTACTTTATCATTTACTAGCTGTATCATCTTATAATTTATCATTCCTGAACCTTGGTTTCTTTATCTTAAAAAGGAGTTGAACTTGGTCATCTTCAAAGTTCGTTTGAGCTTCGATTTAATGATAAATCAAAGTCACTCCTTGACCCAGATATGCTCAGGGAAGCTATCTACATTGGCCAATTGACGTGGATAGGTGAGCAATTAGCTGACCAGTGACAACGGTATAAATAACAGCTTTCATCATTTGGACCTCTGGGTCCCTGTCCTCACAATCTCTTCCACCAAAGTAAATCCCTTTTATTTACTCAAACAATTTCCCAACTCTCCTCTAATGTACAATACTGAATACTTTCTTGGTTTTCTCTTCATTATAGAACTGTCCAGCAACAGAACAGTCTGCCTCTCAAAGCAGTGAGCTCTTACTGGTTTGAGAAGAGGTTAGAAGTGTGTACAGAAAAACTAGCTAGACAAGGTCTCTTCCTTCCTGTCCTAAGATCTTAGGATCAAACATTCATTTTTGTTATTCCTGTACATCCTTCCTTTTCTTCAAGAGGACCAATGACATCACAAGGTGATGTCTTAACTTGTGCATAAATTGGCTTTAAGTAATAAGACTCAACGATGACAACATTATCAATTTAGAGCTCTCAGAAACCTCAGGGGTCATCTGGCCCAACTCCTTCATTTTACAGATGAGGAAACTGAGGCAGACAGAGCTTAAATGACTCATTCAGGGTCACACAGCTAATGAATGCCAGAGCCAAGTTACATGCAGGTTCTCTAACCCCAAACTTTTTACTACCTCCAAGGCTGTATTTATTATATAAAGCTACCAGAGTAAATTACAACCCTTCTACTTGCCTCCATGTGAGCCCCCCCTAAAGAAAGCCATTTCTCTTTCTTCAGGCTTCAGTTCTTTTGAATGTAAAATGAAAGAGCTCAACTATAATTTCTAAGGTCCCTTCTGACTCTAAATTTCTTTGATCCTGTGATCCCAGGGCAGAGTATTTACCCTGTTTGAAGCCAGGCACTCTTTCTACCACCAGCCCTAGGTAACATCTCCTTTGTGCACAGAGCAGTTGAGGGGTTAATATCTCTGAGGGAGATGAAACTTGCAGTTTCTCTGATTCAGGTTGACTCATTGGGCGCCCCCCCTTCCCACCTAGATTTCAGTTTAAGCTTGTAAGTGTCATGTTGCTCTGATATCATCTGCTGACATTTAAATTCTAAGACTTTCTAAAGATGGAAAATTAGGAGGATGGGCCATGTGTAGCAGTGGCCTGAGCCTGTCGCTGACTGCACAATTGATCCCCCTGTTAGTGTAAAGAGGGGAAGTCCTGTGTGCCGACCATAGCTTCTCACTTCCCCCAGTCACACTCAAGTTGAGAGCTGCGAGGAAAGGAAGAGACTGGAGCAAGGGAGGCAGATAGGGTGAGGACAACAGAATCCAGGAGAATCTAAGCTCTTTGAGGGCTGAGGTTGTTTAGATTTTGTCTTTTTATGAATCTCTTGAACATAATATGCATTTATGCCTTGAATTAAATTGAATCTGGCCTTAAACATTGAATAAGAAGTCACTCTAGAGAGCTGATTCTAGTGACAAGAAGACCCAAGTTCAAATCCAGCTTTGGATGCTAACTATCTGTGTGTCCCTGAGCAAGTCACTTAAATTATGTCTACCTTAGTTTCCTCATCTATAAAATGGGAATGATAATATTAGCACCTTCTTCCCAGGGTTGTTGTGAGGATCAAATGAGAAAATATTTGTAAAGCATCAGTGCCTAGCGCGTTAGTAGGCACTTAATGCTGACTTGTTCCCTTCCCCCTTTCATCCTATGATCTGAGGGTCAACAGAAAAGCATTCTTCCTCTCATTCCCACTCCACAGTATGTCCTCTACAACTGTCTACTTAGGTGCCTGAAATTCTATCCCAAATCCACTTCTTTGGGTTAAGACATTCTCTTAAAATGCAGGTCCTGGAATAGTCAACACGTTAAGCTATTCAAATGAGGAAATACAGAGTGGCAGGTTTGGAAGGGACTTCAGGTATGCTCATTTTACAAAAGTGGAAACTGAGACCCAGAGAGAAGTGACTTGCCCTAAATCAGTGGAATATTTTTTTAATTTCTTTCTCATAACTTAGTGTGAATTCCTTAAAGGGAATGGAAAAAATCAGTTAATCGATAAACAAACATTTATTAGATGTTTGCCATGCTCTAGGCATGGAGAATAGGCACCCTTTGCTCCAGAATAGTAAAGCTCAGGGCAAGGCACTGAGGTAACGTTGGAGGACTGGGAGAGGTAGCTATGGAGTATAGCGCAGTGTGTGGTGGGTGTCATGATACTGAGCAGGGTACCATGGTGGGAATAGCATCAGAAGAGGAAGAAGAGGGGAAGGGAGAGGGCATCAAAGCCTTATTTTAAGGGATTCAAAAGTTTGGAGCTAATGTTTAATCCCTATCACAGACCAACCACATCCTCTTCAAGTTAAGTTCCATTAGCAACAGGATAGGAAGGAGACAATTAATGCCAGAGAGGAAGGGCTGTGGTTCAGGAAGAAATCGTAGGATTTAAAGACAGAAAGGTTCCTAAGAGATCATCTAGCCCAGTCCCTTCATTTCATAGTCAGTTAGTCAATAAACGTTTATTAAGCTTCTACTGTGTGTGAGGCACTTTGCTAAGTGCTAGGGATGCAAACATATGTATATATATATATGTGTGTGTGTGTGTGTGTGTGTGTGTGTGTTTATATACACACGTATATATGTATACACATATACATATGTGCATGTATGTCTATATACATGCATGTACACGTGTACACATACATATATACACACGTATATGTTGGGGGATGGGTGTAACAGTCTTTGCTTTCAAGAGGTTTATAATCTAAAAGCTGAAAAGCAGGGGGAGGTGGGGAGATACACTGGCAGGGACATGATAGAGAAATCCAAAGAAATGTTATTGTTGTTGTTGTTCAGCTTTTTTCAAAGAGGACCATCACATGAGGTGGCTAGGTGATGCAGTGAATAGAGCACTGCCCCAGGTGTCAGGAGGACCTGAGTTCAAATCCGGCCCTAGACATTTGACACACTTACTAGCTGTGTGACCTTGGGCAAGTCCCTTAACCTCAATTGTCCTGCCCTCTCTCCACCAAAAAGCAAAAGCAAAGAACCAAAAAATTCTCCCCCAAAAAAATCCCAAAGAGGACCGTCACAGAGTGATATCTTGACTTGCATATGAATTGGATTTAAGAGAGGCACAGTGGCACAAAGTGTCAGCCTCATTCTCTCTTCCAGAGTCATCTGGAAGGACCTTGGAGGACCATGCTCTAGTGGAGGACCTTGGCATCTTCAATGTCTGACCAAGCTCTAAACACTCCATAGCGTCTGCTTCAGCTGCCTTCATGGCCATAGGGACAAATTGTTCTCGTCTGCCTTCTACCAGGGGAAGCCTTCACATGCTTGGGGTACATATCCCCCTAACTCACCAATGGGTTTGAAGCCCCTTGGTTACCCTCAACCTTGTTTAATTCATCTGCCAAGATGGTTTTGCTGGGTATATCATTAATGCTACTCGCAGCTGTTGTGGAGGTGTAAGACCAATAACACTGGCACACAGAGGGCCTGGTAGCACAAGTTCTTTGATCTGCTTTTCTAAAAGAAAGACAACTTCAAAGGGGTCAACAATCTTAATTTAAAATTAAATAAAAAATTAAACCATGCAGACAGATAAGTAGAAAGAAATGAGAATTCAAGAAAGAATCTAATAGACAGGGTTCCAATCATCTAAACAAAGTAATAGATACATAATCACCCGACCAGGTAGTGCCAACATCTGGGTTCACACAGCCCCTTACCAACAGCTACCCAGGGTCTCATCTGGCCAAATCACAAAGAAACATTTTGCCCATGAGTGAGCCCCAAAGCAAAATGCAAACCTCCCAGTATATATAGTTTTCAACTAATAAGCTAAGGGCTAGAAGGCATCACAACCCATGTGACTAAGTTCCTAATTGGCTCAGGACCAAAAGGTATGAAAGCCTTCCTGCAAGCAAGCCTCCTATAAGCAAGCTTCCCCCAAGCAAGCTCCTCCCCCAAGGCACTGTGTACCTTTAGACCTGAGAACACAGCTCCTGTTCCAGGGAAAAAAGTGAACACATGTGGTCACATAGGTCTATTAATAGATGGAGAATATCTTATATTCCATTAACCCTATACTGAGTTGTAGCTGCTGCATATGCCACAGCTTCTTGGAGCCACAGGTAAAAGTTGGGTGAGAGATGGATACCAAAGTTGGATGAATAGCTGCTCAAGGCAAGTCCTCATACCAGAGGGGCTAGTCCACCCTGAACACCCCATACACTCCAATGTATGTAGCTGGGTGGGAAATGAAGAGATGCCTGGCCTGGGTTTCTTCCTTAGATAGAGGCTCTAAGTGGATGTCTTCCCTTCTCTGCCCTCCAATCAGAGGGGTTCCAGGAGCAAAGGGTACCAGTGAGGTAGGAGGACCAAAGCTGATGTGATCTTGCAGAATGATGAGATTCCTAGGGACTTGATGGAGAAGTAAAAAGGAGTGCAAGTGAGTGGTACATGGTCATTGGATCATAGGTTTCGAGCTAGATGGGACTTTTGAATCCATCAAGTTTGACTCCTTCATTTTACAGATGAGGAAACTGAGTCACAGAAAGGTTAAATGATTTGCCACGGTTTTGTTAGTATCTGAACCCATATTTTCTTCACCCCAAAAATCTAATGTCTAAGTCTGAACAAAGCAGGGCTCAGAGTCACACAACTACTAAATAACAGAGTAAGGGTTTGAACCTAGTTCCTCTAACTCCAAATAAAGTGTTCTTCTTGCCTTATCTTCAGGGAAATATGGGAAGGAAGCTCTGTTAGAAATTGAGTTCTGTGGAAATATCCACAGAGATCACTTTGCAAAGTGATTGGCCATGTGACCCCAATATGTCAGAGGGTAGAGGGGCTTTGGCTTCAGACCTGAAATGTGCAAGTTACTTCCGATTGACAACACTTGGCACCAGAATCCCCCAGATCCTTGGGAATAATACTGTCTCACGGATGAGAGCTTCAGACATCTGTATCTGTCGAGTGACAAATCCAGACTCACACTCCCTGTCTGGTTAGAGATGTGTTGAGCACTATTAGGCAGGAAAACCTGTCTGGTCCTGGCGGATCTATTTAGCTGAAAGGCATGAGATAAATGGAAATCGGTAAGCATCCATTCTGAGAAGTTACTTTGTGACATGTTGTGAAAGCTCCAAGCAGAGGGATCCAGAAGATGACATGATTGAGGGCACCTTTACACATGGTATGATGTGAGACGGGTGAATCTGGAAGCTCTTACTTAGATAAATATACAAGCACACACACATATGTGTGCCCACGCATATGCCTCTTTTATGTGTTCCAAATACCACCATTAAAACTTCATTTCTTCAGGTCTTCAAGACATATTGGTAATTGGCCTTCTGTGATATATCCCAACAGCAGTGTCACCCAAAGTTCCAGTCAGCATCTTAGGGAATCACAAAAGAAAAAAAAAAGCATAAGATTTAGATCTAGAAGGGACCTTAAAAACCCTCTGTGCCTAGTCACTTTACAAAGAGGAAACTGACACCCAGAATAGAGGAGTGATTTACCTATTTTCTGCTGGATTATAAGGAGTAAAGCTAGGATTTCAACCCAAAACTTCTGACTTCCAAACGGCTGTCCTTTCTGATGGACCATGTTGTCCCTTACACCTTAAGCCATGAGCCATTTCACTTATGATTGTTGACTTGATATCTTCAGAAGATTAATTGTCAATCAGCCAAGAACCAGATGGGCTGGGAGGCACTTAGAACTAGCCCAGGGAACACCTATGACCCAAACTATCACAATAGGCTTTCATCCTTGTCCCTCTCTGCTACAGATCTCCAGCTATCTGACAAGAAGACTTAACACTCTCTCTCCCCACCACATACACACCATTTCTTCTTCTCCCTACTGACCTTAGTAAGTTCTCCTGCTCCCCTCCCTCTAACACTCCTTCCCAATGTGGAAGATATAAACACCTCCATCTTAATTCCAGACAATACTCCTTGAGATTGTAGGGCAGCAAGGTAGCACAATTGATGAGTGCCAGGCCTAGAGTCAGGAAGATTTATCTATTTTTTTTTCTTTTCTTTTTTTTTTATGTCCTTTATTTTTGAACTTGTGTTGATACAGAGGCAATAGGATATGAAGTATGGATGATTATTAAAATAAGAAAATAAGAAAAATAAGAATAATAAATAAATAAAAATAAAATAAGAAAATCTTTATGGTTCACCACCCCCAAACTGTATATCTTGCTCTCTGTCAACCAAACTGAGACTATCGATTATAAGAATCTGGCAAGTAGTGATCTGTTGAGTTATGTATTTATTAAATATTAAATAACCTCCAGCTCAAAGCTCATTTTCATAGGGATCTTCTCATTGGTGGAAACTGTTTATTAAATTCCCCATGCCTGTGTGAAGGGAGTACTTAGCAAGAGCTTGAGATCGAAGAGATCCTGGGTCTTCTGTCTTCCAACTTCAAGAGAGATGTGCAATTTCAGATTTTCTTCAGAGAGAGAAAGACTCTGGAAGGAAGTAAAGATATAAAGGAGCTGGCACCTTGATTATGTCCCTATGCCCAGCTTACTATAGTAGAGACTTTGGGGAATTTCCCCTTTAAGTAAGATCTGGAACACTTTTTCTTGGTTAAGTTTAGTTAACTCAGTAGGAGAGCTCTTATACTTTGTGTACTGTCTGGAAAAGTATTGTCTGTATATGTTCTCTGATTTAAGTTTGCTAATACCTTGGATAAATGGATTTATTTAGTCTTCTCTATGTATGTTCATTGTAGAACTGGTCCTTGGTAGGAAGCTAGTCAAGCCGGATGGCAGTCTGGAGTTCAACTGAATGTAAAATTATTTTCCCTGGACTAACAATATTTAGGGGGCCATATGGATATAATTCTATCCTGGTATGCTTTCTGTGAGAAGAATATAGTGGCCAGCCTCTGGCACCAACTTCCTGCTTTCCCTCCTGGCAGGAATCAAAGTCTCCCTTGAAGAAGGGTGGGTGGAAGAAACCCTGGAAATATCTATTCATCCCTCCCTGGGAGCTACATCTAACAGACTCATAACCTACATGAGCAAAATGCAGCAGCACACACTCCTTGCAGTCATATTGTGAAAGAAACTGTCAACTGTGCTCCTTTTATGACACATTTCATCCAATCTTCTCTCAAGCCAAAACCTTTTCCTACTGATCCCTCCCAGATTTCCAGGGTTGAGGAAGAATTAGAGAAAGACATTTCACATGCAGGACTTCAGTGTAGAGGAAGACAAGGGCATCTGGGGAGAAAGGTCTGCTGACCCATTCTCTACTCACTCACTACTCCTTCTCTATACTCCATAGAAGCTCATAGACCCTGTCCTTCTGTGATATATCTCAGTTCCAGGCAGCAGTGTGCTTCTCTACTGTAGGTCTGGATTTCTGTTTTCCTACCTGCACTGCTCCTGATCCATAGGTAAAGGCCAAAAGCCTGGCAGAGAGATTGAATCTATTTGCCATTGTTCATTGCCCACCTGCTTCTTGCATCTAAATGGAATGGAATACCAGAAGTTCTTGTCAGAGCAAAAGAAGGAGAAAAACATGCAAATACAGACACATAGACACACAGAGGATAAAAAGAAAGGGAGTGTCTTGCCTCTTGTGTTTCTCCTGCACACAAAATTTCAACTATTCTCCAACCTCTTGTGGTGGCTTCATCCCTGCCCCAACAATTTTGGTTGTACTGTGGTCAACATTCTAGTACTCAGTTTTCCTGGTAGGAACCCTCAGGGTCACTCTGGTTCTCAGAAAGACATAATGTGTTGGTACTTGCTACATACATTCTGAACACCTACTCTGTGTCAGGCATTGTGCTGAAGGCATAAAAAAATGAATAAAAAAGGTCAGAACCCTCAAAGAACTTGTCCACAAGTTATAAAGGCTTCTCATGATGAAGGGGATAGTGAAACATAATGAAGAGAGGACTTTATTGGAAGTTAGAAGACCTAGATATGTCATGAAGTCTCTCAGGGACTTTAGATAAGTCACATCCTATCTCTGGGTCTCAATTTTCCCAAGTATGAAATGAAAGGGTAGAACTAGATGACCTCTGATATCCTTTCTAGCTCTCAGATTCTATGAAATTCTAAATGATCAAATTCTAAAAAATAGAAGGAAGGGAGAAAGGAAGAAAGGAAAGAAGGAAGGAAGGGAGGAAGGAAAAAAAAGAAAGGGAGAGAGGGAGGGCAGAATGGAGGGAAGGAAGGTAGGGAAGGATAAAAGAGGAATGAGGAGAAATAGGAAGAAGGGAAGAAGAGGACAAAATAGATGAGTGAAGAAAAGAAACAAGAAAGAAGAGGAAGAAGGTAAGGAGGAAGAGAATCCAATTAACTATCCAAAGGAGAATAGAATAGTAGAAATTGAAGGGCTCTTAGGGACCATCTAACTTAATTAATTATAGATAAGGAAACTGAAGCCTATAGAGGGAAGTGACTTGCTCAAGGTCACACAGTAAATTTGTGAAAGAGCTAAGACTAGGACCAAGGTCCTTTGATTCCAAGTCCAAGAGACTGGAAAGAATTCAGAAAACATCTCCACTCAAGACAAAATGAACATCTTCCAAAATGAAAACAAAGATAGGTGAAAAAAGAAAAGGAGAGGAATTGAATAAGATGGAGAGAGAAAAGGGCATCTCTTCTGGCGCTGTGTGTGCAAAAATGCAGCAGGAGTGTGGCAGGCTGGAGCCTTCTCATTAGGTTTGGGTGGTGGGTAGGACAGGAAAAGAAGAGGAGGTACTTCTAAACTGGCTAAGCAGGAAGCCAGGGAGCCTGACCAGGAGTTAATGGGCCTGCTTCCTGACCAAGGAGTCTCGGCTATGGGTCCCAGGTACTTTAAGGGAACTCGGTTTCTCTTTTCTCTGCAGAGTAGGTATTTGTGGTTCCTTCTCGATTCATTAAGTGCTTCTGCCACTGCCCAGCAATGCCCCTCAAATTACCTCTCACTTAAGCACTGTAATTACTAACAGGGGTTTCTGCTGCCCTGAAATTTATCACCGCCTCCAGCCTCAACACACAAACACTCACAGGCATGCATCTACCTCTGCATTCTCTCACAGTGGAGTCTTCCCCCCTCCTTTTTCCTCTCCTCCCTCCATTCTAGTTTCCTTCCTCTCTCATTGTTTGCCTCCCATTTGCCTCTCTCTCTCCTCCAGCACCTCTGTCCAACTTCCCCTTCTCTCTTCCCTCCTCCTCCACTCCTCTCCACCATTTGTCATTGCTTTAAACTTTCCACTTGGCATCCCTTTCTTTGTCCTTCCTTCCCTGCTGGGCCCCTTCCTCTCCCTATTTGTTTCCTCTTGGCTTCTTTGTTTCTCTCTTTCCCATCTACTCCCCACTCTTTTTCCCATCACTATTCCAGCCTCCCATCCCCCTCTTCTCCCCTCCCATACTCCTTATTCTCTTCACTCCAACTGCCCACTCTTTCTTTCATCCACAATGCCACTCCTCCTTCCCTCCCAATATCCACCCCAGTGCCTACTTCCCTCACCCCTACTTTGCCTCTCACCTATCTCTTGTAAGATTCACTAATTCTTTCACCCCTCAGTAAGTATCCCATTGCTTCTCTCCCAGTTCTCAACTGAAATCTGGACTCCACCCTTAGGAATGCCCTGGGCTTTGACAAGCCAGCTTTGGTCTTACCTTGCCAGATTCAAGTTTCCACAGTACTTTATGGTCACCTCCATGTTGCCATGCTCCTACTTCACCCCCACTTTCCCAGCTTTCTAATTCCTCTTTCCGTGTTATATTCCCCCATTAGAATGTAAGCTCCTTGAGGACGGGGACTTCCTTGCTTACTTGTATTTCCAAATGCCTGGCACATAGTAGGTACTTAATAAATTCTATCTGTCTATCTATCTATCTATTCATCCATCCATCCATCCATCTATCTATCTAACTACCTAGATATCTATCATCTATCTTTTCTTTTCCTCCTTATGTCAGTCTCTGTTCTACCTTCCATTTCCCTATACCCTTTTCCCTTTACTCCCCTGCCTGTATCTTCCCCCTTCAGCCTCCCTGTCTGTCTTCTCTATTTGTCCTCCATCTGCTTCCTTTTCTCCCCTTCCCTACCCTCTGCCTGTCTTGTTTCTTCTTTCACCTCCTTTGCTTCCTTATTTGCTATTAATTATCTTCTCTCCCTTCCTCTCCCTCTGCCTCCTCCCTGTCTTATAACCCTGAGAGCAGCTGCCTGACTAATTTACAGATTAGGAATTAGTGGTGTTCTCTCACCCTGCCCAGCGCCCTTGACTTTGCTGGTTGATTAGCAGGATGAGTCTGATGTCCAATTCCCTTCTCCGGAGAGATGCAAAGTTCTCAAAAAGAAACAGATTTTGAGTAAGATGACCTGGAATCAGGTTCTGGTTCTATCAATATCTATGCGACCTGTCAAAAAGAGACAAATCACTTTAACTTTTCTGTGCTTTAGTTCCCTCATTTGTAATTGACCACACTTATAACTTCCTCCTTCCCTCTTCTTCTCTTCTCGCCTTCTGTCCCTCCCTCCTTCCTTCCTTCCTTACCTCCTTTTTTCTTTCCTTCTTTCCCTTCTCTCCTTTGTTCCTCCCCTCCCTCCTTCCTTCTTTTCTTCTTTCCCTCCTTCCTTTCTTCTCTCCTTTTCCTCATTCTTTTCCTTCTTCCTTCCTTCTTCCCCTCCTTCCCTTCAATTATTTCTGTTCTGACCAGAAACTCTGAGGGTCTTCTGCTCCCAGACTGATTCTTTTGTGAAGGCAAACTAGGCCATTTTCCACAATTCTTACCTAACCTTTAATTACTGAATGGGCATTGCCTGAGGCAAACTGAGACCTGGGAAAGACCTTAGCTTAAAAAGGTCAAGATCTCCCACTACATTCATGACCTATGTCTTGCCACTGGACTCTAATGACTCTGGAGGAAAGAGTGAGGCTGATGACTTTGCACATCTCTGTTTCACTTAAATCCAATTCGCTTGGGAGACAAGATACCCTCCAGATATGATTGGTCATCTTTGAGAATGAAGGATAAACAACAACAACAATCTTTCCTCCCCTTTTTCCCTCTTTCCTCCCCTCCTTTCCTCCTTCTTTCCTTTTCTCCTTCCTTCCTTCCTTGTTTCCATGGAGGGAAAGACATAGGAGGGAGAAAAAAATGCTCGGTAATTGAAAGAAATATAATTTATTTTGAAAGAAAGAAAGGAGACTAAATGATTTCTAAGATCCTTTGTACCTCTGGGACTAGTATGGACATGGTCTCCCAAAATATTTTGTTCTTGTTCAATCATTTCAGTCATGTCTGACTCTTCATGAACCCATTTGGAGTTTTCTTGGCAAAAATACTGGAGTGGTTTGCTATTTTCTTCTCTAGTCCTTTTTACAGATGAGGAACTAAGGAAAATAGGGTTAAGTGACTTATTGAAGGTCACACAGATAGTAAGTGTCTGAGGCCAAATTTGAACCCAGGAAGATGAGTCTTCCTGACTTTAGGCACAGCACTCTGCCCACTCTACCATCTAGCTACCCCCTCCGCCAAATATTAGGGATCATAGATGTAGAGCAAGAATCAAAAAGTGCCTACTCTTTGCCAGACACTGTTAAGCACTGAAGATACCAAGAAAGAGGAAAATGGTCTCAGCCCTTACAGATGAGGAAACTGAGAGCTAAGTGATTTGTCCAAGGTCATACAAGGGCAGAATTTTAACTGGTTAAGTCCCTTACCTTCTGAGCCATTGGTCTTTCCACTGGAGTAGCTCCCTCCTCTAAATTCTACAATTTCCTGAAATGCTCTTTGGAACACATCTTGCCACTGGTTAATGTTGTGCACACCCTTTGCCTATTCAGAAAACCTGTAGGCTTAAAAACAAACAAACAAGGACAACAACAGTAACAACAACAGCAACAGCAACAGCAACCTGTCCCTGTTTGAAGAGCATTTCTGTTTGTAGAACCCTGGTGCTATTTCCAAGGTGAGTAGTGGTTTGGCTCACTGCCTATAGAGGCTGGTGCTGTTCACAGCTAGGTCCTGAAGCATTTTGGCAAAGTCACTTCTCTCTTTTCATAGCCAAATACTGGTTTATAAGTCTATCATTGTCAGCAGAGCCTGTTGTTTGTGACACTCTAAACAGTTCTACCTCGTAGATGTTATGGTAAGATTTTCTTCACACATTCAAAGACTCTTCCCCTTCATATTATTTCCATATCTATTTTTCCACACAAAGATACACCTCCAGTCCCTAACTATAAACTATTGTCTAACAACAGGCTTCTCAGTGACAGTGTTTCTTTCTTTTTTTCCCCTTTTACTCTCCTTTCCTGTAACTACTTCATGACATTCTTCCCTCTATGACACTAGCTGATTATAGGGATACTCACTTATAACAGTTATAAAATGCCCAGTAATATTTCTCCAGATCAGAGAGAATCTGTAATAAGAACATGGTCTATGATGGGAGCTTACTCTGTGCCCCACAGCATTGTTTCTAATGAAGGGTTCATTGGGGTTTCACTTGCTCAGCATTTGCCTTCACTGTGAACTGCCATCAGTGAATGAGATGGTGACTGTCCATGCAGAGATTGTCTGCCCTCAGATCTCATCTGTGATGGCTCCAAGCTTGACTGATTGACTCCTTAGTAGCCCTTCCTCTGTGTCTCCCTTCAGTAAGTATGAACTCAATTTACAGTGTACAAGCTAGACTTACTTCTGCTATAGTCTATGTGACCCAGGGCAAGTACCTTCTCTTTTAAGGTAACTCTTTAAGACACAAGATGCCACGGTTGCCAATTTGCATTTGGTGAGAGACTTCCTTGAACTGAAGCAAACCAAACAAACTAATAAAAAGAAAAAAAGCCCTGAGTCTGTCTGGTATGTTACTCAATAGTATTCTAAACCAGATTACCTAAATCTGTGTGCCCTCATTCTCCCATAAGACTGGATCCTCCATGAGGTCAGGAAACATGTCTCCTTTCTGTTATCTTTTTCTACTTATCTCCACTTTCACTACTTTTTTACTTCCCTGTTCATAGCTCCTTTTCCTGGCCACCACTCCAGGGAATGTATCATCTCCCTCATTAGAATGTAAGCTCCATGAGGGCAGGAACTGAGTCATTTCAATATTCATGTCTTCATTACCTAGCTTACTGCCTGGGATATAATACTTAATAAATGCTTTTCCATCAATTCATTCATTCATTCAATTAATCTCCAGGTGGTTAGTATGGGTTTATATACATAGCATGTGCTCCCATAAGGCCAATAACTGTGTGGAGGAGGAAGCTTATTGAACCATCCAGGAATTCTAGCTCCCTGAATCATGAGTTGTAACTCCACTTGATTCCTGGAAATAGTTTTATTGAAGAAAAGTGCCCTCCCTACTGACAAAGTTCCTTCCACCATTGGCATCTCCCTCTTTAGATCCCAAATCTTTCCTACCCTTTTCCTTTGGTCTATCCCTTTCCCAGCTCTGGCTACCCTCCATTCAGCTTCCCAGACCTGGCAAGATTTTTTTTCACATCAGCCCTATAAATCTCCCATTCACTCTTTCCTATAATTCCTTCTTTTTAGCTTCCTCTCCATACTTCAGACCTACCCCCTCATGCCCAGGATCTCATCCTCTGCCCTCCCAAGCTTGGGCATAGAGCCCCATCTTGGGAAATACTGGCAAAAGGTGCCTGAATCACATGAGGGTGATTTTCCCTTCACATCTTGGAGGAGGTAACTAGAACTGGCTGTCGGAATCACAAACTAAGTGATGAAATAATACCCAGATCAATCTTGGTGTGAAATAACTCATTACTCAGACTCCAATTGTGGGGGATGAAATTAATACAAGAACAGTCAAACAAAAAATAATCTGAGAGAGCAGGAAACACTTCTGGTTCTTGAAGAACTGATGCTTCTCTTCCAGAGTATACAGTGAGGCAGGAGGAAAGCAAGGTCTGGGCACCTCCAGGGGTTTTCCAGCCTGGATAGAAATTTCCATAGAAGTAGAGGTGACCATGACTGACCCTTAGAAGTCAAGTGCATGATCCTAGAAGGGGAAGCTCTTTGAGCATTGCTCTCAATATGATGATCCCAGATTTGCTGTGAATCACTGGGACCAGGCATGGGGATTAGGCTTTTGTAGAATAAAAGGGTAGAAAAGAACCATACAAAATGATTTAATCTGGTGTGGTCGTATGCTCAGAGTTTCTGTGATGCATGTAGAGGAACAAGCAAAAAAGGCCAGGACATAATGTTCCAGGATAATAGGGATCCATGGAGACAAGGATTGTACAGGTGATTTCTTAGAAAGAGCCTCAGGATTTGAATCTGCAAAAACACCTCACCCCACCCCCAACCACTATCCCCATGACAATGGATACGCAGACACATGCTGAGGAAGGAACAGAGTCTCCTCTAAGCCACAAGGAACACTGATTAACACACAGGGCCTGTGGACCCCAGGGAAAATAGGAATAATACCATCTCTTATCTCCCAGGGTTGTTGTAAGTATCAAATGTAATAAAACTTGTAAAGCACTTAGCACAGTGCCTGGCACAGGGTAGATACTTAATAAATGCTTGGGGTGGCACAGTGAATAGAATCAGGAAGACTCATTTTCTTGAGTTCAAATCTGGTTTCAGACACTTACTAGCTGTGTGACCCTGGGTAAGTCACTTAATCCTGTTTACCTCAATCTCCTCATCTGTAAAAATGAGCTGGAGAAGGAAATGGCAAACCACTCTAGTATCTCTGTGAAGAAAGTCCCAAATGGGGTCACAAAGAGTCAGACATTGCTGAAAATGGCTGAATAACAGCAACTGCTTATTCTCTTTCTGTCCTGCTTTCCCAGGTGGCAAGGACCCTTCTTCTCTGGGAATATCTAAACACAAAAGAACTGCTCTCATGACTTTCATTTCTGGCTTAGGGGAGGCTGAGGGACAGCATTTGGGGGACCATGTGATCCAATACTAGTTCTTTAAAACAGAGAGCTTCATGTAGAGACAGCATGGTGCAGATAAAGGAGTGCTAAATCAAGAATCAGAGAAATTATAATCCTAGTTTGGACACTCCCTGTGTGACCTTGAACAAGTTGCTTAACTTCTCTTGGCTTCAATTTCTTACCTTGGAAAATGAGAGGGCTGGATTAAATGGCTTCTACAGTCCTGTCCAGTATTAAATCTGTAGTTTGGGCTCCTTGTTATAGCCACTGCAAACACCAAAGAGGTAAAAGGGTTCTCTTTAAAATTTGGAATGAAAATATTTTTCTTTTTTTTTTTTTTTTTTTTGAAAATGTTTCTCTTCATCATTCTTCTCCTGGAGTAAGTCTAAATCTCTACACACTGTGTGTGGTCTAATGAAAAGAACACTGACTTGGAGTAGGAAGATATGGGCTCAAATGCCAGCACTATCACTCCCTCCCTGTGTGACCTTAGCAAAGTCCCTTTATATCCCTGGGAGTCAGTTTCCTTGTGTATAAAATGGTTAGACTGCAAGACCTCTAAAGTCCCTTCCAAGTCTAAATTCAGTGGTGAGATATTTTAAAAATAATAATATTTGAGAACTGGATTGGGGTATGGTTAAGCAAGTGTGATACATGAATGTAATGGAATATTATTGTGTTGTGAGAAACTATGAAAGTGATGAATACAGAGGAGCATGAAAAAACTTATGTGAACTGATGCAAAGTGAAGTAAGCAGAGCCAAGAAAACAAAATGCTATATAACTCATTACTTAGGCTCCAATTTCAGGGGATAGAATTAAGATAAGAATAAACAAGAATAATTTGAGGGAGCAGAAAATGCTTCTGGTTCTTGGAGAGCTGTCTTTTCTCTTTAAGAGGGTATGATGGGAGCAAGACCTGGGCATCTCTAGGGGGATAGAAGACTAGATGAGAGTTCCCATAAAGGTAAAAAGGACCATTTTCTGATCCCTGGAAGTCAATTGAAACTAGCATGCTCCCAGAAGGGCATTTTGTCTTAATCTTGTCTTAAAGTTTCCATGTATGGTGACTACAATGTCAATGGAAAGAACAACCCCAAATAATTGAAGATGTGTGTTATGAAATAAGAAAGGACATGCTTACCCCCAAATAATAAATATGAGAGGAGATATCCCCCTCCCCCCAACTCCTTTGCAGAGTGAGGGGGATAAGGTGGTCCATGGATATGTAGTGATGCAAATAATGTCTGATATTTTTGATGTATTAATTGGTTTTACAATTTCTTTTTTTTTCCTTTTCTGCTTTTCTTTTTTCTTTTTTTTGTTCTTTGTTATTAAAAGATGGCTCTCTGGGAGGGAGAGGGGGAGGAATGCAGGGGGAAATCTAGTGGATATAAAAACAAATGACATTAATAAAAACTATAAAAATGACATTTGCTAGTGGACAGTCAGAACATTAATGTATACAACATAGTTCTAGAGTCTAGTTTGGTGCAGTTAAAAAGATGTTTGATTTTTATTCTTAAGTCTCTACTCTGATTCCTCTCCTTTTGGTAACAATAAGTCACCAAAGTTTCCATGGTTCTAGAGGGCAAAAGACTCTTTCTGACCTTTGTTTCCAGGCATAAGTTCTGAGTTCAAGCCACTTCTGCTCCCGCCATGTACCTCACTTTCTACTCCTAATACCCCAAATTAATTATTTTATCCTTCCTAGTTTTCATACCTAGGAATTTCTCAAATTATCTTTCTTAAATTCTAGGTATTCAAGCACATTGGTTTTGTGATCCACTAAAACCCTGTGTCTTTTTTTTCTCAGAAGAATTGCAATCTAGCACTGTCCCCTCCATTTTCAATTTGGGAAATTAGTCCATATATAGGACTTTTTATTTAGTCCTATTAAGCTTCATTTTATTTGATTGAGCCCAACATTCCAGCGTGTGGAGATCTTTTTGGATCCTGACTTTGTACTCTCTCCTCTCTCCTCCCAGTTTTACGTCCTGGAAAGATTTGATGCAGCATGTCATATATACCTTCATCCAAGCCACTGATAAAAATATTAAATAGCACAGAGACTAACAGAAGGATTAGTCTTATTTTGCTTAGTCTCAGAAGGTAAAACTGGGCACAACAGGGGAAAGGTATAGAGGAATCAACCTCAATGCAAACAAAAACTCTTAAAAGCCACGGCTGTTGAAGTGTGGAATGAGCTACCTTAGGAAGTAACAGGACCCTTCTTCCTGGAGCACTTCAATTGGGACTGAATGATCATTTAGTGGGATTACTTAGAGCAGATTCCTGTTTAGACACAAGTTGGGCCAAATGGTCTTTGAGGTCCCTTCCAGCTCACAGTTTCTGTGGTCTCTAAGTGGTCATTCAGCCTCAATTTTTAAAACTTCCAGAGACAGAGGTCTTTGCATGTGGTCTGCATGAGTCCTCATGGACTGTATACTCTCTTAAATGGAGATGAATTATATTTGTTCTGAACAGATTAACATTTCTGGATTCCCATATTTCTTAGAGTCAGAGGTATATGAGATTTAAGATGAAATGTGTCCTTTGGGTACTTTTGCTCTCTAGGCCTGGGTTTTTTCTCTAGAAAATTAGGTAATGAGACCTGACAACTTTTAAGAGTGCTTGTGACTAAATCTTGTAATACAATATGAAGATTCATCTTAGAACTTGCTGTCCTGAGGGCTGAGGTCCCTCCAGTCCAACATGCCCATGACATGATATACCTCCTCCTATCTCTGAGCCAGCCTAGAGGCTTTTTGCCCTGATCTCCTTTTCACAAAATTACATCTATATCCTGTCTTCAAAGCTCTGCTCAAGACTAATCTCCTTCAAAGAAGCTTCCAAAGACCAATCTTAAACATCCCATTACACTTTTAGAGAACTCTAATCATTAGGAAATTTTGCTTTGTCTTTCTTGACATTGAGCTTAAATTAGGCTTTTTGTATTTTCCATCCTTTGGCTCTCTGGGGAGAAGTAGAACAAGTTTAATCCCTCTTCTCTATGACTCTTCAAACATGTGAAAGAGATTATATCCCCTAGGCCTTACCTTCTACCTCAAGTAGTCCTCATATAGCGTCAATTAAAGGTTCTTCATCATTGCACCTGCCCTCTTTTGGATGCTTGTCAAGCTTGGTAACTTACCAATATCTTCCCTAAAGTGGGGTACCCAGAAATGAATGTGGTGCTAGAGATATAACCTAACTAGGGAACAACATAATGAGATTATCCCTCCTTAATCCTGGAAACTATGAATTTTCATAGTAGAATCTGAGATAGTATTTGATTTCTTGGCTCTGTCCTTCTCTTTACTCTTTATTGAGCTTAAAATCCGCTAAAACCCCAAATTATTTTAAACTGCTCTCTAGCCACATCTCCCTGTCTTGCACTTGGGAAGTTGATTTTTTGTACCAAAGTGTAAGACTTTGCATTTATCCCTATCAAATTGTATTTCATTAGATTTGGTCTAATGTAATGCTATCCCTACCAACTTGGTGCCATCTGGAAATCTGTGACTGGGTTTTATAGGTGGTCTTGTGTAACTCCCTAATTTTACAGATGAAGAAACCACAGCCCAGAAAAAGGAAATGAACTTGCCCAAGGGCATTGGGATGCTTAGTAGAAGAGGTAGAAGTAGTATCCAGGCCTCTTGGCTCTCAATCTAGTGTTCTTTCAACTGTATGTCGTGTTGTCACTCAACCTGGAGATCTGAGATGAGGAAGCTAGAAGTGGATGAATGGAAGGGTCTAGCAAGATTTCTTTCACAGAAAGGGCAGAGAAATCAGGGTACCTTTCCCAGGACCACAAATTTCCTTCAATCCACCTATTATATATAACCCACTCTATTTCATCTTTAGGAAAAGTTAAATCTGAAGCTTTGTAAATTAAGATGCCCTAATAAGAAAAATAATAAGGGTCATAACTCTCAATAATTCAACTGACAAACAAGGATTTATGAAATGTTTAGTGTGCATCCAGCACAATGGTAGATTTTGCAGATACAAAGAGTGAAATGGATAATCCATTTTCTCGGTTAGCTTATATTTGATGGGGAGAGACAACGTGTACGTATATAATCACATAACAGAATAAATTCAAGGTACTTTTAGGACAAGAAAGACACCCACAAATTGAGGAGGTGGTCAGGAAAGGCTTTGGATAGAAGGTGGTTCTTACTGAGTCTTGAAGAAAGTAAGAGATTCTATAAAACAAAAGTGAGAAGGGAATGCATTCCAGGTTTGAGGAACAACCAGTGCCAAGGCATTGTGTTTTGTTAACTCTTAATCTGATTCTTGTAGCCAGGGCCAGTCCTGAGCAAAATTATGACATATATGAGTGTGTCTTTGGTCATCTTCAACTCTCCCATTCAGCATCTCCTCCTATCAGTAATGAAGGAATGGCCCATGGTCACTCCCCAGTTCTCATCCTCTGTCACCAAACCAAGGCTATCTCATTGACATTCTACTCCAGAACTCCTGGAAAAATTCCATTCTTAAATAGGCTCCCTTGGCTCTCTCTTAGGCAGCAAAGATGTAAGAGAGTCCAGACCTTGTCAGGGTTCACCCACCCTGCCTGAAGGGGCAGTGGGTTACTTACCTTTAGAAAGGAGAAGATGCTGGTGTTTTCTCTTGAAAGAAAAGTCATGCTGGAGGGTATATGTTAAGAGGGTTTAGTGATGTCACATCCTGGAAGCCCTCCAGCAGGACTCTAAGGCCAGCGCCCAATCCCTCCAAAGCTTGGATCCTTTTATCTACCCCAGATCCCACACACCACACGTGACACAGCCCAGCTGAGCAGAATTGTGAGAGGGGAGGTAAATTGTGACAGGGGAAGTGCAACTACAAGGGCATGAAGACCCCAGGGTGTGGAGACACCAGTCGGGAACCTCAGGTATCCCATGTAAGAAAGTCTTGAGCAAAGCAATTTCCACTGGCCAGGGATGGTGCAATATGCTCTGAATTCCACGTGACCCAACTAATTCCTGGGCCTCACTCCTCCCTGTGTCTCAACATCGCCACTTGCAATCTGGCACCTATTTTGTGACCCTTGCAAGACCTGACACAAGAAGTTTCCCCGTCTCTCCAGCTCAAAATATGCCTGGTGCTGTGTCTCTCTTTGCCTCCATTTCATTATATCAGACAACATTCATGTGCCTCCCCATGCTTTTCTTCATTCCTATATTTATTCTGTTTCTGAATAGCCTCCCCAACATAGAGTCCCATCTGCCTGCCTGACCTCTAAACCCTACTGAAATCACTTGTACATTATCTGAAGCACATGCATATTTTCTTTCCTGACATAATATAATCTCCTTGAGACTACTGGACTATTACTTTTTTGCTTTAGCATACAGCATAGTGTCCAAAACCTGATGCTTAGTAAATGTACATTGATAGTTTAATTATCCATCCATTACTCTCAGCTTATCTTGACTATACTCTGGACCAAACTCTATTCTAGACCACCAAGTCCCCTCTCACTCTTGGTTCTAGCCTGCCCCCATAGACATTTGTATGACTTTTGCTACCTTCTTAAATTCTAATGAGAACGATGAATGTTCAAAATACCCCTACAAGGTCACATTTAAGGTTTATAAAAGCAATTTTCTTACAACCTGATGAGGTGGGTCATAAATTCTGTGGGTGAAGAAAAATATGCTCTGAAAGGTGAACTGGAGTCAAAGAATTTGGATTCAAATCCAACTTGGCTATTTACTATTGGGAGGACTTTGAGCAACTCCCAGTTCTTAAGCCTCAGTTTTCTCACCTATAAAACAGAATAGAGAACACACTATGTCTCTTCCAGTTTAAAGCACTATGGTCCTACTAATTGTTCATAGCCACATTTGCTAGAATATATAGAAACAGGGAATGGAATCCAGGTTTTCTTATTGTAAGTCTAGTGTTCTTTCTAATTATGGTCCACCATGACATGCCACCCCTTTGTCACCAACTCAGAAAATCTGACTATATCCCATTCCCACTAAGCCTTATTTTCTAATTGGAAAATACCACATGTAATAATTCCTCCAAAGGCTTTAACTGAGAAATAATAATAGGTAGCATTTGCATAGCACATTAAGGTTTGCTTATTTGATCCTTACAACAACCCTGGGAGATTGGAAACAGCTAAGTGGTTCAGTGGTTAGAGCACTGGGACTAGACAGGAAGACCTGAGTTCAAATTCAGACTCAGGTATTTACTAGCTGTGTAAACCTAGGCAAGTCATCTAGCTTCCAATTTCTTTAATCCACTAGAGAAGGAAATAGCAAATCACTCCAGTGTCTTTGCCAAGAAAACCCCATGGACAGCTTTGAATTGTAATGGTCCACGGGGTGACGAAGAATCAGACACAAATGAACAACAACATGCTATTATCAACCCCGATGAGGAAATTGAGGCAGACAGAGTTTACATGGCTTGCCCAGGGTCACACAGTTAGTAAGTGTCTGAGGCAGGATTTGAACTCTGGTCTCCCTTGACTCCAAGCTGAGTGGTTTATCCACTGTGTTACCTAGCTGCCTCTAGAAAGTCTTAACACTGTTTGTATTTGTGTTCCCAGGTCTTGGCAATGTGTCATGCACAAACTAAGTGTTTAATACACATTTGTTGATTTAACTTGGAGTTTCTGCCTCTTTAATAGAGGACTCTATATAACCAGATCAATCTCATAGATCCAAAGGAATAAGTCTCTAATGGTAGATCTTGAGGATCCATGACAGACTAGGAGAGGAAGGGATTTGGGCAGTGGAGCTTTCCTGGTCTTTTCACATCAAATGACTTGGACTTGGAAGATGTGAATTTTAATCCTTGCTCTGCCAACAACTATTTATGTGAACTTGAGAAACTCTCTTCTACTCTTCCATTCTTCATCTTAGCACAGTGCTTGACATGTAGTTTTTGTTGTTTAGTTGTTCCAGTCATGTCAGACACTTCATGATCCCATTTGGAGGTTTCTTGGCAAAGATACTGGAGTGATTTTCCATTTCCTTCTCCAGCTCATTTTACATGAGGAAACTGAGGCAAACAGGGCTAAGTGACTTGCCCAGGGTCACACAAGTAGTAAGTGCCTGAGGCCAGATTTGAATTCAGGAAGAAGAGTTTTCCTGACTCCAGACCAGCATTCTATCCACTGCACCACCTAGCTGCTCCTAGCTTTACCTAATGACTAAGGATTGATCAACGAACGTCTCTACGCTTAGGTAGGCTGGTCCTTACAAAACAGACATGGGCCATCATGGGGAGCATACTTGAAACCCCTCTAATTTGGTAGGACTTGGCATAGATTTATTCTTCATGAACATTGTCTCTAAGTACCACAGGTCCCTTCTGTGACATGAAGATACAATAGAGGAGGGTCATAGAGGAGGAATCTTATCTCATAAAATGAAGATCGTAATGGATTTGTAGTTCTTCGTTCACTAATGCAACAGGCATTTATTAAGTGCCTACTATATGCCAGGTTCTTTGATGGGTTTTGGGAATACAAAGACAAAAAAAAAAGTCTCTGATCTTAGAAAACTTCCAGTCTATGAGGGAGGGGAAGGGAGAAAATCATACATACACATAAAAAGTGAATAGAAAATATATTCAAACCAGATGTAAAGTAGGGGCAGCTAGATGACACAATGGATAGAGCACTGAGCTTGGAATCAGGAAGATTAATCTTCATGAGCTCAAATCTGGCCTCAGACACCATCTTAGCTGTGTGACCCTCGGCAAGTCACTTAATTCTGTTTGCCTCAGTTTCCTCATCTGTAGAATGAATTGAAGAAGAAAATGGCAAACCACTCCAGTATCTTTGCAAGGAAACTTCAAATGGGGTAACAAAGAGTTTGACATTAGTGAAAGGACTGAACAACAATAACAGATATAAAGTAGTTTCCAAGGAGGGGTATTAGCGTATAGGAGGATCAAAGGAGATTGTGTTACTTGGTGTTCCTGGGAGGAAGTAAGGGGATATCAGACAGAAGTAAAAAAGGGTGTCTTCCAGACATGGGGGACAGCCTATGCAAAGGCCTAGGGGCAGGAGATGAAATGTCTTCGATGAGGTTGGCCAGTTTGTCTTCACAGGATTTTTGTACTTTGTTAAATGTGGATGACTCTCTCTCTCCCACCACAATCTAAAATGAGCATCACCTTGATTAAGGCAGAAACTGGAAATGCCAAGAGACATTACCAAAAGATAAGACTTTGTGATCTCTGAGATCACAGCTTAGTCTCAGCATGGCCTCAGGACCCAGGTGCTAAGGGGATGGGGGCAGGGGAAAATACAGTCAGGACAGGGCAAGCCCCAGTTTCCAGCAGCCTCCCCTCTTGGAGCTGACTCACCAGCAGACACGCATGAGTCCCCAGGAGGCAGAGTAGGTTACTCCGCTGGAGGGGGGAGGATGAGAGGCCAGTGAGCAGCCAAACAACAAATCTACTCCCTCCATGCCCCCCTCCCAGCCACCCCCAACCAAATCCATGGAAATGGCATTCTAAACAAAGAGAATAACACTGCAGAGGGAAAACAAAGCTGTTCCTTCCACAGAATAAATGTTCTGCATTAAAACAGCCAGGATAGCAATGAATTAAACATCAGGTCTGAATGTAGGGAAAGTGCAGTGATTTATAATTGCATCAGGCGGGAGCCAGCCTGGGAGAGAGGAAGCAGCACCATCAGGGACTGAATGGGTCTCTCCAAAGAGCTGTAGAAACTAAAGGGCACAGGGACCACCTGCAACATGTGTGTTTGTGGGTGAGGGGGGCTGAAGGGTGTTGGTGGAAAATCGAATTGAGAGGGGTTGCTTTAAGCAACGTTTCAGCATGGTGTAGTGGAAAGTGCACTGGGCTAGAAATCAGGGGACTCAATTCTAGTTTCATCTCCATCATGAACCCATTCAGTTGATTTTAAGCACTCTCCCTGGAGCTCAGTTTGTCTTCCTGTAAAATGGGATAATTCCTGCCCTACCTTATCAAGTTGATCAAACGAGATAATGAAAATGAAACCTAATCATAAAAGGCTACACACACACACACACACACACACACACACACATTTACACACACACACACACACACACACATTTTTTTTTATTACTCTTCCGGGATTGTGAATAGACAGTTCTCCAGAGTCAGGAAGACCTGAGTTCAACTCCTGTTTCTGATACAAAGTATTAAAAGTATGACCCCAGTTATGCCATTTAATCTCTCAAATTCCAGAAGCATAAATTGTAGAGAAGTTGTTGAGCAGCATTGGTAAAGTTTTTGACTAGCATGGATATCTCTTCACTGGAAATCCCTCTCCCTCACTCCCCTTTTTCCTCATGAGGTATTATTACTAGCTTGGTGCTGAAAACAAAAGCAACAGAGGCAAGAAAGCTGATTGTTAGTGATGATCAGCCTATTGTGTGACGTTTTGGAGGTGGGGAGGAAGGGAGAGTGTCTCTAGCATCACCCTCATCCCCAGCCATCCTACCCATGTTTTTCTCCATCCTCCAACTCACTAAGATGCTCAGGAGGGTCTTTGACTCTGACAGAATTAGCTCATGATTCACCAAAGATTAGTTTCTTTTCTTCTCCAACCTGAATAAATATCCCCAAATCTTTTAACTCATCCTCTTATGACAAGGTTTTCACAGACCCTCAGAATCTCAGAATTGGAAAGGACCATGGAGTTGATTCATTTATTGAACAAACATTTATTAAACTCCTTCTATGTGCTAGGGGCTGGGTATACGAAGAAAAAGAAAAAAAAGAAAGCAATGTTCCCTGCCTTCAAGCCTCAAGGAGTTTGTATTGTACTGGGTTAGGGGGAAATATAGACATGCACGTACACAGACACACACTCATACTTGTGCATGCAACACAAATAGAGATAAGTAAATGTGAATTGTGGTGGTGTTGTCACTGTTGTTCAGTCGTGTCTGACTCTTTGTGACCCCATTTGGGGTTTTCTTGGCAAAGATACTAGAGTGGTTTACCATTTCCTTCTCCAGGTCATTTTACAGATGAGGAATTGAGGGCAAATAGGGTTGTGACTTGCCCAGGGTCACAGAGTTAGGAAACTTCTGAGGAAGGATTTGTTTTCATGAAGATGAGTCTTTCTGATTTCAAGCTAGTGCTCTATCTACTGTGTACAAAGCAGTTTTTGAAGAAGAAAACATTGGTGACAGGGGACAGCGTGGTGATCTGGGTATGCTCCTGTGGAAAGTAATAACAACCGATACTTGAAGGAAGCTCAGGGTTCCTAGTGGTAAAGGTGAGGAGGAAATGAATTTCCTGCATGGAGGACAGCCTGTACAAACCTATGGAGATGAAGGGTAGAATGTCTTCTATGGGAATTGACATGTAGGGCAGTTTGATTGGGATATTGTGGGGTTTTTTTGTT
>CM053586.1:171634409-171652850 GCA_028646515.1 Pseudochirops corinnae
GGGCTCAGCCAGGGCTTCAGGCCAGGCTGGTTGCGGTTCACAGTGCTGATATGGTACCTTGTAGCCCAGCTGACTTTAGTGGAAAGTATATTTGTGTGCGTTTTGGAGTTCTAGGATTAGTTTAGAGTCATATTTTATGGGTATTTTGGGGTGGCTATGTGAGAGCTGCGATATGTTGCTACTGCTATGCAGCCATCTTGGCTCCACCCCCCCCTGATTGGGATATTGTTAATCAATCAAGCATATAATAAGTATTTATTGAACACTCACTAAGTGCCAGGGAATGTACTAAGTGATGAAGGAAGTAGCTAGATGACACAATGGATAGTGTTGAACTTTCAGTTAGGAAGACCTGAGTTCAAGTTCAGCCCCAGACCCTTACTGAGTTGTATAACCCAGAGCAAATCATTTAATCTCTCTCAGCCTTGATTTCTTCATCTGTAAAATGAGAATGGCATTATCAACTATCTCACAGGGTTGTCATGAGGATCAAATGAGATAATATAGAGTGCACTGCAAGTCTTAAAGTACTATATAATTGCTACCTTTAATTTTATTATTAACTATAATGAATGAAGCAATCTCCACTTTGCAGTAATGTGTAATAAACCTAGAGAAATAGACTGGAGCCAGATTGTGAAGAGTTTTAAATGACATACAGAGGAGATTTGAATTTTTTCATGTTGGTGATTGGGAGTCACTAGTACTTCTTTAGCAGAGAAGTGACATGGTCAGATGTGTACTTTACGAATATCAGTCTAGCAGTTGTGTGGGAGCAGTCTAGGAGCTATGTGTGTAGCCTTTTATGATTTGTGGTTTCATTTTCATAATTTCATTTAATCAGCTTGATAAAGTAGGGCATGAATTATCCCATTAATTTTTTTTTTTTTTTTTTGCTTTTTGGAGGTGGGAGAGCAGGGCAATTGGGATTAAGTGACTTGCCCAAGGTCATTCCGCTAGTAAGTGTTAAGTGTCTGAGTCCAAATTTGAACTCAGGTCCTCCTGACTCCAGGGCTGGTGTTCTGTTCATTGTGCCACCTAGCCACCCCTGAATTATTCCATTTTACAGGAAGACAAACTGAGGTTGAGGGAGAGTGCCTGAAATCAACTGAGTGGGTTTGTGACAGAGATGAAACAAGAACTCAGTCCCCTGATTTCTAGCCAAGTACACTTTCCACTATACCATGCTGAAACATTGCTTAAAGCAGCCCTCCTTCCTTGGAGAAAGAAGAGATTGGAAGGTGGGAGACTGAGATTATTGCCGTAATTCAGGTGAGAGGCGATGAAGGCTTGGTGGAATAGTGAGAAAGGGAAAGAAATGAAAGATGATATTGTAGGGGTTGAATCAATAAGACTTGGATATGGGGTATGAGGAAGAGGGATGAGTTGAGGAAGACTTCAAAGTTGTGAACTTGTATGACTAAAAGGATGATGGTACTCTCAACAAAAATGGGGATGTTAGGAAGAAGGGAGGGTCATTGGGAGAAAAATACATTCTATTTTAATCATGTTGAGTTTAAGAAGCCTATGGAACATCTTTATGGAGGCATTGATTAGGTAATTAGAGATGTGGAGCTAGAGTTCAGGAGGGAGACTAATTCAATTTGGATCTGAACAGTTGCCCTTACTGTCTTGCTGGACTTCGATGACTGGAAGAAAGAGTGAAACTGATGACTTTGTGCAATTCTGTCTCACTTGAATTAAATTCAAGCAAACTCAAGACATCACCCATCATATAGCGATGTCATTGGTCCTCTTTTAAAATGAAGGATGAACAACAACAATCTAAACAGGAATCTTCTCTATAAACTATCCAGCATATGTTTGAACCCATGTGGTAACGGGAAGCACATTATCTCCTGAGTTAGCCCATTCCACTTTGTTCAGTTCTGTTCAAATATTTGTGACCATAACACACCAATTACTGTCCATGGAGTTTTCTTGGCAAAGATTTTTGAGTGTTTTATCATTTCAGTCTTCGTTGGACTAAGGTAAAAAGAGATTAAATAATTTGCCTAAGGTCACAAAGCTAGCCAGTGTCTAATACTGGATTTGAACTCAGGTCTTCCTGACGCCAGGCCTAGCCCCCTTATCCACTGGGCCACCTAGATGCTTCCTTTGGGTATATCTAATTGGTAAAACATTTTCTCTAACATTAAGTCAAAATCTTCCTCTTTCTCTATCTATCAAGTTATTTCTTATCCTGCCTTCTGGGGGAGAAGTAGAACATAATCCCCCTTTCACAAGGCAGTTCTTCAACTATCTGAAGACAGTTATTATTTCACACTTCCTCACCCTATATCTTCCCTTCTCCAGATTAAACAAGCATCTTTAATTCCTTTCACTGATCATAACATGGCATAGTCTCCAATCTCCTCAACATTCTGGTTGCCCAACTCTGGATGCATTGAAGTTCATCAATGTCTTCCCTGTCATGCCGAGAAATAAATATAATATTCCAGATGTAGTCTTCCCAGTGCAAGATGCAATGGGACCATTGCTTTCCTCATTGTGAACATAATAATTCTCTTAATGCAGCAGCTTGAGATAATATTAGTTTTTTGTGACTACTATGTCATACTGTTATGCCATATCATTTCATACTTAGCTTATGGTCTGTTCAAATCCTAAAGAAACTATTGTTCAACCATGTTTCACCCATCTTGGACTTGTAGTTATGTGTTTGAACCCAGTTGTTAGACTTTAAACTTATTCCACTTACCTTTGCCATTGTTTCATTTGTTGCCATAGCCAAAGTAATCATGAAGAAGTTAGCCTACTTACGGTGAGTCCTTTTTCCATATTTTTTCTAGGTTGGTCCTTAGATCAAATACAATTTGTTGCCAAGACAATATTCAAAACCATTCTGGTATGAGTCAATGTATTTCCTAGAGCTGACACTTTCTAGAATATCATCCAAATGCTCAGGGTCACCTCATTCTACAGAGGAGTGTAAACTTCCATGATCAGAATAATTTGGTCAAATATCTATACAGAAAAAAGTAAGTGAATGAGGAATGCCTATCGTCCAAACTAGGATATAGGATTGTATTTTTTTATTTGTAATTGTAGGATATACAATTGGTTGAAGAAATCATAAAGCTTGTCTATTAGTATCTATGTTTTGGACAGACACTGTGAATGGAGAATGAATTAGGCCTAGAATTTAACAGGAGGAAAAGGAAAGGCAAAATTGCCTTTGGGATTCCAAGCTTCAAGGTTCTTCATTCTAGCACCATTATTTTTCTAGTGATATTGTATGACTGAGAGTCAAAAGACACCATAATGTCAAAGAACTGAAGTTGAGTATCAACCAAAAAACAATAGAGTGTTGTAGTATGGGTATAATTAGGCTATAAGTTATAAACATGGAATTGTCTGGGAAAAGTTGTGCCAAGGATATTATCAAAGACACATATAACTGGGGGGGAGGTGTAAAGGGGTGTGATGAGACAATCACGTAGAAAGCATGAGTCTATACATCCCATTGATTATTTATATAATATGGCCAATATATTGCATGGATGCCCTGTGAAGAACTTTTGAAAAGTAGATGAAATTTACTTACATAGGATGATCAGGAATGATGAATGCATTGCAATCTGCATCATTGGAAGGGATATCTACATCCAATGGAATTTTTGACTATAGATTTTATCTTATGAGTCTTGACCCAACAGTTTAGCCCAGTGATATTATCTAATAACTGTTAGTGTGTGTTATCAGATCATATATTGTGATATTCTTCCATGCTTCACATCATTTGCAAATTTGATGTACATTCCATCAATGACTTCATCCAAGTTAACTGATAAAATGTTGAATAGCATAGGTCCAAGGAGAGTTACCTGAGGCATTCCATAACAGTCAACCTCAAAGTTTGCATCAACCTATGAATGACTATTTCAATAACGTCATTCATCAGGTTCTGGATTCATCTAGATATTTAATCATCTAGCCTACACCTCTCCATTTGTTCAAATATATTATGAATGCTTTACTGAGGCCCAAGTCTGATATGATATATAGCATTTTGCTGATTTATCCACTTAGTAAGAAAGGAAATGAGATTAATCTGCCATTACTTGATCTTGAAAAATTCAAATTGGCCTTCCGGGATCACTTTATTTTCCAAATTCTCACAAACAATTCTTTAAATATTAAGCTTTGCATAGAATTGAATTCATATGAACTAGCCTCTCCCAAATTCTAATCTCTTCTACTTTTTGAAAAGAAGTTCTTTTAGTACCCTGGGATGTGGTTCATCTGAGCCTGGTGACATTCAATGATAGCAACTAGCTGCTCTTTCTCATCTCACTTGTTTTCAACTTTAGCTTTGGTTCTATTATCATCCTATTTGTCCTATTCTGGATTGCCTCTGGCCTGTCAGCATCCCTCTTAAAATGTGGTTTCCTTGTGAAATGGCTCAGCCATTCTGGAAAGCAAGTTTGATTTATGCTAAGAAAGTGACTAAAATACTTATGCCCTTTGATTGACACATCCCACTGCTAAGCATATACCTCATGGAGGTCAAAGTGAGAAAGTAAGGTCCAATACACACTAAAATATTCATAGCATCAGTTTTTAAATTAGCAAAGAACAGAGTGGGTTGTGACTAAATAATTTTCGGTACATGAGTGTCATGGGATATTTCTAAGCTATAAGAAATGATAAATATGGGAGGACTTATATAAACTGATACAGTGAAATAAGCAGAACCAACAAAACAATCTAGTCAATGACCACAACACTGCAAATAGAATGAAAAAAAAAACAACAAAATTATGCTGACTAATCAGTAATTATAATTATATTCTATGACTCAAAGTTTATTTGCATAAGATTCTCCTCAATGGTAGAAATGGATTGCTCAATCCTCCATGCCTGCATGAGGGGCAGAGTAAGTGAGAGTTTCAGAGAGAAGAGAAAGAATGATTTTCTAGCTTCCAGCTTTGAGAAGGAAGGCCCTGGCTTCCACATTGTCTCCAGGTATCTGAAGAGAGAGAGAAAGGACAAAGCAGAAGGGGGTGGGGTGGGAGGTTAAGCATCTATCTGTGCCAGGCACTGTGTTGAGCACTTTACAAGTATCTCATTTGATCCTTACAATAACCCTGAGAGGTAGGTACAAATTATTATTCCCAATTTACAGTCGATGAAGCTGAAGCAAACAGAGATTTACCTGGGGTCACACAACTAGTAAGTGTCTGAGACCAGATTTGAACTCAGGTCTTCCTGTTTCCTGGTCCTTTCACAGCATCCCCTAACTGCCACTAAAGAAGAATCTGGAGTATAGAAGGCACCTCACTCATGCCTCTATTCCCAGATTACTGCACTAGAGACTTCAGAGAATGTTTTTGGATAGGCTGAGATATCTCACTCTCAATGAGAGAACTCATTCACTCTGTATATATATAGCCTATTTTTGTTGGTATTACATCTCAGATTTCTGTTTGCTATATGCATTCTTGTAGACCTGGTATTGGGGAAGGGTACGTATCTGAGGTTTTCATCCAAGTCTCAGGCTTAAACAATCAGGAACTCAGCTTGAACCTAGAATTTAGTTCCCCTTGATTAACAGAATTTGGGGTAGTGGATACATACACTTTTGGTGTAGTTACCTTTCTTTGAGGATAACCGGGTATCTAGTCTCTGGCTCCAACTTTCTGCCTCCTTTTCTGGTAAGAATGAGTCTCCATTAGAGAAGGGGATGTATAGAGGAGATTCTAAAGATCTATACATGCCTCTTTCTCATAGACCCACGTGGACACATAACTTACTCAGGCCAAGAACAGCACACACCACCTCTTACATAATGATCAGACTTGTCTATGGAAAAGAGATGAAGAAATGCCCATTCCCCTCTTCTCTGCAGTTATGGAAGGATATGGCTGCAGAACACTGAATATTCTGTCAGACACAGTTATGTGTTGGTTTTACTGAGCTGCTCCATCCCTCTTTCCCTCCCTCCCCATTTTCCATTTGATTTTTTGTTATAGGGAAAAGGATATATTCATATAAAAGTAATATCAAAAGAAAATCTGTCAGTATTGTTCTTAATATGGCTCCCCTCGGGCATAGTATAGTGGTCTTAGTCTTGGATTTAAAGCTGACGCGGCCTTAGCAGGTCCTACCTCTTTTTCTGAATATCGCACTCCCAAAATGTAGTCTAAGACCACAGTAGGTTGTTTTTGGTTATTTGCATGCTTTGTCAGCTACTCCACACTGATTGTGTCAAACTTGAAGCCTGCTAGCTAGGTGACTTGGTGAATAAGACCCTTGGACTTGGTGTCAGGAAGACCTGAATTCAGATACCACTTCTAGCTATGTGACCTTGGGCAAGTCACTTAAAACTTATATTTTTCACTTATAAGTCACTTAAAACCTATTTCTGTTTTCTCCTCTGCAAAATGGGTATAAAAATAGCTCATACCTCACAGGTTTGTTGGGAGAATCTAATGAGATAACATACACACACACACACACACACACACACACACACATATACACACATATGCACAATGTTCTTTAAACCTTAAAACTTGCTATCATCATCATCAGCATCAGCATCACTAAAATCCTCAGATCTTTTTCAAAGGAACAGCTGTTAAACCACACCTTCCTATCCCATAATTTTACAGTTGATTTTTAAAATTTAAGTTATTTATCTCTCTTAAATTTTATCTTATTAGATTCACTGAATTCTCCCAGTCTGTTGATGTTTTGAGATAGATTCAATCATCTAACATATTATATATCCTTCACTTGCATGATTTAAAATTTTGATGCCTTTATCCAAGTTAGTGATAAAAAACGTTGAGTAGAACAAGCTTCCAAGGACAGGTCTTTGGGGGCATTCCAGTAGAGTCCTCCTTTAATCCAAGGTTGTCATAAATAAATTAATCATCTCTCTCTTTGGCTATAGTCTCCCAACCAGCTACAAATCTTTCTAACTGTTCCATCATCTAGTCTATATTTTTTCTATCATTTCTACCAGTACATGATGAAAAACTTTATCAAAGCAAACTCTATCAAATCGAGATATGTAGTTTATGGTATTTCCCTAATCTACTAGGTTAGTTACCCTGTCAAAAAAGATAATGAATTTATTTTTACAAAATTTCTTATTAGACCCCTGTTGGCTTCTGGTGATCCCTGCTTCACATTCAAAGCTCTCATAAGTCTTCTCTTTAATAATCTCTCCTAGACTCTTGCTGGGGATTAACAAATCTCTGGTTCTTAGAATTTCCTTTTTTTTACCCTTTCAGAAATTCAGAACATTTGGCCACCATGAGTTTTTTGACCCCTTTCCCATTCTCTAGGATTCCTCAAAGATTGTTGATAAAAATTCTTCCATTCCATCTGCAAGTTCTTGCAATATCCTAACTGAATCCCTAGATTCAAGGAGATTTAGAGAGACATCATAATGCAATGGAAGGACCAGGATTTGGAGACAGGAAACAAGAAGGGACAAATTCTATTTCCTATCATTACTAGTTATACTTACTAGTCACTATTACCTATAATTACTAGTGATACTTGACTTCTCTAAGCATCAGTTTCCTCATCTGAAAAATGGGGGTACAAATAGTACTTGTCTAACATGGTTTCTGTGAGGATCTAATGAGACACTGTTTATAAAAATGCTTTGAGAATCTTAAAAGGCTATATAAATGTCAGCAATTTAAAGCATCTACAGCGTTTTCCTACTATCTCCTTTCCTATCTTAGGGTTTAATTCCCTTATAATCATGTTTGTTTTATACTTTCTAGTTTGAAAATATTCTCTTTGGTAGAAAAGATGAAAGTAAAATGAAAGTTGAGTAGTTCTGCTTTCTCTCCATTGTTTAGGAACACTAAATCAACTACACCAAACAGTGAATTAATCTCAATATATCAATTAACATGTATTAAGTGCCTACTACGTGCCAAGCACTGTGCTAAGTGTCGTATTCTTCCTTTGAACATACCTAAAAAGCTCCAAACCCTTTATATGGGTCTTAGAATTTCTCACAGACCCCTCCCACCCACACACCCCCCAACCTGATTGCCCCTTCACGTGTACATACTCAGCGACGTGACTAAACTATGAAGGGAAGAAGCATTTATATGGCCCCTACTAGGTGCCAGGCACTGTTCCAAAGCACTTTACAAATATCATTTCATTTCTTCCTTCCCCAAACCCTGGGAGGTAGGTGCTCTTATGATCCCCACATTTTCAGCTGAGGAAACTGAGGTAAACAGAAGTTAAGTGACTTGCCCACGGTCATGCAGCTAGTGTCTAAGGCTAGATTCTATTTTGAATTTTCCTGATTCTAGATCTAATATTCTACTAGGAATGGGGAGCCTGTGACCTCCAGGCCACATGTGGCCCTCTAGATCCTCAAGTGTGGCCCTTTGATTGAATCCAGATTCAGTCAAAGGGCCACACTTGAGGACCTAGAGGGCCACATGGGGCCTCAAGGCCAGATTCCCCACAGAGTCTGTCCACTGCACTACCTAGCTAACTCAGTTACAGAAGGGAAAGCAGAAAAGGCCACATTATCTAGAGCCTTTATGAGGCCACCCACTCTTCTCCTACTCAAAGGTTTTTGGTAGAAACTTTTTCTAGAACTTTTGGCCTGGACCTTAGAGCTGTTTGTCAAAACAATCCAAGAAAGAACAAGGAAACCAGATGGAACTGCTTAAAGGCAAAGAAATATGGTTCTGAGGAATCTTGTATTATACTTGGGTGATTTCCCCTGTATGTCTGTGTCTGGGGAAATACTCTGTGCCAGGCTGTAGAGCAAGCTACCTTAGCTATTGGGCATGGAAGAAATGAAGGTTTTGAGTGATAATGACTGTACCACAAGGCCAATAACATCTTTTGAGGTTTTTGTTTTTGTTTTTTTTCTCTTGGGAATACCTGTGTCAGAAGTTATGGGCAGTCTGATATCCCTTTCCCATCAGCACTCAAGTGTGTATCTCTGTGACGTACAGGGTTGCTATGCTTGTCATGCCATCCTTTCTGGGAGATTTCTATTAAATCTGTTTGTTCTGAACAGAGCATATCTTTTCGTTTATTTCAGTTGTGAGTCTAAAAGGACCAAATGCATTTGCTCAACATAAAGCTTTCAGTGTCCCTCCTAATCGGTAAAGAAAGAACTTGGATTTCACATAAACCTTTGCTTTATGCCTTTTTTGATGAATTTTATCCCATAATATGTATCCTGCAATATTGTATATTGTAGTTATCAGTATTTATGTCTCATTTTTATGCTACTAGACTGTTAGCTCAAGGAGAGTACAAATCTTATCTTATCAAAACCTTGTATTTCCCCTAGAACGGGGCCCCATTCACAGCATGTGCTTAGACACATTTGTGAAATATTTATAGCAGTTTATTTTGTGGTGGCTAAGAATTGGAAATCAGAGGCATGTCCATCAATTGGAGAATGGTTAAACAAGCTGTGGTATATAGTTGCAATGGAATATTATTATGCTATAAGAAATGAACTGATGCAAAGTGAAGTGAGCAGAACCAGGAGAACATTGTACACAGTAACAGCAATATTGTTGGATGAAGAACTGTGAATGACTTCAGCTAGTCTCAATAATACAATGATCTAAGACAATTCCAAAGGACTCATACTGAAGCATACTATCTGCCTCCAGAGAAAGAACTGATAGTGTTTTAATACAGACTGAAGCATGATTTTTAAAACTTTTTAAAAAACTTTTATTCAAGTCTTCTTGTGCAAAATAACTAATATGGAAGTGTTATACATAATTGCACATGTATAATCTATATCTGCTTACTGTCTTGGGGAGGGGTAAGGGGAATGAGGGGGAGAAATTAGAACTTAAAACTTTAAATAAAAATGTTTTTAAAAAAATACATTGAATAATTGAGTGAATTGCAATTATTATGGTGTTAGCTATAGAAACAGTAGGTCCTACTACACATGTATAACCAATATGAAATTACTTGCATTCTCATTGAGGGGGAAGAGGAGGGAGGAAAGGACAGAACATAAAATTCACTTTAAAAAATGTTAAAAATTGTTTTTACATTTAATTAGGAAAAAATAAAATACTTGAAAATTACAAAAAGTAAACAGAAGTAAAAAAAGTAAACATAAATGATAAAGATTCTTCTTGTATAAAATAGCCCATCTCCTATGTTCTATCTTCCTCTACTCCACCTATTTTTCACAAATGGTAAGTAATTCAATGTCATGCACAGTTTAGGACAGTGTGTGTGTGTGTGTGTGTGTGTGTGTGTGTGTGTGTGTGTGTGTGTGTGTTTTGGGGACTGGTGGTGATGGTAAACAAATGCAAAGAGAAAACAAGATCACAGTAATAAAAAACTAGTATGCTAACACATGTAAGTAACCTCTGTCCAGCTTTAATTAACAATAAGAGCTATTCCAACATTGGATGGGCTACCTTTTGAAGTAGTGAGTTCCCCTTCAATAGAGGTCTTCAAGTTAAGCCACTGGCCAGGTATGTTGTACAGGGGATTCTTTTGGGTGGGTATAAGTGGGACTATGATCTCTCACCTCCCTCCCAACTCTGAGATTTCACATTTCTAGTGTTTTAAATTAGTGTAAAGGAAGAGATAGATACTGGACCTTTGATTTCTTTGGTATAGGCAACTCCCAGGTGAGTCGTCTCTCTACCAATGGGAGAATGATGACACTTTCAAGTCTTAGAGAATTGCCTAGAACATTGGGACGTCAAGTAGCTTGTCACAGAACCAATAAGTGTCATAGGTGGGATTTGAACTTAGATATTCCTGGCTTTAAGGTCAGTTCTCTGTCTACTATGCAACGTCTCTTGTATTTAGATTGATTGTATCCCACGATTTTTGGATTGGTAAATAGACATCTGAGGCCATAGGTGTCATTTCAGACCCTCTTCCAAGTTCTTTTGTTTCACTGTTATTTTTCTTTCTGTAATACCTATTGTCCTTCCAGAGCCCATCATCAATCCCACTGAACCCTGAAGAGACTGGAGAAGAGAGTGAGGCTGATAACTTCACACAGCTCTGCCTCACTTAAATCCAGTTCACTTGCATGTCAAGATGTCATCGATCCTCTTTGAGAACAAAGCACAACCAATGACAATTGTCCTTCCATAGTGTCCAATTTTACATGGTCTTTTTTGTTTCTCTGCTTTTGAACATTCAGCTTCAAGCTATCTTGTTCAGATTGACAAGCCTCTGGCAAGACTCTCCCTTCTTAGCCTTCCTGAGAAGAGCTCTAGTCCATTATCCCTGTATCTTTAACCAGGGATCAAGAAAACAAAGACTTTACTCCCATGTGAGATTGCACAGCAGACCTGGAGTCAGGAAGAAAATCTGAGTTTGAATCTGCCTCAGACACTTACTAGATATGTGACTCTAGACAAGTCACTTAATCTCTGTTTGCCCCAGCTTTTTCACCTGTAAGATGGAGTTAATAACAGTACCTACTTCCCAGGGATGTGGTATGTGAATTAGAGATATTCTCCACTCCAAATATTCATACAGACTATTTGTGCCCAACCTGTGGTAAAGCCTTCCAAGCTCATATTAATCTGTCAACCACAAACTGACACACTGTATTTTGACCCCAATGTAGTGATTTCATTTGGGTCCTCTGAGCAAAAAGGAAAGCAACCAACCAATCTAGCATAATGCAAGAAATATAGTAGATGCAGAAAAAATGTGTTGGTTGATTCCCTAATACTTTCTCATCCCATGTTTCCAGTGGACTTCACCATTGATAACAGATAAGATAATATTTGTAAAGCACTGAGCACATAGTAAGCACTATGTACATGTTAGCTTCTATTTTTACTACATTATCTATATAGTCGCCTGTTCTTTCTCCATATCGTTCTTTCTCTTCCAAAAGCCAACCGTCAGTTGAAAGAAAAGATGAAAATGTCATCTGTATCCCTGAAATCCTTCAGTTTCTTTCCCAAGGCTTCAAAGACACTAGTGATATATTCTAGGATTATTCTAGCAATGTATTTATTTATTTACTTGTCCATGTATTTGTTTGTTTATTTGTAGTTGCACATGATCAGCATGGTGTAGTGGATAGAAAGCTGGTTTTGAAATCAAGGAGACCTGGATTCAAGTCTTGCCTCTAAAATACAGTGACTACGAAACTTTGGATTAATTCATATAACCTCTCAGTGCCCTAGGACAGAGGTGTCAAACATAGCAAATGCCAAAATGCATCCGGATATAGATTAAAACATAATTGGGAAATATTTTTAAAGTAAATAAAAATACAATAATATATAGATAACATCACATTTGAAGACTAAATCACTATGAAGTCTGCAGGGATCCTTATGTACAGATTAGTGGCCCCCATTTCTATTTGAGTTTACATTACTGCTCTGGGATTCTGTGTAAACCTAGAAATCACAGAGAAGGTGCCAACTTGCTTTGGTAAGAGAAATTCTCTTACTGGAAGTTCCTCATAACAATGACAACACAGATCCAGTTTCTAGCCCATTCTTACAGGATCATGGAATTTAGAACTGGAATGGACTTTAGATATTGTAAGGTCCTGAGAAGGAAAGGGCTGGGCTAAGACCATATAGCTATTGACATGAGTCAACAGAAGAAGATAGCAGTTAATGAGACTAATAAGGCTTTGTAGGCTCTCTGTCATATACATACATACATACATACGTATATATATGTGTACATACATATATGTATCTATATCTGTATGTGTGCATATGTGTGTGTAACCACATATGAAATAGATAACCAAAACTCTTCTCTTGCTGATGGGACTAATAATAGTAACAATAACTTGGTCAATTTATTACTTTTGATTCATTCTTATTGGCCCATCAAATGAGAGATGCTGTTTTTCCAAAAAGATGTCTAGATTTACTCTCCATGGGAAAAAAAATCACTTGTACTGGTTTAGAAAGTTTGCTCTTTCTTCCATCTCTTCCTCATTCCCCAAACAAGAACTTCATGGTCATGTTTGCCTCTGGGACTTTGGTCTTGCTGCCTAGAATGCCTCCTCTCACTTGTCCAAATCCTATTCATCTTTCCAATACTACCTCCCAAGAAAGCTTTCTTGACAGTTCTGGACTTCCATGTTCCAAAGACTTGTTTTCCATCATTTCATGTGTATCTCTCCCTTAAGTGAATATAAGCTCTATGAGGACAGGGATCTTGTTTGTCAAGGTTTCTGTATCTCTTATAGTAGGATATAATAATCATTTATTTGCTTATTGACTATCAATGGTGAAGTCCACTGGAAACATGGGATGAGAAAGTATTAGGGAATCAATCAACACTTTTTTTCTGCATCTACTATATTTCTTGCATTATGCTAGATTGGTTGGTTGCTGTCCTTTGAGCTCAGAGGACCAAAATGATATCACTACATTGGGGTCAAAGTACAATGTATCAGTCTGTGGCTAAAAGATTAATATGAGCTTGGAAGGCTTTACCGCAGGTTGGGCACAAATAGTCTGTATGAATATTTGGAGTGGAGAATGTCTCTAACTCACATATCTCATGTTTCTTTCGAGCTACTGCAATTCTGCTTTATTCATAGAGCACAGTGCCTTCTTTCATGTAGGCACATCATGCTGGGTGTGTCAGTGTCTCCTATGTCTCACAATCAATTTCAAAGTTCTTAGAGAGACATTGAGAGTGTCCTTGTAAACACATCTTCTAACCATTGTGTGAGTTCCCCATAAAATAGTCTTTCAGGTAAATGTATGTTTGGTATTCAAACAACATGATCAGACCATCAGAGTTGCCCTCTCTGCAACAAAGTTTGAATGTTTGATAGTTATTATAGGTGTTAGGGGGAAAAACATAATGGTAAAGGGAAATGGAGCTTGGAGGGAGTTGGTTTCCCTACCAGCCTGTTGATATGATCATAGAAAGTAAGGGGTAGATAATATAAAATAAAGAGGAATTAATGTGTTGAATGAAGTACGGAAAAATATCCATGCCCTGTTAACACTTTACACACTGTGAGGAAATTTCCTTGAGGGGACTGGAAAAGGTGGCTCAGCATTGGCTGACCAAAGAACAGCCATGCCCCTGGTAGCCTTTAAAAAGTTGCTAAGGCTGCCTGGCCTGGAAGTAGTTGAAAAACAATTTAAAGTAGAAGCAGTTTTGTGTCATTATCCCATAGCCTCATTGTGGCACAAGTTTAGGAAAGATAATTTGACCCATTCTCCTGCTTTCTGATGGGGTGACAGCAAAATCAGTTGATGAGATATTATTCTCCCTCAACTATCCATTCCAGACCTCCTGGATCTTCAGTTAATCTTCAGTTACCCTTTTATCCTCTTAATTTCCCCCTCTCAAGAAACTTATTGCTGAGTTGTTTCCAACTCTTTGTGACATATTTGGGGTTTCCTTGGCAAAGATTCTAGAGTGGTTTACTATTTCCTTCTCCATCTTGTTTTACAAATGCGGAAACTGAAGCAAATAGTGTTAAGTGACTAGCCCAGGGTCACACGGCTAGAAAGCGTTGGAGGCTGGATTTGAACTCAGGAATATGAGTCTCCCTAACTCCAGGCCTGGCAATATGTGCACTATGGCACCAGCTAGCTACGCCTCATATTCATAATCCCATTTCCCTTATTCTTGCTTTTCCACAGCCTGTGCCCCATTCCTGGAATACATTACCCACTTAACTGTACCTCTTAGAAGTTCTAAGGGCCTTGCCTTGGGCTTTCAGCTTAAGCACATTCCTTCCCTGAGGTCTGTCCTCATGCCCAAATTGCTGGTGTCTCATTCCCCCTCCAAATTTTTCTCCCATAGAATGTATACTCCTTGAGGGCAGGGATTGTTCTATTTTTACATTTGTATCCCCAGCATTTAACAAATACCTATTGATTGATTTTTTTTTTAAAAAGTGATGAAATAGGTTTAGGGAACTATTGGTCTGTTATTTATGGACCAATTTAGCTAAGTTCAGAGAGGATCATTTATTACCAGACTGACCACAGGTTTACTTAAAGACATTCCAGGGTTGCAATCTATGTTGTAGGGAGTGGTTACCCACAGCAGTTAAGTTACAGATCCTTAAAGCCTGGAAGTAGTGATTAAATGACCACCAGTAATTAAGCAGGGAATGGTATATGCCTGGGAAAGATCATCTTTCACAGACATACTCTGCCATCAGAGAGCCCCTAGTCTGATGGAGAAGACACAGGGTCTGCTCTCAACCGGCTCCCAGTGGAGAAGGGACTGGGGAGAAGAAGAGACTCAGTGCTTGCTCTTGGGAAACTCTGAGCCTGATGGGAAAGATAGGGACCACCCCGCCCCAGTAATCCCCCAGTCTGATGTGCCCTGTGCTAACATGTGACAGAAACAAACAAATAAGGCCACAACTCAAAAATATATAATAAAACTAAGTGTATAAGCCCTGATTAATTTTTGTTGTTGAGTTGTTGACTCTTTGTGATCTCCATTTTTAGGTTTTTCATGGCAAAGAAATTAGAGAGATTTCGCATCTCCAGTTCATTTTACAGATGAGGAAATTAAGGCAAATAGAGTTAAGTGACTTACCCAGGGTCACCAAATTTGTAAAGTGTCTGAAGCCAGATCTGAACTCAGGAAGATGAGTCTTCCTGACTCCAGGTCCAGGCAGGCACTCTAGCCACTGCACCATCCATTCCCCCTGATTAATTACTGGTGCCTGAAGGAGTAAAAGAGATCTTGCTACAGATCTGGAAGCCAAAGAGTCCTTCCTCCATCTGGAACAGAGAGGGGCAGGCCTGCCTTGAAGGCAGGGGTTTGGACACGGTCCTACTTGACCTACAAACAGATGGGGGAGGAATGGAGGTCTGAGAATTGTGTGTTTCCTTAGCTAACAGGGCTAACTGATTTTAGGTTTTTGAAATAGCTAAATAAGTCTGCATTATCGGATGCCTACTCCAGCCCTCCAATTACCAGTGATGATTCTGCTTCCCACATACTGGCAGTAGAGATCACTCACCTGGTGTCTCACAGCTTCTCTCCCAGGGCTGCCAGTGCACAGAAATGCTTTCATCCTGCCCTGATTTACATGGGCCTGAGCCTGCCCACCTGCTCTCAAACACCTGTTTTTCATGAGTCTTCCTCAGGACCCAGCTGGGGAAAAGGGCTCAAGGCTACTAAGATAAGAGAGAAATCCAGGGAGAGTAAGCGATGAGCTAAGGATGTTAGCTTTGAAAAGGAAATAACAATGTGTTTCTATGCATGTGACTTGATGTAAGGTCCCCATCAGCATTTGTGATCATTTATATGTTTCTCTGTCTATATACAGTGTCTGTGGCTCTACCTTACAGGGTTGCTATGAGTAGAGTGCTTTGTAAACCTTAGAGTGTTGTAGAAATGTGAGTGCCCATGTATATCTGTGAATATCTTTCCCTGTGTGTTTGAGGGAGTAGGTGGGTAGGGGATGGGGATCTGTGTTTTCTTCTCCTTATCTTCGCATTCTGAGGTCTAGTGATGCCATGAAGAGCTATATGAGAAAGGATACCCCCATTTTGATTATATGTCCCACCCAGGAGTCCCCATACCTAGGAAGTCCTACTTCTCAGCAGTCCATCTTTCTCCCCAAGGATTCCTGTCCCTCTTTCCCATTATCCCACTTTAAAGGTCTTTCTGGCTTGAGGATTTAGGATAAGAGGCTCTTTAGACTTCATTGTTTGGTCATTTCAGTCATGTCTGACACTTCATGACCCCATTTTCAGTTTTCTTGGTAGAGATACTGGAGTTTTTTTGCCATTTCCTTCTCCAGCTCATTTTACAGATGAGGAAACTGAGGCAAATAGGGTTAAGTAACTTGCCCAGGGTCACACAACTAGTAGGTGTCTGAGCCTAGATTTGAAGACAGGAAGAGTTCACCTAGCTGCCCTGTCCTTAGCCTTAAAGGGGATTGAAGACTCTAAAGTTTCAAGGCTCTGAACTCCCCTAGATTTTTTCCTGCATCTCTGCCCCTCTATCCTCCTACCTTGGTCTCCCAATCACCTGTCTGGGAGTTACTGCAGAAGTAGACAGAATACTGGACAAGAAGTCAAGAGTCCTACATTCTATATACAAACTCCACAGATTTAGAATGGAAGACAAACTACTTGGGCACTGAAACCTCCTTGGGGAATCTTAGAGGCCCTGAGGGACCACAAGCTGAATAGATATTGATACACAGCCAACTTTTCAGTTTTCCATCTTCCTCCAAGCTTTGCTGCTATCTAGCTGTTCAACTCTGGACAAGCCACTTAATCTTATTTGCCTCAGTTTCCACATCTGCAAAATGATCTGGAAATGGAAATGGCAAATCACTCTAGTATCTTTTCAAAGAAAACACCAAATGCGGTGTTTCACAAATTACACATGAGAGGCACTGGAGTTTTTGGACTCCAGGTTCTAACAGGTTCCCTCTTAGTTTTGTCATCCAAGAAAGACAGGAAGACAGCTTCAGAAGGGTTAATGATCTTACTTTATTCTAATCTACTCTTCTCAAGAGAGTTTGTGGATAGTGGGAACATCGATTCCCTAGTCACCCTTCTCACAGGGGTGGTCAGGAATATAGTAGGAGCTACAACTCTTTTGGGATATTCTAAGCCTCAATGGGGGCCAGTTGAGGCAAACACAGATCCCCCCAATCCTTGATGGGGGCTGATCAAGGCACACACAGCATTACACTGTCATATTACCCTACGGATTCCCCATTCATTGACCCATGCTTACTTGCTTTATAGGGCAACAGACAAAGAAGGCATCTTGCCAATAATAGTCTCAGAAGTTTACATTATCTCACCATTATATCTCACTGTGCAGCAGCAGTGGATATTTACAATTTTAAGCACAAATTTTCTTTTTTTGGAGGGGGAAAGGCAAGGCAATTGCAGTTTAAGTGACTTGCCCAAGGTCACACAGCTTAGTAAAGTATTAAAGTATCAAATGTCTGAGGCCAGATTTGAGCTCAGGTCCTCCTGATTCCAGACCCAGTGCTCTATTCACTGCACCATTTAGCTGCCCCAAAAATGTTTATGTTATTTATCATTATATACAATTGCACAAGCATAGAGGAAATGTTTCCAAGTCATGAGTTTGGGAAATAGAGATTGTTATGGTTATGGATCCTGGGAAACTAAATTCTAAGAAAGAAAAACAAAAATCCACCTTACATACATGGGATCGTGAAGAGTTTGATATGTTTGAAAACAATCAAACAACAACATCACTAACTATAAAATGAGAAAGTAGGCATATGGGTTGGTAATGGCTGGTGTCTTCTCCAAGAGTTTCCCCTCTTGTTGAGGTTTTGAAAATGTCTTCATAATCACTGCCTTCAACTTGGACTTCCCCTGTATGCGCTGGGCAGGCCCAGCTGCTCTTTCTATCCCAATTTCTATCTTCTTAATCATGACTTGTATGAAAGAAGTTGCATAATAGCTATGGTCAAGGATATGTATGGTTAAAATGGAA
>CM053586.1:171653350-171669067 GCA_028646515.1 Pseudochirops corinnae
AAAAAAAAAAATAAAATGGAAACAGGTAGGCATGTAGCAATTGTTGCACTGGTATCCATGAAGTGTTAAAAGGCCCAGATATGTAATATGTCTCTAACATGAAGGATCGATCTTCTGTGAAAGATGTAAGTGCTCTGTCTGGCTGCCTTGTAAGAATGTAAACTCAGTGCAAGTAGGGATTGTTTCATATCTTGTATTTATATCCACAGTACCTTACATATAGTAGGGGCTTAATAAATGCTTGTTGATTGATTGAGAAGTATATATCAGATGGAATAAAAGCCCAAACACATTACGTTCTCTTACCCTTTCACTTTCAACTTGTTCCTTCTCTAAAGCCTATGACTTTAATGGATCTATGACCTCATTTGTATGGGTTTTTTCTTGACCAGATGCATATTCTTGTCAATCAATCAACAAGAATTTATTAAGCATCTAATACATGACAGACACTGTGAGTATAAATATAGGAAATGAAACAATCTTTACTTGCAAAGAGATTACATTCTCATGAGGGCCCTTAAATCCTGCATGAAAGATACAACTTACAGGCTGGAAGGGGCCTTAAAAGTTATCTTCTCCATACCTCTGTAATAGTAAGCACCCTAGAATATACAGGATGGCTGCTAGCACAGGTTCTTCCATCTGCTTTTCTAAAGGAAAGCAACTCAAAAAGGGTTAACAGTCTCACTTTAATCCAACATATATCATTTACCCAGTTCAGGGGAAAAAGTCAGTTCCCTGAGCTTCAGAGAAAATATGAACAGAAGTTACAAGCAGACAAAAAATATAGACAAAGAAAATAACACAATTCAACAGAACAACAGACAGGGCTTCTAGATGTCTGACCATCACATACCTACAGTTAGTCACCAGAGAGAAAAGCACCAGCATCTGGGTTTTCAAAGCTGAGGCCTCAATGGCTGCCCAGCGTCTAATCTGGCCAAATCATACAACTCTTCCCAAAGTGAGCACCAAAGTAAAACCTCACATCAGGGTATAAAGCCTTCTCCAGGGTCAGAGAATGTCACAGCCCTCATGACTGCCTAATTACAAAGTCACAAAAAGTCAGCCTTCATGAAAAACAAGGCTCCTCTAAGCAAGCTTCTCTTGTTGGACTCCAGTCTATCCTTCAGCAAACTCCTCCTACCACAGGCTCCATGTGACCACATTCAACCTGTTAGGGGGCAGAGTTTATTTTCACATCAGGGAAGGTCCTCAAATTCCCTTAGGCTTATTAAGGAGCAGGGAAGATCTTCAAATTACCATTACCATTACAATCTCTGATCTTTTAGTTGAGGAAACTGAGGCCTATATATTAAATGCTTTGTCCAAGGTGATATAGACAATAGGTGGTAGAGCTGGGATTTGAATTCAGGTCCTCTAATGCCAAGTTAATTTTTCTACCACAATATACTGCCTCCCTATATCCAAGTAAAAATGGGTTGCCCTAAAACAAGGATCCTTAATTTGTCACTCATAGATTTATTTGTTTATTTGTTTTTAATTTGACAATTTGACCATAATTTATTTCCTCTATAATCCTATTATTTTATTGTCATCATTTAGTCATTCAGTTTATGAGCTCATGGACCACAGCACACCAGGCTCTTCTGTCTTCCATTATCTCTTGAAGTCTGTCTAAGTACATGTTCATTGTTTCCATGATACTATCTATCCATCTCACCTTCTACCATACCCTTTTCCTTTTGTCCCAACATCAAGATCTTTGTCAATTAAGTCCTGTCTTCTCATTATGTGTCCAAAGTATTTAAGCTTTAGTTTCAGGTCTTCCAGTGAATAGTCTGAATTAATTTCTTTAAGTATTGACTGATTTGATCTCCTTGTTATCAAAAAGACTCGAAAAAGTCTTCTACAGCACTACATTTCAAAGGCATCAATCCTGTGATGTTCAGGGTTCCTTATAGTCCAACTCTCACAGACATATATTGCAACTCTAAACATAATAGCTTTGACTATATGGACTTTTGTTGGCAAAATCATGCCTTTGCTTTTTAGTATGCAGTCCATATTTGCCATAGCTTTCCTCCCAAGGAGCAAGCATCTTTTAATTTCATGGCTGCAGTCCCTGTCTGCAGTGATCTTTGAGCCCAAGAATATAAAATCTGACACTGCTTCCATTTCTTCTCCCCATATTTGCCAGAAAATGATAGAACCAGTTGCCAAGATTTTATTTTTTTGGATGCTAAACTTCAAGCCAGCTTTTACATTCTCCTCTTTTACCCTCCTCAAGAGACTGCTTAATTCTTCTTCACTTGCTGCCCCCAGATTGGTATCATTTACATATCTGAGATTATTGATATTTCTCCTGGCAACCTTAATTCTGGCTTTTGATTCTTCCAGCCTGGCATTTCACATCATATACTTTGTATGTAATTTAAATAAGATGACATATATAGCCTTGTCATACTCCTTGTCCAATCTTAAACCAATCAGTTGTTTCATATTTGGTTCTAACTGTTGCTTCTTGGCCCACACACAGGTTCCTCAGGAGATAAATAAGATTATCTGGTACTCCCATCTCTTTGAGGACTTGCCACATTTGTGTGTGTGTGTGTGTGTGTGTGTGTGTGTGTGTGATCCATATAGTCAAAGGCTTTACTATAGTCAATGAAGCAGAAATAGATGTTTTTTTCTGGAGCTCTCTTGCTTTTTCCATAATCCACATGTTGGCAATTTGGTCTCTAGTTCCTTTGCCTCTTTGAAAACCAGCCTGCTTTTCTGGTAATTCTCAGTTCACATATTGCTGAAGCCTAGCTTACAGAATTTTAAGCATAACCTTGCTGGCTTGTGAAATGAGCTCAATTGTTCAGTAACTTGAACATTCCTAATTTCTCTTCTTAGTTAAAACAAAACCTGAATCTGACTGTGGCTCACATCATGAGCTTCTTATTGCAAAATTCAGCCTTAAATTGAAGAAAGTAGGGAAAACAATAAAGCCATATAGGTATGACCTAAATAACATCCCTTATCAATATGAAGTAGAGGTGATGAGTAGGTTTAAGGGATTAGATCTGGTAACTAGAGTGCCTGAAGAACTGGACAGATGTTTGCAATGTTATACAGGAGACAGCAACAAAAAGCATTCCAAAGAAAAAGAAGAGTAAGAAAGCAAAATGGCTATCTGATGAGGCTTTACAAATAGCTGAGGAAAGAATGAAAGCAAAAGGTAAAAGAGAAAGGGAAGGATATACCCAACTGAATCCTATTATAAGTATTTAAATAAAAACATTATTCTGAAAAAGGACCCATAAGCTTCACAAAAAAGTTCAGAACCCTGGGCTAAATGATCTCTAAGTCTTTGTCCATTTCTAATGTCTTGAGATTACTTGGGTCCCTTTGTCCTTTCCCTTTCAGTATTTCCTTCTCTAGACTTTTCTGGAACCAGGTAGAACAAGGTTCATGGTCTTGAGAAGAAGAGCCATCTCCTGGGGTAAGAGAATCACCTGGGAAATAAAAGAAGCCCTCCAAAAGCTCCTCTCTTCATAGGCCTATAAAAGAATCCCAGAGACAACAGAGAGCCCAGAATTCAAGTCATCCCCCCCCAAAAATGTGTTATAACCTCCTTCTTAGAGTCTAACTTAACTCTTCCTTGCTGCCATCTAAATCCATGGCATTTAGTTCTTTACCTCTGGAGATGAAGGACAGCTAAGCAAACCTCCTACTCCTTCCCTATCCCCACATAACACATCCTAATTTACTTTGATTTCCAACTTCTATAACCTTTCCACATAAGTTCTATTTTTCAACCTTTCATCATTTCTGCTGCTTGGCTCTGGACCCTCTCCAGCTTCTCCAAATCCTTCTTAAATGTGACAGTTAAAATTAGACACGATAGCCTAGCGAAGGCCAAGTGTAGCGGAAGGATTAATCTCCATATCTCTTGAGTTCTATGCTTTGTAATAGACCACCCCACTTCACCCCTTAACTTAATGGTATATATTCTGACTGCCAATGCCTATATATGGATTGTGGGCTACTATGGTCCCTCAGGTTTCTCTAGGTAGTTTTCTAGCCTGAATCAGTAAAACTAGCCTAGCTAACTCCTCCTCATTCTAGATCAATGGGTTTTATGTTTAAACCTTAAGTGCTTTACCCTGCTTTTTGTCCTACTTTTTTAATGGAGTTTTGTGAAGGTCCTAACAAAGAATGCAATATTCCTGGCATTCCTTCCCCTTTCCACAAGTATGTAATATTTTATCTCTTTGTTGACCCGGGTTTTAGGTCCCTCAAAATTGTATTTAGATAAAATCATGATAATGGCTCATGTTTCCATTACAGTTTAGGATTCAGAAAGCCTTTCCCTTCACAAAAATGCTGCTAGCGGATATTGCTAGGATTAATGGTCCCAATTTTACAGAGGAGGAAACCAGGATATGGAAAGATAGAGTGACTTTTCCAGCATCGTGCAATAAATAAATATCTAAGCTAAAAATTAGTTTACCCAACAGATAATGAATGAGTACTGAAAGGGATAATGGTATTGCAAAATATGTGTTTACGTATATTGTATATACACATACATATATTTATAGATAGATAGATATGTATATATAAGCCACTTAACCCTGTTTTCCTCAGTTTCCTCAGTTTCCTCATCTTTAAAATAACTGGAGAAGGAAATGGCAAGCTACCCCACTATCTTTCCCAAGAAAACCCCAGTTGGGGTCACAAAGATTTGGATACAACTGAAACATAACTCAACAAGATGCATACTGCATATATACATACATATATACCTATATTGATATGTATACATATGAAATACCTTTTGCTCTGGCTGTTTTTTGTCCAGACCTGTGGAAACTCATAATTCTGTAAAGTGAAAAGGTGGACAACTTACCTGTAACTTATGGTCTTAGAGAGTTATTTGGGGCTCATAACTAGTACTATGAGAAGTCAGGACTTACTTGAACCACTGTTGTCCTAACTCTAGGAGTGACTCAACTAACGATCAAAACTGCCTTCAATTTGTTTACAAAGGACATATAACTTTACCTTTTCAAACCTCAATTTCATCCTCTGGAAAATGGGGGCATTAAAACTTAAAGTGACTGTCTGGAAGGATTGTTGAATAGACTTTGAAATATGATGGAGATAATTATTAATAATAAGAAATGTAAAAATGTTGTGGGAATTTGAAAGAGAGAAATCATATCAAACTAAGTCAGTCTAGATTTCATGGGAAAGTAGACATTTGAACTGGTAGGTTGGAATATCACAATATTGTAGGTTCAGTTCCACACTACCACAATAAAACAAATATCACCTTATATCGCCTTAAAGTGAGTCACATGACTTTTTGGCTTCCCATTGCGTATAAAAGTTATGTTTGTACTATAGTCTATTAAGTGTGCAATAGTATTATGTTTAAAAATATACATGCTGGGGCAACTAGGTGGTGCAGTGAATAGAGTACCAACCCCAGAGTCAGGAGGACCTGATTTCAAATCTGGTCTCAGACATTTAACACTTACTAGCTGTGTGACTTTAAGCAAGTCACTTAACCCCAATTGCCCTGCCTTCCCCCTTCCAAAAAGGTAAAAAAAAAAAAAAAAAAAAAAAAAAAAAGGACATGCTTTAATTAAAAAATACGTTGTGGCTAAAAGATGCTAGCTATCATTTTAGCTTTCAACAAGTCAGGATCTTTTTTGCTGGCGGAGGGTCTTGCCTTGATGTTGATGGCTGCCGAGTGACTGATTAGGGTGGTGGTTGCTGCGGGTTGGGGTGGCTGTGAAAATTTTTAAAAATAAGACAATTAAATTTCTTGCATCAGTTGACTCTTCCTTTCACTCAAACACTTAGACTCAAACATTCAAACCCATTGTGGGGTTATTAATTGGCCTAATTTCAATACTCTTGTGTTTCAGGGACTAGGGAGGCCTGAGAAGAGGAACAGAGATAGGGGAACTGCCTGTGGAGCCATCAGAACACACAATATTTATTGATTAAGTTCATCATCTTATACGGGCACAGTTTGCAGCACCAAAACATTTATAAGAGTAATGTCAAAGATCACTGACCACAGATCACCATAATGGGGTGCACTAGCAGAAGTAATATCCCTAAGGGCAGAGAGTTTTTTCCCTCATTACCTTTGTATCTCCAACTCTTAGTATAGTGTCTGACCCTTCATTCCTTTATTCAGCAAGCTAGCAAGCAAACCAGAAAGTGTCTGCTAAGTACTTCCCATGGCCCAGTGCTGTGATAGGTGCTGAGAAGAGAGAAAACAACAAAGCAGTCTGTTCCCTCAAGGAACCAATATATTCTACTGGGAGAAACAACCTTTGCCTATACGTTAAAAGTTTTTAACCTGGAGTCCATGCACTTATGTGTGTGTGTGTGTGTGTGTGTGTGTGTGTGTGTGTGTACACATATAATATTATATATGTGTATAAATATCCTAGGAGATAAGTGCTGTTATTATCCCATGATGCAGTTGAGGAAACTGAAGCAGAGATTAAGTGACTTGCCCAGGGTCACACACCTAGTAAGTTTCTAAGATCAGATTTGAACTCAGATCTTCCTAACTCCAGGTCAAGTGCTCTATAACTGTATCACCTTGGTGTCTCTGTCTCTGTCTTTCTGTCTCTATCTGCCTGCCTGTCTGTGTCTGTGTCTGTGTCTGTGTCTGTGTCTGTGTCTGTATCTGTGTCTGTGTCTATGTCTCTCTTTCTGTGTCTCTGTGTCTGTCTCTCTGTCTCTCTCTCTATATGTATATATATATACACACTCTTTCTATACACACACACACACATATATATACATTTATATATATATATATATACACATACATACATATGTATGTGACTCTGGGGTCTTTCCCTCCCATTCTTTTGTGAAGGCAAACTAGGCCATCTTTTGCCTCAATTCTTACCTAGTCTTTAATTACTGAATGGACATTGACTTAGACAAACTGAGACCTGGGAAAGACCTTAGCTTAAAAAGTCCAAGGACCCCACTGTCCATGGAGTCATTGCCAGTAATCCTGACATGTGTCTTGCCATTGGACTCCAATGACTCTGGAGGAGAGAGTGAGGCTGATGACTTTGTACAGTTCTGCCTCACTTAAATCCAATTCTCTTGCAAATTAAGATATCACCCTCCAGATATTATTGGTTCTCTTCAAGAACAAAGAACAATATTTATGTACGTGTGCACATGCGAGTGAATAATATATATTGTATGTACATATTTATATGTAATATAGATTTGATAACTATATTTCAATATAATTAGTTTATTTTGTAATCCTATGTACTTTGTTCTGTGTGTTTAAAAACATTATTCTGAGAGGAGGTCCACAGGCTTTGCGAGATTGCCAAAGGGGTAGGTTTTTGGGAATGTACTTTCCGTTAATAACTCCTGATTTAAGTAAATACAAAAATAAATATAAAATAAATGCAAAGGAATTTTGAGAAGCACTAATAACTATGGCAAGTGGGTGGTAAGGAAGAGCTTTCTGTCAGGGGTGGTCCTTGACCTGAAGAAAACTATGAGTTAGAAGTGGGAGAGAAACATAGACTAAGCATGGGGGATATACTTCATAATGGGATGGATCTAGGAGATGAGACATTGAATCCAAAGCAATTATCTCTTCTATAATATTGAGGATCTGCTTAAAGACCTTTAGTGATTGAGAACTTTCTATATCCTGAGGCAGCACACTGTTGAGGTATAGTAAATCCATCAGTTTGACCAAAACGTAGAGGAATAACATGTAATCACCTTGGAAAGGGAGGCCAGAACCATGTTGGAAAGTGCTCTAAGGGCCAAATGAAGTATTTAGACACAATAGGAAGCCACTGGAGCTTTTTGAGCAGGAGAGTGACATTATCAAATCTATATTTTAGGAATATCAGTTTGCTAACTATGTGGAACATGAATTAGGGAAGAAAGAGACTCAAGGCGGGGAGACCAATTGGGAGACTGTTGGCATCAGTCCCTGTGAGAGGTAATGAGAGCCTGAAAAAAGTAGAGTGGTTGCATGAGGGGAAAGAAGGGCACAAATGTGACAAATTTTTAGGTAGAAGAGATAAGAATTGGTTATTGATTGGCCATGGGAAATAAGACAGCCTAAAGAATTGAGGATCATACATGGCAAATAGGAATGAACTTAAAATCTCAAAGGTTAAATTAACCATCCCTGACCTTGCATATGTTATTGTAGAGTGCCAGGGTCAAGATCATCCCGAAGGAGAGGGTAGGTTTAGGACAAATCATACAGTGTTGTTCCTTCCTCCCTAATGCTTTCCAAACCAAGATAAATTAACAGTCAGGAAAGTCTTGAATAGAAAAAGAAAATTTTCAATTCTATTCAGTGAAGCCAACATCTATTAAGCTCCTACTAAGAACAGGGCCCTGTACAAGATGGTGGAGAAAAAGAGAAGTGAAGTTCCCAACATGCAGCCTTGGGGAGAGGTGTGGAAAGGAAGGATAATGTTACCAAGCAACCAGGTCCCAGCTTCACCTCTGTCCCTACCCCTGGCTTCCCTTTATGTGCTATTTGTATTCCTATACGAGTATCTCGTCATGGGCAGCACCACGTGGTCAGAACTGGGAAAGGAGAGGAGGGGGCAAATAGCAGGGTTTAAGAGCATAATTTTTACTTCACTCTGGGGGCAGCTGTGACCAGGGACACATCTAGGATCAAAAGGGGCTCTGCTGTGTGTACTGAACAGACAAAAGAACTGAGGTCAAGGAAGATGGAATTTACAACAGAAGGAACTACAATACTTTAGTGGAACTGGAAAAAACACTAGGGAATCTAATAATTAAAGACTATCCTACACACACGCGCGCGCACACACACACACACACACACGCACATTTCCACACACTCCCTAGTTCCCTGTGGACTTCAAGATTTGTCATTCATCCATTAAAGGCAGACAACAAGTAGTTTTACCACTAGTTAAACTCCAGGTTGTCCTCAGCCCCTAGACAAAATTGCTCTTCCCTCCCCCTTCCCACTTCCCTTTTACATGTAGTTTTCACAAGAGCCTTCTGGAGACAAGGCTCCCATATTTGCTGTCTCTCATTAGTGACTCTGAAGATGGGTATTTAAAGCCCATTGAAAGGGTGACGGTTGGTTGGGGAGATACGAGGCAATAGCAAGGTCTTATAGCATGGATTAAATCACCGAATGAAGGCCACTGTGCTCACAGATAGGGTTTGCCCGAGCATCCATCAACACCCAGCATAAGGCAATCACAGTGCCCTGGTGGCAGGTGGCCCATACACTACTTATGAGGGAGGACAGCTTGGAGGAGGGGGAATAAATAAAAATAGAAACCAGACAGCCACCTTGTCAGCTGGGGTGGAGGGGAAGAGGAGAATTGTGCACGGGAAATCCCATGAGAGCTCAGCTCTGCTTCTGTGAAAACCATTACAATTAGAAGAGACTGGAAGGACTTGAGATGGCAGTTAGGGGAACCCTAGATTGGAGTTGGAGCTGGGAGGGATCCTAGGGATCATCTTGTCCAATTCCCTAATTTTACACAGAAATAAAGTGACTTGCCCAAGGTCACATAGCAAATTTGTTCCAGACCTGGGGGCTAGAACAGAAATCTTTTGACACCATTTTTTGTATTCTTTCTACTACATTATTGGGATCACATCAGGTATGCAAATATCTCCACGCCTCCACACCCCCTTCTACCCATGGCTCTTCTTTGCAGAAGACCCTCGTGTGCTTTTCACATCTGTCCTCCCAAGTCAGACCCAATATTCCTGAAATTTCTAATTCCATTTCTTTTCTGCCAAAGTCTACCTCAAAGCTGTCTCCCTGCTAGGTGACTGTTAGCTAATCTTATAAACTCATGTTTTAATGGCTGATATGTTAATGGGTGCTAATGGTGCATCCTATTATTACTCTTTCGGGGTAAAATACTGTGAAATTAATGAGATTCCTTGGCCTCCATTTCCTTTATCCCTCTATCTCCTCCTAAGGGTTTTCTCTTACCTCTTAGAGAATCCAGTGTCTGCCTATAGCATCCCCCAGGGTCCTGCTCAAGCTTGCTGCCTCCTCCCCCGCCCCCATACACACAAGAACTCTGGACCCCAAAATAGAATCATAGAATTTAAGAGCTAAAAGGCATCTTGGAGTTTACCTAGTCAATTCCCTCATCCAAAGCAGGAATCCCTTCTCTAACTTTCTGAGCATCTGTTTAAAGACCTCCAGTGATTAAGCACACTCTATATCCCGAGGCAGCCCACTGTTGGATGGCTATAATTGTTAGAAAGCTTTTCCTTACATGGAATGCAAATCTTCCTCTCTGCAACCTCCAACCCTTTCCTGCTCTTTATCAAGGTTCATCTTTAAGTCCATCAGCTTAGCTCAATTCTGCAGCTGCCATAACTTTCCCCAAGATTCTAGAATGTTGGTAAAAATTCAAGAAAGCCCTGTGTATATGTCCTACTTCTGGTTGCCTGATATCCTTGTTCCATACATCCAGACAAACACATCGTGCCTCCTGGAGTGTTTTCCAGAGGTCATAGACTATCTCTCCCTCTGTCAAAACTCTCTGATATCCTTTACTGTGGCAAAAAGGCAGTCAATAACCATTTATTAAATGACTATTTTGTGCCAGACACTACGCTAATCTTATTCATGCTGTAATGTGAATGACTGGTGCCAACTTTTGTGGGGTATGTGTGTGTGTGTGTGTGTGTGTGTGTGTGTGTGTGTGTGCGTGTGTGTGTGTGTGTGAAAGAGAGACAGAGACAGAGACAGAGACGGAGAGGCAGAGAGACAAAGAGACAGAGAGAGACAGAGACAGAGATGGTTGCGGGGGAAGAGAGAAATGGCATGAGATTGCATGAGATACTGGGTGCATATTTCATGGAACATGAAACATTGCAATAGGATAATCAACCCAGATCAGCCCACATGCTGCCTCCATTAAGCCTACATTCAGAATAGTAACGGCTGTCTATATTATTCATAGAAGGAGTGCTTTAGTGCTCTGGTTCAACCATGGTCTCAATGACTGCAAATAGAGACTTGGGCTTTTGCTGCCATTAAAGCCCAGTGTCACCCTGACCACTCAGCAGGTGATGCTCCCCAGTCTAATTCTGCTTTGTTACTCCCTGTGTCCCCAAAAATGATTCATGGGAAGTCTCTCTCAGGGCAAAACGAAAGGAAATAGGAACTCTCAAACCTAGGCACCCGACTCAGTTTACATCACTTCTGGGTGACTCACAAATTGATTTTTTTTGGTGGGAAATTCTAGGGGCCTCCTTGGTTTTCACAGAGGTGAGCATAGCATTACAAACACCAGCTACAGACAGATGACACAGGGAATAGAACTCTGGTCCTAGACTCACAAAGATCTGAGTTCAAATTCCACCTCTGATACTAGCTACGTGAACCTGGAGAAGTCATTTAATTTCTGCCTGCCTCAACTTCTTCATTTGTAAAATGTAGATAATAGCATCTACATCCCAGCATTGTTATATGAGGATCAGATGAAATGACCTTTACAAATGACAGGCGTTATTATTACCCTTTGTATTTTAAGAGAGAGGGAGAAAGAAAGAGATGTTTAAAAAATATATTATTATTATTATTATTATTATTATTACATGCAACTGGGAAATAAGATATACAGGCAGTGGGGTAAAGGAGATCCATCTTGCTCTACCAGAAAGTGGGAGGAGGGATAGAGGAGGATATAGGAGAGAGCAGATTGGGGGAGGGGGTATACAGTGGGATCTCTGTTTTGGGGTGGTGGGTAGGGGAAAGATAAAATAAAAAATAATAAATGAGAGAGAGGGGGGAAAGGGAGGCAGAGAGAGAGAGAGAGACAGAGACAGAGAGACAGAGACAGAGACAGAGAGAGAAAAAGAGAGAGAAAGAAAGAGAGAGAGAGAGAGAGAGAGAGAGAGAGAGAGAGAGAGAGCAAACATAATCCAAAGGAATGACTAGTGAATGGTAGAATTTCAAAGCTGGGGGAAATAGTTTTGTATGGAAGGTGAGAAAGTGAGGAGAATCCCTTCCTTCTCTGGCAGTTGTTACAGTGACAAAGAGTCAATCATTTAACAAACATTTACTAAGTGCTGTGTGTCAGTCGCTGTGCTAAGTGCTGGTATGAATGCCTGGCTGGACATGTGCTTTCTGATTTGATGAGAATGTTAGTTTTGAGGGGATTTCAGAAGATACCATATCTGAGAAGACATGAAGAACTTGAGAAGGTGTCCCAAATCTGTGTTGTTGGACTATAGAAAATCTTGCTATATCCTTAGTGCTACTGGAGTACAAGAAGGGTCATCTACATTAAAGGCAGCTCTGGTTTATTGTTCACATTTCCTGCTTCCCTCTTTCAGTGTCTAGGCCCAGGCCTGGGTCCTTCCGAGTAAAATTTCCACCACCCAAAAGATGGTGATGACTGCCAGGGAGAAAGTTATCCACAGTAAAGGGCTTCTTTGCATCTGCTGCTCTGCCTTGATTCAACTCCATGGAATAAGATGCCTTTATCAGTTTAAAGTCCTTGCTTCTAATCTCATCACCACACTGATAACACACACCTTGATTGACATGTGGGTTCCTCAGCTTCTTTCCCTCTTTGATTGGAGAACTAGAAAGTGGCATACCAAACTCCTCCCAATATCTTCCTTTATAGAGGGTAGAAACTGGACTCTCAGCTCACCCTGCCCACCCCACCCTCTATCCTACCTTCTTTTGTATATTGTCTCCCTCAATTTGAGTGTAAGTTCCTTGAGAGACTGTCTTTTTTTTTTTTTTGGAAGGGCAATTGGGGTTAAGTGACTTGCTCAAAGTCACATGGCCAGTGTTAAGTGTCTGAGGTCACATTTGAATTCAGGTCCTCCTGACTCCAGGGCCAGTGCTCTATTCACTGCGCCACCTAGCTGCCCCCTGAGAGACTGTCTTTTTACAGTCTTTTAGGCCTAGATTTCATGGTCTTAGGAAAGTCTCTTTATTCTTTGGGCCTCAGTCTCCTCACATGTAAAAGAAGGCTAATAATTCTTTTTCCACCCTTTCCTTGTGAGGAAAATTTCACAGTCTCTGAAGTGTTATGTGGATTTGAATTGCTGCTATTTCTTATTATGAATGCCTAGGCTTAGCACAATGCCTGGTATATAGTAGGCCCTTGAAACATGTTGATTGGATTGTAAGGACCATGCCTTAAACCCAAATCACTCTGAGTCTCATAATAGGTCCCAGCCCCCATCTCACTTGGTCATTATTTGGGTTTTGATGGCTCAGAGTGAGTGTGAATAACAATCTGTTTTGACCAGAAACCCTGAGGGTCTTCCCCTCCGAAGTTGCTGCCGCTTCTTTTTTTCCTTTTTTAACTAGGTAAAAGAGGTCATTTTTTGCCTCATTTCTTACCTGGTCTTAAGCATTGAATGGGTGCTGCCTCAGACAAAATGAGACCTGGGAAAGACCTTAGATTAAAAAGTCCAAGGGCTTCCACTGCATCCTAGACCCAGTCATCCTGATGAATATCTGGCCACTGGACCCAGATGGCTCTGGAGGAGAAAATGAGGCTGGTGACTTTGCTCAGCCCTTCCTCACTTCAATTCAACTCAATTGCAAGTCAAGATATCACCTCCGTGATGTCATTGGTCTTCTTTGAGAATAAAGACAAACTACAAACAACTGAAGTTCATACAGCAATTGAATGACTGATGATAATTTTTGTGTGTAAATATCACACACATGTATACGCTACATGTGACATTCATTGACTACCCTCTGGGTCACTTGGTCACAGTTGTATGGCAGCTGGTCACCCATTCTGCACAGGTGTCCAGCCTTGTGTCCAGGCCAATAAAGAGATAGTCTGCCTGTGGACACTCCTACACAATACACACATACACATACACACATACACACACACAAACACACCCAACACACACACTCCTCCAGGGTCACCAAGAATACACATGCATATTCCTGCCTTTAAAAGGAAGCTGCAAGAAGCCACTTTGACTTTCAATAATTTTGCAAACAAATGAGCTTGACTTTAACTCCATTACAAGGGCTAATCTCTCCTGAATTCCTCCCGATTTGCACAGGAAATAGGTCCATTAATTATGAATAGTGTGTGCACTTCTCTCTGGTCCTCCAGAGGAACTGGTTAGGCAGTTTGTAATGACACTTTCCCCAAGGTGAGAAATGTCCCCTCCCCACCTCCCCCAACCTCTACCCTATTTGGCTGAGTGGAGAGACAGCTTCAGACCTGCCTCCCTCTGGATCTCCCAGGATAAAGGTCAGCATTGCAGAGAGAAAAGTGCTAAAACAACAGACAAAAACAATCCCTTCTTATCCACTATCTCTCATTACCATCTCCAACTTCACAGAATAGCTCTTTTCATTTCATTTATTCTGACCCTGGGCTGGGAGTAGACTTTAAATCCTGTAACATGGATTGCCCCAGAGTCCTATGGCCATTTGACTTCATCTTCATAAAATCATCAGCTCTTGGAACAGCCCAATGACAAAAAAGAATCATCAATTGAGTACCTACTATGTGCCAAACTGTGTTAGGAGCTAGAAAATGAATGGACAAAAATGAAACATCTCCTGCCCTCAGGGAGTTTGCATTCTACTGGGAACTAATCAAAGTAATAAGAAATAGTAGCAACTCATGTTCACATAGCACTTTAGAGATTGTGAAACTGATTTCCTTATAAGGAAAGGGTAGAGAAAGAATTATTAGCCCTCTTTTACATGTGAAGAAACTGAGGCCCCAAAAATGAAAAGACTTGCCAAGACCATGAAACTAGAAAGAAGTCAAGCAGAGACTCACATTCATGTCACCTGACTCCACAACTGTTATCATTTTCACTGAGTCACATTGTCACGAAGCTTTTTAGTCCAACCTTTCACCCATTTCAGCACTCCTCTGCAGTGATTGGTCATTGCGGTTCTATTTGGATTTTCCCATTGCTTTTATTAGAAGTGTTGTCCCCTGTGGGAAAAAGTAGAAAGTTCTTCCTCATATAACCTTTTTTTAAAAGCAGTATCTATTGGGCAGAGACAAAATGGTGGCATAGAAGCAACAAGGCTCCACAGCTCCAACATAGCCACCTCAAATACCTATAAAATAAGACTCTAAACAAATTTTAGGGCTCCAAAACTCACAAAAATACAGAAAAACAATCCCCTGCTGAAGGCAGCTTGACAGGAAGGGCTCATCACAGCTTGCTGGGAGAACAAATCAGCCTAGCCTGAAACTGTGGCTTGGCCCCAGGGTGGCCAGGACAAACTGCAGCTGGAGCCTTCAGGAGAGTGGATCAGCGGCAATTGTGGCAGTTTCCAGAACTATCAAGCCATAAGAAATAAGGACAAAGTGAAAGGTCAGTGGAACTCACCTAATTTGGGGGAGAAAAGCGGTCCAGCTGGACTGCCTCCAGGGTAAGGAAGCAGCAGAAGCAGCGGCCCTGCAGCCACCTCCAAGTGGCTGCTTCAGAGCTCCCAGCCTGCAGACTGCAGGGGGGCCAACCGATCATTCAGAGCCTAAGTGCTCTTGTGTTGAGCAGCCTGGATCCAGATCATGGTCTTGGATGGTAGTCCTGGGGTGCATTTTCAGTGAGCCAAAGCTGGTGGGAGCTGCAGCAGCCTCCTAATAGGTCTAGCTGCTGGGAAAACCCCAGCGATTTGGAACAAAGCTTTCCCTTCTGGAAGCAGAGTTCCACAGAGCTAAAAATTCAAGTAATTGACTGGCA